>JAAXCT010000132.1:0-600000 GCA_012490785.1 Eragrostis nindensis | reverse complement strand
AGATGATTTTGCTGAGGTACTCAATGAGCTGCGACGGGTTACACCATCAAGTGATGGCTAAAATGGCGATGGTTTTGCTCGATAACAATTCTGAGTTCAATGAAAAGCGATCTATGTGTCTGATATAAGGTCTTTTTAATTGGTGGTCTGACCCTGAGGTAGGGTGGATAACTGAAGGCGTCCTTATGATTTTCAATATGCCCTTTGTGAGACAAGAAAACGCTGGGAATGGTGAAGCAACCATGGCAAAATCTCGAGCATTTTGTGATCGGAACTAAAAGCGGGTTTAGCACGCTTAGTAATGTTATTCTTTCTTCTTCTTTTTTTTGTATTTTGGTTGTTGTGGTATCCAACGATTGTAGAAATGTAATTTTAAAAGTTTCTTAAGAATATAACTTTGATTACTTTTTATGATGGACAATGTACAAAGAAAATAGTTTACCATGACATGTGTGATAAGCTCCATTGTATAACAATACTGCAAGGATACCCTAAACCCGAAACTTGTTGCAACGATTTTGCTCTACTGTTGTTATTTGATCAATCTGTAACAACACTGCTATAGTGTTGTTTGACCAAGTACTGGTGGCTATAATAGATTTCAACTGCGTTTTACTGAAATGCTGAGGGATGGAAATAAGCTACAATCCGGAGTAGATGAGAATCTGTGATAAAGTGATTCGGAAGTGCATAAGCATGTAGCATTTCATACAGGTAGCAGAAACATACGGTATAAGATCATATGAACAGATTAACAAATAGATGCAGAACTGTTTGTGAAGTTGAACATCTCCGACCAGGTTCTGCCTAACTGATATGAGATGCAAAAGCATAACAATAAGTTCTGCCTAACAATCGTAGATCTTTCTATGCTTAAAACATAGCTAAAAGACATTACAACATATTGCATCCTTGCCTGCTTAACAATCACCAGATCTTTTTTTTCTTATGAAGCAAGCAGCCTATGATGGAATCAGGATGATCACTTCTGCTTCTTAGATTTCTTTGGTGGGTTCTTGACAAGTGCTTCAACCTCGTCGTCTGATTCTCCCTCGACGGATTCATCCGGGACATCGTTTGGAGCATTGTGCTTGGTGATGTATTCCTTAAGGATCACCATGCTCTTCTCCTTCATCGCAGCGAGCTGCTCAGATAGGATACCAGACTCGGAACTGATAGCGTATGATTCTGCTCCGAGAACCAGGTTTGCTTTCACACGTGAATCAAGATTCACCGTGGCAGTGTTTGCTTGGCCTTCCATTGCCACGGGCCTGTAGACAATTCGGACCAATAGATGGTGAACTTGTGGTAAGCATGTCACAGCAATGAGAAAATTCCATAACATAAGTGATCCGAAGATTCACATGAAGCATGAACCGAGCATAGATTGTCCAGTTTTTGTGGAAAAAAGACGACTTAAAAAAAATAAAAAATCTATACTAGAAGGTAAATCGAGGCCACCATCGATTTGATGCAGTGCTTGAGGACTCATATTAGGGTAATATGCACTGCTGAAGATGAACAAGTATGCCCCATTTAGGAACCAACAGTTGCTTATGCAAAGAAATACTACAGTTCACCTAGACGCTCATTTCGCTGAACGAACAGCACATATGGCTAGAACCAAGGAGCCTCACCAATCGTCTGGATTGTGCTGAAACTTGAAACAACACAAGTCCAGCTTACTCTGCACTCTAGCCTCCCAGCAAGAC
Source organism: Eragrostis nindensis (assembly GCA_012490785.1). Lineage (NCBI taxonomy): Eukaryota > Viridiplantae > Streptophyta > Magnoliopsida > Poales > Poaceae > Eragrostis > Eragrostis nindensis. Next base: position 598,288 of record JAAXCT010000132.1, on the reverse strand, counting down.
CCGATCAGCTCATCATCACTAGATGCACCCTTGAGCTAAAATTCAATCACAAGAACACCCCATGGCCTCAGTAAATAGGGAGAGGCGTAGATTTAGCCTCGGTGGGGAGGCCTCGCCGTAAGTCATAAACCCGAAACCCTATACTCGGCGAGGACCACCTCACCATTGACCACGCTACTCAGAAAGGGGGTGCCAACTGCCAAGAGAAGAGAGATTTATACCTCCAGCTCGGCGTAGACGGCAGGGAGTCGCGGAGGCGGAGGAACGGGGAGCTGGGTGCGGCGAGTCGACGGCCGCCGGCGCGCGCTCGTGAGCGATTGGTAGGGCAGTTTGGCTCCTCCAGCCGCGCGGGCATGGGCTGTTGGATCCCTCACATAGTAGCCCCGGATACGACATTCTGCTGGGCCGAACCTTTTTTTTGTCGGCGAGACTGGGCTGCTGGGCCGGGTGGATACTGACGTCCAGAAGGCGGAAAAAGAGGGCCGGCCCTTTCTTTCAAAAAAAGAAAAAAAAAAGACGACGACGACGACGGGATAAAGAAAGGTAGAGAGAGAGATGGAAAAGAAAAGGAGTTGACCCTGAGACGACCACACTTATTTTACAACCACGTTGCTTTGCGTAGAACATATTCGTGCTACCACTAGTAGATGAACATCTCATTCTGATCCGACCAGTGTGCGAGTGTTTCAGTGTTTTCCCAGTTCAGTAGATTCGATGTGGAACCCTGCCTAACAAAGTGGTCTCCAGCATTGTGTCTCTCATTGGGTTTTTTGGGCGTAGCAGCATCTATTCTCACCCGCGGCATCCAGCTCGAATATGTCGTTCCCTGCTGCCTTTTTTTCTCCTTTCGCCTGCAATGGATGGACTCGGTTTTCTTGCCATTAACAATTTCAATTTAGCTGCTGAACTCTTTTAGTGCGATTCTATATTGTACCACAAGCCTAGAACTGTTATTGTTACTGGATACTGTAGTAGCTTGAGAGAGATCTCACCAAGGCTTTAATTTGGTGCAAAGCTGCGGGCACATGCATGGAGTACCACCTTTGGCTCTCTGCTCTCGACGGGCATGAGGAATTGAGTACCACCTATTCCTCTCAGACGCCTGTGGATCGTGCGTGCGCAGCAGCAACACCTCCGTGAAGATGCTGAGAGACTGCTTGTTAATTCGACCAAGAAAATCTTATACGATTTTATGGTGGAAGAGGAATAGATGTTGTCGCGGTTAAAAGACTTGTCTCGCATTTTACTATTTTCTTTGTGAGATGCGGTGTACTAGTACTCCTTGCTGCCTAAGCTATCACCTTGTCATGATTAAACCTACTACTAACTGCGAAGCCGACACCTGTGGCATCGCATTTCCTCTTCTAGTGGCCCTAGATTAACGCATAGTATAATGGTTAAGTATAGTTCCATGGATGAGTGGCGCATTTCCTTGTCAATTTCTGGAGTAGCTGCTAATACGGAGGTGACAATTTCTGGAATTGCCTTTGTGCTCTTCCAGATGATGGCTACGCTACCGCTGTCTGGTCTGATTGACATTCCTCCACCAAATTATCTGTATGTAATATTGTGTTACCGAAGAGCAGAATCAAAGACAGGCATGTCCCCAGCAAGAGGAAACGGGTTTCAGATAGTACTACAGTACCAGCCAACACTGATTCCATTCCCTCTGCTTGGCCGTCTGAAGAGCCAAGGCAACACTGTAGCTGCTGTTTCGCACAGTTCTTTTGCTGCCTGCCAAGTCAACCTGTGCAAAGATGAGATGAGATGTGTGAGCCAAGGCAGTTGGTTGCTTTTTTGCTTGGGCTTTACGCGAGAGACCAGTGACCACCAAGCAGCGGAGGGCTTCGCTTCGGTTGAGGGGACAGCCGTGCAGCGCTGCAGCCAGCCTGCTAGTAGTAGACCCTAGCCCCCGGCTGCCAAGCCGGTCTGCGATGGCCTGGAGCTCGAGGGATGATGGCTGGATGGCCGTAGCTGCTGCTGGTTTGCAAAGCAAAGGCCCCGTTTGGATGATCCCTCTAAAGTGCTCTCTAAAGTTTACCCCTCTAAAGTAAAAAGAATCTTACGATTTAGGGGTACTAAATAAAATTTAATTACAAAACCTTTTTGTAGATGGACGTTATTTTTCGAGACGAATCTAACGAGCCTAATTAATCAATGTTTTGACACAGTGATGCTACAGTAACCATCGTCTAATCGCCGCTTAATTACCCTCATTACGTTCGTCTCGCGAAATAGAGGGGGGGTCCTGGACTTAGTTTTGTAATTTGACTTTGTTTAGTACACATAAATCGTACCGGAATTATTGATGTGACAAGCTACAGTACTTTAGAGCCCTATAAACTTGCATCCGAACGCAGCCAAAGACTTTTCGAGACTGCCTCTCTTTTCATCTTTCTACAGTATCTGGGCTCTATAATCTGGGGAGATCTGCACGGAAGCACTGCATTGGACCATTGGAGGGCGAAAGGCTAGATAGAGGTTCAGCATCCAGATACCCGAGAGATGCAATAGTGCTGTGCTACTAGTCCAAACCAAATCTGCGAACAAAATGCATCCAAATCTTACTTCAAACATGGACCGAATCTTTGAACGAGCTGCTTACGTTCCAAGTGGTCACTGTAGTTTTACAAAGAAACGTTACTTTGACTGATGCGAGAGGAGCGGGGCACGGAGTAACCGCAACAGGCGTATGGAGATTCATCAGATATATACAGCCGGGGCTTCTTTGGTCACGTTCAGTTGAGGCTTTTTTATGCAGAGGCGAGCCGCGCGTGGATTGTCATGGAGTGGGACCAGCAGGGTAGAGTTCTCACAACTCATCACGTACAGGCCACGGTTTTTTTTTTTTTGTCCCACACCACACGACCAAAAAGTACCTGCATCCACTTGGGCCTCCCCCCGACCGAATACCCGTCGAACACTTGAGGCCGAAAAAGAAGAAACGAAAGATGCCGTTGAAATTTCTCATGGGCCTACTCCACGTACGTTCCGATCCTTTGTCAAAGGAGGAAGCTGCAGAAATATCGATTTTCTTTGGGAACGAATGCGTCCTTCTACTCCTCTGTCAGCATTGCCGTTTTCATCTTGTATCAACAGTGTTTTGAGAAGGCAGATTAATAACATTACCCTGCGCAAAACAATTTGATTTTCTAATCACTCTGCTCTGTTGCTGTCAACGGAAGCGAAGCCGAGTGATGGCGCATGGAAGCAGCCTTCGCTGCTGGTCTGGTCGTCCCTTCGGATCGATGGGAAGCAGAGCAGAGCAAATGATGCCGGCCGCCTGTCACGGCCACGCCGTCCCGTCCCGTCCCATCCAATTCTCTGGCAGCAAAACCAGACGGACGCCGTCTCCCGCGTCCACCATAACTGCCCCGTCCTCTCCTACTGACACCTCTTCGTCATCCTCCTGCACCCTGCGCCATCGCCTTGACCCCGGCCGCTCGCTCGTTCACGGCGCCCTCACCCTCTCCTAACGGCGGCATCACTCCCGCCCGCCTGTGCTCGCCGAACGATTCGAGGGAGATGCTCATTCCCTGCTCCACCACCACCACCACCATCATTCCCGCCTCCTCCTCCTCCCTTTTATTCGCACGTCTCCCTCGCCACCGCGCTGCAACCGCAGCCACAATGCCTCCCCACCTAGTCCTCATCCTCCTCCTCACCACGGCCGCGGCCGCGGCCGCCTCGCCGGAGCGGGACGTGTACGCGCTCGGCAAGCTCAAGGCTGCCCTCGTACCGGCCACCACCTCCCGCGCGCTCGCCGACTGGGACCCGGCCGCCGCGCCGCCCGCGCACTGCGCCTTCTCGGGCGTCACCTGCGACGCCGCCTCCCGCGTCGTCGCGATCAACATCACGGCCGTCCCGCTCCACGGGGGCGCCCTCCCGCCCGAGGTCGCGCTGCTCGACGCGCTCGCCAACCTCACCGTCGCCGCCTGCTCGCTGCCGGGCCACATCCCGCCCACCGTCGCGTCCATGCCGGAGCTGCGCCACCTCAACCTGTCCAACAACAATCTCAGTGGCCCGTTCCCCGCGCCGGCCGACCCCTCCTACTTCCCGTCGCTGCAGGTCGTCGACGTCTACAACAACAACCTCTCCGGCCCGCTCCCGCCGTTCGGCGCCGACCACGCGCGACTGCTCCGCTACCTCCACCTCGGCGGCAACTACTTCTCCGGCGCCATTCCGGATAGCTTCTCCGACCTCGCCGCGCTCGAGTACCTCGGCCTCAACGGCAACGCGCTCACCGGCCGCATCCCCGCCTCGCTCGCGCGCCTCAAGCGCCTCCGGGAGATGTACATCGGCTACTTCAACCAGTACGACGGCGGCGTGCCGACCGAGTTCAGCCAGCTCGACTCCCTCGTCCGCCTCGACATGAGCAGCTGCAACCTCACGGGCCCCATCCCGCCAGAGCTCGGCCGCCTCACCAACCTCGACACGCTCTTCCTCCTCATGAACCGCCTCACCGGGGAGATACCCGCGGAGCTCGGTGAGCTCACCAACCTCAAGTCGCTCGACCTCTCCATCAACGAGCTCACCGGCGAGATACCGCCCAGCTTCGCCAACCTCACCAACCTCGAGCTGCTCAACCTCTTCCGCAACCACCTCCGCGGCACCATACCGGAGTTCGTCGCCGACTTCCCGCACCTCGAGGTGCTGCAAGTGTGGGAGAACAACTTCACGGGCAACCTCCCGGCGGCGCTCGGAAGGAACGGCCGGCTCGTGAAGCTGGACGTCACCGGCAACCACCTCACCGGCCCCATACCGCCGGACCTCTGCGCCGGCCGGAAGCTGTCGCTGCTCGTCCTCATGGAGAACGGCCTGTTCGGGCCCATTCCGGAGTCGCTCGGCGACTGCAAGACGCTTACGCGCGTGCGCCTCGCCAAGAACTTCCTCAGCGGCCCTGTGCCGGCGGGCCTCTTCAACCTCCCCCAGGCGGACATGCTCGAGCTCACCGACAACCTGCTCACGGGCGAGCTTCCGGACGTCATCGGCGGGGACAAAATTGGCATGCTGCTGCTGGGAAACAACGCGATCGGCGGCCGGATTCCTCCGGCCATCGGCAACCTCCCTACGCTCCAGACGTTGTCGTTGGAGTCGAACAACTTCTCCGGGCCACTGCCGCCGGAGATCGGCAGGCTCAGGAACCTCAGCCGGCTCAACGTCAGCGGCAACTCGCTCACCGGCGCCATCCCGCGGGAGCTCACGGCCTGCGGCTCGCTCGCCGCCGTCGACCTCAGCCGTAACGGCCTCTCCGGTGAGATACCAGAGAGCATCACGTCGCTCAAGATCCTGTGCACGTTCAACGTGTCCAGGAACAAGCTGTCCGGCGAGCTCCCGTCCGAGATGTCCAACATGACGAGCCTCACCACGCTGGACGTCTCCTACAACCTCCTGTCCGGCCCGGTGCCGATGCAGGGCCAGTTCCTGGTGTTCAACCAGAGCTCCTTCATCGGCAACCCCGGGCTCTGCGGCGGGCCGATCGCCGACGCCTGCTCCCCCTCGGCCGACGACTCTTTCCGGCGGTGGGACTCCAAGAAGCTGCTGGTGTGGCTGCTGGTCATGTTCGGCGTACTGATCATCGCCTTCTTCGGCGGGAGGAAGGGGTGCGAGGCGTGGCGGGAGGCGGCGCGGCGGCGGTCGGGCGCGTGGAAGATGACGGCGTTCCAGAAGCTGGACTTCTCGGCGGACGACGTGGTGGAGTGCCTCAAGGAGGACAACATCATCGGCAAGGGCGGCGCCGGGATCGTGTACCACGGCGTCACGCACGGCGGCACGGAGCTGGCGATCAAGCGCCTCGTGGGTCGAGGCTGCGGCGACCACGACCGCGGCTTCACGGCGGAGGTCACCACGCTGGGGCGCATCAGGCACCGCAACATCGTGCGCCTGCTCGGCTTCGTCTCCAACCGGGAGACCAACCTGCTGCTCTACGAGTACATGCCCAACGGCTCGCTCGGCGAAATGCTGCACTGCGGCAAGGGCGGCCACCTCGACTGGGAGGCCAGGGCGCGCGTCGCCGTCGAGGCGGCGCGAGGGCTCTGCTACCTGCACCATGACTGCGCCCCGAGGATCATCCACCGCGACGTCAAGTCCAACAACATCCTGCTCGACTCCGGGTTCGAGGCGCACGTCGCCGACTTTGGCCTCGCCAAGTTCCTTGGTGTCGGAGGCGGCGGCGCTACATCGGAATGCATGTCTGCCATCGCAGGCTCCTACGGCTACATCGCCCCAGGTATCCAATCCATTCCAACCACCCCCCTACGTGTACCATCTAGTACTGCTCAACCATGCATTTCAGACTGAACATGCTCAACAAAACATGAAAAAACTTGCAGAAACAAAAAGTTGATAACTTGTGTCGATTAACCGCTTTAGAAAGAGGGAATTTCCTTGACAGTAACTGCTGCAGTTCTTTGCTTTAGCATCTTGAAAGGCCACTGCACACTCTGTACACTTTTTGTACAATTGTACAATCATTCTGCTGCCTTATGCATGGTCAACTGAAGAGATGACAAAAGGTGTGTACCTCGGATCAAAAAGGAAGCTGTAAATTTTCCAGAGTCACAGTTGCATGGCTTTAGCCGTTAGTGATGGCGATTGCGGCAGCGGTTAACAATTTTACTGTCGTGTTGTAGCCCTGTTTCTTGGATTTTAGCATGGATTTGGCATGGCTTAGAAACGGATCTTGCTGCCGTCTGCGAGGTCAATGGGAGACAAGACAAATCCTGCCTTTGGATTACAAGACTGGGTAGCTGGTGGCAGTGCTTACGCCGTTCATTTGTTTTGTTGCGGCCTTGTGGAGTTGTGGTCCTCTAGACAAATTGATCAGTGATTCAGAGAGATAAGCAGCTGAGAAGGATCAGCTTCTCTCCATGAGTGTAGTATATCTTCCCTTGCTTGACTTGTCAATTCCATCCTTGCTGATTGTCTTGCGTCTAGGCTCTTTTTGATGGGCATTGATATGGGGAGAGGATGGATTAGGGCGTCGGCAAGTTTTGATCAACAACTCTTTATACACACTAACTGATTTAAGTTGGTTATTACACTGCACTTCAAGTTAGAAATAGAAACAAATTTGGCATTTGGCATGGCCTTGGAGCAGATCTTGTTGCCATCTGAGAGGTCAATGGGGGATTACAGGATTTTGTAGCTGCTAGTAGCGCACGCGTTGTTCATTTGTTTTGTTATGGCCTTGTGATCCTCTAGACATATTGATCAGAGATTCAGAGATAAGCTGGCGAGAAGAATCAGCTTCTCTCCATTCCTGGAGTACTCTAGATCTGACCATATTTGACCTGTCAGTTCCCACTTTAGTGGTTATCATGCAGCTATATGCTTCCATACTTTCTGCTTGATGTGCAGCCAGCATCCATTGAGCAAGGATTAGAATTGTTCAGTCACTCAGTTCTGATCAGCAGCTCTTGATACCAGTGGATGTTGATTTACGTTGATAATTACTCTGCATCTCAAGTTTATTAGAAATATTAATTGAAAACTTTTGTAGTGAGATTACTGATCCGTGAAGCTTCTTCTGTGGCTTTACAGAGTACGCTTACACCCTCCGTGTGGATGAGAAGAGCGACGTGTACAGCTTCGGCGTGGTGCTGCTGGAGCTAATCACGGGCCGCCGCCCCGTCGGCAGCTTCGGCGACGGCGTGGACATCGTGCACTGGGTCCGGAAGGTGACGGCCGAGCTCCCGGACACGTCGGACACCGCGGCGGTCCTCGCGGTGGCCGACCGCCGCCTGACGCCGGAGCCGCTCGCGCTGATCGTGGACCTGTACAAGGTGGCGATGGCGTGCGTGGAGGAGGCGAGCACGGCCCGGCCCACCATGCGCGAGGTCGTCCACATGCTCTCCAATTCCGCCGCGGCCCAGCCCAACGACCTGACCTTTTGATCCATTATTATATCCCAGCTTTGCCTTATAGCCCCTTTGATTAAGGAGAGAGAAGGAAATGGTATTGATGCCTTCGACGCTAATTTTGGTTTGGGTAGTGCTATTTTGTCATGGTGTGATCGGTGTGTATAACAATAACTAGCTGAAGGCTACTTCTCCTGGTCGTGGAAAGGTGAATTGCGTTCTGGTTGCTGTGTTTGGGTTTGGCTCAGAATTGCATAGCTGGACTAACGAATATGTGCATATAGTAAAGTTGAAGTTGGAATATCTCCATGATCTCTTTCTTTTTATCGTGGACGCCGAACTTGAGATGGAACCACAAAGGCAAACGAATCGAGTTTTTTTGCGCAGCGATTCTGCTGTGGATGGTTGCAAACTGTCTCTGCAGAATCGAATCCGAGCGAGCGGGCCCTCGCATAAACTTCTCTCGTGCAAGGTTTGAAAAATCGGGAGAACCGGGCAAACCACTACAGAAAAAATCGGTCCGGAAACCGGAAAACCCAACGGTTTGCCGATTCACTACAAAACACAGTTTCAATTTACCGAAAAACCGGCCGGTTTTACTAATCGGACCGGACCGGTTCGGTTTTCGCGAAAACCGGTCCGGTTTGAGCGGTTTTGCGAACCTTGCTCTCGTGTCTTCTTTATTCTCTTTTGGTTTATCTGATCTGATTAGGATTTGTGTGTGTATATGTGAGTGCGTTGCTGCTTGATGCACATTCGACTTGCTAGGTAGCATAGATTCCTCTCGTTGCTTTGCAAAAGTTTCTCCTTTTTGGTGTTGGTTTCTGAGAGAAGTTGTTTTTGTTTTTGAGAGTATGAGGGAAGATTTTTGGAAAGGCGAAAGGGAAGGTGGATGCGAATTGTCAAGCAGCTAGCAACGAAAATGTAACTACAGACAGTCGAAGTGGGCTGGGCCCGTGCGTCTTCGCTACAGGCAGAGATTACAATGGGCCTTGTCTATGAAACAAATACAAGTCTTTCTTCCTGGAAAAAGCGTACGAATATATGGCCAAGTCCTAAAATACAGCAGCTCTTGGGAGAGAAACATACGTTGTGCGATACTGACAGCAGTTTTTTGGAATGGAATCATGAGACGTATACTTTGCACGTGATCAGAGATGAGGCGCGTGTGAGTTTCCTTGGATCGATCGGACCCCTCCCCACACGGTACTAGGACACTAACTGTTGGGTGCTCGAACCTCGAAGTTTGCTTACTCTCGGAGGAAAACCTCAATGGCCGTCGCCGACCAGAGTACTCTCGGAGGAAAACCTCAATGGCCGTCACCGACCAGAGTCACGCAGATTCATGGCCCACTCGCCCTCGGCCAGGAAGATAGAAACAGTCTGCTGCTATTGGAGAACGAGATGTCCACGTGGGGCGGTCGTTTGCGCACGATTCTCAACGAAATTACCGGGCCATCAATCGCCGACTTTTGGGTCCAAAACGGGTTAACAACACCAGCAACAGAACCTCAGACCCACCAGTCATAGACAGCGGATTACGGTTCCTGAAACTTCCTTAACCACCGCTGCCGCGGAACGAGGACCCACCACCATCAACCGCGTGGACCCCACTAACCTCCCCCATCCTCGCCGTCGCCACGTACGCGGCGGGGAGCTCCCTATACAAGCGCCACGTCGCCGGCTCGCCGTCGACGCTTCCCTCACGGCTCTTCCTCCCCCGAGCTTAAATCCCTCGCTGACGCAATCCCATGGCATCCACATCAAGCAACGCCTCCTCCAACCCCAACCCTAGCCCCGCCCCCTCCGCTCCGCCGCTGTACCCGACCCTCTCCATGGCCGACCTCGCGCCCGTTCAAATAGGGCCCTCCTCGTCGCCCACAGCCGCCGCCGCCGACGACTACAATGGGCCGCCGCCCTCGGAGGACGTCCTCCTCCGCGTCCCCGGCGCGCAGCTCCACCTCATTGACCGCAGCCGCAGCCACCCGCTCGCCGCCGGCGACCTCTCCCTCCTCCGCATCCGCTCCGGCGACACCTCCCTCGCCGCCATCGCGCTTCTCGCCCCGATCCAGTGGCCCCTAGCGCGCGACGTGGCCGCGGTCAAGCTCGATCCCAGCCACTACTCATTCTCCCTCACCGTGCCCACCTCCGCCGACGACCCCAACCCCGAGCCGCTCCACTACGGCCTCACGCTCTCCCACCCCGACCCGCGCCTCGATGGCATCCTGTCCACGTACACCAACTTCTCCGTCCATTCCGTGGTTGGCACCATGGAGTTGGAGAGTAAGGTGCGCTCAGAGGTCGAGGCGGCGGCGTACTGGACGGCCGTCGCGCCGAACGTGGAGGAGTACGGCGGTGCCGTCGCGAGGGCGATCTCGACGGGAGCCGGCCACCTGGCGAAAGGGATATTGTGGTGCGGCGAGGTCACGGTGGACAGGCTTAAGTGGGGGAACGAAGTCCTCAGGAAGAGGATGCAGCCCGGCGACGCCAATGCCGAGGTCAGCCCCGAAATGTTGAAGCGAATCAAAAGGTATTGGCATTCCAAACGTCATTTCGTTCTAATTAAACTGTCTGACAGTCTGGTTAAGGATGCATTTCTATATATGATGGCTTGATTGAGCACTTCTCTCGCTATAGAGTATTCTAGCTGTGGCCTGATTCCATGTTTTTGTCCTGTAGTTTGGATCCAAAATCCAAACATTTCTGAGTAATGCCCAATGAAATGATGTTAGGCATTCGTATCTTGAAATGGATTTTTGCAAATGGACAGAATATAGGCATAAGAGGATTTTAGTGTTACCATTCAGATGTTGTTTCTGAACTTGTAGTTGCTTGGCTAGTATTTTATACTGCATTGGTAGTTGTTCAGATAACATAGCGTAGTCCGTAAGTCCTCGTACTATATAATGTAGCGTTAGATCTGCAACTGATGTGAAATGTTCACTAATATTGGCACGTGGTCTCTAGGTGTCGAAAGTATTAGCTTAACAAAAAATTGGACAAGATAATTAGCAGTGTAATATTTAACTCAAATTCAGACACATATATCAGCTGCTTTTTTCTTAATAAAAACTATGCTTACAATTGCTTGCAGGGCTAAGAAGATGACCAAAATGTCTGAGAAAGTGGCCACTGGAATTTTATCCGGAGTGGTGAAGGTCACTGGCTATTTTACAAGCTCGATAGCCAACTCAAAAGCTGGCAAAAAGTTTTTCAATCTATTGCCTGGAGAGATCGTTCTTGCTTCTCTTGATGGATTTGGTACGTGTTATTTAATTATGCAATGGTATATCAACTAAAATTTGTAGTGACATTGATCTAGGTGGCATTGTTGCTCTTAATTATTTGAATAAAGTTTTTATACTGGCATGAGGCAGTAGAGATCATTTATATCTTCTGTCTCTTGTATCATATTCGTGGAAAAATGTCTGCTAGTAAATTAGTGTTGTTGTTGCATAGGAAACTTGAATTCAGGTGTAAGATAACTTCAGTTTTTATTGCTTTTGTTTGCCCTTCGTTTCATCCACGACGCACACAGCAGTCATGTTTTAGTTTGATGATACAAATGGTGGAACAGTGCTGCTCTTCTTGTTGATGTTGGTGATACTAGGTCAGTTGTTGTAGTCATCTGCTTAATGAAGTCAGTTGCGACCAGTGATCATGCTTTGTGGATAGAAGTTGGATGTTTCTTTCCTTGCTGCGTTATTCTCTGATTGTTGTGCCATAAATACTGCATAAGAGCACACTACCTCTGTCCCTGAAATGACGTTTTAGGAAGAGAGGAAGTATTCAGGTAGTTTTTATATGTTTTGCAATTATATATTGTTAGTGTTAGTCTGTGTGCAACTTCACTGTTGAATGACAAATAGTACATGCATTTTCTCAACTTAGCCTGCCTGTAGGAATCTCTTAAGTGCACCTTTTAGCTCACATCTTCTTTGCTCCTGATGTTAAACAGGGAAGATTTGCGATGCAGTAGAAGTGGCTGGAAAGAATGTCCTGTCCACATCATCAACCGTAACGACTGGACTTGTATCTCACAAGTATGTACCGATCTTTATCAAAAGTTCATTTCTGCATCTCGCACACCATAATTCTCGTGGAGGTACTGTTTCATCTAAATCGGAGCCATTTTTCCCTTACGGTGAATTTGTGCTGCAACTGCAGGTACGGTGACAAAGCTGCCGCTGCAACCAACGAAGGGCTCGACGCCGCCGGGCACGCCATTGGGACCGCATGGGCTGTGTTTAAGATCCGGCAGGCCTTAAATCCAAAGAGCGTGCTGAAACCCACAACGCTCGCCAAATCCAGCATCAAGGCTAACGTTGCTGAGCTTCGAGCAAAGCGCAGCAAGTAGCTCGCTGTTGTACCGATCCTTCTTCACCCTCATCATCCAGTGTTTGTTCCAGCTTCTGAAAGTAGCTCGTTGTAGTTTGTGTGTCTGCTGCTTTGGTTTTCTGACGACACGCCGGTGTAGTTGCGCCGTCTTCTTGTAATTATGGGCTCGTTTGGCACGGCTTCGGATTATGCAGAAAACAGCTTTTGCACTGGATTCTGAGTTAAAATAGCTTCTCTGACTTATTCTGGATTATCTGTCAAAACAGCTTATCCAGTCAACCCGTTTAGCAAAACAGCTTATCATATTTTTTTTCTGAAATAGATTATGCATGTTAAATGACTGTAGTACCTCTAAAATTAAAACTTTCTTTGTCCACACCTCGTGTACCACATTGAAATAAAAATAAGTGCAGAAAATAAACTAAATATATATGGTCAAATGTTTTTTTATTTTTTTATTTTTGCAAAATATAGTCGAGTGTGGTCTAGTTTCGAAGGTCTCGTTGCAACGAACGCAACGGTGTAATCGATTCGTAATTTGGACATTCGTTTTGTAATCTACGGAATTTTTAAACAAACTTAAAAGAGTTTTGTCTAGCGGGCCCGCTCAACAGGGCACGCACCTGACGCTTGTGTCAGGAGAATCCACCAAAAGCTCAAATCTCCGGCTTGCGCTTATACGTTGAATGAGAAAACGGATTGTGACAAGCATTTTGCTGAGAAGCTGTTTTTTATGGCACCGTTTGGCAATCTGCATTGAGAAGCAGAAGCAAAAGCCGGTGAATAATCCGTGCCAAAGGGGCCCTATGTGTGTTCTAAACGAAATGAAAGCAATTCCCGACGTGTGCACCCTGCTGATGCCCTTGTCATGCCGATGTAAGCCAGCTCAGTCCTTGCAAAGTTTGTTTGTCTTGCGTAACCAGCTTCTATGGCGAAGTTTCGTCCCTTTTCCCTTTTTTGTACTGGAGCGGTTGGAGTTCTTCGTCGAATTGTTTCTTCATAGGAAACAAAGGATTTCCTCACTGCTGAGGCTGACACTTTGGCGTAAGCGCGATTTGATTGCCCCTGTGGCGTTGTGGCTGAACACAAGGCAGAATATTATGGTGATGCCATGACCAACTGTGGACATATACGGTGTTGGTGTTGCCTGGAGTCTTTTTTTTTTTTACAGTCAACTGGGGAGGAGGACTCCCCACCTGAATTCTATTGATCATGGAAAGTGTTCGGCCCCAAAGATGGCCCATTACATGAAGGAATACATGAAGGATTACATTTTGAAGAAAAGCATCAGAATTTAGAAGGTTGTTATATTGGATTAAACAGGTGCACCAGGCACTACTAATTTCCTGCGTGTGTTTAAATGCGGCAAAATAGATGTGCAACTCTCTGGCGAGCAAAACATGCGCATCAGCGCATTGCTCTTTATAGATTTTGGCATCAGATGCACCATCAATCGGGAAGTTAGTTTGTTTTTTACTTTGAAGGCATAAAGTTAAGGGTTGCGTGTGTTTATAAAAATGACTACTTGTTTGTGTTTTGTGAGTGTTTCTGTATTGCGCTATTATGATTAAAAAAATTAAATTTCTCTGTTCCTAATCAAAAGAACATTTAAAAAAACAAAATTTTAATTTAACCCGTGTGCCCTCGACCTTAGCGGCGCATGTGCAAGAAGTGCAAAGGAACAACTCAAAAAGAAAAGGAGAAAAAGGAAAAAAAACAGCAGATAGTCCACGCACCACTCCTTTGTTCCCCGGCTTTTTCCACCGATCGCTCGCCGCCATCCATCAAGATCCAGGGATCCTACCCACCCACCGCAATTCCGTCTAGCTTCTTCCTCCCGCTTCCCCTCCCCTCCCCTCCCCTCCCGCTGCCGTTCTTGTCGTTCCCCTCTGGGCTGGACAGGCGTGCCGCGGCGATCCGGGCGGTTGCGAACCGATCTCTCCTTTCGTTGGTACAAGGTAATCCTACTCCCTTTTCTCCATTTTTGGGATATATGGTTTGTTCCTCCGCTGTGGAGCTCTTCTTTTTCCCGAGCCCCTCAAACCTAGTCGTTCTTCAAGACTGGTACGGGGAACCTCGGTCCCATTCATTAGTTGTGGAGTAGCAGCTGCGCTGGGAGGTTAGCAATGCGCCCAGGCAAAATCGTGCATGAATGAAGCTGCTCTCTTTTGGAGCAGCAGTTCATTTACCAAATTATTATGTGGGTTCAGCCAGCTAAACCTCTTACGCCCCACGTTAGGTGTTGCCATGATTAGGTTTATGCAGATTTGCCCCCACTTCAACAGTACTAGTGACTACTAATTTGCTAAAAGGGGTTATTCTGTCTGTATTTACTTTCCTTGTTGCAGCCAATGGCAGCACTAAAGCATATGATTCTTATGTTACCAGGTGCATTCTTGATTGCTGGTTGCAGCCATGGACGACGGGGACCTTGATTTCTCAAACCCAGAGACGTACCTGTGCCCGGCCATCGGGAACGATCCACCCAGCAGCTGCTCCATGGACAGCTACTTTGATGAAATCCTCAAGGATACGGAGCACCACGCTTGCACCCACACCCACACCTGCAACCCCCCTGTCCATGATCATTCGCACACCCACACCTGTGTCCATGTCCACACCAAGATCGTCGCAGCCTCGCCAGACGCTGCTGAGACTGCTGAGTCGCCTTCTGAGAACAACACCTCCAAGAAGCGTCCGTCTGGTAACCGAGCTGCTGTGAGGAAGTACCGGGAAAAGAAGAAAGCCCACACCGCGTCGCTGGAGGAAGAGGTGGTCCATCTGAGGGCTTTGAACCAACAGCTCATGAAGAAGCTTCAGAATCATGCAGCTCTTGAGGCGGAGGTAGCCAGGCTTCGCTGTTTGCTTGTTGATATCAGAGGGAGGATTGAAGGGGAGATCGGTGCTTTCCCGTATCAGAGGCCAGTTAAGAACATCGATTTGGTCCCTAGCGTTGACCAGGGAAGTTTTCTTGGTAGTGCCCAGGTTGCAAACTCCTGTGATTTTAGATGCAATGATCAGATGCATTGCAATCCCGGAATGCAGGGTGCTATTAGTGGTCAGGTGTTGGGACAAGCTGCCTGTGATATTGCGAATATCCAATGCATGGGGAATGCAAAATCTGGATCCACAAAAATTCCAGTCTGTGGGGGTATGGATACCATGTCTGCCGGCTGTTTGCCAAATGTTGAAAAGAATTAAAGGTTAGGTGTTTTCTCTTTCATTGCCATTTCTGTTTGTATAAAACTGCTAATTTTTCAGCAGTGATGCAGTGGTGCGGTGCTTGTTATGCCTTTCAATTTTTTCAGCATTCCATGTGAATTCATTATGGCAATAGTCAGAAGTTTTTGTTATCTGTAGCTTTCTTCAAAGAGCATAAATCAACTTTTGTGCCATTGAGGCATTTTTTTGTAGTGTACATATTTGATTTTCTATAGTCTATTCAGCTGCATATTTAGTGAATTCACATCTAGTTTTAACTGGAGATGAGATTTTTATTTAATTTCCATCTTGGAACCCAGAGCTATAGTACTATGCTTCCGATGGATACCAGCTACCTCTTTGAA
Organism: Eragrostis nindensis; assembly: GCA_012490785.1. Classification (NCBI taxonomy): domain Eukaryota; kingdom Viridiplantae; phylum Streptophyta; class Magnoliopsida; order Poales; family Poaceae; genus Eragrostis; species Eragrostis nindensis. The sequence goes on along the minus strand of JAAXCT010000132.1, from coordinate 582,525 downwards.
AGCATCATAAGCCTGATTATCACAAATTCTGGATATATGCACCAAATCAAGCTGTTTTTCTATTTGGGAAAAGTCAGTAATAAACATGCATAAGTCACATGCAGCAGGTTAATTTGATTTCCCTTTTTATTGTATTTTCTTAGTCCAGAAAATGTATTCAAGTGAATTAGTCAAATCATTGGAACAAGCACTGCAATTGCTAAAATAATTACCACGTCACATAGAGAATTTTGTTTGTGTATTCAATGCAATGGATTGTTCATTTAAACATATTTTCTTCTATAAAATGTTTCATGCCAATAAATTTTCTAGACATTCCACCTGCTTCATGTTTCATGCCAATATTATTTTCTGGAGCCCTGGCGCAGCGGTGAAACAGCCTCTTGCAGAGCGGGAGCTACGTGCACCGGGCCCACCTGTTTCATGTGAACCATGTTATGTCTGATATGTTGTCAATATATAGGAAAGTACATGGTGCAACCAAAACATAATCAATGAACTACATCATCTAGAGTAGCCATGCTATGTCTGATTTATGTTGTCAGTAAATATGAATGTGGGACATGTATACACTATAACATTTACAGTACACGTGCACAAATTCATGGTCTCATGATGCCATACAACAGTTGTGTATGTATTAACACATCCAAGTTTTGCTAATCATGCCGATTATTTTGTTCATAGTGGATTTATCAGCCCTACCTTTAGGAAATTATAGTAGAACAGTAGTGTCTTAGGAGTTAGTTTTGAAGTTAAATCTCTCTCTCTGTAATGATTTGTCTGTTTAGTCCTTTTCTTCTTCGTTTTATATGCATTTTCTGTAGCATATGCTTTTGAATCTTTGATCGGGAGTAGCATTGCTGCATTAACACTTGTACTGAAGTTATATAAGTTTTTTATTGAGTGTAACTGTTGCTTATCTTTGGCCATGGAACTAATAGGAGATTATGATATCTTGAAGCAGAGCCTCATTTTATACATTTCTTTATATGCACCTTTGGAGTCGATGCCCCTTTCTATCTAGGAGTAATTAGATTAGACTTGCAGTGAATAGTACTGCTGCGCTATGGATCTTTTTTCTTTCCTCTGGGTAGTTTCTTGTGCCCAGGACTAACACACTGGCCACTACACTTTTTTCAGGACTTCTGGTGGTGCTTATAGTCCCATCCAAGGAACACTGCATAATTTGCTAGCTTCTGTTTGTAGGCTGCATCTGGTTCAAACAGTTATGTATGTGAGTTTGTCGCCAATGATGCTTCTATGGTGCCTGAGGCGAGTCAAGTTCCGCAAGCTGACAAGTCCAGCTTCTTGTGCGAAACTCGACTGCATCTGTATTTTAGACTATTTGGATTTGAGTGTAGAACTCAGGTTGGATGTGAATCCAGTCCTATGTGATACCATGCGCGGTTATCTTTTTTGTAGATGCTATGTCTGCTTGCTGCTATGTTCACGATTCATGTCCATGGATTCGATTACTGTTTGTATGATCACGATTTCATTCATTAGTAAATAATAGATAATGATCGTTTAGAACTTGTGAATGAAGTCTGTATCTCCTGCTCTGACCATCTTCGGAGGCATAAGCTATCTTCTATTCTTGTGACGCTGAGGCAACCAGCCTTGTAGGACCGTATGGATTAGATTATAATAAAATATCTCATGTTAAATTCCTTAATTTGATGGGATACATTGGGTGGAAATGCAATATGATAATTGATAATAATTAAGTAAAATGTCTAGCAAACTAAAATGCTTAACTTCTTGTCGAATCCTTCAAATCCTTTTCCACAAAAAGAACTTTCTTCAAATCCCTTTTTTCATCAGGAGCCCTGATCTGCGTTCGGCAGACGGCATATTCTTTCAAATTAAGTATTCTCGGTTGGCCCTTGCTCGAAATAGAGTCTTAAGCACGGCCATTGACCTGTCACTAGTCAGCTCCCGTTGACTGACTCGTGGGCCTGCACACCACAAACACTTTTCCCTCAACTATAGTACTACTAATTATCCGCTAAACACCCAGGCTCGGAACCTTCTAGCACATCGACGTCGATGCCCCGGGCTACGGCCAATCATACCACTCCGCGTGTCCACCAGTGAAAGCACGCATGAATCGCAGCCCTCCAAGGACCCAGATCTACCCATCCGACGGCTCAGGCAACCCCATGCGCATGCTCCACGTCAAAGCTCGCAGCGCCGCCCAGTAATAGCTCGCCACGTGGAATACCTCCAATCGGAGCCGTCCGTTTGTCCATGTGGCCTGATCCCGACGGCGTGGACCGGGGCTTTCAGGTCTCCAAGTGCAGGCCGTTTAAAGGGGCTTCGCCTCGAGGCAGAGCTCGACGAGACGAACTCATCACTAGTTTCGCAGAGTGAAGCGACGATGCGCAAGTGGGCGCTCTCCTCCGCGCTCCTCCTCCTCTTCCTTCTCACCACCCTCCCCGATCCAGGCATGTCCCTGCCACTGATTTTTTTCGGCAATTTTCAGTGATTTTTCAGTGGATTTGGCGCATTTAGGTGCTGATTTGTCGATCTGGTGGTTTTAGATGCGGTATTGACGGATAGAATTCTCAGTCGATCACTTGTCAGCCTTCGAGTTGATTTTGTTTAGATTTTCTTCGAGGAACTTTCGGTATCATCCGTTTGGTGTAACATTTGATGTGGGCGATGGATTGTGCAGTAATTTTCTATGAATAATTCGGTTGTAGTTGCTCGATCCATGTGTGCAGAGGCGACTATTGCTAGGTGGGATCTCTGCTAGTTTATTGGTTCCCTTTAGTTGCTGGATCTCGCTACTATAATCTGAATTAAGCTCCTGGCTAATCTGATCTGGTGTCAAGGCAGAGTGATTTCCACTTGGATATTACTAACTTCATTCTTAGATCCGTCATCCAGCGCGGCTCTTTATTCATTTATTTAACGAATGCGTGGTTAATCGCATCGGAGGTTTTAATAGGGTTTATACATGTACATCTGTTTTGCGAGCCAGTGCTGTTTTTGCGTAGTGTTCACTGTGACTGATTTAGCGTTCCCCATCAATACTGTTGCTACTGAATTTTAAGGCTCTTTGCACCTGTCTCCGTCATACTATAATTAGTGATGCCAATTCTGATTTCAATGCTGTGCACAGTACTTGGATACCTAAAATCTACACGCAATTCAAATCATTTATCTTGTCTAAACCTTGCTATACTGCAGCTAAGAAGCTTCAAGTGAATGCCGAGGAGAGCAGTGATGACTTAGCTAACCCGCCGAAGGTAGAGGAGAAGCTTGGTGCTGTTCCCCATGGCCTGTCCACTGACTCCGAGGTTGCCCAGAGGTGTGTACCATCTTCTGATCCATGCTGATCGTTACCGCCTTTTCTGTTGTTGAAACAATATTGGTATGAACGTTGTGATTATTATGTGTGCAGGGAAGCCGAGTCAATCTCCAGGAAAACCCTCAGGAGCTCCGCGGAGAAGTTTGAGTTCCAAGCTGAGGTGTCCAGACTTATGGACATCATCATCAACTCACTCTACAGCAACAAGGACATTTTCCTGAGGGAGCTCATATCCAATGCCTCAGATGTATGCACTCTTCTCACCCCTGCTTAGGCTTCCTTTTGAGGGATCGAGATTAACTAGTGTTTTGTTCCCATGTTTGTAGGCCTTGGATAAGATTAGGTTCCTTTCCCTCACTGACAAGGACGTTCTAGGTGAAGGTGACACTGCTAAGCTTGAAATCCAGGTACAGTGGACTGCACCGTTATGAGCCATTCTGTTTGGACTTATTTCTTGCTTCAGGATGGGACCTGAAGATATTTGGTGTGTGCGCTTGCAGATTAAGTTGGACAAAGAGAAGAAGATCCTCTCCATTCGGGATAGGGGTATTGGTATGACCAAGGAAGACCTGATCAAGAACCTTGGAACCATTGCAAAATCTGGGACTTCAGGTACCATTAGCTACTTGTTCAAGAAAATCTCTGGCAAAAGCACCATTAGCTGCTCCAAGTTAATATTAAAATATCTAGTGAAAGCACCATTAGCTAATTGTTCAAGAAAATTGTACCAAATGTATTACTTGACTTATTAGAAGATCCATGGATGGTCATTAAAAAAATACTAATTACTTGCAACTTTTGCAGCTTTTGTGGAGAAGATGCAGTCTGGAGGTGACCTCAATCTGATTGGACAGTTTGGTGTTGGTTTCTATTCAGTATACTTGGTTGCTGACTATGTTGAAGTGGTCAGCAAGCACAATGATGACAAACAGTAAGACGCTGCTGTCCTTGTCTTCGGTCAATCTCTTTGTCTGTTTTGATTTGCTTCATGTTATTGTTGTGCTGCACTCTCTTCCAGATATGTGTGGGAGTCAAAAGCTGATGGATCGTTCGCTATCTCTGAGGATACATGGAACGAGCCCCTTGGCCGCGGAACCGAGATAAGACTACATCTGCGAGATGAGGCCAAGGAGTACTTGGAAGAAGATAAGCTAAAGGTATTACCATATTAGTGTATCTTTTTATTAAAATTAATTGGCTTCTGCTGCAATGGATATGCATAAAGATATTTGTAGCTGTTACGATTTCAACTTAAAAAGTCCAAATGCAGCCTGAATCAGAACCTTTTATCAGACTTAGACATGAATAACATGATTCCTCTTGTAATGGCGCGGAATTCTTCTGTATCAGTCTCATATGCTTCAAATGCAGTTAAGAATTTTAGGTTTGTCATCCCTTGAATAGAAAAAAGCACAGTTGTCTTTACAATAACTAGGAATTTCGACTGCCTAAGAGTTATGATTTCACAGGGAGTTTGTTTCGTGGTCACACTTCACAGCAATTTCCCTGACCGGAACATTCAATTTCACCGAGTGCATGTATCTGTTTCATTCAATATTTTTTATGTTACTGTGCGAGGGCGATTGAAACATATTTTTTGTTATCTCCTCTCTACTGGACTGGTTGGGCACACATTATATGATGAACACATCTTGTTATAGACAAATAGCAAACAGATATTCGTGATTTTGTGCATCTCATGCTATCAATGTTTACTTGAATACTCTGTTTTGTAGGATTTGGTGAAGAAGTACTCTGAGTTCATCAATTTCCTCTGTTTTGTAGGATTTGGTGAAGAAGTACTCTGAGTTCATCAATTTCCCCATCTATTTGTGGGCGACCAAGGAGGTTGATGTTGAGGTGCCAGCTGATGAGGAGGAATCAAGTGAAGAAGAGGAATCAAGTAAGTCTTTAGTCAATTTGTATATTCTTTCTTAGATCATAGCCGTGTTGTGCATGCATAGTGCTAACACATCATCGGTATTTTCAAAGCCCCAGAGACTACGGAGGATGAAGAGACAGAAGACAGTGAAGAGAAAAAGCCCAAGACAAAGACAATAAAGGAGACCACTTCTGAATGGGAGCTTCTGAATGATGTGAAGGCTGTATGGCTTCGTAGCCCCAAGGAGGTTACTGAAGAAGAATACTCAAAGTTTTATCACTCACTAGCTAAGGTAAAGTTTTTATTATTGATGAATTTGATGTGAACAATACAGTTACAAACATAACTTGTGTGCGCCTTGTTGAAGAAACACTATATAACTTCACATTTTTCTTGTAGGACTTTGGTGATGACAAGCCTATGGCCTGGAGCCATTTCAATGCTGAGGGAGATGTTGAGTTCAAAGCTTTGCTCTTTGTTCCACCAAAGGCTCCACATGATCTCTATGAGAGTTACTACAACACTAACAAGTCAAACCTCAAGTTGTATGTTAGAAGAGTTTTTATCTCAGATGAATTTGACGAGCTTCTTCCGAAGTATCTCAGCTTTTTGAAGGTACTGGATTGCTACTCTGGCTTAATATACTCTTTACTTTCCTGATGCAGCTACTTACTACCTCCATTTTTTATTTGATGTCGTCCGGACAACCTAGGCAGTTCAAATTTGGCTTAACATTGGTGTCCGGGCGTCATCATTTTAAATTGGAGGTAGTATATTTTATAACCAGTCATTCTTATAGCACACTATTCTCTACAGGGTATTGTTGACTCAGACTCACTGCCCCTGAATGTATCACGAGAAATGCTTCAACAACATAGCAGTCTGAAGACCATCAAGAAGAAACTGATCCGCAAAGCTCTTGACATGATTAGGAAACTTGCTGAAGAAGACCCGGATGAGTACAGCAACAAAGATAAGACAGGTAACTGGGTTTGTTATGAATGTGAAATAAGTGAGCACCGTATATGAAGATAATCCTGACAGAACATCTTTTGTAAGCAGATGAAGAAAAAAGTGCAATGGAGGAGAAAAAGGGCCAGTATGCCAAATTCTGGAATGAGTTCGGCAAATCAATCAAGCTTGGTATCATTGAAGATGCAACTAACAGGAACCGTCTTGCTAAGCTTCTTCGATTTGAAAGGTTTGCACTGTACTACTGTCTTTCATTCTTTGTTAGTTTTGTTTTATGTATTGGGTACAGAAAACTGATGTTTCATTTGTTTGTTCCAGTACCAAGTCGGATGGCAAACTTGTCTCTCTTGATGAGTACATTTCGAGGATGAAGCCAGGGCAGAAAGACATCTTTTACATCACAGGAAGCAGCAAAGAACAGTTGGAAAAGTCTCCATTCCTGGAGAGGCTAACCAAGAAGAACTATGAGGTAGGCTTGTTTAATAAGATGATTCTATCTTTTGCCTCATACAGCCTAAGTTCAGTGGCAGCCTGTGTTCTGATTTCTGGGAGTTATTCTGAGATCCAATATCATGTCAATTTTGTATGCTCATGCTCATATTTTCAGATGGCAGTAGTTTTTTTTTTTTCAGATGGCAGTAGTTTTTTTGAGCCTGTGCACTATTTTTATTTTGGTATGCCCTGTGTTCCTTAACGATGATTAGATTTCTTAGGCTACTAAGATCTAGAAATCAGTGAAGTCAACCTGCAGATGTACATAGAACAAATCTCACTCTCCTTTTTATCATCCTATAAATCATGAATAAGCCCCTCATTCATAAAACAAGCAAAAAGGTGTAAATCATATCATGCAGCGTCCGCTGATTCCAGAATGAGTACAACTACTTACTTATCCTTACCCATGCTTTTAGTTTGGAATTCTGGCACATTGAATGTGAATTAACGTTGCCCTTGAATGTATCTTGCAGGTTATCTATTTCACTGACCCTGTTGACGAGTACCTGATGCAATACCTGATGGACTACGAGGACAAGAAGTTCCAGAACGTGTCCAAGGAGGGCCTGAAGCTGGGCAAGGACTCAAAGCTCAAGGACCTCAAGGAGTCCTTCAAGGAGCTGACTGACTGGTGGAAGAAGGCCCTTGACAATGAGAACGTGGACTCTGTGAAGATCAGCAACCGACTGCATGACACCCCCTGCGTGGTGGTCACCTCCAAGTACGGCTGGAGCGCCAACATGGAGAAGATCATGCAGGCACAGACCCTCTCAGATTCTAGCAAGCAGGCGTACATGCGCGGCAAGAGAGTTCTGGAGATCAACCCCAGGCACCCCATCATCAAGGAGCTCCGCGACAAGGTCGCTCAGGACAGCGAGGTACTACATCCATTTGCTTCCAATGACTTTGATCTGTACACGATGGGGCTGGAGCAATGGCGACTAATCCGTTTCTTTTGTTATGCGAACAACAACAGAGCGAGGGCTTGAAGCAGACTGCGAGGCTGGTGTACCAGACCGCTCTGATGGAGAGCGGCTTCAACCTGCCCGACCCCAAGGACTTCGCCTCGAGCATCTACAAGTCGGTGCAAAAGAGCCTGGACCTGAGCCCCGACGCGACTGTCGAGGAGGAAGATGAGGTGGAGGAGCAACCGGAGGTCGAAGAGAAGGAATCGACCAAAGAGGAGTCGGAGCCGTCGTCGCAGTATGACAAGGACGAGCTCTAGTTTAAACTTTACCTCCGTTTAGGTGAAGGAGAACTCAACTGTCTGGTGTTAGGATTGTTGTGAAGGCTTTGAGGGACGCCCATTTTTCCATGCGAAAATGCATCGTTATACGGGATTTTGTCTTTGTATCTATACAAACTCTTAGTTCAAATTAACAGTCACCTATCTCCGTCGTAAAGAATTGAGCACGTATATCTGGGCCACTCGAGTAGAATGCAGGATCATTCAGGTAAAATGACGAGGTCCCATAATTCTCCAAAAGTATGGTAGGACAACATCATAAGGACGTGACCAGATACGTAACTACGCAACAGTTATGAACAAAAAGCATGGCTGCCTTTTTATACTTTCCTGAAAAAAAAAGTGTTGTAAAATTAATCGATCCGATTTTCAGCTGATCATTGCAAAGCAAAGGCAAATGCCTTGAGCTACCACCAAGGTTTACATTACCGTTCCAACCGGCTCGCACCGGTTACTCCGGTTTTACCGGTTACCGCGGTAACCGCTCGGAAACCGACCAAGAATTCAAAAATCAAAATTTGAATTCAAAAACTCGGTTACCGACCGTTTCGTCGGTAACCGACCGGTTTGCTGTGAAAACCGATCGGTTTGATCGTTTTACCGGTTGACTGGAAATTGCAAAAATAGGCTCAAAAAGTTAGAATTTTTGGCATGAACTTTGCTAAATATTCTAATAATGGTTAACGAGACATTGACAACATAGAATTCATAAAATATTACACCAATCAACCTCATACAACATACCACAATTCATACAAAGTCCAACATAAATTGTCAGATACATAGTTCTTGACGAAATTTAACATACAACATAGTTTTGAACATAATACACATAGTTTTGTGCACATCAACATACAACAATGGATACAAACATACATCTCAAGACCATATGACGTCGGATTGCGGATTGTCCTCCGTGTTTTCATTCTCTGAATTTTGTACAGAAAGTTACTGCGAGTGCAAGAGTTTATGTTGCACCAATGGATAGATCTATCTACAAGGAAACCAACAAAACTTGTTTCACATTTTTAGGAGCTATATTCCGTCAAATATGAATTATTGAAGTTTTTAACTACTTTCCCATGGGATTAGATTGTGAACAGTAAAAACAGGGGATGAAAGAACAGGCGGCCAGGAATCTCTAAAATCCGTCGATTTGAGTGGTCTAATTGCATGGGCGATGACTCAAATGGATTATTTTGGATGTGAGGAAGTTATAGGTACGAGGAATCGAGCGGAAACTCACTGTGGAGGGAGGAATCGACCATTGCGTCCGAGGTGCTCATGCGGCGGCCATGATGGAATGTTCAAGCAATTATTTCACCCATCAAACGATCTAGTTTTTGTGAACCGTTTCCACCAATGTGCTGCAAATTCCTTCTAGTTTATTTACATATTTTGTGTTTCAAAATTTTTCAAATTTTCAAAAAATTTTGAATTTCAAATCTCGAAACCGGGCTACCGAACTAACCGGACCGGACCGGTTAGTCCGGTAACCGCGATTACCGAGCGGTAACCGTCGGTATTGAGAACCTTGGCTACCACCATGTTGCTTAGAACGAAGTAACGAAATCTCAGACGTGCACCACAGTTCCAAACTCTTTGAAAATTGAAGGCATTATTACTAGTAACTGCTTTTAGCTTCTCCTGCCCAGGGGAAAAAAATAGTTCTCTTTCCACATCATTCTACTAGTAGACAGTTTGCATGAGATCAGCAACACTGCATCATCTACATCGCCGTGATGGCGACCGTCAGGATGGTAAGGAACGCGTTCCTGCTCCTCATCAAACTGTCTGCGTCGCCCGAGAACTCCATTGTTGGATTGGAGGGTGGCAGTCCTGCTGCCTCGGGATTCCCGCCTGGTTTTAGGCTGCATCAGTTAGTTTGCAAGCATATTAGCCATTAAATTGAATACGAGATACGGTACTTGACACAACTAGTATTAGTTAATATTAAAGTACTTGCAGGCGTTAACCAGTTGTTTGACTTAATTTTGGCATGATCAGTTTAATTTGTGTCTTGCTTTTGTCACTACGACCTGGACTGGAAAGAGCACGTGGCTTCATCTATCCAGCATGAATCGGAGCAGCGCGCACACTAGCTAGTGACATCTCAACAAACAATGTCTACTTGTCCACATGCACGTCCATGGAGTCGCATGCCAAATGGACACAGCGACGACGTGCCGAACCCAAACTATATTTTCTTGAGGGTGTTTCTGTAAAGTGGGTTGTGTGTGTTGTACTCCAGGAATTAATAAGAGCTATCTAGACCCTTCGGGGTCGTTTGCCTTCAAAAAAAAAAAAACTAGGCATGAAATGGAATCCCGCACAAAGAGGGGGGAAAAAAGAAGTCATGCGTGCCCAGACGTGCGAATGTGCGATTGCGCGGGAAGCTCGGCTGCGTCCGTGCGTACCTGGACGTGGTGGGGCAGAAGACGACGTCGTAGCCGCCGCCGGCCGCCGCGCAGGTGAACGTCGACGTCGCGTCGTCGTAGGCGTAGCTGTACGAGAGCGGGCACGCGTCCTTGAAGAACCGCGAGTACGACGTCGGCGCGCACGTCGCCGGCGACCCGTACGCGCCGCTGCAGCAGTACTGCGCCGCCCCGAACGCCTCGCACGCGCTCCGGCACGCCACCGCGCCCCCGCCGACGGACGCCACGCGCAGGTCCGCCGGGCACGCCTTGTTCAGGTCCTCGGGGCAGCCCGTGGCCTGGCAGCTCCCGTTGGCCGCCGCCGGCGACGGCGCCTGCGGCGCGACGAGCATCGGCACGTTGAAGCCGTCGACGAGGCTGACGTCGTAGAAGTCGTCCCCGCCCATGCCGCCGGCGAGCGTGAACTCGGCCAGTGTGGCCGGCGGGGCAGCGCCGCGGCCGGAGCACTCGACGGCGCCGGAGCCGCAGTCGCCGGTGGCGCAGGTGAAGCTGCCGGAGTAATCCGTGGCGCACAGCGTGCGGCCCCAGATGCGTCCGGACCACACCGAGGCGACCGTGACTGCTAGAGACTGTCCCGGCGGAAGGGCGAAGCCGGTGGTGGACGGTGGCGAGGCGCCGGCGTTGGAGAGGATGCCCGGCCACACCGTGTAGTCGCAGCTGTTGGTTATGGTGAACGTTGCCGGCTCTGCTCCTGGTAACCACGACGCACTGTGCATTAATCAGAGAACACTCTGAATATCAAGCAACCACAATCATAACGAGCAATACAGCAAAAGAAAGAATCGATCGATGACACCGAACCAAATGATACAGCTGAAGAGGAACAATTGCTGTGTAAACTGTTTATGTTGATTCAGTAGTTACCTTGGAGGAGTAATGTGAGGCAGAGTAGAAAGAGAAGCTCTCCCATGGAGGACAAAGATAGGAAGAGGAACAGATGCGAAATTTAGTCTGTTCATGCATGCGATGGGCTAACCGAAGAGACAACCACCAGAAGGTACAATTAGATTAAGTGGCACTTCCTTCCAAGATTGATTCATGGAAGGTTCATGTTCCAATTTGCTGTATAAAGAAACTCTAGTGTCAACATGCCTCGCGTTGCAGGAACAGAGACATGAAAAGCTTAAAATACTGCAACTGTACTCTGTCCTCTGAGGAAAATGGGAGTTGCACGTAGGTGACCTGATTTACATTTGATCCTGCAAACTGGCAGGTTTGACCTGCAATGTCAGCGGCCACTGGAACCAGATGGCTCTCATGTACTTACTGATCCAGGTGAGGTCATGAAGCGAGCTGTTGCCTCTTCTTTTCTTCTTTTTTTTTTTTTTTTTTTTTTGGAGAATCGCGAGCTGTTGCCTGTTGGTCGATTGGACTTCTTCAAGGAAAACAAGCTGTGTAATTCAAAAAATCAGATCCAGGCCCAAGGGACATGTGGTGCCATATGAGGTCGATTTGCTCGCGCGGTTGCGGTGTCCATGTCTCGATCTGCTTGGCATTGCCGGCGTAGTTAAGCAGGTACTAGTATTTTAGAATAGTAGTTATCAGACACACGGCGAGGCATCAGCTTGGGCAGCATCAACCGCTTGACGCTCTGTTCGTTCCGTCAGGTTCTAGATTCGATGTTTCAGCCGTAGTGCCTCGCGTCGTATCAGATGCAGAACAAGCAAATGACTGCAAATCAGGGACAAACAAAATCAACACGGCGTTAAGTTTCCTGTGACAATTCAGTGCCATATAGCAATTCACCAAGAAAGAAACTTCCGTGGCTTTGTTCTTTCAGCGTAAACTGAAAACGTATATCCACGGAGCTTTATATTTACAGGATGATCAAATACAAAAGAGATTTTAAAAATGCCTCTCTGGTACTCAGATCAAAAGGGAAGTCTACTTGTATGTATGCATCATATCATGTACTCCCCTCGCGTCAGTTTTGATCGCAAATAGATGGGCCGGACATACTAGATCGCGCGCGATCCAGTTTTTAGACGGGCCATCCCCTTCTCTTCAATGTGGGCCGTCAAAGCTGGATCAGACGGTGCGCCGTGGCCCGGGACGCCGGAGATCGGAGGGAGGGAGAGGCCGCGGAGGAAGATGGGGACGGGGCAGCAGAGCAACGACCGACGTCCTCCGGTTACCAGCACTGGTCCGTCTCCCACGTCCGCGTCCGGAACCCCGACGGCGCCCGGCGGATCGCGGCCATGGTGGTGGAGCGGTCGTACCGCGCGCGCTCGTCGGGGTCGGCGAGCGTGGCGTACGCGGCGTGCAGGCGGATGAAGTCCTCGTCGCCGCCGCATCCTCCCGCGGCGTCCGGATGCACCTCCCTCGCCAGGCGACGGTAAGCCGCCTTGATCTCCCCCCTGCTGGCCCCGGCGCCCACCCCGAGCACCTCGTAGTGCGTCCTCGCCGCTCCTGCCGGCGCCATCGCCAGTGCAGACGCACGGGCCACGCACCGCCCGCCGCGCTGAGCCCCGGCGCCGCAGCCCGGAAGAACCGCCGTCGATGCAAAAGAAGCCATTTGTTTCACTGCCTCCAATCCCCTGCGGCTAGCAGTCCTTGATTGATTCCTTATCAGAGTGAACAAGTTATTGGTGTCTCGAAGAGTTCAGCAAGCGTTGTTGTCGTCGTTATGGAGGAGAGCACGGAGCAGCGAGCCAGATTTATTTATAGGGCGTTCGTGGTGAGGAGCTTGTGGTGCCACTTGCGCGTCGAGTAATTGATCTTATCCTTGGGAGGATGAAGGATCTCTCCTCTCAGAGGATGATGTGATCGACTCCGTGCTGACTCAGACACCACTGTGTATTCTGTACTCCTCCGGTTCACCAGCCTGTTGCTTTCGCAATTAGCAGCATCATTGCGGTTTGCCAACTTCCTCCGGTGAGAGGAAAGGGCCTCTCACTGTCTCACCTGTGCGCAGCGATTGGAGGAAGTAATCTTTTTTATGGTCCCTCTGTTTTGAGCTCTTGAGTGGCTACAGATCACCGTTGGAGCCGGTGATCTTTCGGATCAGTTCCTTTCCTTACTATTGTAGTGGTTATCTGAATTCGGAGCTCCTCGTCCACTAAAACTGGCTGAAAGCTACGGCTGCGTTGAGAGTCCTGGTGAACTTGATTATCTGTCATGATCAAAAACTTGATTATCCTATTTATGGCAAGTGTTTCAGAGATAACAGTGTCCTGCAGTCATCTGCAATGCTGCTAAGTTGATTAGCCTTTTCAGATTTCATAAACCAGAAGTATCTGCGCCGACATCCATCTACTCTGTCAGAGCTTTTCAGTTACGCGTATGCAAATGCAAAATCACGTGCTTGGGCGTAGTGCATGTATCTGCACCGACAATGATTTGTATACATAACAGCCCTATATTTTTGTTTTTGGGAAATTATAACAGTCCTATATGATATGACCTGCACCGCAATTGTCTCCAAGTGCAGAAATCAAGCGGCGGACCAGATTGGAGAAACGCAGCTCTCAGCTCTGTTCCGCTTGGTTTCACACTTTATGTGCAACTAGATCGAGCAGTGACGCCTAGCTTGCGGCTGCTTCTTTTTCCCTATTGGAACAACATCCATAAACAAGAGGATAAGCTGCCGACGTCGGAGAGCGACAGCAAATGCGGGAAGCCGGTGCACCGCGTGCTGGGTCTCTGTCGCCGCGGACAGTTGGGTGGTCGAGGGAGCAGAACTGGACTCGGACGTCGCCGGAAAATAAACAGTGCTCCATCGGATTAGAATTATACTTAGATATGGTCCAGTCCAAGAGAGGGACTTGTCAAGATACTGAATATTTGTGGATATACTGTTTTTCTAGAAGGATATTTGTTGAGAAACAACCCAACAGGTTGCTGTCAAGATATGGGTAGGGAGCAGACTCCGTGGAATTGCGTCTGAACAAGCAATGTGTGATGGATATTTCAGTTCCAGCAGTGAGATTTCCGGTTATTGCTTAGAATCAAGGGTTCATCATTTTCTCACCTCATCATTTTCTCACTGAGCTGAAATGACCAGAACACATGTATAATAACAAGTGGGGACTACAACAAAGATCAAAAGGGGGCAAGGGACATCAGTTGTGATCTCTCTGCATATTTCCACTCAACCGCAGTAGTATCATATATGTACATAAACTAAAGAACATATAGATAGATCATGTATATACAAGACATACGACCGATCAATGAGCTGGGAGAAGCAGCAAAAGAATACCTACTCTGAACAGCGCATATATATATCTAACAAAATGCAGGGGATGAAGGGTGGGAGTATGAAGTCAGTCTATCCAAGCCATCTATTACATCCAGATCCCTCGCCTTGTCACGGCACGAAGCAGAGTTCCTGTCGAATTCCCTCGCCGGCGAGCTGCCTTGGCTCCGGCAAGAGTCCCAGCTCCGGTGCGCCTTGTTCCCTCTATCAGGTGGAGGCTCGCAGCTCTTGCTTCTCCCGTAGCTCGTCCTCTTGAAGCTCAGTTGGTCCAGCGTTTCACGTTCGCAATCCGACAACGGGCTTGAGACCGTGCCGTTGTTCACCGGAGATGTGTTGTGCTTGGTCTCTGCCTGAAGATCCAACCCCTTACGCGATCGAGATGAGTCATGCTTTGTGGATTTGTTTCCGTAGCCTCTGTTCTTCACTTGGACCACCAAATGGTGGAGCAGCACCACCAGTTCGAGGATGTAGTGTTCTGTCTTTGCCTTGTCTGCGTGATGAAGAGTCTGGATGCGGGTGATGCTGTTTTGGGAGCCTGATTTCTTGCCCATTTCGCTCCTGTAAGATAGGTATATGTAAGGTTATGCTGTAGGGTAAATCAGCGGTGTTTATTACAAAGCGGAAATTTGAATGGTATACAACAAGGCCACAAGGGAATCATGCTTTGATACTAACCCGAGGTTTGCCCATTCGCCAACCCACCCAAAACCTTGGTGTGCTCTGGAAAAAAGAAAAAATCAAGAGTAAATTTTAGGACAAAGTACTCTATCCAAGTCAGAAACTTGAAACAAACTAAACTCACCTCAATGTATTTTCTGCTATTGGAAGTAACCAGCGAAGAGTTTTCTGCATTTCAGCTTTGATTTGAGCTACAGTACGCTGCAGGGAATTAAAAACACATTTATTAATGTCTAGGCTAATACCAGGACTTTGAAAACGCAATCAGGTTCAGATTCTAGTTAACAGAACCTATGGAAAGGGTCCTACAATAGCTGTGTTCACATCGACTGTTTTGATTTTCAGGGCTTTAAAATGTAAGCGTTGTATTGGAAACGAGATCAAAGCTTCAGTTTACAAATTTCACATACACAGAGGATTCTTAGGAAATGAACCATTTAACCACTGTTGGGTTGTATCAAACACAAACCTCTTCTTCGGCAGTAAGTGATTGCAATCGTGATCGCAGAGCTGACTTCACTGTTATTGGCAGACCATGGTACAAATTGTCCCTAGCACTAGGAGGAAGAGATAGTGGCCGTGAAACCTGCATAGAAACACTAGTTATATTCTGTATTTCGTAATGCATACTTTGCTGATACTAGGGCTGTAAATAGGTGCCCCTTAGGGTAACCTCTGACCCTCTTTAGTTCAACCAAATGAACTAGATTTTCAAAATGAGCTCTCATTTTGAAAATCTAGTTCATTTGGTTGAACTAAAGAGGGTCGGAGGTGACCCTAATGGTCACCAATTTGCACCCCTAGCTGTACACAGCAAATACACTACAGACTCCATCAAGTTGTACTAAACAGATTCAAGCTGGTTGACCATAAATATTCATTACAAAATAACAATTAATGTTCATGACTCATGAATACAACACAAACTGATTTCTGAATACAAGAATGTATTGGATATTGCTGCCAACTGAACGCGTTGAAGGTTGACATCAAACGGCAAAATAAGTATTGGCGTGAGTATATCAAAGAACTTACTATATTTTCAATTTGATTGATAATGTTTGCATAATGCAGTGCCAACCCACAGGGACCTAGCCTTTTGTTCCGAGCTTGCTCAGAATCGAAGAAGTCGGTTCCTGCAGGAACTGTTATTCGGAGAAGTATTAGGATATGGGAAATTATGGCACACATTTTGTGGGAACACTAGAAACATCCGAAGGAGTAATGCCACTTACCAGCTTCACTGAATGCATCCCGGATTTGTTTATGTAAAAAAATCACAATATCAACAAGCTTCTCCACAATCTGAAAAGGGTAAAAATGAATTCTCAACATTAAAAGAAAGTGGCATATCCATCGAGATGTCACTATAGCAAATATAACCTTACACAAAATGATGGTCTAAACTAGTATAAAATAATGAAGACATATGGCTGAAGATAATAACCTCTTCCAAACTTTTAGACCATAGGGATTTCTTCTTCAGATTTTTCACAAGCTTCCTCTGACGCTTTAATTCACTATGCAATATCATAACACTCTCTGAAAAAAAATGAAGGCCGTATAAATAATAGATAGTGCTGTGATAGAATTGATACCATCTATTTATACATGTAAAGTACTTACCAGAATCTGTCAAAAAAAAATTTGGTTGTGAGGTTAATAGACATTACTTGTACCTCATTCTCTGAAAATATCGATTTTATTCCTAGTTCTCATGTAACTAGTTTTATCTGTCAGGTTGCCATGCTTGTCCAACCAATCTATGTATCAGTGGCTGTCAAAGTTGTTAACTCAGAATGGAAAACGTGTAGGATCAAAACTAGTGGATAACATATCATGTTTTAGGTTATCAATTTACTAAAAGAGTTTCAGGAAAGAGGTGTGCAGCAAAACCAACATTTTTAATTGAAAACCACAACAGCTAGTTTGGTATTTTTAAATTAATGTATCTTAACAAAAGTCTTTTCTTGCATTCTACAGTCTACTAGTACCATCTAGTGGTAGTAATTTCGAAAAAAGGAAAGAAAGAAAGATATCAGTTTATTGTACCTCGTCTAGTTGCTGGAACTGAATCATCTTCATGAAATTTCCTTCGAAAGTCCTGCTCAAACCTGTCCAGAGCGTGTAATTCGTGGTAGAGCTCCTGCCAAGAATACAAGTGGTTAATAAGAATTATGTTTCAAAGATAGTCAAATATTGCCAAAAGGTAGCTTAGTTGTAGCACTAAGCTTGAAACTCTAGGTCTAACCTGTTGTCATGTAAGGTACTTAGTTTTTACTAGTTTAGGAAAAAATAAACAACAGCATCACCTTTAACTTCAGAAAGAAAGAAACATCATGTACAAACAGATCCAAAAGTGCAAAAAGATGGTACAAAATTGGAGAAAAAAGTATCAAACTTATTATTCTTGATGGCATACTTACGGAAGTATTTTGAGCCAAATTGATCAATTGCTGGACAGTAGCTTCCATACTCTCTTTTGAATGATCCTGAGGTGTAAAATCTGATGTTAACCTGCATTGCAAAGTAATTAAGTGTAAGAACATGATGTGCAACTAAAGTTGTAAATAGCGACATCTCAAATGAATGCATACTTTTCAGAAGCATACTTGTCAAAATATCGCCCCAAGTTATGCCAAATAGGATCTTTACAGAGGTCACCAAATCGAATTACTTCTCTTGAAAATATGGCAAGTTCTTCCCTGTTATATTTCATTTAAATTCAACATCAGCCACCATCATGATTACATAAACTGAAAGCTTTCAAAGCAACTTGAATTTTTAACAATATATGGTCATACCTTTTATCAACAGCAGCAATATGCAACAGCTCACTCGAATTTGAGGAAACCAATATCCGTACTCCATCCGAATGCAAAATATCTTCCTTCAATTCTTTTATACTCTCATCGGAGCATGAACTCCATAAACTAGAAGCCTTAGCTATTGTATTCGCAACTTCAAATGCTAAAATACAAACTTTATTTCCTCGATTTGTTCCCCCAGAGAGAAACCCACTGCCATGGTTCAAATTAGTCATGCTACTCCCCAGGGTATCTAACACCTCAACAGCAGCAATGCTAGCTCTTCCTAACAGTGTACCTGTTTCTGATACCTGGAATAATTTAGTACGTCAGAGTTCATGTGAAAACACCTATTGCTATTTTTCAGATAAGAAGGTCTTATTTTCATGGTTTCAGATATTAACAATAAGATAACCAGTTATATCGTAAAGAAAAAATAAACAGTACAGGAGCTAGCATAGCACGTCCCTATAAGAAACATATCATCAGTCGTTAACTAATAACAAGTAAAGAAAATATATCTTTTTGTGCTAACAATTTAATTCTTGCTTGTAATGTTCAAAATGGTTAAACATTATTATTTTGAAACAGAAGAAATATTGTTAGTAAAGTATAGAGTATTAGGCCTCCAGATATCAGTTCATGCAAGTCAATCCAAACAAAATGCTATGCCGAAAGCGAGAAAACTTCCATCCCTGACATTCCCATGACGCCTCACCACACAGGTGACATGGGGGAGGTGTAAAATGAACGGAAACATAGAAGGGATTTTTTTTTGGGAGACTTCAGTATTTTAAATCCATTTATAGCCTCAATTGATGATTATCTCTGATGCAGAATGGCGATAATGTGCGCATTGGCAATTAAGAATGACGGATTTCCATAGCCAGATACTTCAGTTGTTCATAGCGGTATAGTCATGTTGAATTGCCTGGTCACTGTAATCAAAACCTCAATCAAAAAACATGTTGACCGTAACATAGAGTTGCCTCTCCCTCCTCTTACAGTATTTACGTTGGCAATTATTTATTTATTTATTTATTTTTTTGGTAAATGCAGAGCTTTTTTCTGATTGCAAGGTAAAGTTGCCATGTTCGTGGCTTTGCAAGAGATATGGCAGAATTGTTCTGCAGACTCCATACTTGGCCCGGAACTACGGAAGAATACTCAGTACTTGGGTAAGCTTGACCAGTCCAGGGAGTAGACTTTTGCTGACAGCAACCAGAATGTAAATTAAGCACCGCTTTCCTTCACCAATCCCAGTAAAAAGACGGAATCATCCTTGGAGAAAGCTTAGAATACGCAGAATGAAGGCCGCCAAGCTTGACTTGAGATTATATGCCGACCTACAGATTTGTGCTCCTTTTTTTAATTTTATTTTGGCAGGCTTTGCTTGTGCTGTATCTGCTTCGCTCTACTTCCCCTTAGTTCCTTGTTGGAAGAACACATGCAGATTTTCAACTGATACTGATAGTCTTGTAGTTTGCGGCATCAGCCAGTTCCGACCAGACCATCTTGGTGTAGGTAACTAGCGTGAAGACCTTCAGCGCCATGTCCGAAATATGCAAGTGACTTCATCAAATGAACAACAGCTGAAGAAGACAACTTAAGCTCCTCCGATCACGCAACTATGAAAATGCATTTGGTGAGCGAGCTGCAGGTTGCAGCTGGACTGAAATTTCAAACCAAACATTCCAGTGACACGTTTTCTGAGTAAATCGGTTTGGAATTCTCAGGAACCGGCCACCTAACGAATCAAACCACTGTGCAACAAACAAGCTCGAGCGAGCATGGCATCATCCTTCTCTTCTCTGTGAGGCAAGGCATGGAAGCAGCGAACACAAGTGAACTGAAGCCCGCCCTCGATGTTGAGCTCAACACACGCACGCATGCAGAATCCAAAGAGAAGAGGTGGCGAGCGCGAGGGATGGTGGTGAAATTAAGCGAGTACCTTGGGCGGTTTAGGCGGCGGCGGGATGGCGAGCTCTCCGGAGTCGAAGTCCCCTGGCCCGTAGCGCGCGCGGCGCGCGTCGTAGGCGGCGGCGAGCGGCTGCGGCGCGGCCTTGTCCGTGTGCCGCTTGGAGCAGACGCACCCCATGGCTCTTGCTCAGTAGTATCAGCCTCCGCGGCGCGGACGGGCTGGTATACACGCAGCAGACACGGGCTAATAATCAACTGGAGTACTCGACGCCTCGCCGCGTCGTCGCCGGAGGGAGCTCTATTCCGCGGCGGAGTTGGTGAGGTTTGAAGTGAGATGGAACGGAGGAGCCGTGGTCGCGGGGGGTGGTGGGAAGGGATTAATTGATGAGTGGAAGAAATGGGAATTGGTTCGTTGGTTCGTCCCCTTTTTCTCTCCTCCTCTCTCCTGTCCTGTGCAGTCCAGTTCTCCACGGTGTGGCGTGTCGCGTCGACGCGATGCGACGGTCTCATCTCACACGCGAGGCCGCCCGTACGTGGTCGTCGCCATTGGCAGGCTTTGACTCGTTCGTCTTCGTCGTCCCGTCCTTGCACGCGCCTTTCCCTTTCCCCTGCTCTACTTGTCCTCTCCCTCCCTCCTCGCTCCACCAGAACCACAGAACCTTCACTTTTCACACTTGGGCATCTTAATTTGGTTTCGTTTGTTAACCTTTTCATTTCTCTACTTTCATCGTGAGTTCTTGACTAGGAGCAGTATTTTACTGCAGCGTTCGTTCTAGTGGTGTTTGCTGACAAACAAACACATGCAAATCCTAAAAATAAAAGGTTCAATAAAAAGACCAGAATCGATCATGGTTCAAAGCATGCCGATTGTTTAGTCTCAGTTATAAATTGAAAAAAAAAATGTTAAAGGTGACAAAGTGGATGGCTTGCTACGAGTCCAACGGCAAACAAAGCTCAACGATTTTCAATTAGGTGAAAAAAATGAGCATAATTTGACCAGCAATCTACAGAGAGTTGGAGCCAGCCTTCCTTCCATTTTATGTTTCTTTAATCTAAGTACAGAATCCGGTCAAGCATTGCATGCGTGATCATGTGTTGACCACCAACTCTCCCCGATCTCCTCCTCCTCAAATGTCACATCCCCCCGCACCGCAAGACAGAGACTGACAGACACCGTCTTCAAATTCAACGCCGCGCGGCAGAAGTTAATCTGAACGTCATGAAACTCTTTCGCCCATGTCCTAGCTGGCAA
This sequence comes from Eragrostis nindensis, assembly GCA_012490785.1. NCBI lineage: Eukaryota > Viridiplantae > Streptophyta > Magnoliopsida > Poales > Poaceae > Eragrostis > Eragrostis nindensis. The sequence continues at coordinate 561,321 of JAAXCT010000132.1, read as the reverse complement.
AAAAACAAGTCCTACCTGGCAGGCAACATTTTAAAAATTCCTGTGTGAAAGCAGGATCGGGATGACAGCGGCGGCGGCGGCTTCAGCAGAGATTGGCGCGGGCGGGATGAACAATCACGGAGCTGCGACGCCGTGCGAGCCGCGGCGAAAGAAAGCGACCACACCGCCGCCTTCGTCGCCAGCTGTTGCTTCGGAACCAGTTTGGTCAGCCTAGGTCCACATGGCAGCGACCTACTGCTTCTCCGTGTAGCCATTGCAGGTAGTCAGGTACCAACGCGCCAATACTGGAGTAGTACAATACCGATCAAAGCTTCCATCAGTCTCTTAATTTGGAATGTTTTTTGTTATATTGTTAAAAGTAGTTGCATCGGCGCTTGTTATTGCCATGCGCTCCGGTATTTGATCGATTTTCCCGTTTACTTGCTTTCTTCTAGCTCTAGATTAGATATATAAAGTAATAATCCTTGTTTCCACACAATCAGGGTGTTCGATTGGAGGATGCAGTTGCAGTTGCAGTTTGAATAGTGAGAGAAAATACTGTAGCGGAGGAATCTGGCACTGTAGCAATCAGTGGGCTGTAGCAGCAGCAGCCGGACCAGCCGGCTGAAAAGCCGCATGCCGAACGGAGCCAATGTTGGTCAGCATTATGCGTCACCAAATTAATGAGTCAATGCTGGAGAGCTAGTACAAACTCTTCAAAAAACGTGCACGTGTAGCATGGGTAGGTAGCTGCTAAAACTTTCTATAGCATTTTCGTCTAGCTTGCCCAGTCTTGAATCATGAAACGGATACTCGACGACCGCGCATTCTTGCACATGAGTGAAGATTATAGTATAGCTCGTGTTTGAAAACTCCATATAACGTGAAAAATATATGATGACCGCTAATGACGTAGTACGTGCTATTATAGCCAGCTCGTGTTTCAAAACTAGCAACCTTAATACTAGTACAGTAGTATTCTGGATACGATGCGATGCTGACTGGTACGGTGAGCCGTATGCACAAGAAAACTCCACGCGTTTGCTTCGCCGTTTGGACATGGACGGATCATGCGACGCCAACGAAACACGCGGGGGACGAATCTTCAAAATCCTTTTCTAAATTCCTTTTTTTTCGAGGCAAATACTATAACGTACGTACTCAGGTTGATGCATGCTGTTTTACATGCTTATGGCCGGTGCCGGTCGTTTGATCTTTTCGGGGCTTTTTTTTAAGGTAAATTATGAGAGTTTTATTTTTTTTTTGAAACGGGACTACAGCAGGGGAGGCCCCTACTGTGTGGTTTTTATTTCAAATAAGGTAAAACTGTACAAACAGAAAAGGAAAACTGTACAACAGAGTTACAGCAGCCCATCAAGCCAGGCACTAAAGATGGCTAAGTCAGAATCACTAAGACGGTGTCCCTGGAGCCTACATTCTTCCTTGAAATTTCTCTTCCATGCTTGGAAGCTTGGAGTAAGATTTTCGAAGATTTTCCCATTTCTTTGCTTCCAGATATTCCAGGCTACAATAATAGTGATTTCCATGAAGAAGTTTCCGTGAAATTGTCTCTGGGCATCCATGATCATGTTGAAGAAAGAGAGAGTTAGATTCCAGTGGATGCCCACTTCCTCCCAACATCTTTTGATGAACGGGCAGGTAAAGAAGAGATGCATGGCAGTTTCTTCAACACATGCTTGACAAAGCACACACCCATAGTTATTCCCTTGCACTTTGTGATTCTTTCGCCTATGAGAGTTTTATTAACTCACGGCAGGATTACAATCTGTGGTGGTGATCTTTTTAAGCCAGTTTAGAGAATTGTCTACAATCAAACGCGCACGATTATTACAAAAACTCATGTGAATGTAACAATAAGCAACAGGGTTTGCTTCGGACCTAACAAATGCAACCTTAAACACAACTTTTCAAGGCTTAATAGATAGAGAGATTACGAGCACATGGAACAACCTCATGGTTATCCCATTGCATCCAGCTAAAAGTGGAGCAGCAAGACACCATCGAGGCCCAGAAGACTTTCCTGTCCATGAAGGCGCACTCGACCCGTTTGTCACTTGCGGTGGAATGGAGCGTCGTGATGCTCTCCGGTCGCCGCGCCACATGCGGATGATCCAGCCAGCTGCTTCTGCGCCGGGCCGGGCCGTGCCGTCCACCACTCCCACATACTGACGCCCCGGTCCCACCACACCAAGGGCCCCCTCCTCCTGGCCCGCACGTCATCGGAAGCACCCTCCCTCCTGTTCCCTCTCTCCTCGTTGGTTCGTTCGTTGTCCAAGGAAACAACAACACAAAGGAGGGAGGGAAGCCAAATCCAGCCAACGACGACCGGCCGGCCCGCAACCGAGGCCGCAGCCGTGGCGGAGAATAGCACGGAGGAGACGGGGTCAGGCGGCCCCAGTCCTCGCCCCGCGTCCCTCCTGTGTCCTTCGAATTTCGGATTCCTTCCCAGCTACTATCCCCGTTTCCTCGCTTCTTCGATTCAGAGGAAGCGAAATAGAGGAGATTGGATTCGGCGGGAGGGATGATGGAGGTGTCCGACAACACCAAGGGCCTGGCGCTGGCGGTCGCGTCCAGCGCCTTCATCGGCGTCAGCTTCATCCTCAAGAAGATCGGCCTCCTGCGCGCCGGCAAATGCGGCGTACGCGCAGGTCAGTTCAAATGCTTGTATATTTCCATCGGTCTATGCGAATTATAGATTCTTCCTTCCCCACGCACTTGCTGGGATCCGTCCGGTCCGATCGAGGGCAATGCGGTGTGTGCTCTTTGAACGAATCCTCATCGCATCCGTCATTCCAACTCCTCTGATTCGATATTGTGGTGAGTCGTTGTCTCGATGTAATTCAACTGTATCGGCTGCTGCTTCGGTCACTTTAGGGAGGGAAATTGCCTTGACATATGGATCCGGGTGGATGATGTAACGACACCTGAAATTGCCTTGGCGTGCTGGTGCGTGATCTGACGTGTCGGTTGCACCATTGAGGCGGCTGCAGCGATTCTAGATCTTAGACACGGCTGCGCTCTCGTTTTAGTCAACCAGAAACTATCGCCCGCATATATGATGAGAGCTGCAGTCGTCGGGTGGTGCTGTCTTCTAGACTCTAGAGGCGATGATACAAACTTGCGCAGGTTGAATTTCGACGATGGTGACGACTACTGCTCTGAGATTTCCCCTCATGGCGTGTTGAACCTCCATCAATAGTATCATTTTTCTTTCACTCGCACACAAGTACACAACTTCTCGTCGTGAGCAAATGATGTCCGGTTTGAGCTTATGAGGATCGCTTGTTCTGCTTTGCAGGTGGTGGAGGGCACACTTACCTTGGGGAGCCATTGTGGTGGGCTGGAATGACCACAAGTATGTTAGTTCTACACAACATCTACTCTGGAATACAAATACGACTGTCCAACTGAATTTCCTTAGTGTTGACCTTGACAAGTGCTGCTCGGGGAGGTTGCAAACTTCGTTGCTTATGTCTTCGCACCAGCTGTACTTGTGACTCCTCTTGGAGCACTGAGCATAATAGTGAGGTGAATTTTCCAAACTAAAACTGTTAGGTTCAGCATCGTCCTTGACTCTCCAGTGCTTGACATACAAAACTTCTGGAACTGGGCAGTTCAGTGCTGGCACATTTTGTGCTCAAGGAGCGGCTTGACAAGCTTGGGGTCCTTGGTTGCGTATCATGTATAGTTGGTTCAGTCGTCGTCGTTATGCATGCTCCCGAAGAGCATATGGCTAACTCTGTTGAAGAAATCTGGGACCTAGCCACTCAACCGGGTGAGTCACTGATGTCCACTTGTACATTTAGCTTTCACTTGCAGCTGGATTTCCTACTGACTTTCTCCATGCTGTGGGTTCAACCATCCACAGGGTTTCTAGCATATGCAGCTACAGCATTGTTACTCGTGGCATCACTAGTTATCTTCTTTGAACCTCGATATGGTCAGACTAATATCCTGATCTATCTGGGTATCTGCTCGTCTATGGGATCGCTGACGGTAAGTATGCTTTGATTAGCAGATGCAGAGTCTAACTGCAAGAATATGTGGTTACTGAACTTCCTTTACTTTGTACGGAGTAGGTCGTTAGCATCAAAGCCATTGGTGTTGCCATAAAGCTTACACTGGATGGAATGAATCAGGTTGCTTATCCATACACATGGCTTTTTGTCATGGTCGCAGTTATCTGTGGGGTTTCGCAAATAAATTACCTCAACAAGGTAACCATTATTTTTCTACATTTCACCCAAAGCTTCTACTCAGAGTATTGACGACTTTAAAGAATGTATTATTTGCAACAAGCCAACAAGATTATTTTAATTTTGCACCAGTTATTAATAAAATCTATAATATTGTTTTTAATTGATCTTTGTACGTTTTTTATCATTTTGCTGTATCCGCAGTTTTCAGGTTATGCTTGTTTCCTTGTATTTTGCAGGCACTGGATACCTTTAATTTAGCTATTGTTTCTCCTATTTATTATGTAATGTTTACAACCCTTACAATTGTGGCAAGTGGAATTATGTTCAAGGTAGCAATCAATCTTGATCGTCCAGTTAATTGTACTGATTTTACTCATCCTTTGCGACATGTTTGAAACTTATTTTGCTTACTGTCAAATACAGGACTGGGCTGGTCAAAGTATAAGTAGTATTGTTGCTGAATTATGTGGCCTAATAACAATCCTTTCCGGGACAGTTTTGTTGCATGCAGCCGAGGAGGGTGCTACCAATTCTGCAGGTACATTAGTTCAGCTCATTTTCCTGGGTTTACCCACCTGTGGTATTTTTCTTCTGTCAAAAATACATTTTGCATTGCTGCATCCTATTTCTTTTTCAAGAACTCAGTACTTCAAATTTATCAGTTAACAAATTTATAAAATTATTGCATCATGCATGCCAGCCCTAATTAAGTTTGCGGTAAATTGCTTCAGAAATTCTATTCAGAAGACATTCCTTTTCTGACCCAGAAGCGCATTTGAACTCGTGGTTTCTTCTTTGAAATTTTCAGAAGCTGTTAGAGCTGGCACAACCTAATTATACTTTTGTCTCTAGCAACATAATTTTTGGTTAGGGGCAGTTTGAAACTGAGCAAAACTTCCCTTCTGATTTCAGCGTTGTTGCCTTGGCCTTTGGATAAAGGGTCCATATCGTGGTGTATCAGCTTAAGCAGTGACAATCTACTGAAGAATGTTGAAGAGGACTACTTCACAGCTCTGCAAAGCCCCCCTGCTGCAGTATGACAGTACATTTCCTCTACTTTGGTTGTAGTAGAGCCGACAGACTTTGTAAAAAATCATGTAAATTGCGGAGGAATCTTACAGTGCCAACATTCTGGCAGTTTTTGGTTTTTGAGGAGCAATTATCTGCTATTTTTCAGATTGTACATAGGAACCTGTAAATTTGTGAAAATTTTATAACTGGTAAAGATAGGACCTTTTATCCTTTATTTGTTCAATGGCAACTTGTAATGGCTGTCTACCTGTTGTAGTTTGTGTAAATGTACCTTCTTTAACCTAAGTTCAGAAGTGAAGATGGATGTATCCGAGCTGTGCCTAACATATTCATTAAAACTGAATAGTTTCAGTCGAAGTTCAGAGGAGGTTAATGTACCCCATTCAGCGCCTTCAATGATTGAAATTGATTATTTCATGGAGTGAGTTCGTTGGTAATTGGCGGTGGTTTTACTAATTGCACAACCATCAGTTTTTCATGAAAATAGATTGTTGTTCACGGCGGGTTATTTCTCAATTGATTGAGAACAGGTTAGTGTCTCATTTGAATTGTTTGAGCCGTATGATTCATAATCAATAGGCACGAGTGAACGATTTAACTTTTTAAGTGCAATGATTCGACTTTTTTCTTTTGTACTTGATCAAACTTTTTTACTAACAACGTTGATACCGTTTTCTGAAAATGTTGATTTAGGGGTCCTTTGGATTGAAGGAATTTTGGAGGAAAATGGAGGATTGGAGCATAGGAACGGTGAGGAAAAGTTTCGTGTGGTGGCGATTTCAAAGAAAAAACCAAGAAAATGATACATCTGGTCTGATCTCTTTTTTCCTGTCCTGTCACATAGGAACGAGGCAAATTGGGCTTTGCTTCTGCTAATGAAAGGCTTGAGCAGCACCTTGCTGCTAAGTCTAATCTCACACCATAGTCTGTAGCTGCTCCTCAATGCTTTGCATGCATTGGTTTTTGTCGTATGACTTGTAACACGCTTGGATACGCTGATTAATACGCTTCATTATGGTTAGGCATGAAGAAGGGTCAGCGATAATAGACGAGAGCATAGAAGGGGGCTATATTTATTCGTTTGGTCAAGCAAAAGGCAAATTCAGTACAGATAGAGAACAAATCTGAGTGAATTACTCGATTGATCAAGTAAAGCATCCTTCGGAAAAAAAAGATTTAGTAAAGCTATAATTTACCTAACTTAAAATTCCTATGTTTTCCTACACTTGTTTTTACAAATTCCCGTGTTTTTGCATATGCATTCATATCTTATTCCTATGTTTTTCTTGTTTCTTTGTTTTTCCAATCTTTGGAGGACAACTTTCCCAGAGAGTCCCATAAATCTCCTTAAATCAAAATATTAAGTTTCATTAAAAAAATTCCCAAAATCCCTCTTAACTTTTTGGGCTGCTTTCGAAAAGAAGTTTTTGAGGATTTTTTTTTGAGCTTCTCTTGGATCAGCTATACGTTGTTCCGGGCCTTGTGGCCCAGATTCAGCTCTACTCGAAGCAGTTTGACCTTTTTTTTCCTCAATCTACAAACCCGAAATGACACAGAAAAAAATAGAACAGGGTTGTAGCCGTCTGTGCATCGACTGAGGACTGCGGAGTCCATCGCAAAACCACTGCCGCCGCCGGCGATGTCTCCGTCCGCCGACACGGCCGCGCCGGCCCCCACCTCCGGCCCACCACTCGCGCCCCTCATCGCCGCGCAGCTCAATTACCTCCTCTCCCACTCCAAGCTCCCCTTCAAGGTATTCCCTTCAATCCCCCCACTTCCTCGCATCGGCCTTACGTGCTCCGTCTCACTGCGTTCGCCTGCAGGTGGGGCAGATCTGGTCCGGTTGCCGCAACGGACGCTACGCCGATCGCTTCAGGCTCTCCATCCCCTTCTGCCTCGATTACGTTCACTGTAACGCACCCTTGCTCGCTCCCTCTCTGTAATGGTTCTAGGGTTTCGTGGTTCTGAGCTGCTACTGTAGGGGATTTCATGTACAATGCGCTGTATCCCAAGGTGGCACCCGACGTGGTGTTCGGCCCTGACGATGAGGGATTCCAGCCGTTGATCGATTACGCAGAGGGTGGAAATGGTGACCAGAGTTGCTTGGCACGTTGGGATTGCCGCGACCCCAGGGGACTTCTCTCCCTCGTGGAGGAACTCAGGTGAGGTCAATGATTTCCTAGACGGTAAATGGCAGACAGTCGGTCGACCATCATTTAGCGTTTAATCTGTTTAAACGGCCCTTTAAACATACTAAACGGTCATTTAAATGGCTAAACGGCCGTTTAGGCATAGACGGTGGTCATCCGTCTAGCGTTTAGACTCTGTTTAAACGGTATTTAATTCTGTTTAGAAAACAAGGGGTGAGGTTATTCTCGCTTCTTGAGTCATCTATGCTAATGGTGTGATTTTGTTTGGTAAATGATGTGATCCTTATTATTACTCATTTCTGGTTCAAGTTGGCTGTACTAGCTGAGGATTGCAGACATGGCAAGATGATTTAGCTATAATTTAAGAGTCCTTTTACGGTGGTCCCCTCCTCCATACTCTTGCACCCTAGGGTGCAAGATAAATAATCACATCTGACCCGTTCATTATCAAATTACTCGTTGTGGCGTAACCTTCTCCCGCGAGAAACTAGTGACCCCTTCCATCTCCCTGCGTGACTACCTGTTCCTGATCTCCCCTCCCCGATCCCTGCCTGCGACCCGCGGTCGCCTTCCATCTGGCCTGACAATCAGTTCCTGATCTCCTTCCTTATGTATTATTTCGCCGATTCCACTCACATCAACCTCAGTGTATTTCGTGTGGCATTCATCCTCTCCTCAAATCACGGAAGCATTTACTGCTCGGCAGATTATGGCTAGCACTCGGACTGCGGTGGAGAGGAGGCGGACAGGGAGGATCACTCCGTGCTATCGAATCATAGATTCAGAACCCGTTCAGTGTTACGTGTACATATCTCATGATATGCACTCCACTAATATACAATAAGAGAAGTTAATCCGTGTGCACGTTACATTAGCTACGACATGCATGGCAAATGGTACCGTCGTAGTTTTCATGTGCACGCCAAATTACCTACGACACATGTATGGCACATGGTTAGACGGTCAGTTGTTACCCTTTTTTTTTCCTGTAACTCACAAGATATGCACATGCCTATGTCACATTATTTAAATTTTGTTACCATCAAGGTATGATGATGTCATGTTTTTTTAACTCGCAAATGTGTCCCATGTCGCTTTAATTAAATAGTTTTATTACGTACCACTAAATGTGTAGAGTTAACTAACAACTCATCACACTATTTTGCACATTACGTTGACACGTCAAACAAATCCTCTTCTCACTCCTCAACTTGACACGTCAAGGAGTTTTCTATCACGTTCAACGAGTTTGTTTTTACTTGACACATTATCTTTACACCTAAAAAAAAAAAATCACGTCAGCAAGTTTTCTAATTGACACGTTTTGCTCACGGCAACCAATCAGCTGAAATCTGGATCTAATATCCTTCGCATGAGTTTGTTTCTTAAAAACAATTACTTTCCAAAAAAAAGAAAATAGAAAACAATAATAGTTATGGGTGAAGTTTTGCACCCTAGGGTGTAAGACTTCATCTTGTGCCTCGAGATCTACTCAAATGGACGGCTCACAGTTATTTGGGACTACCGTAACAAATGCCTAATTTAATCTATGCTGGACTTGGGAAGACGGATGGTAGTCTTGTTGCTTGCTGTCAATGTCTGGATTGAATGCCATATTTATTTATTTATTTTTCCGTACTTTGGTCTGACTTATGGTTCAAAAAGAAACGAAAAGAAGATATATGAGGTGTTCTTTTTTCTAATTATTCTGGAAGCTTATTGACTGCCATTTTGGTGCTAAAACTTATCTAAACCAGTTGGTACTAACTTTGTTTGGTGCAGGGAACTGTACATTGAGTACCAAAAGAACCGGGTCGCCGAGGTGGATGATGCAAGACTGACGTTCGAACTGAACACAGTTCTCTCTAAGGAGGTAATGCATTTCCACATATGCACATTCAGTGGCATTGACTTATTAGATTAATACACCAGCTATCTAATTGAGAACTTGAGATGGTGGATTTCGTTTTGAAACATTTGTATTGCATAATTGCAATTTAGTGAGAAACAGAAACGGTCTGAAGTCTGTGTCGAAAATTAAGCCATTTAACTGGCTTATTACCTGCTCCCTTTTGCAGTTAGTTTAATGCTTTTATTAGGTATGTTGGTTGACAAATAACATTTCAAAATTACCACATTGAACAGGGGATTGAGGTCTGCATGGTACCGCCCACTGATATGGTAAATTTACAAATTTCCATGGCTCTTTTCTGTTCCGACCTTTTCACATTGAACATGAGATTGAAGTCTGCACTTTATATTTTGCAGGCAGATGAAGTGAAATTTGCTGTCCCGCTTCTAGATATGGACTATGTCAAACTGGTGCCAGGATGCCCTTGGAGATCACCTCAAAAGATACATCTTCAGGTTATATCCTATAAATCCACTGCTTTCATGGACATGACATGAACATTTAATACTTGTTGCAGCAGGGATGATGATTAATTCCATAGTATCAAAATCTCAGGTAGCTATGCCCTGCTGAAAGCAATCATAATGTTATATTTGTAGCAGCTGGGATTATGAAGAACATGTAGTAATCCTCCCGAACCTGAAATTATAACATAGTTACAGATTGTCAGAAAGGCTACATTGTAATCAGTTTTAGAGTAGCCTTCTTCAACCGAGATATATGCATATTAGACTCGCGAGAATTATATTTTTATTGTTCCATGCAAACTATGAATATCCCCTTTTTTTTTTAATCTTTGCACTCGATGCATCTTGGAGTGGCAACGTGCACTTTATAATTAACCACAAGCATGCTATGAGCCTCTGAACTGAGGTTATTGAAGGATAAAAGGTTTCATACGCAACAATCCAATAGCTGCATTTGGATATTCTCTTCAGACTGAAGCCCCTTGCATAGGCTTCTATTTGTGCATTTGAAAATGTATTGTCTGTTATGCAGGTCATATTTCCAATAAATAGAAGAGTAACTTCTGTTCCTTCTGCTCCACGACTGAAACTAATCTCAACACCGGATTTGAAGTCACTTTTCTCAGTGGAGGACGTGAAGCTCCCTCCATGGGTAAATGGGATGTAAGTCAACTTCTCTCACTGCTAGATGAAGATTTGTCTCTCCTGTGTTACCTTGTTGCGTGTCATATTTTGAAAAAATAGCACAAACATGTTATGTCTTGTCCTCATTTCTTACAACATAAAATGACTTTGTACTGCCTCCACATTTTTTTATGCTACCGCTGTTTGTCTTGTTGCATTTCATTCTTTGTTATCATTTCTTACAGCACAAGATGACTTTGTACTATCAAAAATGCAAGGTAGTAACTGACATTTTCTCCTTGTTTTATCACATGAAGGTGCTTGGCAGAGTATCTTCCTTCCTTGGAAGAAAATCTCAAAATACAGGTAATTTTTTTTTGTGCTGGCAGCTGTTTTGATCTTTTCTGCTTATTGCTACTGTTGCTGTCTTGCATTTTCGTGTTAGTTTTCATGTCCATGCTGTTCAAATTAGATATAGCATGGTAGTTGGGGGGTTGCGGAATGTTTGCTGGTTGTCTGGTTCTGTTGCGTTGTGCCTTTGAAGATTCGTACTGACTTTGTTCTTTCATAAAATGGAAGGAATTTTAAAATAAGGAACAGTGAAGCAGGAAAATACAGCAGGTCTTGTATTATTTTTTATTTTTTACCAGAACACAGCGAGGGAGGCCCCACCGCAAGCTTTTAGTTATGTTACACCGATACAGCGATACCGGTACCGGTACGCGATACGGTGATACCGCGATACGGCATTTTCTCAAAAACACCGATACGGCGATACGCCTGTATATATACTTTTTTCTATGTATATATATAATATTATAATTTTCTTTTTGCTTAAAGCTAAATGCAAGTACCTAAAAGGTTGAGTATAATGCATCCATATGCAATTACATAGCAAGAGGGAGGAGGACGATAGCTAGCATCCAGGGTTTCTGGGTTCCAGTAATAGACGACAGCGCCGTTACGTGAGGATAAGAGGGAGGATGTGATCAGACTTGTTTTATTCGTGAAGAGGGTGCTTTTATGAGTCAAATGAGGGGTGGGTCAGGGCTGGAGGTATCCGGAAAAGAGTCAGCAAGGTGTCGACAAAGTATCAGAATTACTTAAATTATTTAAAAATCATAAATATTTGCGATACGCGTCCGACACGTATCGGTGAAGTATCGGTGACCGATACATATCGGAGGAGTATCGGTATCCGATACGTGAGCGTTCGGAAGTATCGGTGACAACAAAGCGTTTTATCCCAAGCAAGTTGGGGTAGGCTAGATGAAACCTGCAGGAACCAACAAGAGAGACAAACCAACCAAAAAAGAAAGAACAAGAAAAAAAAAAGAGAAAGAAGGGGGTGATAAAGGTAAATGACCAAAGGGTTAAGGTAAAAAAGGGGGGAAATCAAGGTTCTGGCACGTGGATTGCTTGCTTCCACCCTCTCCTATCCATGACTAGCTCCTCAGCAATATTCCAATCCTTCAAGTTCCTCTTCACAGACTCTGACCATGTCAAAGTTGACCTTTCTTCAAATTTTTGGGACATTGTATTATCCCACTACGTAAAGGTGTCTCCTCCGGTCTTTGTGGAACATGTCCAAACCATCTCAAGCGATGTTGTACAATCTTTTCCTCAATTGGTGCCACCCCTATTCTCTTACGTATGTTGTCGTTCCGGACTCGATCTCTTCTTGTGTGGCCACATATCCATCGCAACATACGCATCTCTGCTACCAAAAAAGAAGTACGGAAATACTTACAATAAAGGGAACGCAAAAACTGTACAGTCTGAGTGAAGTCAGACAGAAGATAAACTACGGTGAGGGAGCACAGCTATATAGGGTAAGGGGACAGGGGAGCACAGCTATATAGGGTAAGGGGACAGGAGGGGTGAAATTGTCTACAGGATTCAATCCAATATATGGAACAAGACCGCATTGTCTTCATTGATTCGATGAGCTTGTAGGTCTTGTACTATTAATTGGTTGAAAGCTGTTGCAGCTGTAAGCATGACTTTATCTGTGTGTGTGCGTTTCCTGTTTTCCACTTCTTGCATTTCAACCCAGTGCATGAAATGTATGAATTTCCATTATGAAAGAATGTTCTTCAAGCCTTTATATTAGTTCAAATGCATGGTTAGTTTCAAAAAAAAAAAAAAAGCATAGTTGTCACAGCGCCTCGAAACAATACATGGAACCTGGCCGGTCTACTCATTCATCCCATTCTCTGCTCTCTCATCTGCTGCTACCTGGCTGGTCTAACAATCACCATCCACAGCAGGAAACAATCCAATAACGTCCAGCCACCTGCCGCAGCTACCCAATAGGCTCCTTGCCTCAAGGAGACTGAAAAGTCTTGTGACCCTATCCTAATTACATTGTCTTACTGCTTCATTCTCATAGGACAGTTTGTTGTTCTGTAGCTGATGGCTGCACGATGCTATGAATCTATGATAATCATGGAACGAGGATTAGCTTTTACACAGTTTTAACAGTGTACATTCTTTTTTCCTTTGTGAACTACTCTGAAGATCGTGGAAGCATCAGCATCAATTGGTTCCAGAAGACGTTTTATTGAGGCATTGGCTTCTTCTTTCGGACGACCAATAGAGGCTGATCCGGTACTTTTCTGACATTATTTTTCTTTCATAACGGTGCATTTATTTTCCAAGTTTACTAATGTCATGTCTATGCATCAGATTTTTTGTAGGAGAGCTACAGTTCTTTGCATATCAGGGATTTTCACATTTCTGGTATGCTACATAATGCCTGAGCCAAGTATTTTGTCTGGATTTTCCATTCCATGTTGTCAATCAGGAAAAAGGAAAAAATGCATTTATTATTCAATGTGTTCCTTTGCACATAGCTATCTGCAAATCTCTTATATTTTCATTAATTTCAAGCACATCAGACGACCCACATTTATGCATAAGGATATCAAAGGTACCAAATTAGGCATCAGATAAGAAAAGTAGCATGCATCCACAAACAAAGTTAACTTTTATGGAATTGCACCATAAATCCATATGCTCCATGTAGCTTGTCATTTCCTGCACTCTTTATTAGACTTGTAAGATTGAATTGAAAATGGATGAGGGACGCAATATGATGCTGCAGGTTCACTTTGCCATCCCCCTTCAGTTCCCAAAGCAACAGCCTGCCCTCATATTGCAGAGTTCTCAGGTAGTTATTTGGATACCCACTTAAGCTATTTGTAATTTACATGGTTGATCAGAACTTCAGAAGTCATGATCTTTTATGCTGCTAGTGTTTACTGTATTCTCCCTCCGTTCGCCAAATGTTGTCGTTCCGACAAATCATTGTGAGCTACGGCCAGTAGCCCAGTACAACCTGGCTGTTGGAAACAACATCAATTTTGGATCGGAGGTAGTATAGAATTGGGCAGTATAGTTAACTACTTGTAAAATTGCATAAGGAGTAGACGCTATTCGCTTAATTGTATCTCTAGCCTGTTTCAGTCTTTATCCTATTCCAAGTCCCCTATGCTTCTGTTTGATGGCAGTTCTGATATTGAACACAGGTAAACATGAAAGTTGAAACCCTGTTTGTCACTTAATTTGCTAAAATGTTCAGATTTATTAACTGTGGCAAAAAGAAATACAGTTCTGGGTGGTATTGGCGTAGCTAATCTTATATACAGGTTTATGGTTTATTGTCCAGAAAGGACAGTGCTTGCGCTTGGAAGTAGTAATCCATCGTTTCTTTTTAGCTATAGGTTATAATAGTGGGGGATCTATATTGTAGCTGACCCCCTTTCCTCTCAAGTGTCTTGAGTTTGTGTTGACTTTTTACCGCTTTTATGTCACTATTGTGACGTTATATAAACCATCTTTGTAATGGTTACAAAGTTTTCTTGGCTTTTCATATTTTCAGTCTGGCACAACTGCTGGGCGGTAACAGTTGATTTTTGTTCCTCTGTAGCATTGTAATGCTGAGGGGATACCTATTATGTCATCTCGGATAAATGACTATCCCTGGAGTCCTAGATGGGGTCCGATAGAAATGGTGGAACGGATCTAGTAAGTCTACTGTCAACCTGTGATGCATCTATGGCGACTTTCCAGAATTTTGTTTTAAGCTTCTATCTGTAAAACATATTGCAGTGACTTCCTGATCGATGAATGCCAAACTTTCAAGAAGCTCTGCAGTGATACTATCACTCAGCAGAAGTAGCTTTAAGGTGAATTTCTAAACACACACCTTTTTATTTTTATTTTGTTTTTGTCGAAAGGACAACTTTGCAACCCCGTGTCTGCTTCTGTACTTTAACCATTTGGATTGACCGGTGCCCATCTGTTGCTCTATCAGGAGCATGCTGGTGCTCATATTATGTGACGCGGAGTGAAGGAAGCGACACCAGGCAGTAGAACCCGTAGGAGCATTTCTAGTTGGCAATGTGTACACTAAAGCAATTCAAAGCGAAGCAACACTGTCTGCTGGTGGTTCCTATTTCAACCCTTGTATCAAGGTGGTTGTTTGGGACGAACACAGCTCAGTTTTCCCCCCTCCCTCCCTAGTTTGTAGATATGGGATATGGATCTCTATTGCATTGTACTCCTAAAGTGGTTGCCAGTGTCAGTGGAAACTGGGGAGTTGGGAACAGTTCTGCTCGTGAGTCGTGACCTCCTTGGACTTGGAACGGGCCAAACGAATGATGAGTGCAAGAGAACGTGATGCTTGTTTAAACATTTTTAGTTGTGGTCAGAGCCAAGCCTTTTCAACTTTAACAGTTAATGACAAAAGTATAGTTAAGATTGATGATATAAAAAATACTTGGATTCAACTATAATTTATTTTAGCAGAGTTAAAATTGGGAAAACTTAACTTAACCAAACCTGGACGGAGGGATAAACATTTAGCTTCTCAGTAGTGATCGGCTTAAAAAAAATCGAACTTTGGATTGTAAATGACCGTTTCGAGCTCCGTCAAAGGGGACTGACGAAGCCTACACGAAGACTAGCATAACGGCTTGGTTTTGTCGAACGGAATTGACGAAGCACCAACGAGAGAAATATCAGCCGCTCATCCTTGCGGATCGGATGGTTGATAGAAATCCAGGTGTCAACCATTTCGACTCAACCCTAACAATTGCCCCATCCATAAATACCGCTCACCCAAGGCAGCGTCTGCGCAGCCGCCTGCTATCCATCTCCATCTCCTCCCTCATGTGGTGCTCGTCCTCCCCTCTCCTCGACCTCTCCATTCTTTATGTTTTCTTCTTCGGAGAGCTCGAATGTTCTCATGAGCAGTCACTTATCTGCTTCTCTGTTTCCTCTCGGTTTGTTTCTGTGGTCCCTTTTGGTTTTGATTTGTTTTGTTGGGGGAAGGTATGGCATATGACGACATGTATATCCTGCTTTCGACGCAGAAGCTGGCCCCGCGTGGGCAGGCCGTGTTGCTCGTCTTCCATGACTCTGATGCCTACTTCCACCGCATATGCTTTCTAGGAACTTGTTTAATTTGTTGGGTGAAGTTTTTCTGGATTGGACGATGAGGAACTTGAAAAAAAAAAGTAAAATGACCAACCGGCCTTCCATGAACACGAATTCACCTTAATAACTAAATGTTGGATCGAAAGTTCCAGGTAGCAGTAAAAATGGAGCAGCACAGTTTCTGCACGGTGCCAACCCCGGGCTCTTCGGATCACCTGAAGAGGGAAGCCCCAATGGCTGTGCTAGATCCACGAACCATTCAGTGTTGCAGGCCATGATGCATCTTGTGATTGGTCTGTGTCAAAGCAATGGATACAAATACTAGTAGGTCTAATCGAATTTTCTTTGACTGGTGGCACTGATTAGACCTTACCCGCGCTTCTGATCTAACCCGTGAAGCAAAGGGAAAAAAATTAATGGTTGAATTTCTTGATATGAGCTATATGTCTTCAGTGGTTTCCTCCTTATTTCACCTTCCGTTTTTTATCATATGACGTCATTGTTTTTTTCGTTGAACTTTAACTAACAATATAAATTAAAATATTTAGTTTTTAAATGTGAAATGAATATCATTGGATTCATCATCAAAAGTACTTTAAAGTTAACTTATACTCTTAGCTATTTACACAAATATTTTGAATAAGACGAACGGTCAAACGTCAGTTCTGATACACAAATATTCATCATCAAATATTTTTTATTAATAGCGTCGTATATTAAAAAACGGAGAGAGTATTTTATTAAGTTGGTTGATTTAGCAGTGATGATACAACTTTTCAGCTTACACGCCAGTTCTGCTTCTGAGAATTCATGACAGAGAAAGCTGATGTATATCTGAGCCTTGCTCCCACAGACACCCACTGTCATTTTATCTTTCTGTTCAGCACCGCATCTCAAAGGTTGAATAACGATACAATTGACAAACATTCGCTGCCTGCAATGGAACATTACAACCTGAACATAAACTAGTGGATTTCATTCTGACCGACGATCCATTGTCATAGTGAATCTGAAAGTATATACTAATATTACTGGCTAGGAGGACAGCAAGTGGAGCTGAAACGGACAAACGGTAGTAATGATTTTGCCCCTTTTCGCGAGGGCTGAAACGCTAATGATTAGGATACGAAACTTAGTCAACTGAATTTGAAACATCGTGGTTTCGTCGGATACAGATACACCATGCACGAGCACGAATCATTAGTAAGATGCGCTATTGGTCCTACTCATTTTATTATGAAATTGCGCATACCTGCAATTTTGACAAGATTTAAGCCTTGTAGGAAGAATAAACTGGGTTTGCAAGACGCTGAAATCAAACAGCCTAGCGTGCGAACCTCAAATGGTGTGAACGAAATATGTTATCCAAGTTTTCAGCTTTGTTGTAACCTAATAATGGTTTGTATTGTAAAGATTTTTAGTGTCGAAATTCATGCTCAAAGGAGATTTTCTTTTCTTTCATTTTATCAAAAGTTTGTTTTATACAAACAGCAGTCCAGCATGTCCTGGTTTGGTTTATGACGTTTTCGTCTCTTGACATGTGATACTTGCCTCTGCTAGCCTGAAACCCCTCGACTATGGGTGTGTTTGGTTTGCGTATAAAAGCCGAGCTAGGCTTTGGTTATGCAGAATCACTTTTTATCTTGTTTATTTTCTTGTACTAAAAAGTAACCAGACTCTAGTTATGCACTCTAGGCTGGCTTGCTGGAAACGGTCAAATCCACCGTTTCCGCTAAGCTAGATCAGCACTAGCGGTTGGTGGCCACCCGGTAGAATTGGCTCAACCAGCTATCACCGCAACTTCTCTCCTTTCTCTTTTTTCTCTCCCTGGCCCCCAAAGCTCTGTTAAGCCACATTGCCGCCCCAAAAACTCTAGTACAGGCAACGTCCTCAACCACGCCCTCATCGTAACTCCTTTCCTCGCGGCCTCCCAGCTCTACTCCAGTCACTGCATCGTGCCTTGATGCCACCGAAGCTCTCTTATCGGTACTCGCCAGCTTGAGCATCATGTTTCTAACAATTTATATCAAACCATCTAGATTTTTTTTATTCTCTTTTAACATTATTCTCACCACATACATAACAGGAATGTTCTACCTTCAAGAAAATAATGTCATTTAATTTGTTTCATATAATTTGATTAAGAAATATGCAAGTTTCTAGTCATATAAGAACTTAATGTTTCATATAATGTTTCATGGTTGGAGGATTTTGAAATTTTTGCTTTGAAACAAAGGAATGCACATGTTAAAATTTTTAGACCAAAAGCGATAGCCCTGCTTTTTATCAAAGCAAAATGTTTTGTGCTTGGGATTCCAGCTGTACAGAGCATCCATGAACATCACACACACACAAAAAAAAAAAAACTTACGCTCCCTCTCTATCCCTCTTGACAGAGCCAAATAGTACAGGAAACATAAACTATTTGATTACCTAAACTATTTGATTACATGACACAAATCCTAGTATGATATTATCGAATGGCTTGTTTCATGGGATTTTGGAGGATTCTTGACATAAGGTCTGACCTCGGAGCGCGAAAGGGGGAATCCCCTCTCTCTCTCCTCTCATTGCGCTATTCATGTGCACAATCGAAACAATCATTCATGTGATTTTTTTTAAATATTTTCATTCAATATGATTTGAGATGAAAGCGCACTTCAATCATGTGTTTTTCATATCTTTGTGTTGCATTCTAAAAAAGGTTTTAATTAGAAAAGTTACAAAAGAAATGTTTCAAAATGTGATCGAGATAGCTAAGTGATCGAAAATTTGGTTGATTGCTAGTTTTTGGATGTCTGTTTTTATGAATAGGAGTTTCCAAACTGTAAGGGCTACGTGAAAGAGCTTATCCTGGTGGTTACAAAAGGCTCAGTAGCACCTCAGGTCATAGGATTGACTTCCCGTGAGAGCGATTTTTTTTAAAATTTAACAATGTTATGCTTTCGAAAGTAGGCGACGTGTCCGTCAACAGCGAGGCGCCAGTGACGATTTTGTCAATATCGAGTGTGCGTGCACTTAACTATAATCGAAAAAATCCATCGCAAAAAAAAAACTATAATCGAAAAAAAAAAATTGTAATTGCTACCCCGCGGCTGGCAGCCCGCGTGGGAGCGAGCCCGGGCCGATTCCCGTTTGGCGGACAAGAGGGATTGGGAAGTGGCAACAGACCCCGGTTCCTTTTTTTTTTTTTTGATGTTAAAAAAATAAAAACAGACGACCCCAGTTCCGGCCGGTTTGGAACTCTTCTTCCTCGTCTCGCCCTCTCGCTACACGCGCGCCGCCACCTGCTAGCCGCCGCCTCGACCACCGCCTGCTTCTCCTGGCGTCGCCTTCGTCGTCTCAAGCCCTCCTCTGGGTCGCGGCCCACCTCGGCCGCCGTCGCCTCCTCCCCCCTTCCCCGGCGTCGCCTCCGTCGTCCGGAGCCCTGGGACAATTCTCCCATGCCTCCCAAATGCAGGCAGGGCGCCCCACCTATCAGGGGAGCGCGTACCCCGGGGCGCAGGTGGGAAGGAAATTTCCTAATGGCTCGTACTACGGCCATACGAGCTCCGCGCCACCGGAGCTTCCTCCCTCTGATGGGGGCCACCGGAGCCCGCCCCCCGATTTCCCCGGGCCGCTGAGCAGCTGCGCCGCCGCGTTCCTCCTCGGATTTCCGAACCCTAACCAAGGGGCGTGACATGAGAACGCAGGCAGTGACCGCTCCGCCGAGGGACTCCTCTCGTGGTCGCAGCGCAGCTGGAGGACCACGACGATGGGGAGGGAGTGTGACGCCTTCTCGTGGTCGCGCCGCAGCTTGGAGGATGACGTGCGGCACCTCCGCCGCTTTGTGCGTGACGTCCCCCTCCACTGGTACGTTTCTAGATGCCCCGAGCCCTAGTTGTTTATCCCGTTGCTTTAGGTTTCTGTAGGGCGTGTTGTTTGGCTCCCAATCGTGTTTTGTTTCGATGTCGTGGACAAATTTTGTGTAGCGGGTTGCCGAATTGGCTGCAGTGGGATTAGGGTCCGAATGTGCTAGGGTCGTTTGGCACAACCTCTTCCTGCCCTGAATTATTTCCCTGCGCCTTTTGTAATATGATTCACCTGAGTTTACCAATCACCCTGGCCGCCTGGTGCTGGTGTAATCTGATTTGTTGCAGAATCTATTGGTAGTTGATGTACCAATGATGTGCATGCTATTGCTTGCTCGATTGAAATTAGTTTGTCTGAGAATTTGTATGTGTTAAGCACTCACATAATTTGAAACAACATTACGGCTATAAATGATGCTTGATTTCTGAATTTAGTGTGCATTTACTTCTACTCCTGCCTTGTATTAACGCAAGATGTGGTTGCCTTTACAGTTTGTGCAAATGTTGTGCACCACGTCCATGCTTATCATTTTTTTTTTCTTCACCGTGATGATTTGTTCTCTGTAGTGCTAGATCCTACATTGGGACTCGAACTAGATTAATAATAAACCATACGTGGATCATAGAAATAGAATGTGATTTTGATTTGAGCCCAGGTATGACAGTTATACTGAAATTGGCGTGCCACGGATTATAAATTTATAACCGATGCATGAAACTATTCACAATAAGTCAATGACCAAAGTGCTGCCGAGGAGGAACCATTTTCTGTAGGGTTATACTGATACTTTTGATGTTCCAATAATGATGGCCTACCTCAAGCACTTCTGCAGAGTAGCGGTTTGTGCATGGTATTTGGGCTACCATGACTGGGCACCTCCAACTCCCAGTTGTAGTGTAGCCCATTCTCATGTGGTGGTATATAGGCTGTAGTCCATGGTAATTGAGCCTTGTGGCACTACGATGACTTAAATTCTCTGCTCGAATACTGTCAATCTAGGTTCCAAGTCCAACACAAAATAATTATGCGATTCACTAAAGTTCGGGCAACCTCACTGGCATATAATGATTCCTGAAGTGTCTCATTGACGTCTTTTGATATTTTGTGACAAAATGTGTTAATGTTTTAGGAGTTACTCGTAGGCTGAGTTCCCTCTCCCTATGGTGTGATACAAATGTTTCTTTAGCACATTCAGATTGAGAATATTTCTGCCCTGCTTTAACAAAGTCTGCAGTTCTGCGACATGTTTTGGGTATAATGCTGCTTATTTATTTAGTCAATTGCTTTCCATAGTCTGCTAAAATATCACAAATTTATCTCAGCGAATGACATCAAATGGGAGCAAGCATCAAGCAAACTGAGGTTCTAAGTTAAGTGGAGGGTAACTGGCAGTGGCTAGTTTGCTAGTTCAGATGGTGTTTTTTTGGTGTTTAATTGGATTTTTTTTAAAAGTTTTAGCTCAGTTAGGAATTGTAGAGTGGAGGAGAGGACAGCCTAGAGAGGTAATGTGTAAATCCATTGGTGTTGTTCAAGTGTAGATGTGTGTTCACCCCCCACCCCCAAAACTGAGCCATGTTATTTGATCCCCCGAGACACAATTGATGTAATTTTCTCTGATTTTTTTTGTTTCTCGAACACATTTTTTTTTCTTTGTCTTATAGTGTGTTTCTGTAATTAGTATTCTCATCACTTCATTTTAAGTTACTGATTCATTGATTTCTCTTACGATGACTGAGTGAACTATTCTATTGTGCTGCATCTGGCAAACTCCCGTTTGTTGTGGTTTTTTTTTCAACTTGCAAAGGATAACTAATTAAAATTTTACGTAGTACCTTGTTTGTATCAGAAATCATAAAATATGTGTTGTGTTCCTAAGCAGGAACATCTGAATGGATCATATGGTTTGGTTGTTGTGCTGTCATCCTCCTTTGATACATATTAACAAATATGGTGAGTTGTATCAGCTATATCCAACTCCTAACATAAACAACTCTTTTTTCTTTTCTTTTTATTTTTTTATCCTATATTCTGGCAGGCATTGGTCTACTAAGATTAGTTTATTCTGATCCACATAACTGTGGTTAATCTGTGTTGTGCTATGTGTGTATAACTTGTCTCATTCGTGCCCCTCATTCCTGATTCCAGCCTTCTGCTCCCTGACCAAACAAAGCTAGTGGTACCATTTTTGTTTGTTGGCTTTGATAGTCCAGAATCCTCCCCAAGTCCCTGTTTTTGTTCTCTTTTTATTTACCGCTAGGTTTGAGTTCTACTTACAGGCTAATTTGCTCACCTACATTATATCAAGTTAGTTACTTAGCAAACTGTTTTTCAAGTGAATGCATTTTTAAGATCAAACTCGTAGGGACAATCATATCCTAGGCAATTTTGATTTATTGTAGCTGAACTGCTTTTGTGACTCATTGTGCAGTGATTAATAGGTGCATCGACCTCTATTTGAATGACTCAAATGTTGCATCTACCCAGATTGAACAAAGATTCAGTATATGTAGAAAGATAGCGTTGTGGTATTTGATACGGTCAACCTTTTGTGCCAGTCTTTTAAACCTTGTTGAAGTCATCAGCAGTCTTTCTATATGCTCTCCTCTTTTTTTCCTTGCCCTTAGGACAAGCTAGCTAGTGCAAATATGTACGACAGAAAACCTGAGGAAGTAGTGTCACACCCGGTTTTTATATAACCGCACATGTAAGCCAGGATCAAGTCTCTTACATATAGTGACTCAAGTGAATAATCAAGAACAGTGCATAATTAAGTATTACACCCTTACTTAAACAAATGACTCAAAGTTCTCAAACGACTCGAAGACTCGATAACGCTAGCGGAAGACTTCTAAACTCCATCACTCCACAGGGACGTCGACCGGGAGCTCCACAAGCTAGATGTAATCACCATATTCACCATCATAGAAGAATTCACCTTCATCTTCTGAGCAGCATTTCATGTTTATGGGAGAGATAGCAAGTGTGAGTACATGTCGTACTCCGCAAGTGTGGGAAAAGTATGACATGCAAGGCATAAATGAAGAAAGGCTATACATTGGTTTATTTGCTCAAATGCCAAGTTATACTTAAACACATTTTAAAAGCAACCTATATTTCTAGGTGTTATGATACAAGCAAACAAAATAAATAAATCATAAAAGATATCAAACATAGTGCTCACAAAGCAAACCACCACCAACTAGTATTCTCACAAGACCACTATTCCCGACTGATGCACACAAAGCATCCCATCAGCCCTCCAGTGCACACTAAACATACCACTGGACAATCTGGTGCACACGAAGCATACCACCAGCCTAAAACGCAAACAACCACTGGTGCACACTAAGCATCCCACCAGTCAATGATGCACACTAAGCATTCCATCATTGTCAAACAAACAACCACTGGTGCACACTGAGCAAACCACCAGCCCTAAGTTCCATGTTGCTAAAAAGATTATCATCATATTATTGAGTTGAAGTGAACCATTAGTCAAGATTAAATTAAATTAGGTGAATGACTCCAAAAGCATGGCTAAGCATTTACTACTAACACATAGACAAAACACTCATTGGGCGACAAGGAATAATATGGAACATGGCATACACTCATGGGATTCAATATTAAACAAGCATGCATGTTTGCAAACAAAACATTTCAAACATAGGATCAAAATGGTCAAGGACACTTGCCTTCCTCTTGCTGCTCAGTGATGACCTCGAACTCTTGATCTTGGAAATTCACGAACTCGTCTCCTATTTAACGCGTCCAAAGGAGAAACACACAAACAAACAAAATAAGAAATAGTACACCAAACAGTACTAAACTAGATCAAAAACAGTACCAAAAGATAGTACTCGTTCCTACGATCACGTGAGCGCAAGAATCGCTAAAAACGGAGTTATGAGTAAAAAGTTATGCTAGTTTGAAGTTTTAGGGGTTAAAACATAAAAACAGAAACGTTTAAGGGTTAATTTGTAAATACAGAAAGGTTTGAGGACTTATTTGTAAACATGAAAAAGTTTAGGGACTAAAGTGTAAAGTTAGGGACTAAAATATAATTTACGAAAAACTTAGGGTTGTTTCTGTAAAAAGTTAGGACCTAAACATAATTTATAAAAGACCGAGGGCCTAACTGTAAAACTGCCTTTCTCTGGAAATTAAATAGATTTAATAAATCAGAAATTATTTTTAGAAAATAAGAAAAATCCATGGACCGTGTCCATAGACTGGGTCTACAGGTCTACGGTGGACCGGTTATGAAGAGGTAAAGGAGTTCTAATCTGAGCCGTTGATCTAGCGATGGATGGCTGGGGTTGACTGGGGAAAGTTTGGGCGGCGGAGGCTCGTCGCCGGCGAACTGGCGCGGCGGAGGATCGCCGGACTTGGGTCGATCTCGAGCTACGGTGGTCTATAGCTCGTTTCGATTGGCGCGGGAGAGAGAGAAGAGTACTGCGAGCTCACCTAGGGTGTTCTTGTGCTCCGGGATGGCTTGGCGAGTGCGCACGACGACGTCGAACGGTGGCGGCTCGTCGGTCTTCGTCGGGAGGGGCTACCGGGGCGGAACGGGGCTGCGGCTCGTCGAATGCGAACGTTGGAACTCCGGGAACTCTTCTCAGCAACTTGGCGACTTCGGAAACGACTCCAATCGACGGGACGACGAGCTTCCGACGAGCTCCAATGGCGGAAGGCGGCGCGCGGCAAGGGTTAGGGTTCTCGGGGCTTTGCGGCTTCGGGATGAGGGAAAAGAGGGCGGCCGGCTCGGTTTTAAAGGCCGGTGCGACTTGGGAAGCAAGGCAGGGACGCGGGAGTCCGGAGGCGGCACGGCGCGGCGATGTCGGTGGCGGCGGCAGTGTCCGGCTCGGGCACGGCGTGAGAAAGGAGAAGAAGGGCGACGGGCTGGGCTTCGCTGGGCCGCAAGCTAAGATGGGTCGGGGAAAAGAAGGCAGGCCAGGCCGAGAGAAAAGAAAAGAAAAGGAAGAAGAAAAAGAGAAGTTGGGCCGGAGAAAGGGAAATTTGGCCCAATGCGGCTGAAAAGAATTTTTCTTTCTATTTCTTTTACAGATTTTGCAGAGCTAAACTAAATCGAAATCTACACGATTTTAAATTCATTTTTGCACCCAACAAAATCCTAAATGCAAATCTAAACAGCATGAATGCAACAAACACCTTAATATATCCTATATTCATTTATTTTAATTTAGAAAATAACTCTTTTGCATAAGAAAAGTATTAACACCCTATTTTAATTCTAATAAATTTTAAATTATTCAAAAATTTGGAAAATGAAAAATCAGGGTGTTACAAGTCTACCCCCCTTAAAAGGAATCTCGCCCCGAGATTCGATAAGAAAGAAAAAGAGAAAGGTTAGGAAACTAGGCTCTCACTTGAGTAGACTTCTTATTGTCCAAAGGTAAGGATTCTGCAACATACTCTAACTCTATCCCACTTTCATGAGTCAACTTAACCGCCTTTCTAGCACAATCTATTAAACCCTTGTGTCTAGTTAACCAATCCATGCCAAGTATCACATCTATTCCTTGAGTCTCCAATACTATAAGATGTGCAGTAAAATCTACCCCCCTTAGATTAATGCTTAAATTCTTGCATCCAAATTCTGCTCTCACTTCCCCTCCAGGAGAACTCACTATCATCTTGTTCCTTAACAAGGTAATGGGTAGACTATACTTGGCTACATACTTGGATGATATAAAAGAATGCGATGCTCCAGAATCAAACAATACGATAGCAGGATTTGAGTTGACAAGGAACATACCCATGACCACGTCTGTTGCATTCTGAGCTTCTTCAACAGCCACATGATTGACACGTCCTTGGACATGGTTCGGCTTGGATGGAGTAGAGGTAGTGTTCCCATTACGGTTAGACTGAGGAGTTGCACCTTGAGCGGGAGTAGTAGTCTGACGCTTTCCAGGACACTGATTAGCATAATGGCCCCTTTCTCCACAATTGTAACAATTCCTACTTATCTGCCCAAAGCTAGATTTCTGAGAAGCTTGACCAGTAGGAGTTTGAATATTCTGTTGCTGATTCTGCCTCTGCGGTGTAGAAAATCCTTGACCTTCTGTCTGAACCCTCTGTTGATTCCCTTGAGCTCCAGAACGAAACACTGATCCTGACTGAGACGAGTTATAACGGGGCCTAGAGTTGCTACTCCCTTGATTACCTTGGTTCATCTTGCGCTTACGCTCCATCTGACCTCTCCTATTCTCTAGGATAAGAGCTTTGTCCACCATAGCTTGAAAGTTCTGAAAGTCGCGAGACTCAAGAGCATAGGCAAGACCATCATTCAAACCACCTAAGAAACACTCCTGCTTCTTCTCATCAGTATCCACCTCTCCTGGAGCATACCTAGACAACTGAGTGAAGCGTGTGACGTACTCATTCACAGACATAGCACCTTGCTTCAACTCTTGGAACTCCTTTCTTTTCAGCTTTATGACTCCATATGGCACATGATGAGTACGGAAACTATCCTTGAACTCCTGCCAGTTGATGCTATCAGGTTCCTCATGAGCATTGACATATGCTTCCCACCAATCAGCTGCGGGTCCAACAAGTTGATGCGACGCGAACAAGACCCTCTCTCTATTGTTGCATTGCGCCACTTGCAGCTTCCTCTCCACAGTCTTCAGCCAATCTTCAGCATCCATAGGTTCTACAGAATGTGAAAAAGTAGGTGGCTTGGTCCTCTTAAACTCTCCAAGTTTGCTGGGTTGGTGCTGAGGGGCTTGCACAGGACCTTGTTGCAGTTGAGCTAAGTTCTGGGCCATAGTTTGGAGGATCTGAGTCTGCAAGGCGATGAATTGCTCCATATTGGGTTGCTGTGGAGCATGCTGCTGATTGTCGTTGTCGTTGTTGTTGTTGTTGGTGGTGTTGTTGTTGTTGTTGCTCCTTCGGTTTGCCATCTGAGAGACATTGTGGATACATAGATTAAGCCAAAAACCCCAAAACTAACAGAAGAGTGAAGATAGGATGGTTTTAAACAAGACAGGTTAGCATAAGGCTAGAAAGAGTAAGATAGAGTCAAAGGTAGGAAATCTTTAAATACAATAAAGAAGATAGAGAGATAACCTATATTATACTAACTATAATATATTATGATAAAGATGTGTTTACAAAGACATGCTTCTTCACACATCGGCACACAAGCATAAATCCAACTCAAGCATGACACACTCAAACTTAAAGCAATCACACTAGACTCGCTCCCAGACGCTTAAACCCATTACAACTCAACGCACTAACGACTCTTAAAAAACTACTAAGGGACAATCTTCCTAATCTTCATCGGGATTTGGAATGTAAGCAGGGGGCGCACGGGTAGCATGCTTGCGAGAAGGCGAGTATGGAGTGTCTTCATCCGTCTCTTCATCAGAAGAAGGCTCCCAATCTAAAGGAAAATGGCGCTTCATTCCACGTATGGTCTTGACGGCTTCCTCATACTTCTCTCTCCAAAACTCAACTTCCTCCGTAGTAGCATCCAAATCCTTAGTCAAAGCGGTAGTGAGCTCCACTTGACGCTTCAGCTTGTAATGTCCTGGTGCACACACTGGCTCCACATGAATGTAGGTAGATCCACTTGCTCGTTGGGGAAAATGAGCATACTCCGTTTGATCCAAGTCATCACGAAAACGAGAGCGCGTAACAAGATAGGCTTGGCGTGCAGCGTCACGAATCCCACTGTTGAAGCTTGCTCTTGCAGTAATGGCTTGATGTATCTTCTCCACCTTGTGAACTCCATTGATAGAATGCGGAGCAAGAGGCGCACTTCAACATCCACTTCGACGAGTCATCTTCAATCACTTGAGTGCCAAGATACTCCGGTCTTCTCTCATATCCCAACTCTTGAAGCATCTCCCAAAGCATGGTTGGAATTCCTCGAACGTTCTCTCCATCAGAGCTATGCACCAAGACTTCACGAAAGGGTGGAAGATTAGGCTGCACTTGTACTTCTTGCTCCTCTGGATCATCATCACCATCATCATCATTTACTTGATTAGGCTCCTCTTGATGCTCTTCCTCCTCATCATCCTCAACGGGATCCTCTTCTTCTTCCTCTTGAAGAATGGGCTCTTCCTCTTGCACAAGCAACTCTTCAACAATCACCTCCTTGTCCACTTCACGCTCAGACGACGGCGTCGGTGTAGGAGACTCACAGGAACAATCTCCACTGCAGCACTTGCGAGCGGTCTGCTTGGTACGGGCCATCTAAAAGAGATTTAAACAAGAGTTGGATCAAAAACCAACAGAACAGAAATGCCTTAAAAGAAAACATTTCAAGAGAAAGAATCGACAAGAAGAGAGTACAAGAGAAAAGAATCCTAAAAGAAGTATAAAATTTCCAAATATATTTTTAGTTTTAAAACCAAATTAATCCTTAAGGGCGACCATTCTATCTAGGCTTGCGTCCTACGGTCAACACGGCTCTGGTACCACTCTGTCACACCCGGTTTTTATATAACCGCAAATGTAAGCCAGGATCAAGTCTCTTACATGTAGTGACTCAAGTGAATAATCAAGAACAGTGCATAATTAAGTATTACACCCTTACTTAAACAAATGACTCAAAGTTCTCAAACGACTCGAAGACTCGATAACGCTAGCGGAAGACTTCTAAACTCCATCACTCCACAGGGACGTCGACCGGGGGCTCCACAAGCTAGATGTAATCACCATATTCACCATCATAGAAGAATTCACCTTCATCTTCTGAGCAGCATTTCATGTTTATGGGAGAGATAGCAAGTGTGAGTACATGTCGTACTCCGCAAGTGTGGGAAAAGTATGACATGCAAGGCATAAATGAAGAAAGGCTATACATTGGTTTATTTGCTCAAATGCCAAGTTATACTTAAACACATTTTAAAAGCAACCTATATTTCTAGGTGTTATGATACAAACAAACAAAATAAATAAATCATAAAAGATATCAAACATAGTGCTCACAAAGCAAACCACCACCAACTAGTATTCTCACAAGACCACTATTCCCGACTGATGCACACAAAGCATCCCATCAGCCCTCCAGTGCACACTAAGCATACCACTGGACAATCTGGTGCACACGAAGCATACCACCAGCCTAAAACGCAAACAACCACTGGTGCACACTAAGCATCCCACCAGTCAATGATGCACACTAAGCATTCCATCATTGTCAAACAAACAACCACTGGTGCACACTGAGCAAACCACCAGCCCTAAGTTCCATGTTGCTAAAAAGATTATCATCATATTATTGAGTTGAAGTGAACCATTAGTCAAGATTAAATTAAATTAGGTGAATGACTCCAAAAGCATGGCTAAGCATTTACTACCAACACATAGACAAAACACTCATTGGGCGACAAGGAATAATATGGAACATGGCATACACTCATGGGATTCAATATTAAACAAGCATGCATGTTTGCAAACAAAACATTTCAAACATAGGATCAAAATGGTCAAGGACACTTGCCTTCCTCTTGCTGCTCAGTGATGACCTCGAACTCTTGATCTTGGAAATTCACGAACTCGTCTCCTATTTAACGCGTCCAAAGGAGAAACACACAAACAAACAAAATAAGAAACAGTACACCAAACAGTACTAAACTAGATCAAAAACAGTACCAAAAGATAGTACTCGTTCCTACGATCACGTGAGCGCAAGAATCGCTAAAAACGGAGTTATGAGTAAAAAGTTATGCTAGTTTGAAGTTTTAGGGGTTAAAACATAAAAACAGAAACGTTTAAGGGTTAATTTGTAAATACAGAAAGGTTTGAGGACTTATTTGTAAATATGAAAAAGTTTAGGGACTAAAGTGTAAAAGTTAGGGACTAAAATATAATTTACGAAAAACTTAGGGTTGTTTCTGTAAAAAGTTAGGACCTAAACATAATTTATAAAAGACCGAGGGCCTAACTGTAAAACTACCTTTCTCTGGAAATTAAATAGATTTAATAAATCAGAAATTATTTTTAGAAAATAAGAAAAATCCATGGACCGTGTCCATAGACTGGGTCTACAGGTCTACGGTGGACCGGTTATGAAGAGATAAAGGAGTTCTAATCTGAGCCGTTGATCTAGCGATGGATGGCTGGGGTTGACTGGGGAAAGTTTGGGCGGCGGAGGCTCGTCGCCGGCGAACTGGCGCGGCGGAGGATCGCCGGACTTGGGTCGATCTCGAGCTACGGTGGTCTATAGCTCGTTTCGATTGGCGCGGGAGAGAGAGAAGAGTACTGCGAGCTCACCTAGGGTGTTCTTGTGCTCCGGGATGGCTTGGCGAGTGCGCACGACGACGTCGAACGGTGGCGGCTCGTCGGTCTTCGTCGGGAGGGGCTACCGGGGCGGAACGGGGCTGCGGCTCGTCGAATGCGAACGCGGGAACTCCGGGAACTCTTCTCAGCAACTTGGCGACTTCGGAAACGACTCCAATCGACGGGACGTCGAGCTTCCGACGAGCTCCAATGGCGGAAGGCGGCGCGCGGCAAGGGTTAGGGTTCTCGGGGCTTTGCGGCTTCGGGATGAGGGAAAAGAGGGCGGCCGGCTCGGTTTTAAAGGCCGGTGCGACTTGGGAAGCAAGGCAGGGACGCGGGAGTCCGGAGGCGGCACGGCGCGGCGATGTCGGTGGCGGCGGTAGTGTCCGGCTCGGGTACGGCGTGAGAAAGGAGAAGAAGGGCGACGGGCTGGGCTTCGCTGGGCCGCAAGCTAAGATGGGCCGGGGAAAAGAAGGCAGGCCAGGCCGAGAGAAAAGAAAAGAAAAGGAAGAAGAAAAGAGAAGTTGGGCCGGAGAAAGGGAAATTTGGCCCAATGCGGCTGAAAAGAATTTTTCTTTTCTATTTCTTTTACAGATTTTGCAAAGCTAAACTAAATCGAAATCTACACGATTTTAAATTCATTTTTGCACCCAACAAAATCCTAAATGCAAATCTAAACAGCATGAATGCAACAAACACCTTAATATATCCTATATTCATTTATTTTAATTTAGAAAATAACTCTTTTGCATAAGAAAAGTATTAACACCCTATTTTAATTCTAATAAATTTTAAATTATTCAAAAATTTGGAAAATGAAAAATCAGGGTGTTACAAGTATCTTCATAGTTTTCATCTGCTGCTTGTCTACTTATAATCGGTGTGTAGACAACCCCAACTTGCGGACAAAATATTTTGCTGTTCTTTTCATTATAATCAGTGTTATGAACAAAAGTAGTAGGTCCCTGAAAGGATTAAAACTCTTTTCAGTTCATATGCTACTGATGATTTGATTTTGGTTGGCGTGAATAAATTCTGCAAACATGACATTTGAATTTTGAAATCTGAGTGAGATTTACTGTTTTATATCTGATCTTTGTGGGTAGATATCTGAATAAGGTATGACCAGTTATAGAACAAGTAGCCCCCAGTGTTATTATCCATTTGTCAAGCAGAGGAACTAGTATTTTGTGGCTTCAGTATTTTGGGCAAGCAGAGGAACAAGTATTTTGTTGCTTCAGTATTATTGGGGAATGGGCGTAGGGGAATCAGTAGGAGCCAGTTTGGTTTGCACCCTGGCAGACCTGCCTGAGTCGGGCATCGTGCTTAGGCGTCCGATTCTGGTCGCCTGAGGCACGATTGCTGCCTGGCCAGCAGTGCTCAGGCGAGGGCACAATCCAAACATGCCCTAGGTTTTGAAGCAAACAGAGAGGAGCTTGTGTCTTTGAGGAATAAGAGATACTGGGTTAGTTGGACCAAACAGCTTAGCTAAGCACAGTGGCCCTGCGGTCTACAAGCAACATGTATTGCATGCATCTCGTTGCGTCTTGAATTTCAGCACCAAATTGCTAGATGGGGATCCTGTGCTATTTGAATAGCTCTCATTCCTTTTTATTTTCTTGGTAGCTCTGGTTGGACCACTAAGTTTTCGATTTTCTTGGTAGCTTGAATTTCTGATCGTCATTAAATTGGAGGAGATACAATGTCATTGTCCTGAACTTATTTGTTGAGGTACTGACATCATGGTGATGCTTGCAGGAGATTTCTCTTCAGGAATTTAAAGGGCCATGTTTTCTGCACTGGCTCCTAATGGTGTGATGGGGTGCATGCTAGGCTGTACTGTTTCATTTCATTCGGCCGGTTTTGGTCTGTAATCGTTTGTAATGGGCCATTAATGTATTCTAACTATTGCTTGGGCTGGGGTTACTTCTAATAGAGGCATCTTCTTTTTTCTTTTCTTTGAGCTATTAGTTAAACGTACATGTTGTGTACGGTTTTTTTTTTTGGAGGGTTTTTTTAGAACATTTTGAGGGTTTGTTGAGCTTAAACAAACATCTTAACCTCGTTGGGCTTAGGACAATGCGAGCTCAAGGCCCAGTAAATTTAAGCATTGGTGTAAACTGAGCACAAGGATCCGGCCGTCTTAATGACCACAGGCCACGGCTATGCTTTAATGGATCGAGAGTTAACGGCCCACAGTTTGAGCTATCCTGTGGCTTTTGTGGGTTACCCAACGATCCAATAGATGGGCCGTTAGCGGGCTACAGAACATAATTATATCGGCCTTTCATGGGCTATCTTGCGGATACTAATATCGGTCGTTAATGGGCTACCTATCAGCCTGCTTAAGTGTTTGATGGGCCGTTAATGGGCTTTTCCTGCGAACCATAATATTTGCCTTAAATGGGCTATGTTCCGGCCCACTTAAGTCGTTAATGGACTATGAGCCAGCCCACTTTAGTCTTTGATAGGCCGTTAATGGGCTACTTTCGGCCCACTTAAGGCTTTCATGGGCCGTTCATGGGCTACGTTACGGGACACCTAGGTCTCTGATGGGCCGTTAATGGGCAACGTTCCGGGCCACTTAAGCGTTTGATGGCCGTTAATGGGTTACATTCCAGCCCACTAAAGGGGTTGATGGGCTACCTCGTGGTGTTTAGATGGGCCGTTAATGGGCTATATTCCGGCCCACTTAAGCCTTCGATGGGCCGTTAATGGGTTACGTTCCGGCCCACTAAAGGCGTTGATGGGCTGTCTCGTGGTGTTTAGATGGGCCGTTGATGGGCTAGGTTTCGACCCATTACAGGCTTTGATGGGCTATCTTGTCGACCTTTAGATGGGCCGTTCATGAGCTACGTTCCAGCCTACTAGTCTTTTATGGGCCGTTAATGGGCTTCGTTTCAGCCCACTAAACGTCTAATGTGTCGTTAACGGGCTATCTTTCTGAATCGAAGATGGGCCTCTGATCGCATTACCTTCCGGCCTACTAAAGGCTTTGACGGGCCATTCATGGGTTATCTTTCGGAGCCTAAGATAGGCCGTTAATGGGCTTTCTTGCAGACCACTTAAGGCTTTGATAGGCCGTTAGTGGGCTATAATAGACCACTGTAGACTTTGGAGGGCCTGAGCTTGCGGCGCACAGGGTAGAAAGGCTCGGTTGCGTCTAGTAACCTCATCTTCCCTGCATATATCCATTACATATTCTTCACGTCATATATCTCCACGGATCATGTGAAGTTATTAGGAATATGGGTCTTTTTTTTTTCAAGGGAGGCTTTAATAGGCCGTAACGTCCAAAGTGACTTTCCTGTCTTACATAAAATTAGGATTGTTTCTAACGGCATATATTATCTAAAGATTTTCATGATGTTTCAACCCTCCATTTTCTACACGAACACTACTTAGGCATCGATGCTGTGCCATCGAGGCCTCCTATAACTGTGCTCATAATCAAACAGCCCACGTCTTAGGTTTCCTCTGCATGTCGTTATGAAGGGCAGAACACCTAGCATCAGAAAGTTGCGTCAGATGTATGAATTTGGCAAAGACTATCATTAGGTGGCAAAGGCTGTGCCTAATCATCTAATGTTCCATCAGCAGTAAGATACAGTTATCAATATCATAGCTATAAAAATGCAGTCCAGAACTATTAATTGGCTTTGTACCTTGGTGGTGCATCGCCTTTGCCCCTCAACAGAGGAACATGCCCAGGCACCAGGCATCAGGCTTCATGATGTTTGTAGTAGTCCAATGAAAACTGCAATAGGAACCTTTAGCTGCCGTGTATCAAGTTTTCAGATAAATAGTAACATGCACCAATGACTATACGTGATAATTGCCGATGAAGATGAACAAACGCAGACACTTATTCTGTGGCACTGGTGATTAATGTTTCAGTTTCAAAAGTCATCCAGTTGTTCCCACACTACAGTCTGACATTAGTGATTATCGTTTCGCAATTCATCTCATTATCCATGTTGTTGACTGCACAACAAACAATATACTTTTGCATCTACAGCCAACGGGATTTGCAGGCTTTGTTCAACAAAAATGTTTATACATCTCAAATCCTTATGTTTACCATGTTTAGTGACTACCCAGTTATAGAAAGGTCCACACTGACAGGAATTTCCGCATCAAATAGCATTAGGGTGCTACAGCCAGGTTCCTTTCAATCATTCAACAGTTGAATTAAAACTTTCACTGTACGTTAGCTCAAAAATGAACTGGACTTGCTGTAGTAACGACAAAAAAAAAAAAAGAGAGAATAAGAGGGAGTATATCAAAACGCCAAATTTGTTAATGCAAATCTATAAACATCTCATGTCCGTATCTAAGTTATATTTAAACATCTCATGTCCTTTATCATTACCATGCTTAGCACTAAGATTCTGATCAACAGTCTACTCCCACACCAAACAAAATAGCATTGGCGGTGAAGAAAATCTTGGTAAAGTTCAAGTTTCTAAATGTTCATCTTGCTTACTTGATGTCTACAATGCTTAGAGTGGACAAAATTACAAACAACCAAAAATGGCACATCTACCATCCTTTGAATGGACAAGCTGGCATTTGCTGAGAAGCACGGAAATAGGGTAAGATCTAAGAATCATAACTTATTTTCATGACAGCACTGATGAAAAAAATGCACAAAATAAAAAGAAAAGAAAAGATACGAAACAACCACCAGGAATTTCCTGGTGGTTGTTTGGCAGGAATCATACATACAAACATACATGCTACCACACTCATCTGAATTACATTCATGCTGCAATAATAAAGCAAAAAGAATGACAGTTGAAATCAAGGAGTAGCCTTGCTATTAGATTCTTAAATACGCCACTCAAGTTTTGACCTCTGCAAATTTAATGCCCTTTTTTGTTGACCTTATCAGAACTGTGAAGGCATGAACGAAGGTGCCTGCTGGAGTTTTGTTCAAGCATGGCACAAAATGCTCCTGAATTTACTAAATTAGCATCTGTTTAACATATGTGAGAACAACACAGCCTAAGATATACAAACTGCCATAATCAGGCGCAAATTGGGGCAAACAATATCCTATAATTAGGCACGATTTGCACCCATAACATTTCCATAAACGGACACGAATTGGCAGCCACAAGGTTGTTCCAGAGCCCCTCCATCCCAAAAACAGGAAATCAACAGAAGTGCCAACAACAAATTCGGCAGCCCAATCTCGACCTGGAATTACAAGAGCAAGAGATTGTACTAGCATTCCACCCCCATGGAAACCCTAACACCGTCCTGACCAATTCGAACCCTGACACAGCCATTTGGTAGCCCACTCCCAACAGCAGGTTACGCAAATCGCGCCACAGACATCAAATTCAAGCATCGTTTTGAGCCGCCCAATACTTCTCAACGGAATCGAACACCACATAGCGAATTCACCACCTCGAATCGAATGGCGTAAACGAAACAAACACGGGATCGGGATTCCAAAACGTACCCATGAAGAAGTGACCGCAATGCAGCGGAGGCTCATACGCCATCGCCGCTGTTCACCAGTTCCGCGCACCGGGACCTCGCGTCGGCATTGCTTAGAGGGGAGGTCTTTGTGTTCCCCATGGTCCCTCCGGTTAGGGTTTGGAACCCCCCGAGATGGGACAAGAGGTCCCGCGAGGAGGCGGCACGGGACGGGGAGGGGCGACCTCGCGGGGCCGCGCGAGGGAGAGGCATCGCCGGCGGCGTTGGCTGCTTCCCGAACGCCCGCTCCATTCGATTTGGTGAAGGGAGTGGGCATGGGGATTGGGGAGAAAGGCGACGGGGTCGGACGAGAGGGGACGTCCTATCTGTAGAGCGTCCGACGATATCTCACCTCTAGGTCAGCCCACGGCCCGCTCGCATCGGCCCACGGCCCGCTCGCCGTCGTCTTCCTCGCGTCGCCGCCGCACCAAGCTCGCCGCCGCCCGTCGTCATGGTGCTCGCCCCCGCCGCCTCCACCTCCCGCCCGGCTCCGGCGGCGCTCCCGCCGCCTCCCGCCGCCGCCCTCGACCGCTGCCACGCTAACCACTCGGCATGTAACGCCCCCGCCCCAACACCTCCCACCGCCGGCGGCCACCATCACGGCCGGCGGCGCCCCCGCCGCCTCGCCGCCCCGCCCGCATCGCGCCGCCCACCGCCGGTCCTCCCTGCCGCCGTGTTTCTATGTCTGGGGAGGAGTGGAGGAGATCTCGGGGGGTACAAATCCCGCGCATTAAGGGATTCTCCGGCGAGACGCCCCCGCCCCGCCCTCCTCCATCGTCTCCGGCGGCTTCCGCCGCCGAATCCGCGGCCGCCGCCCTCCGCCGCGCTAACCCGGCTTCGCCGGGCACGGCGTCGCCGTCGGCGTCGGGAGGCAGGAGGAGGAAGAAAAGAAGTCGGCCGTTGGATGTAGGTTTTGCACGAATCTCAAAGCTGTTCTATCAAAACGATTTCGTCGCCCGCCCTACGTATAGGATTTGCGGGACGAGAGCGCGAGGAGCGTGGAGGTGTTGAGAGTTGCGGTGGGGGCCCGTGGTGGGGCGTGCAGGTGAAGCTTCCATTCGATTTGGAGATGGGCCAGACTGGGCCCAGCAGGGAGCGGGCCATGGGCCACTCAGTTCGGATTAGAGTTTCAATTTACGTATGTGTATAATCTCACACAGAAGCAAAATAAAACTTAGTGCATTACAATCACTATGCTTTAGTAATTATAGGGTGCTAGCCCATGGGGCCCATTTCCGTGCTAGGTGACAGATATTGTAAGTAAAGCTTGGCAGCTCCCAGTTCAAAAAAGATCAGAAATCACAGCGGTAGCGTATACCTTCTTTTTAACAAAATTTTGTTTCAATAAAACTTCCATGTAAAGTACACAACAAGGTCGAAAACGGTGTCAACAAAGATGTGCGGCCACGAAACTACAGTTTGAACACCTCTGTTCTCATCTATCTTCTGCAAAAGTCATTTGTGAAGGGCTACCCTCAATTGCCTCATTCTAGATCCTGAAATGATTAACTAGTTTGGGGAGCCTCACATCTACTTCTTCTTCTTGGATTTGCTTCCCTGCGCAAACGAAGTACCCTGCAAGGTAAAAGGTGTAATCGATGAATATCACTAGTCCTTGGCATTGTTCTCATTTCCAGAAATACCAGCTGACCAGAAACATACCTCCAACCACTCATCGATGTTGGCATCAGTTGTTCCAGTTCCCAGTTCCACCTTGGGGGCCTTCTTTGTTTTCTACAGACAAGAAACAAGTTGGTGAGAAAAATATACATGCCTGAACGAACAAACAGCATGCATACAAGTTGAGTTCATGTATTAGCTTCTGTAATGAACAGCAGGTTTGAAAAAGGATCTTAGAGTGTCTAGGGTTGGGCCAGGAGGGTCTCTTAACCCCTTCCTTTTTCTGCCCATCGGAGTTATTTCCCAAGGACTTGCCATGGTAAGGGGGAGAAGGGGGAAGAACCTCTGCTACTTGAACTCAATGGGAATAAGGTAAATCACTAAGAAATGACCTGGAATACCAGTGCTTGCACAATTCATAATTCCCAGGAGGACGCAAATGTCACTAAGGAAAATTAGAAGCATATGAAAGGGATCACCTTTGAGAGCTGCTGAACTTGGCCATATGCCCACAATCCAAAGAGTCCAAGAAGGGCAACTCCAAGGGTGATAAGGAATACAGACTCCACACTGAGTAAGCCTCCAGCCTCAACAACCTCGATGGTGCCATTGTAGAATACATTCTGGTAAGGGTGCTGATCGATCTCATAGACTATGTAACCAACCAGATCATAGGCTCCAGGCTGCAAGGATACAAGCACCAGACCTCAGCAATAAATAGAAGAGAGCATCATCATTTACATTAATTATTTCAAGTAAAAAGAGACATTAGTATTGTGAAGTGACAGTCTGTATCAAAGGTGATAGTGAATGACAGACCTGCAAGAACTTGCTCACAGTGAATGTATAAGGGAAGGTTGCTTGCACAGAGACAGGAACCGATGCATTGAAGAAGTTCTGCAGAAAGGAGCCATGAAATAACAAGGTTATTAATCAGCTTGATAAAAGTGTATATGCTTTCCAAAACATGCGCCATGCTTGCCCTCAGCCCCCGATTCCCATGCACCAGCTGTCTTACTCCTCTCCTCCAGTGCACTTTCTTAGTTTGATATTGGTAAATCCTAGAAGGATTCACACTTCCACCAACATAAATTGTCCCCCTCACACACCAAATTTACCTATTTTCATCTTCCTCCAGTGCACCTTATTAGTTCGATACTGATAAATCCTAGAAGGATTCACATACTTTCACCACCTTTCAATCCCATACCCCCAAAAGCAACCCAAACACACGCTACCCAAACCCTTGGCTCACCTGGTCAACCCATTCAGTGGGTCATGCTTCCTATTTACCCAAATTAAGATAACTTCAAGAAAATTATGATCAAAAGAAGCATGTGAACCAGGAAAGAAGGGGGGGGGGGGGGGGGGGGGGGGGGGGGGGGGGAATCTCTTCTCAACATTACAACTGAATACCTCCCAAGCAATCAAAACTACCACAGTACTTGTATTTCCACCAGCGAGATGGTTGGGTGATGAATAATTTCACCAGTGCCAGTTATTTCAGCTAGTAGACAGACAACAAAAAATAAGGAGCCAATATTTCTTTACTCACCTGAACAGTAAGATTTTGACCATACATACGATGGTCAAAAGGAAGATGGAGAGTTGAGTGAACAGCAACAACATTCAAAGTGGTTTCACCTGCAACCACAAAGAAAATGAAGGGTGTAAGAAAACCATCACAGGAGTTAGCATGATACTGAAATATAAAATGTGAAAAACAATGAATCCGTAACAAGAACATGAATCAAAACCTATAAACCTAAGCATTTGCATTGAGCGAGACAAGAGCATCAAATTCAATATTAAATGAACACTATACAAGCATCATCCTTCATCAAAGAAACACCAAATTAGTGTTAAAAAACTATGCAGTAAGCACGTATCAAAATCTACGTTTTCAATTTGGCCTCACCTAAACCCAGTTCTTTTAATGATGTAATAACAAACATGATGGTTACACAAAAGAGAAAGGAATATACAAACTATTAGCAAAAAAAAAACATTTACAACTCAAAACAATTTTAGACACTGAATGCTCCCCCAAAGCATGGCCTTGAAGCAAGTTAGTAACCACACAAAACAAATAATCCACAGAAGGCATAAGCATGAAACATACACCTTCCAAATTTTAATCAAATAGAAGTTTTCCCCAGCCATAATCCAAGTTTATACACTGATGTGCCAGAAAGAAAGAGTGCGGGAGCAATTGGAGAAGACATCATAGATTACCCTCATTTTGCAGGCCAACCAATAATTCAGTTTCTTCACCTGCTGGTACAACTGCAACAAAGGGAAAAAAAGGAATGCATAATTTATTAATTAACTCATGAAAGATAAGATGCAGTTTCTCGACAAAAAGGGTTGTCCAAGAACGTATCAATTAGCAAATATTAAATTTGCATAGTGTATACTCACTTTTGCCAGCATTTTTGGGGAAGACACATACTGTCTCTACACCAGGAGCAGGGCTTAAAGGTTCATCGCTGGAGACCTGTGTATCATCACCCACGATTCCTAGATCAGCCCCTTCAACAACCTCCGCAGTAGCAGCATCTTCCTCTGACTGAGCTTGAGCAACTGAACAAATCAAAGGAATTCAAATTCAGTCCAAACAGTCATGCTAGCAAAGGATAGTGCACGTCGATGCATACAAAATGACGCAACAGAGAACAGGAAATGATTACTTGAATAAGGTTCACAAAATAATATTCTACCGGTCAGCCCAATAGGTACCAAATAATAGCAATGTTAGGTCGTGCAACAAGATAAAGCGTCCTTACAACAATAAAAATACCATTCAACATTAGCAACGAATTCTACTTTGTGCATTTTCAGTGCATGAAATTATTGTGAAAGCGGACCAGGGTGAAAACTTGCCCTGGCAGATTAATATTTATGTGACATGGGCGCTACATCATTCATGCTAATCACTTTGTTTGAGAACTGGAAACAATGACCGAGATCTTAATACCTTCTACTTTCATTAACACTGGCTGGAGCGGCATAGTGTTCACACAATTTTGACCAATGAATCGATATCCAAAGTCATGGTTACAAAATTTTACGTTCTGGAATTTATCATGCTGAATTGTTACACCAACATAACTATGTATAACGAAAAAATTCGGACCATTCCAGCGGCAACCGGATCATCATATGATCACTAGCTCAGCATGCAAACGCAAACGCATGCACTCACCCAGTTCCATCATGCAAATTCCGTCCAAACCTTACCATCCAGCACTCGCCAAGGTCCCTGACCCGTCGCACCTCACCTCTAAATCCAAGCAACCGCGCTAAACCCCACAAAGCACCGATCTAATCCGACTGAACTCGTTACAGACACCAATCTGATCCAGCTCAACCATGGAGCCCGATCAGCACTGTTTTCACACCGCGGAGGATCAGAGAGCACAGATCTAGCCGAGCTCGGCACGAATCGAGAGCGCGAGGTGCAGGAGCGGATCTGAGAGGCGGGGAGCGAGGAACAGAGAGAGGGAGGGGATATGCGTGGCTGTTACCTTGGACGAAGGGGGAAGCCGCGAGGAGGAAGGCGAGGAGGAGGGCGGATAGCCAAACCCTAGTCGCCATGGCCGGCCCAGATCGGATCAGAGCGGCTCGCGCGTTTGGGTGAGGGGTTTGTGCTGGTGCGGGAGGGAGGAGGGCTGGGTGCGGGTACAAGTAGCAGGAGCAGTCGTTGAGTCGTGCGAGTACCACGAGGTCTACGACCGGCTGCAAGAGCCAAGAAGCAAGCTGCCGCTGCCCTCTGGCTTGGGTTCCTTTTCCTCGAGTTTGTTTGGCACATTCAATTCAGCGTCAGGGCATCGTGATCCACTTCCTAAAAGCGTACTCCCTCCATTTCAAATTATAAGTCATTTTAGCTTCATCAACTTTTCTCAAATTATAAATTATTTTTACTTTTTAATGCACATTTCTCTCTTCACCACACAACTTTATCTCTATCTTTCTTTATTATTTTCTGTGTACTCAACTTTTTCACTTCTCCTTAATTTCTGTGCCCAGAGCCAAAACGACCTATAAATTTAAATGGAGGGAGTAAATCCCCTGACAGGTGGGACCTGAAATGAGAGCACGTGACTGGAGTATACCGCATTTAAACACTGCTCCAGCAGAGTGTAGTAAAATTGACAGTCATCTTCGGGAAATGTTAAGTTCTTCATCAGCAAAGATACAAATGCATGCTAACATTTCAGTTTACCTTAACAGCAGCCAAGATACAAATGCATGCTAACAATTCAGTTTACCTTAACAGCAGCCGGATGTAACAGTGGCCAGCTGAAGGTCTGAACCAGCTTCCAAGCATATCGGTGTTGCAACTGTGTTTCCATGGATTATGAAAAATTGAGAGATGATTGGAAGATTTTTCTGGATACAATCTCGGGGTTATAATTTCAACACACCTAAAGGAAAATTGTTTGCTTCAAGAATCACAGCCGTGGAACTCATACAGCAGCATGAGTTACCTCACGGTATCTTTTCTTTTTTTTCTATCTATAACAACAATGTAATTGTACTCTTTCTGAAAGATACATCAGTAGGGCGAGCACAGCCGCCTCATGTCTATAACCTGCTAGTCATGGCGGCTCATCGCCATGAACTTGCACTGCTCACTCATTGCTTGGAGCTGAGCTTCCTTCTTATCAAGCATGGCACGTAGCCTCACATTCTCCTCCATCACCTTGTGGACTTCGGCTTCTTTCTGAGCTTTCTCAGTCTCTAGCTGGTTGGTCTTGGCAACTAGCCTGTTGTTCGCAAATACAAGAGAGTCA
The DNA here is from genome assembly GCA_012490785.1 of Eragrostis nindensis. NCBI lineage: Eukaryota > Viridiplantae > Streptophyta > Magnoliopsida > Poales > Poaceae > Eragrostis > Eragrostis nindensis. Next base: position 519,474 of record JAAXCT010000132.1, on the reverse strand, counting down.
ATATAGGATTGATACAGCTAGAGGATTCAAGTTCCGATACTAAATAAATGTAAAAAAAGACTTGCCTGGCCAAGTCCTAAATATTCTGCTCTTACTATTACCCATATATGCAGTGAAGTAAAAAAGACCAACAGTAGAAAGGCTACTATTAAGTACTGACACATGCTCTTTGTTATATTCACAAGTTCGTTTGTTCATATGCAACAAGGCCATAGACCTTTCTTTCATATGGTTGGAGGAGATTTCACCCCTACAAATCGGGTACACCTGTATCAACTACAAATGGAGAAAAGAAGTAGACAGAAGATAATAGACAATCATGTGAGTTTTCCTCTTCTCCCTTACAATGTGATTTCCTATGCTTTTCAACTATCATGAGAAAGTTACTAATAGTCGTATCAAGATCTGAAACTAAATGATCTATCATGTTTGAAAGGCAGTACAAAGTGGTACTCTTTTACCATATGCGACCAGTAAGAGAAGATTTTAAGATCAATTGTTCAATCAATTACATATCCATTTAGATGTGCACTAAGTGAGAAGTTGGAACATCGGTAACTGAATGTGTAACTTCATCATACTATGTTCTGTTTTTGTTGACATTGGTTAGAACAAAAAAATAACAGAGGGAGTATTTGTTGTGGACGCTTTCTTTGGAAAACAGCACCGTTCATGCAAAAAGAAGCACGCAGAGTTGGCTGTGGATAAAAGTGGTTAAAGAGTTTGTTTAGATTGAGTTAGTTGCCTGCTTGCCTGTAAGTTAATTATTCAGGTTAGTTCAGTCAGTTTGTTATGCTTATGATTAGCAGTTGTGCTCAGGGGGCTAGGCTTTATAATGCCGGCCAAGAGTTTGAATAAAGCAAGCAAGTTGGATTGACTTGCCAACTCGTTCTCAATCCAACTCGTTCTCTTCTCCAAATTCCTGTCCATATCAGTATTAGCCTAACATCATAAATTCTGTGTGCTGACAATAGTCTCTGTCAGATCCAGGAGTATCAATTTCAACAAATTCAAAGCAAGCATCAGCAATGAGCAAATATCTCACAAAAATATCAAGAGCGAATAAAATGATGAAGATATGTGAGCGAGAAGCCTGCTAAAATATAATTGAGTACGAGATGTAATTCAAAGCCCCTATAGATACTGAAGTAGAGCCTACTAGGTCAATAATAGGTGAAGCTATCGATAATAAAACGCACTCTGAGTAGCAATCAGTACTCACGCCAATATATATTAGGAGTACGATACAATAATAACAATGTATTATTAATTTTGCATTGAAATAAGTGTTCATCAAAGAAACTCAACAGGATGTAAGAATATGCCCTAGGATAAACAGTGGACTCATCAATATGGTGTTTGGACAATAGCTGACTTTTACAACATTTAGTGGGTTTCCTAAGCAACATTAGAACTTCAGAGTCAGTAATGCATCAAAAAATGAAAACTGTACAGGCATTATGAGTAGAATCAGCTGTGTATCCTATCATGGCGATGTTGCTAAAATTTTATGTAATGGATGAATTGTCCTACTTCTTTGTTTAGAACTGGGAAGAAGAAATTGAATATTTACTAATCTTCCATCACAAGACAACTTTTTAATGCTCTCTTCACCAGAATATAGATGGTTTCTGAGCGAATTGAACCCTAGACAGTACACTGAAAAGGAACAACAATTGAAGACAACGATGAGTTGCAACGTACTTGTCAAAAAGTTTCTCCATTGTTTCGAATTGCTTCTCTGATGAGAGAAGTGTTTCCCGGACATTAACAAGAGTGCTGACATAAGTTCTGAGTGACTCAAAATCCTGTTTCACCCGACTAAGCTCTTGCTCATTTTCAGCAGCGCGCTGCCTCTGCCGAGATGTCTCCAGCACCATATCTTCAACCCTTTGCCGCATCTCATTCAGCATACCATTTGTGCCAACTGCAAATTTCTCCATCTCATCAACTTTCGCAGCCATGGTCTCGACCTGCAAAGTCTTCCTCCTGATCTCTTCCAACCCCATCCTCACCTTCTCTTTCTCATTAGCAGCTTCGGATTCAGCCACAATCACTCGCTTCACAAGCGATTCCATCACATCCGTCACCACGCGGATGGACTTGAGAATGTCGTCCACATCGACATCCCCATCATTGGCATCGCCCTGCTCAGGAGCACCACTACTCTCCACCATCATATTGTCATCCGAATCGTCGCCCTTAGGCCAATCCGCCAGCGGCACCCCATGCCGGTCGACATACCCCACGCCCTCCTGGTGCCTGATCCCGCAGGAGGTGTGCGCGAGGTGCGGTATCGCCATGATCCTAGCCTTGGACTTGAGGTACGCCAGCAGCGTGGCGATGGTCTTCACCCTCCGGCACAGGTGGTCCAGCTCCCTCCGGGAGTCGCCATCGGAGCACCTTATCCCGACCTTCACCTCCAAGAGCCGCTCGCGCAACGCGTCGACCTGGGACTTCTGCTGCCGCAGCTCCTCCCGCCATTCGCACTCCCCGACAGGGACGTCGGTCCGATCGGGGGCGGCGTGCTGCTCCATGGAACCCCTGTAATTGGAGAAAGCAAACAGGAATGCGTTTTAAATCGAGCCAGCTGCTAACGGATCTACGCGGCACCAAATTTGACCGTGCGAACGAGGAAATGGACGGATTTGAGCGAGGAATAGAGGGGATTCAGAGAGCCATACCTTCCGATCGGAGGCGAGGAGAGCGCGGCCGGCAGCAGATGCCTGCTGGGGTGTTGCTTTGCTTTCTTCGCCGCTCGTGCCTCGGCTTCGCGTCGCTAGTTGTTTCCCATTCTCCTCGCCTTTCCCCTTTCTTTCCCCTACCCACCCTGATTGGGTTTTGCTAGCTCTTCAATTTTCTTCCATTTTTTTTTTCGTTTTGTTTGAAGAAATTTATTTTGTTTTGGTTGGCTCTCTTTGATTTTTTTCTTTTTTTGAGAAATGGTTGGCTCTCTTTGATTAGATGCGTGCGTCAGCGTTTGGGCTTGGGCCATGCTGACATGTGCACGTAATGTACAGTAGGCTTTTTTCACATTTGAGTGGACATATCAATCTTCAAATTCTTCTCTGAACTATATAAAAAAAAACTAAGACACGGTGATCCTGCTCCAGATAAAATTCAGTTTAAATCAAAATATTTTTGTCAGGACATCGATACAGTGAAAGGAAAAGGAACACAACCAACATACAGACGTGCCATCTCATCGTACACAATCATCATGAAAAGTAAATTCTGTCTTCAATGACAGACAAATTTGTTGGTTGTGCATGCGATTAACGCCCTCTTCTATATGAAATGGCACCATAATCGTGAAACAACTATCTATATGCTGATAAATGACGAAACGAAAATATCCGTTATTTCTTGGGCGTGCCTGCCTAAATCCACGAATTACAGTGGTTGTCATCTCAGCGTGCATTCAGCAATAACTAAGATTTCATAGCACGATATATTTGGATTCATTTTGCCAAAAAAAAAATCCACTACTAGAGCTGCTCATTGCTAACTCTAAGAAGTTTTGTACTGTATCAGAAGTTGTGGAGGGATTGAGAGTCCTCTTATTCTTATTTTAGGATAGTCAGCTTGAGGATTTTTTTTTCTACAAACTCCAAAAACACAGCTCGACCATCTGAATAAGTGCATCCTTGCAAGAAACTGCCGTCATGTTGATGTGATAATAAGCTGTAAGATTTTAAACTCTAATGGCTAAATATTGAGTTATAAAGTCCTAGTTATTTATATTTGACTTCTCGTGGATGTAAGTGTAACACAAAGTACACGGCCGATTGCGGTGTTCCTTCTTTGACCTTGGAGATGCCCAAGACGCAACACCGTGAACCACTAAAATGCATCGGTCCACGCAAGCTTGAGTTGGCCTGCAATGCCATGTGAGCAACCATTGACAGGAACATGTAGTCTTCGAGTAACCATATAGAAATAAGAAATCGCTAGAAATAATCATTTTCCTCTTCAAGAGGAATCACTAGAAATTTTGATTATGATAGGAAATCTAAGCGAAGAAAGGAACTTCAAATCTTAGCCAACCACATAGATGTGCCATCTCATCTTGCATAATCATGAGTCATGGAATATTTTTTAGATAAATCATGGAACATAATTATTGTTGGTTGTGCTTGTATATGACGCCTCCTACGTGTTGAGGCCGAGTTTGGATAAACCCTTTGGATTGTAAAATTAGAGTGCCTTATAATTTAGTTGAAAATAATCTTAAAGTCGATTTCGAATTTTAATTATAGTGGCCTTTAAGGATGCATATAGTAAGTAGGAAACGGGAAAATTATTTACAAACCAGCAAAGAAAAGACAGAGTGGTTTATTTGACTTGTCTAGGTGTCAATTTCTGCGGAACTGCAAAATGCCCCCGTTCCCATAAAAAGGGCACTGCAACTGATGACCCGAGACGGACATGGCCAGCCTCTAACTCCCCACGACCATCGCCCGTGGCACGTCTGCGCTGCGTGCAGTTGGTAACTTCGTCACGCGAGGGCGGTTAATTCGTTCCGGGCGCAAGCAGTTGAATTCTGAGAGTTATTGAAGCAATAGAGAGGTTCCTGGCCGGGCGTGGATTGTAATTTGTAATTGCTGTTCTTGTCCTGTTTCGACGCGCCTCCCTCGATCGCCGCGGAGCTCCGTGGGCGATCAATGGCGCATTGCTGCGGCGCCAGCGTGCGCTGCTGCTGCTGGCTCCTGGTGCTGACGCTCGTCGCGCTCGCGGTCACGGCCGCCGTCGTCTTCGTCCGCAACAAGAACGGCGGACAGATCTTCCCCCTCCCAGGCGTGCCGGACCGCAAGTACTCGGAGGCCCTCGCCGTCGCCCTCCAGTTCTTCCAGGTTCAGAAATGTACGCCCTCGATCTGAAATGTCTTTTTGTTAGGTCTGCGATTCATCCATCCCCCGTGCAAACCGCATGCCGTCTAAATAGAATTTTTTGCATGACGCTTGTCTCAATCAACCATCGGATGAAGCCGGGAAGCTGGTGAACAATGAGATCCCATGGCGAGGGGACTCGGCGCTGGACGACGGCAAGGACGCCGGGCTAGACCTCTCCAAGGGGATGTACGACGCCGGCGACCACATGAAGTTCGGCTTCACGATGGCGTTCACCGGCACCATGCTGTCGTGGTCCGTCCTCGAGTACGGCGAGGCCATGCGCGCCGCCAAGCAGCGCGACGCGGCCCTCGACGCGCTCCAGTGGATCACGGATTTCCTTCTCAATGCGCACCCATCCGACGACGTCTTTTACATCCAGGTACTTGATTTGATCCACGATTCATTTAGCACCGAACATCATGCAAATTTGGATGCGGAACTGTGAACGACATCGCTTGGGTGAATCAATTCTGAAAGTGTCCTGATCAAGTACAGGTGGGTGACCCCAAAGCAGACCACAAGTGCTGGGAACGTCCAGAGACGATGACCGAGAAGAGGCCGCTCATCAAGATCACCACCAAGTCCCCCGGGAGCGACGTGGCCGCGGAGACCGCTGCCGCCATGGCCGCGGCGTCGCTGGTGTACAAGCCCATCAACGGGACGTACTCGTCGACCCTCCTGGACCACGCCGAGAGGCTGTTCGCCTTCGCGGACAAGTACAGGGGCGCCTACACGCAGACGTTCCCGGAGCTCAGCGCGTACTACAACTCCACGACGTACCAGGACGAGCTCCTGTGGGCGGCGAGCTGGCTGTACCACGCCACCGGCAACCACAGCTACCTGAGCTACGCCACCGGCAAGAACGGCAAGGACTACGGCGACCTGGGGAACCCCAGGTACTTCAGCTGGGACGACAAGCGCGCGGGCACCCAGGTGGGATGTTCAGACATATACGAGTGCTTGCAAAACTGACAGCGAAATTCAGGTTGATTCTGATGGTGAGATTTTGCAAGAATTGTAGGTTCTCCTGTCAAGGGTGAGCTTCTTTGCCTCCAAAGGATCTGATGCTGGAAAAGACCAGGGCCTTGGCCTGTACAAGCAGACCGCCGAGGCCGTCATGTGCATTCTCCTGCCGGATTCAGACACTGCTGCATTCAGAACTGAAGGTAAATTGTTGTTTTGGAAACTAACGTTCAAGCGAGCAAATGCATTACAATCGCTGACTCCTATGTGCAAAATTCTGCAGGTGGGTTGCTGTATGTAGCCGAGTGGAACTCGCTTCAGCATCCCGTGGCATCCGCGTTCCTTGCTGCCGTTTACAGTGACTACATGATGACGTCGGGGAAGTCGGATCTGAGCTGCAGCGGGAAGAGCTTCACGGCTGTCGACCTGCGCAAATTCGCCAAGTCCCAGGTAACACATCACCGTGCCAGCTTCCAACAACAGCACAAATCATCATCCACACCAGTAAAAGAGTTCAGAGAAATGGTCATTTCAGGACTTGAACGCGAACAACATTCAGAGAAACGCTTATGCGCATCAATGCTTATTACAGTTTTTTGTACCCTGATCTGGAGCAGGCCGATTACGTCCTTGGTGACAACCCCATGAAGCTGAGCTACCTCGTCGGCTATGGTAACAGTTACCCTCAGCGGGTGCACCACCGCGGAGCATCCATCCCAGCAGACGTCGACACCGGCTGCGACGGTCAGGAGTGGCTCAAGACTTCCGAGCCGAACCCGAACGTCGCCACGGGAGCGCTGGTGGGCGGGCCGTTTAAGAACGACTCGTTTGTGGACGCCAGGGAGAATGTGAGGCAGAACGAGGCGACGACGTACAACAGCGCGCTCATCGTTGGCTTGCTCTCCAGCCTCATCTCCTCCTCCAATGTGGCAGAGTCCTTATCGTGATCATGTCTTGCTCAATTTTCTTTCGAGCTGATCAGTTCGATCCTTGTGTAGATCAACCCCTTCTGACCGATCAGTCATTACTCACTAGACGTTATATCCGTAGAGAATTTGTATATGAAAATAGCAATCATTAAACTCTTCGCAAGATGCGACTATTATCCTGAAGATATCACAATTGCTATCCTCTCTTCCTGAAAAGAACGGGAGCCATACACCCCTCGGTCACAATCATGAAGCAATATACCCCAAGAAGAAAATAGTTATAATCATATACAAAACCAAACAGTTGAAAATGTAAATAGGAACAGGAATTCAATTTGCAGGACCAATTGTCTACGTGCTTTGAATCCTCAGGATATATGCAAACACAAATGGCAGCAAAAGATCGAACTATGTACCTAAACTGTGCAGTGAAATCCATTCCTCGTGCATTGTAAAGGAAAAACTTCGCAGCAGCTATGGAAGCAATAAATCAACAGATAATCTGCATCCTTCCTCTTCCTCCTCGTTTTATCTTACCCGCTACGCTAGCTATCTAGAATTCTAGTTCGAGTACACCACTCAGCAAGAAGATGACGACGACGACCTCATGGCTAGCTGCCAAACACGGCTGTGGGCGGCAGCGGCGGCGCGTCGAGCTGGTAGAGTCCAAGCGACGGCCCGACGAAGCGGAACAGGATCCAGGCGCCGACCATGATGAAGATGGAGGCGTAGGCGAACTTGTTGAGCCAGAAGAGCAGCCCCTTCTCCCCGACGTACAGCTCAAGGGCCTTCTCGGCCAGGCTCATCTCCTCCCACTTCTTCGGGCTCCTCTGGCTCTCCCTCCGCGGCGCCGAGGCAGCGGGAGCCTTCTTCTTCGGCGTCACCAGCTCCGGCGGGGCGTCCATCTGGACCCGCCGGGCCTGGTTCCTCGCCCGGAGGCGGTTCTTGATGCCGACGGGCTTTGGCGGTGTATCGGAGGGCGTGGTGGTGTCCGTGGAAGGCTCGGAGGCGGCGGGGGAAGGGTCGCCTGAGCTGCCGTTGGATGCGGCGTTGGGGACGCGGCCGACACGGTGGAGGAGGATGGGCTTGGAGGGACAGTGGAGGAGCAGCGGGAGAGGGGAGGCGAGGCGGAGGGGCGTCATGGCGGAGACACGGCCGTCGGGCAGGTCGCTCTGTTTTTTGGCGCCGTTTTGTTTGTTGATGGGGTTTGAGTGGCTGCGAGTGCGACCGCGCCAGCAACTGCACGGCCGGGGATGGCACATCCCACAATTCGACGTAGATTTTTAACCGTTCAAATCATAATTGTTTTTTTAACCGTTCAAACCATAATAGGTGAAAAATAAGAGAATAGATACCTCTTTGTGGTGTTTATTTGATCCTGAATGTAAGTTCAATGACAAAGACTAGATACTAGTTTTGAAAACTTGAGAAAATAGTTACACAGATTGTATGTCTCTCGCGGTTTCTTCTTCCACATGATTTTGTTGTTCATCGTCAGATTATTTTTTTTTTAAGAACTGACTAGTTTTGATATTAGTTCGTCCATCAAAATTCGAGACCAATTTGACGACCATAATTCGAGAATTTGACGACTATGCCGATTCAAAAGCCCATGAGCAGTTTTTTTTCTTTTCGAAAAAGCCCACAAGCCTCCTCTTCAGATGCTTTTTTCCTCGGCCAATCCATCACTCGTTAAGACACGCGATCTGGACCGTCCAACCGTCCCCACGGGATCCACATCTCGCCGTCCACGCTCCGATCACCCATTCCCCTCCCCCGCGCTCCGTCCTCTCCTCCCGCCTCCGCACTTTCCACGACGCCGGCGTGCTAAACCCTAGCTAAAACCCACCGTTTTTTTCCTACCATCTCCCAAAGCCAGCCGCCGCCACTCGCCAACACCCCGGCGCTTCGGCCGGCGACTCACGTCGCGCGTCCCGGCCGGCACCCTCTCCCTCGTGCGCCCGGCCGCTCCCTCCCTGTCGCGAGCCCCGGCCGTCGTCCTTCCCGTTACCAGCCCCGCTCGCCGTTCTTCTGGTCAGCGTTTGGAATCAGCAGCCGCCGCCGGCGCCAGCAGGAGGGAACCGGAGGCACGATGAGGAAGAAGGTGGACGAGCGCATCCGCACGCTGATCGAGAACGGCGTGCGGGAACGGCACCGCTCCATGTTCGTCATCGTCGGCGACAAGTCGCGTGACCAGATCGTCAACCTCAACTACATGCTCTCCAAGTCCCGCGTGAAGTCACGGCCCTCCGTCTTGTGGTGCTACCGCGACAAGCTCGAGATCAGCAGGTGCGTCCTGCTTCCACTGACGCTGCTGCTGACGCCGCCCCCGCCGCTGCACGCTTGCTTGCTGTTTGGTTCGGGAATTGGGGACGGTTGCATGGGTGGCACATTGCTCATTTGCCTTGGATGTTTTTTTGCTACAGTCACAAGAAGAAGCGCGCCAAGCAGATTAAGAAGCTCATGCAGCGCGGGCTCATGGACCCCGAGAAGGCCGACCCGTTCTCCCTCTTCCTAGAGACGTCGGACATCACCTACTGCCTGTACAAGGACTCCGAGAGGGTTTTGGGAAACACGTTCGGAATGTGCATCCTGCAGGTTCTGCCGCGAGCTCCAGTTTATGGAATTGCCATTGGTGCCATGGTGCTTGCCTTGCAGATTGCTGAATTTTGTTGCGTTGCTGCTGCAGGACTTTGAGGCGCTGACGCCCAACCTTTTGGCGAGGACAATTGAGACGGTCGAGGGTGGTGGTTTGATCATCCTGATGCTCCGATCACTCTCCTCACTCACAAGTCTCTATACAATGGTCATGGTGAGCTTCATTGCCGGCTCTGCTTCACTCTTTCACTCATACATCAATTTTGTTGGTGCTGTGCAGCCTGTTGGCTTCTCTACCCTATGTCCACATCACGGTCAATTAAATTTGATTGAGTTTGGCTGTTCTTGTGCTAACAGGATGTACACGAGAGGTTCCGGACGGAGTCCCATTCCCAGGCTGCTGCACGGTTCAATGAGAGGTTTTTGCTGTCCATAGCATCATGCAAAGCATGTGTTGTGATGGATGACGAACTCAACATTTTGCCGATATCATCTCACATGAAATTCATACAGCCAGTGACAAACAATGAGGTATGGGTACATCGATTCTCTTTCATCTATTGCTAGTACTTTTGTGCCTATAAGTTGTGATGAACTTTGTGGAGGTACTATTACTCTGAGAATATGATTTCTTTGAAACCTGCTCATTTTGACACGTTTCAGGATTCTGAGGGATTGTCAGAAAGGGAGAGGGAATTGAAAGACTTGAAGGATCAGTTTCGTGAGGACTTTCCAGTTGGTCCTTTAATTGGCAAGTGCTGCACAATGGATCAGGTTGATGCTTAGGCTGTCAAAATCTATCTCTGATTTCTTGTACCCATCAGTCATATGCTGAGATTAAGTCATGTACAGGGTAAAGCTGTTGTCAATTTCCTGGACTCTATTTTGGATAAATCTCTGAGGAGCACGGTTGCCTTGCTTGCTGCTCGTGGACGTGGAAAGTCAGCAGCCCTTGGTCTCGCAATTGCTGGAGCCATAGCAGCTGGGTAAAACGCAATTCAAAAAAAAAAAAAAATCTTAGTTGAATTTGCTAATCTCATTAGTGCTACTATTTTTTTGATGACTTCTTAGGTATTCAAATATATTTGTGACTGCTCCAAGTCCAGAGAACCTAAAAACATTGTTTGACTTCGTGTGCAAGGGAATAAATGCATTGGAGTACAAGGTAGTTTCATGTTGTTCGGTATTTGATGTTGAAGTAAAGACATGTTCTGCCAATGTGATGAAAAATAACATGTACTTCCTCTTTCAGGAGCATTTGCATTATGACGTGGTGAAGAGTGCTGATCCGGAACTCAGGAAAGCAACGATTCAAATAAATGTCTTTAAGCAACATCGTCAGACAATCCAGGTAAATACTTGATTGCTACATCCTTCCACTTCTGTTCGATAATCCTGTTTGGCGGATCACAGTGCTTCAATACTTTCTGAAGCTTACTTCTTAGAGAAGATGGTGGAGAATGGCTTCAGCTTCTGTACCAAAGCAGTCTTTGCTAGTTAGCCTGCATTGTGAAGTGTGAAATCTTAAGTTGCATCCCATTGTGAGGATTTAAGTTTTAATATTGCTAAACCTCAAAGCTCAATCTCTCTCAGGCAGGATAAAAAAGTGATTATTTCTCATAATTTTGTAATTTTTGAAACTCACTGGCGACGGTTCACTTTAATTCACTTTTTTAATAGTGAGCTTCACTATGGGCCATAGAACAATTATTCCTATAATCAATGGTTGTGAATACTATGTCAGGACCGATGACTAAAACTGACAGGGGATACGTCATGACTAATCACCCATGATTAGTTAACATTTGTTTGTTGCTGAGTGGAGCCTCGTAAGATGTAATTGAGTTTTGTGGGGATACCCATGAGAAATATGGTTGACTACCACTATGGAGCTAATTTTGAGTGGGAGCCAAACAGATGGTTATAATCGATGTCATGAACGGCCTTATGCCGCCGAACCGGGCACTTGGGATCGGGCACCGGCGCCGCTGCCCAACGCCCAAGCCTCTGGGGTACAGGAGGGATATTCCAAATTATCTTCTTTATTTCTTGATGAACCAGGGTACATCCCCATCTAGGTGGTTGACTTGACGTGACTAATCTGTACAGATAAGGACTCTAATTTAACTAACCTAATCATAGAGAGTTATGGCTGGCAATTGGCCCTATTAGGCTGTTGCACAACATGACAATTGACCTATGTACACTTTTGGTGTGTGCAGAAAAGAAAACCCGTGTTTTTATATGTATCGTGTACACTTTGTTGGTTTGCCAATCAATAAGAAATGCAGAACTGTATAATCCTCTTGTTCCTTTGGATGTAGAATCCAAATATGTCAATTGCACAATTGATTACCATGAAATCAGAGTTATTTATCTTATATTATATATAAAATTGATTTAGGACCATATATTTGTGATCACAGCATCATACTAGCTGGGCATTTAGAACGAAGATAGTGGTCTCACAATCACAGCGCCTCCTGCTCTGGATATTGTGGTTTGGGTGGTCCTTTTACATGATATCCTGTCTGTAGTTTGTTTGTGCCGGTGTAATATTACGTCCAAAGTCACAGTTTTTCTTTTTGGATCGCATAATGCACTCCCTCCTTTCTTAAATTTTTGTCGTTAGGACATCAATTTTAGTTCATTTTGAACTAGATTTGTTGTCTGAATGACAGCAATTTGAGAACGGAGGGAGTATTATTTTGTTCAACATAAAGTATGTTAAACAAACCCAAAGGGTTTCACATTTCTTCTTTTCAGATCACATAATGTATTATTTTATGTAAAATAAATTATGTTAATCAAATCCAAAGGGTTTCACTTTGTATTATTTTTATCCTCGCTCTGTATCTATGCACGAACAAATCATCTTGCAACTCATGTTGCTTAATATTAATACCAATGTACATGGTTCTTAGATCCGCTAATGCTTGCAGTACTTGAAACCACATGATCATGGAAAGCTTTCTCAAGTTGAACTCCTTGTCATCGATGAAGCTGCTGCCATTCCGCTGCCAATTGTTAAGTCCATGCTAGGCCCGTACCTTGTTTTCCTATCTTCCACTGTCAATGGGTATGTTTGTTTTCTGTCACTAATTATGTGGTATCTCAGTTCATGAGGGCGAATGAGTGGTCATTCTGTATGTTTTTGTCTTGAAGCTATGAAGGAACAGGGCGTTCATTGTCTTTGAAGCTCCTACAGCAATTAGAATGCCAAAGCCAGCCATCTATTCAGTCCAATGCATCCAACTCCAGTAAGAGTTGTCTATGTTTTCAACTTGGAATGAACTACGTTTGGAATAAAGTATTAAAGTTCCATGTATTTGGTTGTTTTACATCTATAATTTTTTTTTTGCCTTTGGTCTGTAGGTAGGCTGTTTAAGAAAATTGAATTGAACGAATCTATCAGATATGCCTCTGGCGACCCTATTGAGACCTGGCTTAATGACTTACTTTGTCTGGATCTTGCAAATTCGATTCCAAATATCAGTAGGTGAGCATCATCTGAATACTCCTTTTTCTGTTCCAAGTTTCTGTCATGTTTAACAAAAAGCTTCGGTTTTGTCTAAGGCTACCCCACCCAAAAGAATGCGATCTGTATTATGTCAACCGGGACACACTTTTTTCGTATCACAAGGAGAGTGAGATATTTTTGCAGGTACATATTAATTAATAGTATTCTATTTTATTCTCTCCCATTCTATGTTTGGAACATGCTTATGGATACTGAAAAGGAATTTACAAAGTTATAGTAAGATGTATTACATCTTTCTAATGGATATACTTTCTCAATGTTTTCAGCGGATGATGGCACTATATGTTGCTTCCCACTACAAAAATTCACCGAATGACTTGCAGTTAATGGCCGATGCTCCGGCACATCATCTGTTTGTATTGCTTGGTACACACAGATCCTTCTGCAGTCACACCTGTTCAATATGATACTTACATTCGGCTGTACTTACATGTTCCCTTTTTCTAGGACCTGTTGATGAGTCAAAAAACCAGCTCCCGGATATTCTGTGTGTAATCCAGGTTGAAACACATTCCTGATTTAACTTTGTAGGACACTATTTTAAGTAGTCTTCTGGTTCTTATATCTGTCTTTAGGTTTTTGGTTGACCCCACATGCTGAATCGCATGAAAGAATGTTACATAAATGCCTAAAAAATCTGTCTAATGTCGGTGGCACTTAATTTTGCAATCTACATCATCGTTCTGCTTGACTTTGAGATAATTCCCTGTGGGAACTACCACATGTTTTGAACAAGACACCACTAAATTTTATTTTAATTTCAAAGTTTACCACCACCTCTGTATATTTGATACTGCATGCGAAGAAAGGTTAGTGGCTACATAACATAACCTCTCCATAGTGAGTTTTACATGACCTGAAACCATCCTGTGAATTTTGAACACTATTTTCCAATTTTTAATTCAGGGTGGAAGGAATGTGACGGTTATTTTTTAACTAGGGACATACAAAGATGCACACCAGTGTGTGCATCCTACATATGATGCTGTTAGTATCATTGGAAAGAATAAGCCTGACTCAAGCCAAAAGGAAAAGGATAGGACTGGCTTCTGCAGTACTGCTTTAGATCTCTGCCAGCTTGTCGCTTTCAACACAAAAGCCTTATCTCTTGAGCTTCCACGTCGCCGCTCGCCTGCTCCTATGTGCTACTCCATGCCGTTGAGTGCTTTACGTTCGTTTTCTCTGCACCTGCGGCCCGTCGAGATTGAGGCCGACGAGTGCCTCCTGCCCTACCTCTCTGCTTCTTGTTATCAGGGACTGGCCACCGATCTCCATCGCGCAATCCGTTTCCTTGTTTACCCTCTCCTCCCACAGTGCTCGCTCCACAATATCTGGTGGAGTATGTTTATTTATTTGGGAAGTGGCTCGGCGGGGCAGGGAAGGCGCTGGTGGCAGGTGGGTTGCCCCGCCGACTGCAACGTGATTGCCATGGGCAGGGCAGTTGTTGGGAGGTCAGAGAACAGGGACAGCAGTGCCCTTGCATGGCATGATCTTAGGATCCTTTGAAATGTTGGGATATCTAGGACTCCTGAGCCGATGCGCACCGAATCCGCTTTGTTTGTAACTAGTGCTGTTAGTATTGATTAGACATTACATTACAGCTGACTAATAGAAAAGTAGGAAAATATTTAAAGTTTTTGTGACCAATCACTCTATATGATTGATTGGACTAACTTCTGGATATTCTTTTCCTCTTTCTTTCAAGGTTCATTTTATTTTTGATGTCATGTCGTATTGCTACAAACTTTTATCTCCATCCTTTGTCCTGTCACTTTGGTTGCTGAGCGCTGATGAATATGTAACTCTGAGAGTTTGAGCTTTTGGTTTATGCTTGTCTACTTTGTCCTACTTTCGCTGATAACATCGTTATGAGCCATTTGTGAACTGCAACGAGAAAAGTCTTAAAAATGGGATAATGGGAACTTACAATATGGGCAACTGGACTCAATCTCAGATATTAATCAAGCACCAAAGCTGATGCCACTTTTGAAACCCCGCCTTGGTCTAGAACATTCCAGTTTGATCTAGCTCTTGATATTGTAATTCTCAGTGCCTATTTTAAGGTTATTATATAACAGATACATTACCTTCACAAATTTTGACTTAATACGAGCACAATATTTTTTTTTCAGGTTTGTTTGGAAGGACAAATATCTCGTAAATCAGCTATGAAAAGCCTGAGTGAGGGCCGCTCACCTTCTGGAGATCAGATACCTTGGAAATTCTGTGAACAGTTCCAGGACAATGTATTTCCAAGTCTCTCAGGAGCTCGGATAGTGCGAATTGCTGTCCATCCTAGTGCCCTGAGGGTACACTCCCTTCCATTTATTTGACTTGATTTTTACATGTTAACATTACACTGATGCCTCAAGTGTTTATTTGCTAAATGTAGCTTGGGTATGGTTCAGCTGCTGTGGATCTTCTAACGAGGTACAATTTGTCCTCTTGACATTCTTTACCCTGCTTTAGCCAGAATCTTTACACCATGTAGTGAAACACTGAATAGTTGTTATACCCAACTCTCCATTATTTCTTCGGGTAAATGTTCGGACCGTAGTGACACTTGCACAATTTAGCTAGAAGCATTTCTGGCAAATTATAGCTTGTTTCTTATCGGCTTACAGTCTGACACAGGCTGATGATTGAGCTACTGATACAACTTTAATTTATCTCATGCTGACCCTTTTTGTTTGCATTGTACCTTCCTTTTTAAATTTGAAAAGGTACTATGAAGGACAGATGACATTATTTGCCGACGATGAAGAGGAAACTGAAGAGCCCGAAGTGAAGATTACAGAAGCTGCAGAAAAGGTTTGCCGACGATGATAAGTTTGCGAAGAAGTTTAGATATGCTAGCTTTACATACTTTGTATTTGTATTGATAATTTTCTTTTTAAAGAAAATATAGGAGCGCAAGTTATATCAATGCACATGCCTTGCTATTCCCGCTCATGTTGACTGCTTGATATAGTACACATGATTATGTACTATCCATTATGTAAACACAATTCGTTCCTTTTTTCCTATTTGGTACACTTTGATTTGAATATATTTAAATACCTGTCATACTGGTGCGACATACATGTTCAATTGTGAGTACAATTGTTGGAGAGTTAGATTCAAGATTATAGGTTGATTCCTAGCTACAGTAAATAAAGTCCAGTCCATGGTAGAGTTTAGTTTGAACTCATTGAGTTCAGCACACAATTATTCCCTCCAAAATTCTTACAATGCACATGTTTGATGGTTGAATTACACATAAGCCGGTCATTTGGTTGTATAGCCAACTTTAATGGTATTGTACTGCTGATTGCTTTATGTTGTTACATGCCCTTTGCTTATCATGATTTAACAGCGTTAATATTGTTACCTCCGAATGTATTGTACATTGCATTCTCCTTTAACTTTCAAATTGCACATGCTGTTGCAGGCTTCTCTGCTAGAAGAGAACGTAAAACCTAGGGCTAATCTTCCACCACTCCTTGTTCATCTTCGTGAACGTCGTCCAGAGAGGCTCCATTACCTTGGTGTATCTTTTGGACTGACACAAGAGCTGTTTCGTTTTTGGCGGAAGCACAACTTCTATCCATTCTATGTGGGCCAAATTCCAGTAAGATGTCTTAGTATTTGACCTAACCTGCCACTTACAGAATGATGGTTCTTTGTGTTTCACCTCTGTTGTACTAAATTGGTCTTTATTTTTGTAGAGTGCTGTGACAGGTGAACATACTTGTATGGTGTTGAGGCCTTTAAATAGTTCTGACATCGAAGTTAACGAGTCAAGCAAATGCGGATTTTTGGATCCGTTTTACCAGGGTATAGTGTTTTATTTTTTTTCTCCATTGCATTTCCTGCTGAGGCTGCTTAGTTTTTCTACACCAAATCGGATAGTGTTTTTAACCTTGTTTGTTCTAGATGCACATAATAGTATTTTTTGGATTATTTTACGTCGTGATTTCACTTCAAAAGCATTCTACTGTGCACTAATTAAATTTCAATGCTATGTGCTCAGACTTCAGACAAAGATTCAGGCGGCTTTTGGGAACTTCTTTCCGTCATCTCAATTTTAAGCTTGCAATGAGGTATGAATTTTAAGTTCTGTCTGAATAACAATCTTTTGAACTGTCTGTTCTGATTTTTCATTTGGTATATTTATTGCTAGTGTGTTGGCTTCAAAGATTGATTTTTCGGATCATGAACCTTCGGAAAATGATAAGAACTGCACATCAAAGTTGTTGGGAGACATGCTATCGCCGCATGATATGAAGCGGTTAGAAGCATATTCCAACAATTTGGTTGATTATCATCTGGTAAGCAATTCAATGAATTAATCCCAGACATCTAATATGTGTTTGTTGCATTTGCAGAATATTTTTTATGGGGTACTAATCAATACCTGTTTCATTCATATTCTAATATTCCTTTTTTTAACACAAATTACAGTTGATATATGATATGTTTAATGGTTTTGTTGTTGCAGATTCTGGATCTTGTACCTATTCTTGCACACCAGTATTTTTCGGAGAAGCTTCCTGTTTCTTTGCATGGTGCCCAAGCAGCTGTTATGTTCTGCATGGGTCTGCAGGACAAGGACGTAGGCACTGTGAAGGTTAGCTAATGTTTAATCCCAAGCAAGTGCGGAATAGTTGAAATTCTTTTATCACTTGATCACGACTCTTCTGCTTTCTCTACTGACAGGAAGAACTTGGGATAGAAAGGGAACAAGTACTATCTAACTTCATCAAGACAATGAAGAAGTTATATGGCTTCCTTCATAACGTTGCAGGAAAAGAAATAGAAGCGACCTTACCTCGGCTGAAGGAAGTAAGCAATCCTGTTAACTTAGTCAGAATTAGCAAGGCAATGCTAACAGACTAATAATACTGTGTGTCAATTTAAAGCAATTCTGTTAACTTCAAATTTAATCTTCATGCTTTGACATGTTAGTGCTATGTTCTCCTATGTGCAGATTGAAATGGCTCCTCTTAGCAAATCAATGGATGAGGACCTTGCAGAAGCAGCCAAGGAAGTGGAGGTGAGATTTCACACTGTAGTTACGATATTATCCTCTTAATTTTGTTGATGATGGCTAGATAATTTCACGAACTGTTGGGGCACCTTAATGTTACGTGAATAACAGATTATACTAATGGGCAGTAGTTAAGAGCAATATTCCTTTCCCCTCTTTTTATGCGAACGCAGTGAAGCAATATTTGTGCAGATGAACAAAAGAAAATTGTGAAATTACATTTATATGTATATGATTTTTAGCTGATGATGTCCTTTTTTTTCATGAAACCAAGCGTGTGGGGCTTTCTAGAATTTACACTTTATATTAACATGGACTCTGCGAATAACAGGAACAAAGAAGAGCTGCGAATGAAGCTGCTGTGGACCCAAAGCTTTTACAGAAGTATGCAATCGATGATGATGACAATGAGATTGTGAAGGCTCTTCGGAATGGAAAGGTGTCCACTAGCGGTGTTATCAGTGTGAAGTCCAACAAAACCAGGGCAGATAAGAAAGAGAAGCACAAGGAAATGGGCAAATCGAAAAGGAAAGGAACAGATGGTGGTCGATCTGAGTCAAAAAAGAAGAGATCTTGAAGGAATGAGTTGAAAATGGAACTCACTCAAAACAGAGGCGTAGCCTTTTGTATCGAGGATAACAGTAGAGGGGTCAACGAGATAGGAACATACCGTTGATAAGAACATAATCGCGCTGGCGCCGACCAGCAATTTTGATGTACTCCTATATTAGCAAATAGTTTTATCTGTATCCACAATGTCATACAGTTCACATTTGTTGGAGCCATGAGGCAACTACTTGTTTGATTATATTTCATGAGCTGCGGTTATTACAGCGGTCTAATACTCTTACCTCGCGCGATAAGCGATGGAATTTTATGCAGCGGGGAAGTCGGAGCTGAGCTGCAGCGGGGGACCGTCACGACTCATTCCTCAAACCAAGTTACTTATTAGCTGCTGAAAAGTCAATCCAACTTAAACTAATCATACCCTCGCTCGACTTTTGTGTAAGGGTTAGACTGATTTAAACGAGTGTGTTTGTTGTGACCTTGTGCTAGGCTGGATGGAACCTCCCAACAACCACGTTCATCCGCATAAGACATCACAAGTCAATCATAGACAAACTTTATTCCAAAAGAGGGGACATAGGAGAAATGAAATATTGCCTCAAAATTGTGGTAAAATTAAGATTGATCACACAAGCATACAAGAAAATTTGTTTACTTGCAGAATTTCCACAACCCCTTCGCTACAGCTGACATCCTAAGAACTTTCATATGGCGTTGATATGTTTGAACTTAGCTTAATAGACTTCAAAAGAAGAAACTTATATTCCAAAAGAGGGGATATAGAATAAATGAAATGTTGGCTCAAATCCATGGTAAAGTTAGGTTGATCCAGCGGCAGAGCCAGCGCGCTCACCTAGGATAGGCACAGTGTCAAAAACAGTGCTAAACAGTAACTAAATAGTGTTAAACAGTAGCTAAAGTACTTTGCTTTGCCGGAAGCCAGGGTAGTCCTAGGCCTATATGGACTACCCTCTGGCTCCGCCACTAGGTTGATCACACAAGCATACAACAACAGAATTTCCACAGCCCCTTCGGTACTATTGACATACTAAAAACTTTCAAATGGCGCTGATATGTTTGAAGTTTGCATAATAGATTTCAAAAGATCAGTGAAAACATGTTTGCGCCGAGGTACTTGATGCTGACCATCTGGTACAAAGCACAAGATGAGGATCGTACGGACATGAATCACGGATAGAGCAAAAGCTAGTGGTCCGGACGATGTGAATCCAACGAGGAAGCTCGCAAGATCCTCCGTAAAGCGAAAGGCAAAACGAAACAAAAAAGGCCAAGACGTGTCCCCGACCGGGCGTGTCGGAGACCACCACCTCCCCCCACTCTCACCCCTCTCGACCCGCGGCCGGCAAATCTGATCGAGCTCCCGCTGCACCCGCATTGGGGCCGCTTGCGCCGCCGCCGGCCCCATCGATCCGGTTCTCGTGGGGCTCGGCTTGGCCCACGAGGACGGAGGCCTGATCTGTTCGGGATTTCGCTTTCCTCTGTGGGGTTGGGTTGCTGGTGTGGTTGCCCCCGGAGGACGAGATGGATTTGGCATCGGTCAACGAGGAGCTGGCGGAGATCGATGGCCAGATCGGCGATATCCTCCGCGCATTGCTGTAAGCTCTAGCTTTTCGACTTGCTGCGACCTGGGTTGTTCGTGATTTGTTTATGTTGTCTTCGAATGGTCGTTAGATCTCAACTTGCTTGCTGCGATTTTGGAGCACAAGCTTGAAGAGCTAATTGTTGACTTGTAGAGGGGGAAAACCTTTTTTCACCCGATGTCCGTGTGTTTTACTTCGTGATCTCTGTGGAAGTGGTAGCATATGCGGCAACGAAATGCCGTGGACTGATTGATGCATTTGTGGAACTGTCTGCAGGAATGGGTTCCAGAAGCTGGACAAGATCAAGGATGCCAGCCGCCGGAGCAGGCAGCTTGAAGAGCTCACTGATAAGATGCGAGATTGCAAAAGGTTATACATTTTCTCTTATCCCCTTTCTGTACTATGTAGCTTCTAGCATCCTCAAACACAGAATAGTTGGTGCTTGGCATGACTAGAGAGTTACGTTGCTTAACTCATGGTACTATAGTTTTTCTCGCAATCATCCTCATCTCTGCTAGTAGTTCTGCTATTAGCTTTATTCCCACATTTCTGCTGCTGGTGACTGCCTTCTTTTATAATCTCAGTGATGGAGTCAAGCATTAGTTTTCAGGACAAATGGATAGCTGGTCGCTTAACGCATTATTTTCAGGATAAATAGGCAGCTGGCTGCTTAATCTCGATGTTGTATGACTAACTTCATGAAAGCTAACATTTTGCTCATTCTAGGCTTATCAAAGACTTCGAGCGAGTTACCAAAGACGAGGCAGGGCGTACTGATCCAGATACAGCTAAAATGCTCCATGACAGAAAGCAGTCAATGGTACTGTTGCTGAGAAAAAATGATCTGAGATATGTGAATTTATGCACCTTCCTGTTCTGGCTCAACTTCGTCTACTAACCTGAGTTTGTCTTGTTTTGCAGATCAAAGAATTAAATTCTTTCGTTGCTCTTAAGAAGCAGTGAGTTCTGAACTATCTCGTAGCATTATCTAACTATCCTTTGTGCACTGATATTAAGTTTGAGCCTGTGTTACAAACTTCTACATCATAATTGTCTTTCGCACAACTTTGAGGAATGCATGTTTGGTTTTCGGAATGTTTCATGATACTTACATCAAATATCATTTGGGTTGCAGATATGCAAGTGAAAATAAGCGAGTTGATCTTTTTGATGGTCCAAGCATTGAAGATGGCTTTGGTGAAGAAAATGTCCTGTTAGCATCAAGTAAGTGGCAAATATCAGTCCCCTATAAGTGCACCGATCTCTTTCACTATCAAATGCCAAGGATGTACTAGACATGTCCATTCCATCTTGGATGTATTTTAATTATTGAAAGCTTTGAAAGAAACAAGCATTCGACATCTCTAACATGGATTTATATAGCTCTTCAAATTACTAAGCAATGTGTTTTTAAAAAAAAACAGATATGACCAACCAGCAGTTAATGGATCAGGGAAATCAACTAATGGATGAGACTGATCAAGCTATTGCACGATCTAAACAGGTTTGTTTACTCTTGTGGCAATGTTTATGTATGACCTGCATACAAGCTTCTAGCACCATCTTTCAAGGAACACTTGTTGATCTTGTGTAAATAAGTTGCGGAGTTTGCATTCAGAGAGAATTTTGCGTCCCCATCTGACCTGTCAAGATTTCATTTTTTTATTGCACCATTTGGATGTTGAAATATTGCGACGTTTTCCGTCTTCACCTTTCCTTAATTGTAGCAATGTTTGTGCTCCTTTTTGCTGCAGTCAGTAATGCATATAGATACAGGTAGCCTTCTCTTAATCTTGCTAGCTGATGAGACTTAAGAGGTCTCTCTCGCGAAATTGTGTGTGAAATTTGGAATTAAGAGGCTACTAATCGTGTCCTCAGCAAATTTAGATTCCTATATTGTTTTTAGCTTCTAAGAATGATTATTAGGCTGGGATTTCAGGCCCTCCACAACTCATAGCGCGCATGCCCTCATAGTAGTGCTATGAACTGCTTCTTGATTCTGATTTGTTCTATGTTTTATAGACTGTTCAAGAGACCATCAATGTAGGTACAGAGACTGCAGCTGCTCTCAAAGCACAGGCAAGTCACTCTTTCTTATTGTCACACACAGCGTATCGTTTTCTTATTCCATCCTATCAGAATAACACTAAGTATGTGATAACACTAATTTTGGTCATTTCATTTTTTTTATCAGACCGAGCAAATGAGCAGAGTAATTAATGAGCTGGATTCCATCCATTTCTCCATTAAAAAGGCATCTCAATTGGTGAAAGAAATTGGTAGACAGGTAAGTACATCTCAAAGTTCTTTAGTTTTGCTATCAACTCTGTTCTTATTTATGGTCACTTTTATGAAATAGATTGCAACCGATCGCTGCATCATGGCCATGCTTTTTCTCATTGTTGCTGGAGTCATAGCAGTAATAATTGTTAAGGTGAGCACTGAGCTTCTTCAAAGTTTTGCTTACTCGATAATAGTTGTTGGATTATTCAGGGCCTTATTTGGTTATTGTGGCTGTTGATGAATGATATTCATACTGTTCCATTGCCAGATTGTTAACCCACACAACAAGGATATTCCTAACATTCCAGGCCTTGCACCACCTGTCAACAGGCGGCTGTTGAGTATTATAGAATAATGTGAGTTTCGTACATGTGTAAAATACTATTGAAGAGGCGCCTTGGCAACTTCATCTGTACTTACAGTTTGTAAAACGCTGCTTCAGTCACGTTGCATAGTGTTGTAATCCTGCCCCATGGGATCCATCGGTCATCTCCAGTGTTTGTTCTAATTCTTCTGGAGGCCTCTCTGTTTTACTACAACCGGCACCAAGCCTTACATCTGTATACAAGTTACAATCTTCTGAGAGTAAAGAGTGAGTACATCATATGGATCACTCGAACAGATACGTTTGAAGTGCCGTTGCAAGCACTATTATTCCACCTCGAGCTAGACTGTATTGTGATGTAATTGCTATCGTTAAGAATTGGTGATGTAGTTGCGCTCAATAGTTTCTCAAGAATCTACATGGTTCACTTGGTCTTATCTGAATTCAGGATCACATTTAGCTACCTTTCCATGCTGCCACTCTTCTGTCAAAAGTATTTAGTAGTTGACTAAAGTCACTCATCCAGTGTTTCCAGGGCGCTTTTGGACCAGTTTTGAGACATGTAGTTTCTATAATTCTGTCCTGTCATCCAGTTTTGGTTACAAGCAGTTGTCAACTCTTCGGTATGCATGGTATTTTAAGATTAAAAAAAAATTGTTGAAGTTCTAGTAGGTTAGAAGCAACGACCTGCCACTGTAATAGATGTAATAGAGATTCAGATCGACCAAATCTCCAACCATGTTAGGGTTCGGCAACCTAGCTAAAAAATAGATGATCATTGAGACAACTCGTCGAGAATGAAGAAGCAAACAAAGCAGACGACGGATACGAACGAGTGGAGTGCCAAACTTTGACGTGAGAGTTGTCACCATGCTCTCCTAGTTTCTTCAGGCCCGAGCACGAAACACCAATCACCAATGGCGACAGCCCCGTCAGTCATTATCCTCGCTGGAACCCACGAGCCGTCCACGTAATCTCCACTGCATTTCCCTTATTTAATCAGTGGCCCACTTAACTCGATTCCCTTCTAATCACCACACGGTTTAATTATCAGTAGAGCCAAGACTAAAGTCAACTTGTCGGTTCATCTGTTGCAATACATTCTTCGCCGTCTGCAGCAAGGCAGCCGGGGCCCTGCTCCTCTTCTTCTTTGACCACTTTCTCCTCCTAATTGCGCCACCAACACTAATCTTTTCACTAAACAAGTAGTATCTGTGAGCTGCAAGGTCTCATGTCATCTCATGCACCTTGGAAAAAGACGCTTTTGCTGCTTCTGGTACGTCTGAACTCAGAATTTTGCTGGCCAACGGAGTAGTACAATAATACTAGCAGTCAGCAGGTTAGTACACAGGTGGATGGAGACCTGTCTGGAAAACCATGCAATCCTGCCTGCCGTTCAGGACAAGGGCATCTGAGCGTGACTTGTCCGGTTCTCCAACCCCGGGTGATCTGATTGGATAGGGTTGAATGAACTTTGAACTGCCAGTTCGTTCATGGAGACAGGTTGATGGAACAGTGGGAAGAAGACAGTCTCGGTGATCTGTGGTAAGTACCTGCCTATTGCCTGGATCGGTGTCAGAAAGAGAAGCATGAAAAATTGCAGAATTATATAATTCGATTTCCATCTCAGAATTCAGGAACGTACATCTCCGATGACTGCATGGAGCCGGTTCAATATTTCAACGTGGATACGTGAGCTGCACAGAAGCTCGTGCCGCCGAGGTCATCGAGAATTGAATTCTGTTCATGCGATCGCTATCCCACGCTTTGCGAGTCGTCGCAGCGAGGGGACCTATCTCGTCCCCATGAACTTTCCCATGGTTCCTTTCCACTGCTATGGCGCCCTCGCCTCGACACATGGCTGCGCAACGCCATTGACCGATGCTGGTGTTGGTGTACTCATTTGCGTTGGTCCCTGCCATTTATCTGGGCCGGTTTCAACGGAGTCCGGTAAATCGAGAGCGTGAATACCTTTTTTTTTAATTTCCTGACCCACGTTTTGCATTGTAAATTCTGCAGTATCAATACCTGAATTCTTATGTGTATGTCAACGTGACGTAAGAGTTTCATCTCTGCGTTCAAAATGGATATATGAGTTACTTTACCCAAAACAACGCATCAGCAGCGAAACTTGGACCGAAACAGAAGAAGAAATTGAAGGTGTTTTTCTCGCAAAGAAGAAGAAGAAGAAGAAGTATGAGTTCGTTCCCGATGGAGCATGGAGCGTTTATATAGTATACTCCGTAACATATTTTCCTATCGGATGCAAAAAGATTGTTTAGTATGTAAACCTCGTACAAAACGATTCAATTCAGAAGCATAGAATGATAGAAAGAAGTAAACAAGTGTCGATCCTACGGTGGTGTCGATCCTACGGTGGGAAAAGAGTACTACTTGAGTCCACGTACCCGTCAGCTTCCTCGGTCAGGGCACTCTCAGTCAGCAGTCGGTGAGCAGAAGCCGTCAGGCAGCCGTGTGGTGGTGTGCGTGCATATCTTGGCAGCCCTCGCCCCTCTGCACGCCAACGCGGAAGCGAGCCACACCAGCCACGAGGGCCCCAGCCAGGTATGTGATACGATCTCATCGACATCATCTCTCTCCTCCAGTCCAGCGTCTCCTCCCAGCGCGACAATGAGTTCATATCAGCTTCAGCCATGATTCCGTCTTCGCATCACATGATTCACCGCCGTCTCCGTCTTGGTCATCTTATTTTCCGGTGGCGGTGATGCGCAAGAACACGTGATAGCACTGTGTACATGCTCATTTCGTCAAAAGCTGGTTACTTCCCGTTCAATCCGACTCCCGGGCCGCCGCTTCCTCCCTTCCCTTCACTTGCTCTGCTTCCTTTTGGCTTCAAGCTCCAGCAACCTGTTCATGTTTCTCTTCCATGAACAATCCTACCATTTGTTAGTTCTTCGTCCCTTCGAAATTCTGTCCTTTTTCTGGAGCTTTTGACCTTTCTCTGCAAGGGCTCTTGAAAAACCAGCGAACCTTATCCCATTTTTCAACAACCTTTTGCTGGTACGGCGATTCGCCCGTTCCCCTTTTCTTACAAAATTTGCATGCTCCATCTGAATTCCTTCGCTGGTTTAACCAATCCTGTGAATTGTGATCAGATGGGTTGCTTCTCCTTCAAGAGCGGCAAGAACAGGTCCAGGAGCCAGAAGCCGGTGGGCGCCCCGGCCAAGACGCCGCCGACGTCCGACTCCAGCGGGCAGAAGAGCAAGGCGTCGTCGGCGTCCACGCCGACAAGGAGCATCCAGGAGCTGTCGGAGGAGAGGGGCGCGCAGCGGCTGCGGGTGTTCGACCTGGAGGAGCTCAGCAGCGCCACCAACGACTTCAGCCGCGCGCTCAAGGTCGGCGAGGGGGGATTCGGCTCCGTGTACCGCGCCTTCTTCCGCTCCGCCGGCGGCGGCCGAGTCGTCCTCGCCGTCAAGCGCCTCAACCAGCGCAGCCTGCAGGTTAGTTGCTTCGGCCCGTCTCCTCTGCCAGCTTGTTCACAGGTAGGGATGGCAACGGGGCGGGGCGGGGCCGGGTAGAGCATACCCATGCCCGCCCCGCCATGTGTGTCGGGTAAAAATCTCCACCCGGCCCCGGCCCCGTGGGCGAAAATCCCCACCCGGTCCCGTGCCCGTCGGGTATCGGGGCGGGTACCGGGTACCTGGCGGGTGAACACTGCTCCGTCGCCGCACTGCCTGCTGCCGTGCTGCGTGCGTCGCCGCCAGCCTTGCCGCATCGCGCCCACTTGCTGTGCCGCCCGTCGCGCCGCGCCCGCCTGCCTGTCGCGCTCGCGTGCTGCGCCGACCCTGCCTGCGGAGCCGCCGCGCTGCCTGCCTACCGCGCCCGTCTGCTTGCTGAACCGCGGCGCTGGCGTCGCTTGTCTGGCTGTCGCGCGAGCCTCGCGCCGCCTACCTGCCGCGCCCAACCGCCTGCTGAGCCGCCGGGCCAACGCTAGCGCGCCTGCCTGCGGAAGTGCGGAGCATCTCATTTCGTCCCCGTCCATCGATGTCCCTGGGAGAGAGAGAGAAGAGGCGAGACGATAAGGATTGGCTGTGATTTGCTGGCTGTGCGTTGCTGTTAGGAGATAAGGATTGGCTTGTTGTTGTGGGCTGGGCCGGATAGGAGGAGATAAAGATTATGTTTGTTGTGGTGGGCTGGGCCTCATGAGAAAGATAAGGATGTGCTAATTCGGGTCCCCGACGGGGCACCCGCGGGCGGGGAAAAATACCCGCCCCATGCCCGTCTCAGTTCGGGTCGGGCACGGGTGCCACCCGTGTGTGAGAAATACAACCCATGCCCGGCCCCGTCGGGTCGGGTACCCGCCGGGTACCCGGAACCCGTGCCCGAATTGCCATCCCTATTCACAGGCACATTTGGGGGAGATTTGCCAAATTGCCATGCCGCATCCAGTTTGTTCATCAGACAGTTTTGAGAGTTTTTCCCCCTCATAATTAATCTTACCTAAGCAAAGTAGTAGCAATTTTGCTCCATCCAACGAATTTAGATTCACTAGATTTGCAACTCATTTTGTAAAGGTGAATTTATTTTCAGTTTATTTGCTCAAATTTCTCAAACATGTATATATCCGCGGATTTGGTATTTCTGATGGATGAACAATACAGATATTAAACTGTACTGTACGTACAAACTGCGGGGAAGTACCTCATCTAAGACTTTAGGTGCCCATAGCAGGACTAAAAATCTGGCCGAATAAAACTCAGAAACTTGTTGTTTTGCAGTTAAGCCACTAATAGAAAATTTGAGCTCCATGACAAATCTTAACAGCAGCAATCAGAATATTGGTCCAACCAAGCAAGGACATCCACAGATGTCCACATCAGTGAGAATCATGGAACCAGCCACGTGAATGTTAGTCAAGCCAGCATCACAAAGTCACCTATTAAATCATATAGATCAGCATCACGTTATATGCAAGTACATAGAAAAACTCCACGAAAATTTTCAAGCTTTGAGCTCAATTTGTTCATCAAGAACCTTTGTTTTTTAACCTGATTTCAGGGGCACAAGCAATGGCTGGCTGAAGTGCAATTCCTGGGGGTTCTTGAGCATCCTAATCTCGTAAAGCTTATCGGCTACTGTGCAGTGGATTCAGAAGCAAGCAAGCAAAGGTTGCTTGTGTACGAGTTCATGGCCAACAAGAGCTTGGACGACCACCTGTTCAACCGAGCGCATCCTCCTCTTTCCTGGAGAATGAGGCTGCAGATCATGATCGGAGCTGCTCGTGGGCTCGACTATCTCCATGAAGGGGTGCCGGAAGTCCAGGTTTCCTCGAATACATTGTTCTCTCTGAAAAAAATTATCAGTTTTGCACCAGCACCTCTGAAACTCTGAACTGTTTTTTTCAGATCAGAGGGTGCCTCTGAAACTCTGAACCGAACCATCTACTTGATTAACATTCAACATTTCTTGCTGCATTTGTGTGCTGAAATCTTGTGATCAGAATCTGATCGACGGCTCTTTTAGTGTGGCAGGTGATCTATAGGGATTTTAAAGCGTCCAACGTTCTTCTGGACGCTGATTTCAAGCCAAAACTTTCAGATTTTGGCTTGGCAAGGGAGGGGCCAACTGAAGGCAAAACACACGTGTCCACCGCAGTAAGTACACGAGCGATTCAGTCAGCATGCAAGCATGAAATGTTTCGTGGCATTTCATTGCACCTGAGTATCTGACGCTGTCGATGGCGAATTGGTCAGGTGGTTGGGACGCGCGGTTACGCGGCGCCGGACTACATCGAGACGGGGCACCTGACGGTGAAGAGCGACGTGTGGAGCTTCGGCGTGGTGCTGTACGAGATCCTCACGGGGCGGCGATCGCTGGAGCGGAACCGCCCGGCGGAGGAGCAGAAGCTGCTGGCCTGGGTGCACCGCCACCCGCCGGACGGACAGAGCTTCCGGTCCATCATGGACCCGCGGCTGGGCGGGCGGTACCCGCTGGCCGCCGCGCGCGAGGTCGCCAGGCTCGCCGACCGCTGCCTCGTCAAGAACCCCAAGGAGCGGCCGGCGATGAGGGACGTCGTCGACGAGCTTGAGCGGGTGCTGCAGATGGAGCCACCGCCGCCTCCGGCCGACAAGAAAGGAGGCGATGGCAGGCCACCGCCGTCGGCCAAGAGGTGACAACGATCGAGGACAGAACGGCGTCCCAAAGTTTGGTCCGCTCCGCTGAGCTTTTTCCATGTTTGTATACAGAGGACATAAACGCATTTTACAAAAGAGATATATACAAAAAAAGAAATCAGGTTTCAAATTTCAATTTTCTTGAACGTAAACATTAAAATTAAGCGTAACAAACTTGCTCTCGCAAATACGAACGAGCATTTGAGTTTCACCTCGACGGCGTGCCATGCTTCTACTACAGTCTACAGTCCTCTCCACTCTGGCCTGGATTTTTTCATTCGACGTGCTAAAGGCCCCGAGAGACCGAAGGGTCCAACCAGCCCATGGGCCGTGGCTTTGGGACTCCAACCCCTCCGACAAGACAGGCAAACCAACCCCTCGCCCTCGTCGTCGTCGGCCGCCGCCTGACCCTGATCTGCGGCGCCGGCGAAGGTGACCGGCCGACTCCCTCACTCTCCTGGGCATCGCTGCTTCCGTCGCCCCATCTTCCGCCACTAATCTCGCCAGAGACTCGCTTGAGCGTGCTGCGGGGAAAGCGGAGAGCTCTGCCCGGCTGTTCGTGGGTGTTTCTGAACGGTAGCTTGCTGCTGATCGAATTACTTTCAAAATTCAGCAGAGATGCAAGCGAAGAAGCTGACTCTGCTGCAGACGGTGACGGCTGCAGGAGTCTTCTCGGCCGTATCCTTCTGGTAAAATAACCTGATATTCTCTAGTGCCCCCTGCAAATCTTTCCTCAGAGTGGCTTAGATCCTTACCACTCTTCTGATGCAGGTACGGATTCATGTTCGGGAGGGAATCTGCACGACGTGAGCTTGGTGGGATCATAGACGAACTCCGCAGCAACAGGACGACCAACACCTCAACTGGCGCCTCTGAACCCGATGCTCACTCCAAACAATAGATTGGTATGCTGTTTTCACCTTCTACTTTTTAAGAGCATAAGAGTACATTGTTTTCTTGTACTAAATGTAGCCACTTTTGTTTTGTGTAGCTGTTAACTAGTCTCTCTTAGAGTAAGTATAATGGTATACATCTACTTTGTCTTGCACAAAAAAGGTAGAATTTGTTTGACTGTGTCCAATGCATGGGAAACTAAATTTCACAGAACAGTATTGTTAGGTCAAGCATGGGAATGGTTTATTTTGGAACCAGGAGCATAAGATCTCAAGGCCTCAAGCTTTTAACGACATGTATGGTCACCAAAGAACCAAAATGGCCGGTGCATTGGGACCTTTGGTGTTAGCCCAATGAGTTTCCTAGTCCTAGAAAATACTAAGGGCATTTTATGTTCACTATGTTAGGTTCCGTTCAATCATATTCATATCATCATAATGTTGTTCTTGCAGGAGTAGAACAGATTGGGTGAACTAACAAGAGTTTACATAGACACTTGTGTGATATTATTTTTCTTCTCTTTGTGTGTTTACAGAACCATCTCTGCAGTGCTAAGGAGATGTTTGGCATAAATTTAAAGGTTAGCTCCTAAAAGAGTTCATCAAGGAGGAAGATCATTGTAGGAAAATCGGGTCAGTTAGTCTGATGTTTGGTAGGTTTCTGTTTCATTGAGGTTGCTTGTCGATTTTACAGAAATGCAAGTCAGTATCGTTTTATCTGCGGCGTCAATACCTTTTTGTTCCCTGAATAACAATATGCACATTAGTCTTCGGTTATATCAGAATTTCCTATGAACTCTACTTCTGATATGTGTTCAGTTTCTTCCTGTTATGAATTTATTGAGCTCGTATGATTACATCTTGTGAATAACTTGGAGAAGCATCTTCCTATAGCAATCTATTCCTATGCTCTTTAATGTGAAACTATTATAAATCATTTGTAGGATGAGAGATATTTTGGAGACATAAGATGTCCTCTTCTCTATCCCCACTCCCCAGCAGAATAATTCATTCTTTCTAAGTAGTTTCCTCTGTAGTTGCCTGACCTTGAAGTTTTGTTTTAAAGCTTATCTACGCTGTGACATATTTTATACTGAGCTCTATTCCATATGCGTGCTTAGATATGGGTTTGCTTTCCAGTCTGCACTCCTGCTTGCTGTCCTCCAATGAAACCTCCTGAGTCGATATGGAAAACAGCAATTCCTGATGAATTTAATTGGAAAATAAACCTAGTCGGCTAGTCCATTAAACTGTTTCGTTTGCTAGAAATGGGGATCAAAATATCTAGTGCTATCGTGTCATGATGATCTATATTATTTGTTCACTTTGTTCTGTTGGCATGTATCAACATTCAAGAAAAAGGGGCCATGTTATGTTACTCTGATTACTACAACCCTCTTTTTTGTTTCCCCTCATGCAACTTGGATAATCCATAATTTGATTAGATGTACTTTTTGAACAAATTGGGACAGCTGGACTTGCCTGAAAGCAACCACTCTGACTGACCATGTTGGACAGGACTAAAACAGGGTCAGAATAGGATTAGATTGCTACAGGGTAGAGCGATCTTGTGTTCTTTTGTTGCTTTTCGTTTTATGTTGTTGATATGTTTTTAATCGATCTGAATATGCCATAAGACCAAATAGTTAGGAAAATCTCGCACTCCTTTCATTAAGTACTCTGCAAAGAGAGATGCATGTATCTAAAAATAGGACAGATGTCTTCTATACCTTCGGTATATTTTCAAGTCCTTTTGGATGTTGAATGAAAAGTTTTAAGTAGGATCCTCCCTAAATTTTTGCTCTTATAGAAGGGATAATGAGAGACTGTAAAACCTGTAACTCCTCCGCATACACACTATTGTAACCACAGAATGTGACTGGCATCGAATTTAGGGCTCTCATATGTGCGCTAGTGAAACCTTTTGCATCTGAAAAAAGAAAACTTATTCATCTTGGTTAATTCAATAATTTTATTAGGTGCACTTTTTCAACCGCCCTGGTGACCTGATTGGTGCTCTGTGCTCATAGCCATCTTTTACTCTGGGGTTGGCAGGGCTAAAACAGGGTCAGGATGGAATTCGGTTGCTACTGGGTAGAGCAGTCCTGTGTTGATTTCTTACTTTTCTTCCTCTGTTATAAATATTTGTTGTTCGATTCATATTCATCATATCACCAGCTAACCACACCTTTTGCATAGTACTCTGGTGAATTAAAGTCATGAATCAAAAAGTTGAGAAATTGCAAATAGGGTCCTTGTTGAACTTTTGTCTGTAGATAAGGGACACTCAGACTATGTAGAACCTGTAGCTCCTCTACAAAGCGCGTGTAGAAACTCAGAATGGACTGGTGCCGAATTGAGGGCTCTCATACGTCTCTCCCATGAGGTGATAATGGAGCACAGCCAACCGTAGATGAACACCCTTCACTGGGGAAGGTTAGAATAAAGAGCACACTGCTATCAAGTAGAGGAATCCTTGCCTTTCCATGCGTCTTTCTATTTATCTCGTGATGTGCACTCTCACTCCTCTCGTTTGGAAGCATTTGTTCCAAGCTTGATAGGCCACCTTGTCCTTTTCATGGCGGTGAGCAAGGTCAGGAAGGGAGGGCCCCATGATTTGCTCTTTTCTTGCAGTCACACTCCAGGTTTTGGAATATCTGCGGTGCCACGGGCATTATTCACATTATTCGCGTGTTAAGTTGTTTACATCACAAAACAAAAAAGAAAGTCTAGCCCCGAAGGTGGGATTCTAGTATCGACTTGTAGGCATCATGTAATTATGGTTATGTCGTTTGTGTTATTGTGTTGATCATTCATTGGCTCCCCTTATCAGTTACCAGAATCTATTCAAGTCCATTAATTGTTTTCTG
Source organism: Eragrostis nindensis (assembly GCA_012490785.1). Classification (NCBI taxonomy): domain Eukaryota; kingdom Viridiplantae; phylum Streptophyta; class Magnoliopsida; order Poales; family Poaceae; genus Eragrostis; species Eragrostis nindensis. The sequence continues at coordinate 486,849 of JAAXCT010000132.1, read as the reverse complement.
GATTGTGTGCATGTGATTGCTTTTTAAATATAGGAAAAAGGGAAATAAAAACAGAGTGCCAGTGGTGGTTTTTGGGTGTCAGTGATCGTTACCGCCACTTGCTCATCTATGGCTGCTTATTTGCTCACAAGATTCAGCATGGATCATATACTGGTCAAAAAGTGTGGGTGTGTGCTCATTGTGTTGCAAATTGGTGTGCACGATGATGTATCATGCTGACAGCTAAATCAATGAAAAGTCAGTACGCTCGTTGCCAAAATAAATAAATAAATAAATAAATAAAATAGACAGATGTACTGATCTCGATCACAGGGAGAATGATGTCAAGGATAGAAAAAAAAAAAGAAAGTGCAACTGGAAACCATACACACTTCTGTCAAGGTCTATTTTCAGCAAAACAATACTTTTTTTTTTGGTTGTTGTTGTTGTTGCAAGAACAGAAATGGCTGGTTAGCTGCTTTTCCTGTGTTTGTGATTGCTGCAAAGTGATGCGTTGTAACCACTTCTTGAAGTGATGGTGAGCGGGCAAATAAGAACTCAAATTGACGCCTCGAAAATGAGTCATTTGAAAGTAAACACATAGAGGGGATCAAAAGCGAAGACTGATAGGGGCAGGCTGAAATCTTCTAGCATAAGCCCTGGAAAAAGTTAGCCAAGTGGTACAGTTGATGCGTTGATTTAGGGTGAAGCTTACGGCCACCTTGCAGGGGAGTACCTGAACGCCAAGTGTGCATGCCGCCAGGGTGTTCGGCTGGAGGAAATTCCTCCGGCTGCTGCTGCTGCTGTTGCTACAGTCTACTTGTCTGCTACAGTGCGCGAATCCTCCGCTACAGTGTTCCCTCTCACAAAAAACTGCAACTGCAACTGCATCCTCCAACCGAACACCCTCGCCGTGACAGCTCAATCTTTCAATTTGTTCTCATCCATCAATCCGTTTCTGGGGTCACATCTCACGGGCGGGAAAAGGCAAGAACGATGCGGAAACTAAAGATCAGAGACTCACTGGTCACTGCACATCACAGAAATCTTCTTCCGATAATCACTTTTGAATTTGTACATGTTGGCCCATAGATCGTCACAAAGCTTGGATTATTTCTGGCCTATCTATCGATCTACTAGTGTTCAGCTGCTCATCAGTTAAGTTCTCTCTCATCTCCTAAAGAGGTCATGCAAACTATAAGAACGATCCATCCATCTGCATACAAGATCATCCTCATATTTAGTAATAATAATACTACATGCCTATTTCTGGCCTATCCATCTGCAATCCGTGGGTGCTCGTCGCTTGCTAGCAGCTTCTTTGCAGCTCCTGGCTGCAACCAGTCGATCTCGACATGCAAGAGATCACCGGCCTACTTGTTCCTGCGGCGCGCACACCAAGCGCGGCGCCGGCTGCTGCCGAAGAGAACGGCTGCACGACGCCAGAAGCCGTGTTCAGCAGCACTAGCTGGCGACCACGGGAGGATTGCGCGCGGCGAGGTTGGCGATGGTCGGCCGGCGGCGCATCATGGGTGGCCTGGACGCCGCCGCCTCTCCCGTGGCTGCCGAAGAGGACGGCGTGCGCAGGAGGCGGTGGCGCCGCGCCACCGCGTGGAGCGCCTCGTCCATGTCCATCTGCTCCTGCCTGCAGTCGTCGCTGCAGAACGCGGCGTCCCCTCTGCATCGTCGTCATGCGGACGCAAATCAACACCACGGCCGGCGATAGGATCACAAGCTGACAACCAAATTGATTTAGAGTGAAAATTAAAAAGCACGTACCTGTACATGAAGATGTCGCGGTCGCAGGCGATGCTCCTCTTGCAGAGGAAGCAGGACTCGAGGTAGTGAGGACGGGCCATGGTGTCGCCACCGCCGCCTCGTGGCTTCACCCTGTAGAACCTCGACGCCACCTTCACGTACCGCTCCTCGTCCATCGCCGGCACCGCCGTGGTGGACGTGGTCCCTTGCATCGTTGGCCGCGCGGAGTATTGATCTCGACGGCAAGGTACACAGCTATAGCAGCATGGTGGTGTTGCTCTTGTGTGAAGAAGTAGCTGTATGCTTGTAGCCTACTGCTCCATGACTGGTGGTTATATGGTGATCTCTGGTGTTTCTTGGTTTGGTAGATGGAGCTGTCCAAGGCAAGGAGGGAGGTTATATATGCTTGTTTCCGGCTTTTGTCTGCACATGCGTACGGCGATTGGTGTAGGCCGGAGGTCTGTGTCGCAAAACCATGGGTGGTAGGGTAGGAGAGCATGGGCAGGGTCACGAAACCTGTTGGCTCAGTGCAGTTGGGGTGATTAATTAATATACACCTGAGCAGAAGCATCAGCAGCAAGTTGATCGATATGGTCCAATCCAATAGTATATAATCAAATCCATCCGTCCTCAGGAAAGGAGCAAGAGATCAGCCAGTATAACATAACAAATTGATAAACATTTCATTATAAGTGTACTGTTATGATCGTGTCTGTTCAGATACAGAGCCCCAGCAGGCGAATAATCATTGGTAAGCTTCAGCTGGCTGCTTGGCGCTTGCCCCTGAACTGAAAAGGTGCTAGCACTGGTAATCCCGCGAACATCTGGGCTGCGCACTCTGACTGGATCTGCAGAATTTTACTGTAGCACGTCGGCAGGCAGCAAAGACGGCATGGGCACGGTCTAGTATAACCATCACAGAATGAAAATTCCGTTTCTGTTCGTCAGGATCAGCAAGCATGTTGCGTCTTCCGGTGGGCTATCGCTCTCCGACCGTGAAGAGCGCGCACGCGCAGCAGGGTAGGAGAGCATGGGCAGGGTCACGAGGCCAGTAGACAGCCAGCCCACAGAATCGGCCCCGCACGCGCAGCAGGCCAACACCGCTCAAGCAAGCGCTTGACGATGATGAGCCGTGGCCGTCCAGTCCACGACACCGTTGCCGGGTCCAACCAGCCGGGGACGCACGCGTGGGCACCTCCTCCATCCCCATCCCGTTTCAGATAGGAGCACGCCCGCACGCCACTCAGAGCAGAGCGTCTTGCCAGCCACTCGCTTGTTGCCGGCGTCTTCGGCGTCGCAACGATGGACGCCGCCGTCTCCCTGCACCACCACGGCGCACTTGCGCTCCCCGCCTCCCTCCCGCCGCCCAGCCACCACCACCGCCCGCTCCCGCTCCCACTCAACCAGAGGCGCCCCACCATCGGATCCTCGTCGTCCAAGCCGCCCGCCGCGCGCCTGACTCTTTCCGCGCGGCCCACGTCGCCGGCGCGCTCGGCTCCCGCGGCCCTCCCCGCCGCTGCAGCAGCCGCAGCTCACTACTACAGCCACGCCGCCACGGGGTACGCGGCCGCGCTGGCCGACGCGTGCGTCCGCGCCGGCACGCTGCGCCGGGGGGCCCGCCACGCGCGCGCCGCCCTCGGTCTCTCACGGCTCCAGGAGGAGGAGCAGCTGGACGCGCGGGTGGCGGCGCTGGTGAGGATGCTGGTGGCCAAGGGCAAGGCCGGGATGGTGCCCGAGGTCATGGCCGAGTTCGCCGCCATCTGCGACAACCTGCTGCACCCGCGCGCCCATGGCTACTACTAGCCTGCAACTGTCTCTGCTACTCTCCTCAGTGATGCGATGTTTGGTCGAGCGAGCATGCAACCAACAACGCCCGCGCTCTTCAGTCAGAGACACTTGCAGCCTGTTGTTCGTATCTCTCACTGAAGAGCATGCAGGAGTATGCTGCAAGCGTGCCTTGTTCGTCGTGCTCATGCTCTTTTGTCATGTAATGTAATGCATCATGTCATGCAACCTTGAAATGCTTTGCACTAATTGAAATGTCGCGTGGTTGCATACTGAATCACTGGTTGTGTTTGTTTTCAGGGGTCTAAATTTTAGAGGAGTCATATTAAAGAGAATCTTACTATTTATATGTACTAAACAAAGTCAAATTACAAAACTAATTTCAGAACCCTCCGTCTAATTCGCGAGACGAATCTAACGAAGGTAACTAAGCGGCGATTAGAAGATGGTTACCGTAGCATCACTGTAGCAAAATATTAATTAATTAGGCTCATTAGATTCGTCTCGAAAAGAGCACCCATCTGTCAAAAGGGTTTTATCATTAAACTAATCAAAATATTTTTAAATGTAAAGACTCTTTTTGATGTGACAGGTCTAAAATTTAGAGAAGGAAACGAACACACCCTTAATGTTGCCTAAAACTAATTCCTACTCCTACCTAAGCTCCTCAAAAGGCCAGTCATTTTGAGCTGGCTCGTACCTGAAAACTTCCAACAAATTGCATGATTTGATGAAATTATTATTATGGGTTTTCTATCCTGATCGGCGTTTGAAGCACCGACCACACTGTACACCATTTTGGAGAGCTCCGGTAGTCATCCTCTTGGTGTCGTTTCAGATTTTTTTATTAGCTACCGGAGCCCATAACGGGTTCAGGGGTTCCTGCAACTCTAACTAGTAGCTGCCTCGGCATTTTCCTGATGACTATTTTGCGCTGTCAGAGTTATCTGCAACATGTTTTTGGATCCTTTGTGTGAGCAGAAGAATTTCCTATTCCCTCTTAAAAGAAAGCTAGTAGCTAGCTGCAATTGCAAGCTGGTTTGACATGTCCAGGAGGTTGCTAAATGAGGTCAGAACAACTGCTTACGACCACAAAGAAATATTGAATTATATGTACCATGCACTAGCCACATTATGAATAATGACAACCTCATCTTGCTGAGTACTTGAGTCGTTAACACTCCAGCAATTGAAAATAGAAAAGAGGACGAAGGCCAGATGTAATCCGACTTGTAGTATAATGTTTTGAGAGTAGCAGTTGAGGATTGTACAGATCGATTTATGATAATGAGGACTTAATCCATCTCTCCACCAATCAAGTGTATTCTTCAGGTCCACTGCAAACCTAACCGATGGATTAGCGTCATACGAATAGTGAGTGGTTAGGTTAAGCATTGCGTGACACATGATACCTGCAAATCCCTGCTTTTCGTCCGATCCTTGTGTTCGTATTATCTGCAACCATCTTTTATATTCCTATACTGCTAGAAAAACTGAAATGGGTGGAGGCATGGAGAACGTGAGTTTCCAAAATAAACCTCTACTAGGAATGCGAATATCTGTAAATTACTAATACCAGCAGGTGAATGGAGTAAGAAACACTCACAGCCTGCATATATATATCCTACGATCTTGGTACGCTGCAACGAATGAATGCCGAAAGAGAAAAGTGCCGAATGTACCAAACAAGAGAGCTGCCGGCCAGGAGCGTGCTACCCTCACCATAGCACACACATAGGAGTACTAGCTAGTTAGTAGTAATTAACAATCAATTGTTCCATTATCATCAAACGATAACCCGCTAATCTCCATTATGAAAGACATGACATCAGCACCTTCGAATATTGAATTGGAGGAGCAAGAGCAGTATCGCCTCTCAACCACCTTCCAATGTCAGCAGCAGCAGCAGGCCGGTACTTATATACACATGCAGATGTCATCAGACATGGATGGACAGAACATTGCTTTTGCATCAGTAAGCTCACCAGGGGACAGGAGGAACTAGGAAGAAAGGAAGGAAGGAGATCGATATAGGCGGATGGAGGAGGACTACGTGTTCAAGATCGTGGTGATCGGCGACTCGGCGGTGGGGAAGACGCAGCTGCTGAGCCGCTTCACCCGCGACGAGTTCTGCTTCGACTCCAAGTCCACCATCGGCATCGAGTTCCAGACGCGCACGGTCCACATGGACAGGAAGCGCATCAAAGCACAGATCTGGGACACCGCCGGCCAGGAGAGGTAGGGTATATATATCATCCACGTCATAGTCATCTCATCTCATTCTCTTGCACCTTTTGCCAGCACTTGCGGCTGCTGCTGCTAAATACTCGATCGTGCAGGTATCGGGCGGTGACGAGCGCCTACTACCGGGGCGCGCTAGGCGCGATGCTGGTGTACGACATCACCAAGCGGCACACCTTCGAGCACGCCGCGCGGTGGGTCGACGAGCTCCGCGCCCACGCCGACAAGTCCATCGTCGTCATGCTCATCGGCAACAAGGCTGACCTCGGCGTCGATGGCCGGCGAGCGGTCACCTCCGACGAGGCCGCCGCCTTCGCCGAGGAGCAGGGGCTCTTCTTCTCCGAGGCGTCCGCGCTCAGCGGGGAGAACGTCGAGCGCGCCTTCCTCAGGCTCCTCCAGGAGATCCACGCCAACGTGTCCAAGAAGTCGCTCGACACGGCGAGGAAGGCCAACGGCAACGCCCGCGAGTACGGCTCGGACGTGCTCATGCTCAGGGGCACCAAGCTATCGCTCTCTGAAGAGATTTCCCTCATGGAGACGAGCGCCATGAAGAGAGCAAGCACCTGCTCGTGCTACTGACCGACAGCCATGGGTCACTCACAAACTTGAGAAGTTTCACATACACCAGTCTTATTTAATTGTTGATAAATTGCGTGGTTAAAGCTGAGCGAACTATATGGTCAACAGTTTCTTGAGTGAGCAACACAGAATGCTTAATCGTATTATTGATTTCACGTCACAACAGTGAATTCCTCTTAAGAGAGATGAAAAGAATGTAAATAATAAACAGGCACAAAAAAGAGCTAAGTTTGTTGCAGATCTGGAATGGAAGGGGGCCTTTCTTCATCTGTATAGCATCTACCTAAAGTAGTCAAATTTTACAAGGCAGCCAGACCAATATCTTAACAAGAGAACAATTGTTCTGAACTATTGCCACAGCACCATCCAATTTTGAGTAAGCTTAGACATCAGTGCAAGCCTGCCAGCTGCAATTAACTTCAAAAACTGGTGCAGCCACGCCGCGCAAAAGACCTTAATACATACCCTGAACCATGCAAGCTGTGTAAGAAAACCTAAGGATATCACGGTAATTCTTTGCGTTTACTCCACTGCAGATTGTCACGAGATCTAGCAAAAGGTAATAATTAAGGTGAAGAAGGCTCCTGGGGTTCGGACTGACTGTTCTGAACTATTCGAGACATCAGCTTAGATATCTCAAAAATTGCGCTCTGTACCTGGTCATCTTCGGAATCCGATGGCCGAGCCCACAAGGGTGATTGAAATCCAGAACTTGCAGCCTTCTTGCTCTTTCTAGAGGTTGACAAGGCTCTCTCAAGGTCTGATTGTCTCAAGGGTCTCGGTTTCTGAAACAGCAGTATAGGGAGTCAAAAGACAAATCCAATGTGAGACAAACAAAGACTTGTGCAATTTTAGCTGTATACAAATACTCGAAGAGAATTCAAAATAAACAGTATGTCTCACAAATATCAAGGCATAGATCATCATAATTCTACAATACTATCTAAATTTAGTCCATGAATTCAACATGTGCAGACAACAGATTCACAGCTACAAATATATGTATATGAGGATAATGACCAGAAACCTTTTCATGGAAGGATGGTAAAAACTACTGCAACCATGTACAACGTACAACTCAACAGAGTGATAATAGAAAGGATACTAAAAAAACAGAGTGATTATAGAAAGGATACTCACCTCTGGTCTCCTCCCATTTTTCTCGCTATCCAAAAGCTCCCTGATAGGATAGAATGCCGCCTGCTTGCACAGTTCTAGGATGTCTGATCCAGTAAAGCCCTCACACAAACGGGCAATGTGATCATAATCAATGTCAGGCTCGACATTTTCTCCCTTCAACACAACCTGAAGTATCTTGCTCCTTTCACTCTGAACAGGAACTCCAATTTCAAATATCTGAGTAAAGCGCCTGAGGATGGCCTCATCCAGCTCAGAAGGCCTGTTTGTAGCAGCAAGGACCATCACACGAGCATTTTCTGCAAAAAGACACAGATGTCATATTTAAGTACTTGTCAAAACTATATAAGGAATTAAAGTTGTGCAGTAACTTTTATATGATCATAACCATACAAACTAACAAGCATTTCCAGAAGCATCTGTCTGTAATCTATACACCCATGCCCACCCTCAACATACTATAACTTCATGTACAAGGCTAAAAAATATTACAGAGTTCTAATAGAGTATAATAACAATCATTTCCTTTTATCTTTTGAGGGAAAGATATTTTGATTTCAATAATAACAATCATTCTAATGCCATCAAGAGTTCCCAAACAATTGTTCATGGAAAAGCAGATTATGAACATGTTATATGTTTAAGCCGTAATGACCATTAGTGCGTCTACACGACATGAAGTAAACTATGATGTAGTAACAAGATGCTAAATTCCCCCACAGAAACCAGCCAATCACCACTTGCAATCAGACAAATGAAAATAAAATAAAATAAAATAAACTCAAAACAAAGAACATCGCAACTAACCAGCAGGCCAGGCCAAAACATGGAAGTGTGTGTAAGGAACCAACTATTCGTGGGCAGATATTTTTTCTAGAGCCAGCTCTCAAGTCGATATTAATTAAACACCAATGTATCCTCATTTTTTTTTGGGCAATGTTATCCCATTGTAATAACCTACTCTAACTTCTACCTTTCACTTCCGAAAAACTTTTGAATCTTTTACTTATAATTCTAACTAGCTATATTGTCTGCTGAATGTTAAGGCTACTAATTCCAACCTGATACAAAACAATCAGGAAAAGCAATGCAATTACATAAAACATGTTTCCAATCTGAGACACAGAACCTGGAAAGTAACTGCGGTTACATAAAACATATTTATACAATTGTAAAACATCTTTAAAGTTATTATGACGATCTGCGAAAAAACAAAAACATGTTTCCAATCTGATACGCAGAATCAGGAAAGTTTAAATGAGGAATGAAAAAGGTATGTTGTGGGATCATTGACATATCAGCTGCTAAAGGATTAGTTGTGGACCGTACAGGGTTCAGCAAAACAATATAAGGACATTTGTCATAAAAGTTGAAACTTTAGAAACAAAAAGTGTGTTGCATTAATCAGCAGAATTACAAATAGAGCAAATTGTATTTATAGATAACAAGTTAACAACCATATGAATATGTCACTAGAAATGTGCAGGAATACCAGCGGGAGGGCCGTAGTAATATAGCAAGTGGGCATAGTTCGCAATAATTTAAGAAGAAAAGAGCCTCAGACAGTGCTTTCAACAGTTTTAATGGGAATTTACTGAAGCAGGAATATGCACTTAAAACAAATATTCACAGGGCAAGTGTCAAGTTCTAAATCTACACTATATACCCAAGCCATTCATATCGCTATCACCAACTGTTATATGTCAACTGTTACGGCAGCATGCAAAATAAGACAAGGAGCACTCACGGTCAGTTGTGAAACCATCCCAGAGGGACATGAACTCCGTCTTCATATTAGTCATGGCTTCATGGTCTGTTGTCCTCCTCTGTCCCAGGAAACTATCGACCTCGTCGATGAAGATGATGGCAGGCTGGAGCTTGTGTGCAAGACTAAACACAGCCGATACTGCAGAAGCAATATCACCAACATGAATCAATGTTTATGGCAGGCAAAAACTTGAATACGGCATCGGTTATAAGTTTCTAATGAGACATTAAATTATCAGTAAAACTAGCATCAATGCATAACACTCTAAACTATAGCAGTTAAGGTGGGGTGGAAAAGTCTTTCTTCCTTACCGAGCTTCTGGGCATCTCCGAACCACTTGCTCATGAGATTGGATATCCTGACATTGATGAAGACGGCTCCTGACTCCTTGGCGATGGCCTTGGCGAGCATGGTCTTCCCGGTGCCGGGCGGGCCATAGAGGAGGACGCCCTTCTGCGGGCTGAGTAGCTTGCCGAAGGTGAAGAGCTCGGGGCGGCGCAGGGGCAGGATGACGAGCTCGTAGAGCGCCTGCTTGACGTGGTCGAGGCCGCCGATGGAGTCGAACTCGACGTCGATGTGGTCGGGGTTGATGACGTCGCACGCAATCACATCCTGAAAAGAAGAGAGCACCGGTCGATGAGACCCTAGTACCCTAGCCGGGGATTCGGCGGAGGAGGAGGTACCTCGTATGGCGTGGTGGAGACGAGGGGCCTGCCGAGGCGCTTGGCGATCTCCTTCTTCTGCTGCTGCGCCTTCTGGGAGGCGGCGCGGTTGGGGTCGAGGTGGCGGAGGCCCGCGAAGAGGACGAGGCAGCTGAGCGCGGCGCTGGCGGCGTAGAGCACGAGCTCCTGCACGAAGCGGGAGGACTGGTCCGACGACCTCATCCGTCGGCGAGGGAGGAACCCAATCGCTGCGGCGGCGGAAGGAAGGAAGGGGGTTGGGTGAGGAAGGGGATTTGGATTGGGTTCTTCTTCGTGGACGGGGGGAAAGCCGCCGACGGGGTCTCCTTGGATTTGATAGGAATCGCTCGATTTCGGGTTCCTACACCTACACGACGGCTCTTGTGCTTGCAGGAGGGGCCTGAGGTTCCATCTCAAAAAAAAAAAAAGGTCTGGATTTCTTTTCCTTCCGCGGCTTTGGGGGATGATGCTTCCCGTCTCGTCTGTCTGTCTGATGTGGATATTTGGGATTGGTGTCTGCCTTCTTTTGGGTTTGTCTACGTGTTCTAGCTCTGTGTGCTTATTTGTGGAAATCCTGGTGGTGAGGACTAGTAGGCTATTTTGGATTCAATTTGTCTATATGCCGATTTTGATTCAATAAAAAATACAATTAGTTTTTTTAGAAGTATAAAAAAATAAAATTAGTTGTTACAACTTATAACGAGAGCGAGGAACAAGTTGTTTTCAATTCCGACACGAGAATTTCTGAAAGAAAACGAATTCCAACTCTTCGTCGTTTTTTTTTTTTGAAAAATTGGCAAATATGATTCATGGTAAAGATAACATGGCCCATGACTCAGGCCCGCCTCGTGCCCATGTCTTCGCCGCGCGGGCAGGCCCGAAACGTACGGCCTAGCCCACTCGCTGGTTAACGATCCAAGAAGCATCCCACTGTCTGGGACGGCCCATTGATGCGAAAGCCCGTCATGTCTAGTACAGCAGCAGCACTCGCTCATTTTGGTTCGAACTTCAAAGCTAAAGATGCATGGAGGACGTGTAAAAAAAAAAAGACGCATGGAGGAGCCCAAAAAAAGAAGAAGAAAAAACTAAAGAAGCTTAGAGGGATAGTCAAACGGAGTCGTTGTCAAGCATTCCAACCTCCGTCTCCATCGAATTGACGTTCCTCAACAAATCAAAGTTTAGTGGCCAAAATCGATGTGTGATTTGGCATGACCCAGCGTCAGACATGAGCTACCGAGTCAGTGATAGATGTGCCTCCAGGTCCATGATTTTCACAAGTTCAGAACGGAGTACTCATGTGAACATGACCTTGGAAAAGCTGATCTTTGCGACAACGTGACGAGTAGTCCTTTCCCGGTATGGGCCTCTGCCAAATTCTATATCCTCTTTTCGTGACGAGCATGTGCACATAGTTAAAGCATAGGAAAAAAAACTTACCAGATTACTATATTACTGTTGTGTTCATAGTTCATACTCTCTCTGCTGCACATTATGTGTCATTTTGTAGTTCAAAATTTTTCTCACATTGCAAGTCATTATCCATGCTCAATACAAGTTCTCTCTATCCTTCTCCTTCACTCATCCTTGACATCTGCGCGTCGCTATATACACCTTCAGCTACACCGTGATCAAGTCTAAAACGACTTATAATAAGAAATGGATGGAGTAGTAACCTTGCGTAGTTGCGTGAACATGTGCTTTACTGGTACAAGACAATTGATATATAACTGGGTTATCAAAATGGCACAGCACAAGTTTTCCGTGAACCATCGATCTTGCATACATACGGTGTCCATGAATCGGTGGCTGGCTTTAGGGTTGAATGCTGATCATGGCAACTAGGACTGTTCTATGCTCTTGCTCTGATCTCTCACGCACAGTCCAAACTCCAAAGGTGCTGGAGCTGCGTCAGGACTCCGGGGACGGATGCGTATGCGTGCAAAGTTTAATTACGACGACTTTGTCAATGGCGACGACGGTGGCCGTGGGGGCATGGACGGCTGCGTCGTGGTCACATCCATCCGTCTGAGGAGAGGACTTGACGAGTGAGCGAGCAGGATGCCATCGCGCCGCTGCATGCATTTGCCGGATCGAGAAGCAAGCAAGCGATGCTCAAATCCATGGACGACTGCACTGCACTTTACGTGTCCTCTCCCGCACCACGATATCGCTTGCGGCCATGGCCGCCTCCTGCAGATCTGCTTCGTGCTGTCTTTCACTGCTTCGTCTTGTTGCCAACCAGGCAGGCAGTGCAGCGACCTCGTCTCTCTCTCAATCATGCCCTCCATCATTTAAACTCTGCATTAAGGTTGCATTCGGATCACTTTAGAGGGGTATAAAAGGGTCATATCAAAGATGCCGGCAGCATTTATGTGTACTAAACAAAGTCAAATTACAAAACTAAGTTCAGGACCCCCCATCTATTTCGCGAGACGAACGTAATGAGGGTAATTAAGCGACGATTAGACGATAGTTACTGTAGCATCACTGTGTCAAAACATTGATTAATTAGGTTTATTAGATTCGTCTCGAAAAATAGCGCTCATCTGCAGAAAGGTTTTGTAATTAAATTTTATTTAGTACTCCTAAATAGTAAGATTCTTTTTACTTTTGAGGGGTATAAAGTTTAGAGGGTTTTTAGAGGGGGAACCGAACGCACCCTAAACTTGTGTCTGAACAGGAAAGGGATGGATGAAAAGGAGGAGGTAGGGGAAAGGCGTTTCGGGTGTCGTGGGTGCATGTTCCCCTGCTTTTTCCATCACTCCGACACTGACATATAGGGTAAGGTAGGGTCAAAAATACACTACACTAGATGGAACCCTTTTTCTAGCCGTGGAAGAAAAAAGTGAGTAGGTATGTCCTTTTTTGAATCTTGACTAGTATTTGTTTGATCGGCGTGTGGACGATGTCGACTAGGGTTGCGGACATGCAATGCTAAGCAATTCGACATCAACGGTGTTTGGTGCAGTTAAATTTCAGTTACGGTGAACGGCTAATTTCTGTAACAAATTAAGAGTAAATAGTTGGGTGTCGCTAAGAATTTGATTTGCATCATCTCATTTGTTTGCATTTGTGCTCCTTTGAGCATCGCAAATTCAGGGAATCAAACAACAGAAACACGGAAACACATCAGATCGATGTACATGCGTGTGTTAAAGCCCAAACCTATGCGAACGACAAGCAGCAAAATCATAAATGGTTATTGCAGCTACGGTAATATTCTTTTTCTTTCAAAATTGCATCATCACAAGGTTTGCAGGGATGGAGCAATGTTGTATTAGAAAACTTTGTATCAAATGGCTCATGTTGGCCCAAGATTAAGAAAATATGTGATTTGTATAAACTATGTGTTGTCTTAGAAAGCATGGAACCACTCAATTTTTTTTTGTCTTACAATCGTAACACAAAATGTTCATATTTTGTGACATAAGAATGCTATTCATGAATTTTGGTTAAACTCGATCATTCATATGCCTTTGTTCTCTTTTGCTAGAGCGTACATACTATGTAGGAATGGTAATATCAGTCGTACGTATGTGTACGTAATGTGTGGTCCTACTACAAAGTCAATATTTAGAATTTTGTAAATGATACTATATATTACAAGAATATTAATTAGCATAGAACAAAAATCCGGATTAAATTAATGCTAGACACTATGTTTGGCACATCATGCATAATGCTGTCACACACACTGCAGATTTTGAAAGAAAAGCAGGAGAAGTGTAGGCCGGGGTGGGTAGGTGAAGCTAGCAATTCTTGTGGGCAGAGGTCCACCATAACTCGGGTGATTAAGAGCTCATCTTCTCCTCCGATCCTCCCCACACATGGACCGGACAGCTCCCCCTTGGAACCAGCTGCCGTGCCTCTCGGGGGCGCTTATGTGTGGCCGTTTCAGCTCGCTCGCCTCAGTTCCTTCATATATATGGACCGGCCCTTCTCTCCCCCTTCTTCCCCCATCCTCCAAAAAGCAAGAGGAGCTGCTAGTAGTATCAAGCTAGAAAGCTGTGGAAGATCAAGCAGGAAAAGTTGGCTAGAGAGATCAGGGAGCCTTTTCGTTTTTTGAGGGGAATGTTGTCTGGCTCGGGGCACTCTTTCTCTCTCTTCTTCTTCCTCCATCCTACCAATCATCCTTCCAGAGGAGAGGTATATGGTGGTGTAGATCTCTCGGACCAGGCTTCATTCCCCCCAAATAGAAGGGCTCCCATCCCCATGATCTCGTCTTCTTCTTTGTCGCCTCCTTCGGCTGAGCTAACTAGCTCACCGCTGCAGTCTGCTTGCTTCATCCAAATCTGATCCGGGTAAGCCTAACTGCTTTTGTATTGGTAATTTTCTGATGTATCTTCTGTAGATGGATCTCACTCCCTGCGGGTCTCATGGCATGGAAAGGCTGCATGAGATGCAGATTGGTGTAATGATTGGGGGCATGACTGCAGTTGCACATATATCCATGGCTAGCTAGCCCATATTGGTGTATGGATCTCCCGCTCTTTCCTTGGCAATAATTAGCCTGTGATGAGAGGAAAAAGTTGTCATCATCTTCACCTCATTTAAGAGAGTATGCATCTCCCTTCATTTCCATGCATATACTACATACAGATCCTTCTCTTTTTCTCGAAAAACCCATACAGATCCTTCTCGTGGCCTTGTTTGTTGTCCTTTTTATTTATTTTCTTGTGACGCTGCTGGCTCCAAGCACTGTTGCCATTTATAGTATCCTCTTTGGGAAATAAGAACAATTATATTCAGAATACCACAGCATACTTTTTCCTAATCTTGTGTTTGTATGGACACAAGAGTTTCAGTAGCAAAAAATTAACACAACGCAATCAGCACGAAAGAAAGCAATGTACTACGAAAGCATGCATGCTGCTTAACGCTGGATTAGATGTACATCTAGAAGGCCTCCATTTGCAAATGTGCACATAAATGTTGCACAACTGGGTACTGGCCTAGATTTATGGGGATGTCGTTCTTATTCATGCATTGATGCGACTAATTTCCCGCTTCATGTTTGGAGTAAGCCCGGTGCCAGTTGAGACAACGAGTGTAGAAGAAACTGATTTGCTTTGTTTGAAACTTAGTAAAAAGAAGATAAGAAATGTTGTGCCTTTTTGCTTCCAGTGTCTTTGTAGTTTGGTGTAAACAGAGCACTGTCTTTGAGGAGTAAGATTTTGTCATGTGTACTTGTGGTAGTGTAGCCCCTACCCTTGTAGTGATATTCTTATGAAACAATATCATGTTATTGCGTGTATTACTCGTTGAGTATGTAATGGCCGGAGATGCTTGGAGATTATGTCCAACTTCCCTTGAAAACATGAAAGCTAGCAGTAGTATAATCAAACTGAAGCCTGATTTCTTTGAACTCTTCTATTGTACTCTAGTATGTCAGAACCCTGAAGAGAGTGAGATATATGGTTAAACTATTCAAGTATTGACACCAAATGCATTGGTGTTGGTGTAACCTTGTTGCTATTCAATCAGCTCGACTTCTTCCTGTTCGAAGCCCTTGAGTAGCTTCCCCATGCATGCAGTACCATGTCTATTATTTTTTGTGTCGAGATGCTTGGACTCTTTGGACTTGGTTATAGGTTAGTGCGTGCTAGCGCAGAATGGTGTTTCCAATGCCTCCAAATCCCTAAAGATTCTCTTGCTATGTTGCCCGCCTTGTCTTGCTAGTCTTTCACCTCTCTACGGTGTAGTAAGCTCATGCTTCAGGAAATAAAGGAAACTTATGGGTGCCATAAATTGTTGTTACTTTGTCAGACCTGTGATGTTTTCTTACACTTTTTTATATACAGTACGATGAGAGTCGGAATGAAACGGAGGATGAAAGATCAAAATCATGAAGCCTCTCTGCCGTAGAGACCGATACAACTGTTACTGTATTTTGCCATTAGAATGAATGCAAAAAGCATGGAAGATCACAATTAGGATTCATAAATTGTCCCTAGCTATCTGGCTCTCACACGCACGAGTAGTATATACGGAGTAAACCAACTGGCCGGATCATAGCATAGATGTGCATCCACATATGCATCAGCCATGTAGCTAGCTAGAATTAATAATCAGTGGATCCGTACTGTTGAGCAAATCGGGTAGACTCTGCAAAGATCATCTTTTATGCGTGGTAAGGAAAAAAATTCGTATGTGGTCAACGACTTTGTATTAGACTAGTCTAATGAAATGGGAATGTTAATTAGAGCACAAGTGTGGTGGTGGCGTGGCAGCCACATGCATGCGGTGGTCATAGCTAGGTTCATAGCTAGCAACTGCATTATACCAAAGTAATCAACTTTTATTTCACCGTAACGAACAATATTCTTCAAAAAAAAGAAAAAGAAAAAAGAGGGACAAAGCACACGCTGACAGCAGTGGTACAGGAGCAGCAAGACATATCCAAGTGGCTTGTTTGGCCAGAAAGTCACCCCCCAATAGCCTGTTCAGAAGCGTCGTAAAACAGTCTGCGTCGCACTCCATATACACGCATTTGTGTACTACCTGATACATGCATGCACACGCCCAGGCCCAGCAGGCAGCCATGACCAATCACCCTACGATAGTACAGCCAGCTTTTGGCACCTGATGCTGGCTGCTCTCTCTCTCCTTTCTATTGACGTCCTTTCTATTGACGTGAGGGCTCATGCAGATACAGGGGAACCCGCTCGCGTCACAAAGCTGTCGCAGGCAGCTTCCATACTCAACAGTAGGTCTTGGCATCCAAAGCATCTGCGTGTCCTTTTTCGTCGATTTTTGCATCCATTCTCGAACATATCCATCCACACGCAACGAAAAGGAATGTACTAGAGCATGAGACGTGCGTGCTCGGCAGATGGGCTTTACGTCGGAATTATGCAGCCATTCTTCATAGTTGAGAGCAGTCTGTATGGGCCGTGTTGGAACTGACAAAACGGCCCAATAAACAAACTCGACTTCCCAGCTCATTATGATTTGAGCCCAACGGTATTTCCTCCTCAAACTGGGCCACGGAACTTGGTCCAGCAGCCTACTTGGCAGAACTAACGAAACCCTCTGGCCCGCGGTGGCGCGAAATCCTATACGTAGGGCGGGCGACGGGATCCTTTCTATAGGACGCTTTGAGATTCGTGCTTCTCACGCATCCGATGGCTGTGCAGCTGTCTTCTTCCTCCCGAGCTCGGACGCAGGAACGGCGGCAATCTCCGGTGAGCTTCGCCGTCGGGCCGTAGAATCCCTTAGTGCGCGGGGTTTGTACCCCCGAGATCTCCTCCACTCCTCCCCGGACATAGAAACACGGCGGCAGGGAGGACCGGCGGTGGGCGGCGCGATGCGGGCGGGGCGGCGAGGCGGCGGGGCGCCGCCGGCCGTGGTGGTGGCCGCCGGCGGTGGAAGGTGTTGGGGCAGGGGCGTTACATGCCGAGTGGTTAGCGTGGCGGCGGTCGAGGGCGGCGGCGGAGGCGGCGGGAGCGCCGCCGGAGCCGGGCGGGAGGCGGAGGCGGCGGGGGCGTCACGTGCCTAGTGGTTAGCGTGGCGGTGGACGAGGGCGGCGGCGGAGGCGGCGGGGGCGCCGCCGGAGCCGGGTGGGAGGCGGGGGCGGCGGGGGCGAGCTCGGTGCGGCGGCAGAGGCGAGCTCGGTGCAGCGGCAACGCGAGGAAGACGAAGCTGCACGGGCCGTGGGCCGACTTCAAAGAGTCCATGGGCTGACCTAACGCTTGGATTCCGTCGGACGCCCTGCGCATAGGTCGTCCCCGCGGTGGCAGCATACGTTTGGAGAGTTCCGCCTTCTTTGCCGCACGATGATTCGCATTGTCAGGGTATTAGGAGAACCCTAATTGACCCCATCGTCCCTTGAAGTTGTTGATTCCTCAGCTCAGATAGTCAGATCCGTATGCCGGACGGGAGGACGAAGAAGCTGAGGAAGAGCATGTGCTCGGAGGAGCAAGTAGCGGCGCCTGACCGTGCTTCTGCCTCCGCTCCTAGGAAGAGGAAGAAGAAGAAGAAGAAGAAGAAGAAGATGATGAAGAGCCAGATGATGCCGGAGGAGGAAGCGGCGGCGGTGGTTGACTAAGCATCAACATCACCCCGTAAGAAGAAGATTGAGAAGGGGAAAAAGAGTAAGAAGGGGAAGAAAGTGAAGCAGGGGATGGCAGATAGGGAGAAGAAGCATGATGAGGCCGAGGAGGAGAAGCCGCCGTCACTGTACCTAGTGGTACGTCATGCAGTCATGTGTCCGACCTACTCCCTGTTCGAGGTCAGGCACACCCAGAAGAGCGCGGAGCATCCCGTCCCCTTCCCCTACCGCATCCAGTCCTTGAACGCCCAGCACGACATGAGCTTCGTCGCCGTGAGCTCGGCGCGGCGTTCGTGGATCGTTGGGGTCGGGGGCTTCGCGTGCGGCGGCCAGGGCCTGACCACCGTCGTGTACGACTGCAAGACTGGGACGTTCGCCGTGGGCCCATGCCTCACGGAGTCCAAGTATTCCCCAGTTGTCGTCGCCATTGGTGAGAAAGTGTACACCCTCTGTCGCATGCCTTCCATGTCGATGATGCCCGAGTTCCCACCCTTGTTCGAGGTCCTCGACCTCTCCGGCGCCTCATGCGTCGACGGCCGCCTGATCGATTGCGCATGGCGCGCCCTGCCATTTACGGCCTTGTTCGACGACCTCAGAGAGGGCTGGTCGCGGGTGGACCGAGCGCCAGCGGAGGTCGAGTCCTACGCTGTCGTCGCAAGCCGCTACATACTGCTCTCCATTGTGAAAGACCCTTTCTCCCCGCGAGACGCCGGCACGGTGGCGTTTGACGCCTCTGCGGAGGAGTGGCTCTACCTGGATCACAACAACCTGCCTTTCGTCGGACAAGCAGTCCCCTATGGCCACCTCTTCCTCGGCAGGTCCAAATCCTCCAAAGATTCCAGCAAACTCACTGCTTATGATATCAGTGTGAGCTTGTTGGCAACAAAGACGAACGCGATGACGCTGTCCGTCACGGAGGTTCCGATTACTGTTGTCATGACAAACGGCACCCCGCTGAGGCCCGGCCAATTCTATGCTAGTTTGGGAAATGGGGTCATCTGCACAGTAGGTTGTTGGACCGAGGGTTGGATTGGCGATGAAGAAATAGAGAGGGACGGCATCTACTTCAACTTCCACACCCCCTGTTCATCACATGAGCAGGGAAAAATTGTGCTATCCGGTAGCCCCTCCAAGTACTTCTTCAGGCTTCATGAACCAGCGTGCCGTCTCATGGCTCCATCGCTCGTTGCTGCTCCTTGCCTGACCGTGATCTAGTACTAGTAAGCATCCTTCCTCTCATCTAATAAAAGTGCATACACTCATATATATGCTTGAGATAGCTTTTTTTTTTTCGAAAACGAGGCAGGAGCACTGCCCTTTCATTAAGGTAGAGTAGAGTTTATTTACAAGCAGAAAAACATGCTTGAGATAGCTTTGTCAGTTCTCAAAAAAATAATTTCGATGGCCTTATCATGAAAAGAAATACGCAGATAACGAGTGTGTGATTCGGGGTCTGAATCTGGCGTATCGGTTTCTTGCTTTACCTTCCTGGCCTTCCGCTCAGAGCACTGCCATTGCTGCTTCCAACGACAGCATGCGCCGCAGCGAAGCACTTCTATGCTCTCCAAATCACCACAAAAAATTCTGCTAAAAGTTTCAAATTGCTTAGAATTCAGCAGACTTCACCAAAAAAAATAATAAAAAAAATCAGCAGACGGCTTGGGGTGTGCACTGGAGCTAACGAGATGGTACGGTACAGGCGAGGTTTCGCTGGTCGTACAAGTTCACCACGCACTCACTTGATGTTTCATGTTTGGCTTGATCACGCCTGCATGCGCAAGATTGAGGGATGCATGCACAGGAGGTCGATGCATCACGAATGGCTCGTCGGTGCCACATTGCTGACAGCAGCGGTCGATTGCAGTGCTGCCTGCAGACCGTCGGCGTGACACAGTCGACGGGCTCGGAGGAGGAGGAGGAAACAAAATAAACAAGAAATGTTCACGGGGCTGGTCGCTATTTCAAATGGCAACCTTCCCTTCCCTGGCACGACGCACACGCGGTGGCCGGTGTGCTGGGACGAGTGCACTCACTTGATAACCAATTATATGTGTCTCTGAAGAAACAAATATTCAAATAAACACTTCCAATATTCAGTTCGTGCCGTTCTTGTTTCTAAAGCGGCTGTTCTTGCTTCAGACTGCTCTTTGCAATATTCAGTTCGCGACACGGGTTCAGACTTCAGAGATGTTTCTTCTGCACTCCCACTACTTCAGACGACCCACATTTTAGACCCTCTCTGAATGGCAAATGATAGTGTCAATTTGCAGTGTCTCAGAAAAGAAAACAAACGAGCAGGAGCCGGAAGAGACTGAACTACCGCATTGTATCAACCGCACACCTAATGTATGGACGTGAATGGCAAACGAACACATCATCCCGACTTGACACTTCCTTACGGACTGACTGGTCCTGTGATGATAACCAAAAGTGCTCCAATTATTCAGCTTTAGTCCTCCATCAAAGATCTCACCCGAAATGAATCGAACGGAGGATCGAAAAGGGGAAGGCGAAAGCAAAGCTCCATCGACTCAGCTGCTGCACTTTCTTCACATCCACTGAAGCCTTTTTTTTTTTTTTTGAAGGGGGAGGAGCAACAGATCATTACGGCCTAGCAAGATTCCATCGATTATTACAGAATCGTCGCTGTCGGGAGCTATCGATCTCATGACGAATTGAAGACGCAGTCGTGTTGTCTACTACTGCCTGTACGAGTCGGCGAGTGGATGGCTGGGAGCTCTTGTTTTCCATTATTCGATCCATGCCGGGCCACCATTGGGGCGAGTGCAGATGAAAGCAGCTGCGCAAGGAGGCTTTTGTTCAGCATGGGCCGGTCGCAGTCTGCGCTTAGTCGTGCTCATTATGACATCGATCATGTCTTTGATCAGAATTATTGTGGCGATCATCTTCTTTTTGTCTAACGCTCTTCAAGTCCTTTTTATGCTTTCTTCCATCTCTTTGATCTTTATGGAGCCCGACCGAGGACTTCTACCATTTCTATTTGCCGGATAGCCCGTGGATAACTCTATGCCCCCAAACATTTTTTGCCCGACCAAGATGCTCCAACACCGTCGAGCTCAGCATCTAAATTACTAGTACTACATCAGTAACCAAATTAAGATTCACAAAGTTCGTTGCCTGTAAAACACAGGACTGTACTTTCTGTACTGGCCAAAACTGACAAATTTCTCAAAGGACCAAGGTGCGCATTGACAAACCTTTCACAGACACATTCCTGATCAGTGCTCCCCTTTACGCTACATTATTCTACAGCTCCAAAGTCCCCATCTTGCAGAAGCGGAATATTTTCCTTTAGTTTTTCAGGGGCCGGCCGGGAGCTTTATAATAGTGGAGGAGGGGTTATGTTCTTCGATGTTTGACTGCAACCCGCCAACCATATCTTCCTTTCTTTCTGCAGCTAACTTTGGCCAAATTACTGGAAGCAAAGCGAAGTGGTTGGGCAGCTTCTTCAGTGACCCCAGACCATACACTTTGCCCGGCTGTGCAGTCGAGGATCCCATTCGTCATTCCTGGTACTTGATTCTGCAATTTCGACAGTCACAAATTAATCAAGGACTCCCAACATAGTCAGTCCAGCTGTGTTCTGCATGATTTCGATCTCCTGCAACTCATTTTGCATTTGAAAAGTTCTTTTCTCGGGGTACTCTAACTGGAGAAAATATTTGGTCTCAACAGAAATTGAGAAGATTCTTTCTCAGTTTAAAAAGGTTGACCGCTGCACAATGTTCAGAAGGTGTCCCTGTCGACAGTTGAGAACGCACAAGTTCGTTCTGTCCACGCATCCATGTTCAGTAGTGAGTATATCCTGTGCAGGTTATTCCTTCTGCTGCCAATAATTGTGAAAAGTAAATAAGAAAGTAGTGCCCTAGGCACTACACTGTCAAAGCAGTTGACAATTTTAGCCAGAAAACAGGGGTCGTTCACAAGTCATGGATGATCGTTGGTATGCGTAGACCAACACACCAACGGTGAGAAAACTCTGTCACGCATCTTGTCGGGACGTTGCAAAGTTGCCGTATTTTTCGTGGAGTCCTTGTTGTCCTATCTTCCTCGTGTCAATCCCTAGCCTCCTTTGTTTCTTCCAGAGTCCATAGCTTTTGCATTTCCGACTGCCCCATTACCAAACGTAGTAGACCATTTAATAAAAGTCGGAGAAAGAAGGGAATTCGCAATTAGCCAGGCTAGCTAATTCTAAATTCTGTCTACTCAATTATTGAGCAGCCTGTAGGTCATACATGGTCCATACGCGTGTATATACTAAACCGGTACTATATATACAAGTAGTAGCTACTAACAGACTAGCAATGATGAGCTATTAGAATTTGACCCTCAAGATTCTGATATGAAATGGCATGGGGAACAGGATATTTGTCTGTTTCAGTACGTCGCTGTTCTATTTCGATCTCTCCCGATGAATTGTACAGTCAATCGGCCATTGTTGCCACAGCGAAACCACAGGCTGCTTCTTTCTTGTTGTTTGATGAATCGAAAACAACAGGTTATATATCGCCACTTAAAGTTAAAGGGGTCATAAAAGGATTCCTAAAAAAATAAGAAGGCTGATGCGCGGCTCTGTATACACTCTTAATAAAGTAGTAGCACTGAATGAATGAAGGCATGTTGATTTGTGGTGGTGATGTTTCATGGTGCGGTCGGTGGCCGTTGGAGCTGGAACAAATCACGCACACGCACGCCTCAAATCACGCGATGGCGTGCGTGTGGCGTTCCATACACGTGTGTAGGGGTACCTGCTCCCCGGTGCGCTCGCGGCGACACGTCGCGGATTGCCGGCCGGTGACCTCACCAGCCGATCGAGTCGTGTACGTACGTGTACCCACCACCGGTTTCTTCGTACTAGGATGTCACATCCCAAATTTTAATAACCGAATAATAAAAATCACTTCAAGAAAATTTCGTAGATTTTAGGATTCAATTTAGAATTTTTGAAAACAAAAGTTCAAACCTTGTTAAGCTTAAGAATTTAGAAAAAGGGAATTTATGAAATAGGAATTAAAAATGGAACTTGCTAACATGATTGCTAGCTAAAACCTTGATTTTACAAAATTTATTCGAATTTGTTTGACTCGATTTGGAGTTCATTTGAATTTTGTATGATTATTTCAAGTTCTGGAAAATGTTCAAACTATTTCTTTTCCCTCCTTGCTATCGGGCCGCATTCTTCCGGCCCATTCCCTTCCTTCCTTTCCCGCCGGCCTGTTTCCCTTTCTCTCTTCCCCGCTGGGCCGCGCTTTCTTCTCTTTCCTTTCCCTCCGGCCCGGCCGCGTCCAGCCCAGCCCAGCCCCGGCCCGCGCGGACGACGCCGTCGTCCACCTCACGCCGCCGCAGCCTTCTCGCGCCGCGTGGCGAGCGCCGCCTGCCCGCAGCACCACGCCGACAGCCCGTCGCGTCGCGCATCTCCGCCAGCCGCTCGCGGACGCGCCCCGGCCTCTAAAGCTCGCGCCCGCGTGCCGCCTTGCCGCCTGCTCCCGCCGCGCCGCCCTTGTCGCCGACTGGCCGTCGCGGCATCCCGCCGAGCCGTCGCTTCGCCACTGCCGCAGACGCTGCTTGTCCCCCTCATCATCACCTCGACAAGCCGCACCGCGCCGCGCTTCGCGTTCCGAGGCCGCCGCCGCGCCAGGCACTCGAGCGCGCATGCGCGCATGCGCCGAGCGGCATGGCCGACCGTTCCTGCCCCGTGGAGCAGCCTCGCCCCTATATAAACCCCCTTGAGCTCCGCCGCAAACCACCGCGCTCCCACAACCACTCCACGGTGAGCTTCCCCCTCTAGCGCCGCCCAATTTCCGTTTTCCCCTTTCTCCCCCAACTCCGGCCGCCGCGCAATTCAACGCCGGCGAGCCCTTTCCACCTCCACCTCCTAGTGCCACGCGTAGTCCTCCACCTGCACGACCTCCACGAAGCTTCGCTTCGTCGCGTCCCGGCCCGCGGCAACGCGAACGCCGAGCGCCGCCATGCGCCGCCGCCTCCGCTCGTCGCCGGCCGCCGTCGCTGCGAGTCCGGCGACCCCACCATGCCGCCCGCACTCGCCACACTCCCGCGCACCTCACGCGCTAGCACGGAGTCCACCAAACCCACTCCACGCACACTTCCGCCACCGCGCCGCCGCCGCTCCAACTCCGGCGACTTGTCGCCGTCGCTCCGCCCCTCCTCGCACCTGCGCGACCTGCCGTCCAGCTGCGCCGCGCCGCAAGCCACCTCCACGGCGACTCCTCGCCGTCCCCCGAGCCCTACAGCCGCCGGCGGCGAGCCCTCCGGCGAACCGCCGCCGCGCGCCCCGCCGCCGCCAACCAGCGCACGCCACGTCGCCCGCCACGCCAGCGCCCGCTCCGCGCGCGCCTGCACCCGGTCCACTGGACCGCTCTCACACGCACTGCCACGTGGGCCCGGTCCACAGTAAACCACGGGCCCAACTATCAGCCACACACCAAGCGAAATTGCTAGATCCACCCAGCTTAGTGTACACAGAACCTTATTCCGAGCCTTTTCCAATATAAGAAAAATCCCCAAAAATACCAGAAAATAGGAAATAATTCATAGAACCCAATCCTACCCTTGGTTACTCCAGAAGAATATCTAAACATCGTTTACACTCATTTCCGCCATGATTACCCCCCTAACCTTCATTAGGCCATATCTTCATCGCTCTAACTCCGTTTTCGACGATTTTTACAAGAATTCATCTCCTCTTAGCTCTCCGCATTCAATATTGCCCTCGGATATCTCTCTCTTATTTCATTTGATTCATATTTGGTTTTATTTGGTTTATTTTGTTTACGCATTAGTATTTATTTTGGCGTTGTTACGTGTAGACTACGAGGAGCACGAGGACAACCCCGAGGACGAGGGATACGAGGAGGATTCAGACCCGAACTTTGAAGGCAAGCTCTATTTTCTCCTTGATCATGATTGATCCTATTATTTTTGCAATGCACCTATGTGGCCATCTTAATCACTATGCATTAATTGTTATTTTACTGCTTGAGTAGCTATTATCCTACTTGCTTAGCGATATTGATGCAAATATTTAGGCATAAATAATTGATCCTTGATTTACCCCTCGTTTACCATCGCCTTGATAACCTTAGGGTACACTATCGTTTAGGCTTAATTAAATGATAGTGTAATTGCCTTGATATTAGTATACATGCTTAGGACCCCTCGCAATGTTTCTACATTGCTATATCTTTACACACATACTTGCTTTTATAAATGCGTTAAAATGAGTTTGGTGGTGTGTGTACTATATGGGGTTGGGAGTAGTACAACTGGTGTTAGGTGATGGTGATGAGCATGGGATGGGTATGGATCGAGGGCGAGGCCAAGTAGTGAAGTTAATGCTTGCGTGATAGTCCACCTTATGTGGAATGTTGGTGCTCCCCCTGGCCGCATAAGGACCGGTTCTTGCGACTGTAAACATAATGATTTCTCGTACAACCATAGAACCTGTCTTGGGCAGGACTTTGTCCTACCTTCTTGGTACTTCTGCAAGTAATTATCACCTGGTGGCCGGTAGTGGCAGCGGACTGGTTAGGGGGAACACATCGGGTACTGAACGCCCGTTGCCGGCTATTTGGGAGTGAAATCCCCGCACATTTATGACCGCAGTGTCGTGCTTAATCCTTATCTTAAGCCCCTAACCCTCCGTGGTGAGCTTGCGGGACTACTCGGAGAAGATGGCCGAAGCGTTGTGTTGCTCTCTCGCGCAAGAGTGCATAACCTGTGGGAAAAGTGTACAACCTCTGCAGAGTGTAAAATTCAATCGATTGGACGTTGTCACGGCATATGACACATTTATGTTATGAGATCACATTGATTAGCCACCCTCTTATTCCTTGACGTGTGAGTGGGTGTATTAGACGCCCGTGTTTTGGAAATAATGGCAAGTGTGCCGGGTCGGTAAGGCCATTGTGGTCCGAAGGCCCAACTAAAACTTGGGAACTGGCGGGATGGAATTATTCTCCCCCAGGGCCAATCAACTAAAATATGACAATCAAAACTCCTGTTTTTATCTATGTTTCCTTGAATTGCTAAACCCTGCATAAAACTCACTTACTGCAAATAAACCTTATGGCCTACTCCCTTGCTAAGACCGATTATGCATGTACTTATACCCTTGAGTAGTATAGGGCTTGCTGAGTACCTTATGTACTCATTCTTGCTGTTAACCCTTCAGAGGAAGAAGAAGAAGAAGTCGCAGGAGACGATTATGACGAGTAGGGTCGACGTCTGCTCAAGTTTGCCTATGGTGTTCCGTAGTGTTTTCTTTAAGTTTGTTGTATCCAGGCTAGTATGCTAGCCTCTATCTGGTTTGTAACTTAAGACCATGTTCTGAACCCTATGGGATGTAATAATTATTCGTGTATGTGCAATGGAACACTTTGTTTGTGTGTACCAACTACTAATCCAGGGATTGGTACGGTAAGCACGTGGATTCCAGAAATGGGGTCTGACAGAGTGGTATCAGAGCCATACTTGACCGTAGGACGAGACCCTTAGGATTTGATCAACTTAGGATAGCTTATTTCTAGCTATAAAAACTATTTTCACAAAACTATCACTTTATTCTCACCTAAAGCTCTAGTTTTATATAAAATCTTTCACTAACTCCCTCTAACATCTTTTGTTCTAAACAGATGGAGATCGAAGAAGGCCACGTTGATGAAGATGGATGGACCCACACCTGGGCTGAGGAAGTGAGTGGTTTTCCAACCACACTCACCCGTATTCTTTGGTACTTCGACATTGACAAGAAGCCCCACTACCGCTGGAAGGAGTACGATGAAGATGGAATTCCCCGCTGCATGGCGCACATCTGTGTGCATGTTGAAGGCGAAGACCCACCCCTGGAAGCCTTTACCAAGACTACCCTCGGATCCAGATCTGCCGACGCCATACAGGCAGTAGCCAGGATTGCAGCCATAGAGGTTTGTGAGCAACTCATGGGACAGTCAGGAACCACAGCCATCAAGTACCTACCTCCGGACGACACTGACAACCCTATCTGGGAGCACCGCCTGAAGAATCTCTTTGGAGAAACCCGCACCGAGAAGGACAGTTGTCTGGTTGAGACAGCGTTGTACCTACAGTCCCTGGACTGCCACCACCAGACCGTCCTTGATCTATGGGAGGAGGATATCCAGCGTGGTCAGCAGTGGAGGAACCAATGGCAAGAAGCCCATCACCAGGCAGAGATGTACCTAGCTACGCGGAATGAGGCTGACCTCTTGAAGGCACAGTTAGAGGCTTCCCGCTACTACGCTGCACAGTCAGAGCGTGCAAAGGGAGCCCTAGAAGACGAGATCGAGTTCCTGAAGAAGACCATGGAGAAGGAGCGTGCTGAAGCAAGTGATGCCAAGTTGGGATATCAGGAAGTTCTAGATGGGATGTCCAAGCTAATGGGTGACAGGACCAAGGCACATGTTGAGCAGTTGGACGCCCTCTACAAGAGAGGCAAGGGTTTGGGAAAGATCGAGCCAAACAGTGGGATTGTCCGTGTCACTGCCTGCCACGGGGAGTATGAGACAGTGATGCCCGCGGTCCCGGACCTGCCACAGGACACCTTTGACACCATTGCCCGAGGGACGCAGATGCCAGAGCCAGAGCCAGAGCTGAGATACTTCGGATACAAGATCAGGAAGGTGGCCAAGAAGAGAGCTTTCACGAAGACCCCCGAGGGACGCCCTGCGTGGCCACCCTCTGCACCGAAGCTTGACCCAGTGACCCGAGCTATTTTCAGCCAGGAGCTTGTCCAGTCGACCGCCGAGAGTTCTAGCGCCCCGTGCAGAGGCTACATCAACATCAGCGATGACACTGAGACAGAGGAGGACCCAGAGGAGGACCCTTTCGAGCCTATGGAGGACACTACCGACTGACGTACTACAGTTTCGCCAGGCGCCGAGCACTGAGGAGTGCACTTGTACCCCTAGCTTAGTTCTAGTTAGCTTTTCAGTATTAGCAATCAGTTGTATCCCCTAGTTGTATCAGGATCGCAGTAGCACGTTGTATTAATCCCCTATGTACTTTATCTTATGACTGTAATCTAAAACTTGTATGGTGTTTTCGATGTTTTATTTGAATCTTTGCATGAATGATGTTGTGTGCTCTTAAACTCAGACCAGTACACTATAACTAAATATAATAACTTAGTAATTATAATGATCAAGTAACCTGAAGTTTCTACCAAACAATGACAGGATGCCTCCAACGCGATCTGCACGCATCCACAACCGCCAAGTTCGCCAGAATAGGGAACAGAACAATGAAGAACAAGAACGTTCTGCAAGGGGCAGAGGACGTGGAAGAGCTCCAGTAAGAGGAAGACAACGTGGCAGACGTGAACGTGCCCCTGAAGCATGTAACATCCTGGCTCAGGGCTTAATAGGATTGATAAGAATACTCATACCAACAGTTGCAACTTCTTTTCCGGAAGCTCATCTTGAAAGAACTCCGGGGTTAAGCGTGCTTGGCCCGGAGCAATTTCGGATGGGTGACCGACCGGGAAGTCCTTCCCGGGTGCGCACGAGTGAGGACAAAGTGCGCAGAAAAGACGTGTGTTGGTCTGTGGGGACAGTCTTGAGATCCTAGAGAGCTGCCAGGCGTGCGGGCCCGGCCTCGTGGAGGCGGGACGTCACAAGTGGTATCAGAGCCGACTCTCGCGGTTTCACGGGCGCGTGTGGGCGCAGTTGCGCAGGCATGGTGTGCATGGCTGGTGTGGGCCCAAGTGGTCACACAGCATGGCACATGCGCTGGCACTGGACGCACGGACGTGGCCAAGAGAGGAAGTTCCTGGCCTGGGGTTGATCGACGAGGACGTCGATCTCCTAAGGGGGTGAGACATGCGCTGGCACTGTTGGTATGAGTATTCTTATCAATCCTATTAAGCCCTGGGCCAGGATGTTACATTCTCACCCCCTTAGGAGATCGACGTCCTCGTCGATCAACCCCAGGCCAAGAACTTCCTCTCTTGGCCACGTCCGTGCGTCCAGTGCCAGCGCATGTGCCATGCTGTGTGACCACTTGGGCCCACACCAGCCATGCACACCATGCCTGCGCAACTGCGCCCACACGCGCCCGTGAAACCGCGAGAGTCGGCTCTGATACCACTTGTGACGTCCCGCCTCCACGAGGCCGGGCCCGCACGCCTGGCAGCTCTCTAGGATCTCAAGACTGTCCCCACAGACCAACACACGTCTTTTCTGCGCACTTTGTCCTCACTCGTGCGCACCCGGGAAGGACTTCCCGGTCGGTCACCCATCCGAAATTGCTCCGGGCCAAGCACGCTTAACCCCGGAGTTCTTTCGAGATGAGCTTCCGGAAAAGAAGTTGCAACTGTTGGTATGAGTATTCTTATCAATCCTATTAAGCCCTGGGCCAGGATGTTACATTCTCACCCCCTTAGGAGATCGACGTCCTCGTCGATCAACCCCAGGCCAGGAACTTCCTCTCTTGGCCACGTCCGTGCGTCCAGTGCCAGCGCATGTGCCATGCTGCGTGACCACTTGGGCCCACACCAGCCATGCACACTATGCCTGCGCAACTGCGCCCACACGCGCCCGTGAAACCGCGAGAGTCGGCTCTGATACCACTTGTGACGTCCCGCCTCCACGAGGCCGGGCCCGCACGCCTGGCAGCTCTCTAGGATCTCAAGACTGTCCCCACAGACCAACACACGTCTTTTCTGCGCACTTTGTCCTCACTCGTGCACACCCGGGAAGGACTTCCCGGTCGGTCACCCATCCCGAAATTGCTCCGGGTCAAGCACGCTTAACCCCGGAGTTCTTTCGAGATGAGCTTCCGGAAAAGAAGTTGCAACTGTTGGTATGAGTATTCTTATCAATCCTATTAAGCCCTGGGCCAGGATGTTACAAAGCAGAAAGAAGAAACAGGAGGGTTGAGCAAGAAGTAAGCCAGCATGGTGAAAATGAACTGAGTGACAACCATGAAGAAGACAACCAAGACGGGAACGACAACCAAGATGTGAACGACAACCAGGACGGGAACAACAACCAAGACGGGAACAACAACCAACAACAGGAGCTGCCGCACCCACCCGCAACCTTAGCTGACGTGATGGCCGCCCAGACACAGCTTCTGCAAGCTATTGCAGCAAACCAACATCGTGGACAGCCACCTACCAAGATGGGAGAATTCATGAGGCTTAGGCCTCCAGTCTTCGACAATACACTGGAAGATCCCTTGGCTGCAGATGACTGGCTGAGAAACATTAGCAAGAAGTTGGACATCGTAGCAGCAAATGATCAAGAAAGAGTTACACTTGCTTCTCACCAGCTGATTGGAGCCGCAGGCGAATGGTGGGACAATTACCGTGAAGCAGTTGCTGATCCAAGTGCTATCAACTGGCAGGAATTTCAGCAAGCTTTCAGAGATTACCATATTCCGGAGGGAATTATGGAAATGAAAGCTGACGAGTTCCGTGCACTAAAGCAAGGGCCTATGACTGTCAACCAATACATCAAGAAGTTCATGAAGCTAGCACGCTATGCGCCTGATGAAGTCAACACTGACAAGAAGAAGCAGGATCGCTTCAGGAAGGGACTGCATACTGAGTTGAAGACCCAGTTAGTCACTCATATCTACCCAGACTTCAACACTCTCATGAATAGAGCCATACTATTGGAAGATGCCCGCTCCGACCTAACTACTGAGCGCAAGCGCAAGTTTCAAGCTAGGAAGTATAAGCAGCAGGAAAGGTTCCCGAAGCCGAGGTATGACAACTCTCAGAGATCGCGCCGCCAGCCAACAATGCAGTATCGTTCATCCGATTCTGGACCGCAACAAAAGCAGCCTACTCAGTCACACCGCTCCAACAGCACCTCAGCACCTCAGAGGAGTGCCAGCACAGTCAACCAAGCAGCGCCACCAGTCCGAGCCTGTTTCCATTGCCGTGACCCTGGTCACATGATTGCTCGGTGCCCCCTGCTACAGAATGCTGGAGGATCACAAGCCAATGCAGGAGCCGCAACAGCAAGGTCAGGTGCTAGCCGTAACGCACCCCAAGGTTCTGGACAACAGAAGAAGACAGCAAGCTATGGAAGAGGACGTGTGAACCACATCGATGCTGCTGATGCTGAAGACTCTCCAAACGTTGTGATCGGTGAGTTTTTAGTAAATGCAACACTTGCCACAGTTTTATTTGATTCTGGAGCTTCGCATTCGTTTGTTTCTTCGAAGTTTGTTGCCAAGCATGGATTACCTACTGTTTTACTAAAAACCCCTCTTTTAACCAAATCCCCTGGAGCTACCATGAAATGCCTTTTTGGTTGTGAAGGAGTTAAAATCCTTTTAAGTGGGGTAGAATTTTTGGCAAACCTAGTAGTGCTGAAATCGGAAGGAATAGATGTGATTCTTGGAATGAATTGGTTAGCACGCCACAAAGGAAATATATCATGTGCTGATCAAAAAGTTACTGCCACCAATCACAAAGGAGTTACTGTAGAATTCCAACCTCGCCGTTTGACAGCTGAGCCTATGATATGCAATCTTCAAGCCATATCTGTAGAAGAGGTACCCGTAGTATGCGAATACCTAGATGTGTTTCCAGAAGAGTTGCCGGGAATGCCACCAGATCGAGATGTCGAGTTCTTGATCAACCTGATCCCTGGAGCAAACCCAATAGCCAAGAGACCATACCGGATGGCTGCCAATGAATTGGCCGAACTAAAGGAACAGATTAGAGAATTACAAGAAAAAGGTTTTATCCGCCCAAGTTCATCACCTTGGGGAGCCCCAGTTCTCTTTGTAAAGAAGAAAGATGGAAGCCTAAGAATGTGCATTGACTATCGGTCATTGAATGAAGTCACCATCAAGAACAAGTATCCGCTACCCAGGATCGACGATCTTTTCGATCAACTGAAAGGAGCCAAGTACTTCTCCAAGATTGACCTAAGGTCAGGATATTATCAGCTGAAAATCTGACATTGTGACATCATGAAGACAGCGTTTGTGACCCGTTATGGCCAGTATGAGTTTACAGTTATGCCATTTGGATTAACCAATGCCCCAGCATACTTCATGAATCTGATGAACAAGATTTTCATGGAAGAGTTGGACAAGTTTGTTGTTGTCTTCATAGACGACATACTTATCTACTCGAAGAGTGCAGCTGAACATGAAGAACATCTAAGATTGGTTTTGGGAAGATTAAGAGAGCATGAACTCTATGCAAAGTTTGACAAGTGCGAATTTTGGTTACAAGAAGTTGCTTTCCTTGGACATATCATCACTGCAGAAGGAGTAGCAGTCGATCCCTCAAAAGTCGAAGCAGTTATCAACTGGAAGCAACCTACCAATGCATCAGAAGTCAGAAGTTTTCTTGGATTAGCTGGTTACTACAGAAGATTTATAGAAGGATTCTCGAAGGTAGCTAAGCCAATGACGGAATTGACCAAGAAAGAGAAGAAGTTTCAGTGGACGAAACAGTGTGAAGACAGTTTCAAGAAATTGAAATCGAACCTCACAACAGCCCCAGTACTTATACTACCGGATATCCACAAGGATTTTGTGGTATATTGTGATGCATCCCGACAAGGACTTGGTTGTGTATTGATGCAAGATGATCGAGTTGTTGCTTATGCATCAAGACAGCTGAAGGTTCATGAGCAGAATTACCCGACTCATGATTTGGAATTAGCAGCCGTAGTGCATGCCCTCAAGATATGGAGACATTACCTTATTGGTAATAAATGCAAGATTTTCACTGATCATAAGAGTTTGAAATATATCTTCACTCAACCAGAACTGAACCTGAGACAGAGAAGATGGTTAGAGCTGATCAAGGACTATAACCTTGACGTTCAGTATCACCCAGGAAAAGCCAATGTAGTGGCCGACGCTTTGAGCCGCAAAGCTTATAGCAAGAGTCCAAGAGCAAGAAAAGTGAGCCCAAGGTTGACAAAAGAAATGGAAGGGTTGAATCTGCATATTACCACACCAGGACAAGTTTTTGCCCTGTGTGTACAACCAACATTGGAAAATCGCATCCGAGAAGCTCAGGCAAAAGATCTGAAACTGCAAGAAATCAAGGAACTCATGGGAGTGAACAAAGCCCCAGGATTCCGAATAGATGACCAAGAAACTCTTTGGTATGAAGACCGGATCTGCGTACCGAACGAGGAAGAATTGAGAAAGCTCATTATGGATGAAGCCCACAATTCTGCTTATTCAATCCACCCAGGGACAACGAAGATGTACCAAGATCTAAAACAGAAATATTGGTGGATAGGCATGAAGAGAGATATCGCAGAATTTGTCGCATACTGTGACACCTGCAGAAGAGTTAAGGCAGAACACAAGAGACCGGCAGGACTACTGCAACCTTTACATATTCCAGTATGGAAATGGGATGAGATTACAATGGATTTCATTGTGGGACTGCCACGAACAAAGAAGGGAAATGATTCAATATGGGTCGTGGTTGACCGATTGACCAAAGTAGCTCACTTCGTAGCTGTAAAGAATGCCTATGCTGGAGATAAATACGCACAGCTGTATGTTGACAATATTCTGAAGTACCATGGAGTACCTAGCAGAATTATAACTGATCGAGGTACCCAATTTACCTCAAAATTCTGGAAAAGCCTACATACCCTCCTCGGAACCAGGTTGGATTTCAGTTCAGCATACCACCCACAGACTGATGGACAGACAGAACGAGTAAACCAGATATTGGAAGACATGCTTCGAGCCTGCGTGTTGACATACGGAAAGGATTGGGAGAAAAGCCTCTCGTTTGCTGAGTTCTCCTACAACATTATCAAGCCAGCTTACAAATGTCACCCTTTGAAGCACTCTACGGCAGGAAATGCAGAACCCCGTTGATGTGGTCAGAGGTTGGAGAACGCTCTTTCTTCGGCCCTGCCATAATCAAAGACGCCGAAGAGCGAGTTGCAGCGATCAGAGAAACGCTAAAGGTAGCCCAGAGTCGACAAAAGAGTTATGCCGATAAGCGTCGAAGGGACCTCACCTTTGACAAAGGAGACTATGTATATCTCAAGGTATCTCCGATACGCGGAACTAGACGTTTCCAAATTCGAGGCAAGTTAGCCCCTCGATACATCGGACCTTTTGAAGTCCTCAAGAAGGTTGGAGCCGTAGCCTATCGGTTAAAACTGCCAGAAGAGCTATCCGATGTACACCCTGTGTTCCACGTGTCACAATTGAAGAAGTGCCTCAGAGTACCTGATCATCAAGTACCCGTGGAGACTATGGACTTACAACCAGATCTCAGATATCAAGAGCTACCTATTAAAATTCTGGATGTCGTAACGCGACAGACAAGGAGAACCGCAGTAAGATTCTGCAGAGTACAGTGGAGCAATCACACCGAAGCAGAAGCTACTTGGGAACGGGAAGAAGATCTCAAGAAGGAGTTTCCATACCTTTTCGAGGAACCAACCGAATCTCGAGGACGAGATTCCCTTTAAGTGGGGTAGGTTTGTCACATCCCAAATTTTAATAACCGAATAATAAAAATCACTTCAAGAAAATTTCGTAGATTTTAGGATTCAATTTAGAATTTTTGAAAACAAAAGTTCAAACCTTGTTAAGCTTAAGAATTTAGAAAAAGGGAATTTATGAAATAGGAATTAAAAATGGAACTTGCTAACATGATTGCTAGCTAAAACCTTGATTTTACAAAATTTATTCGAATTTGTTTGACTCGATTTGGAGTTCATTTGAATTTTGTATGATTATTTCAAGTTCTGGAAAATGTTCAAACTATTTCTTTTCCCTCCTTGCTATCGGGCCGCATTCTTCCGGCCCATTCCCTTCCTTCCTTTCCCGCCGGCCTGTTTCCCTTTCTCTCTTCCCCGCTGGGCCGCGCTTTCTTCTCTTTCCTTTCCCTCCGGCCCGGCCGCGTCCAGCCCAGCCCGGCCCCGGCCCGCGCGGACGACGCCGTCGTCCACCTCACGCCGCCGCAGCCTTCTCGCGCCGCGTGGCGAGCGCCGCCTGCCCGCAGCACCACGCCGACAGCCCGTCGCGTCGCGCATCTCCGCCAGCCGCTCGCGGATGCGCCCCGGCCTCTAAAGCTCGCGCCCGCGTGCCGCCTTGCCGCCTGCTCCCGCTGCGCCGCCCTTGTCGCCGACTGGCCGTCGCGGCATCCCGCCGAGCCGTCGCTTCGCCACTGCCGCAGACGCTGCTTGTCCCCCTCATCATCACCTCGACAAGCCGCACCGCGCCGCGCTTCGCGTTCCGAGGCCGCCGCCGCGCCAGGCACTCGAGCGCGCATGCGCGCATGCGCCGAGCGGCATGGCCGACCGTTCCTGCCCCGTGGAGCAGCCTCGCCCCTATATAAACCCCCTTGAGCTCCGCCGCAAACCACCGCGCTCCCACAACCGCTCCACGGTGAGCTTCCCCCTCTAGCGCCGCCCAATTTCCGTTTTCCCCTTTCTCCCCCAACTCCGGCCGCCGCGCAATTCAACGCCGGCGAGCCCTTTCCACCTCCACCTCCTAGTGCCACGCGTAGTCCTCCACCTGCACGACCTCCACGAAGCTTCGCTTCGTCGCGTCCCGGCCCGCGGCAACGCGAACGCCGAGCGCCGCCATGCGCCGCCGCCTCCGCTCGTCGCCGGCCGCCGTCGCTGCGAGTCCGGCGACCCCACCATGCCGCCCGCACTCGCCACACTCCCGCGCACCTCACGCGCTAGCACGGAGTCCACCAAACCCACTCCACGCACACTTCCGCCACCGCGCCGCCGCCGCTCCAACTCCGGCGACTTGTCGCCGTCGCTCCGCCCCTCCTCGCACCTGCGCGACCTGCCGTCCAGCTGCGCCGCGCCGCAAGCCACCTCCACGGCGACTCCTCGCCGTCCCCCGAGCCCTACAGCCGCCGGCGGCGAGCCCTCCGGCGAACCGCCGCCGCGCGCCCCGCCGCCGCCAACCAGCGCACGCCACGTCGCCCGCCACGCCAGCGCCCGCTCCGCGCGCGCCTGCACCCGGTCCACTGGACCGCTCTCACACGCACTGCCACGTGGGCCCGGTCCACAGTAAACCACGGGCCCAACTATCAGCCACACACCAAGCGAAATTGCTAGATCCACCCAGCTTAGTGTACACAGAACCTTATTCCGAGCCTTTTCCAATATAAGAAAAATCCCCAAAAATACCAGAAAATAGGAAATAATTCATAGAACCCAATCCTACCCTTGGTTACTCCAGAAGAATATCTAAACATCGTTTACACTCATTTCCGCCATGATTACCCCCCTAACCT
Source organism: Eragrostis nindensis (assembly GCA_012490785.1). Lineage (NCBI taxonomy): Eukaryota > Viridiplantae > Streptophyta > Magnoliopsida > Poales > Poaceae > Eragrostis > Eragrostis nindensis. The sequence continues at coordinate 450,601 of JAAXCT010000132.1, read as the reverse complement.
TCATTAGGCCATATCTTCATCGCTCTAACTCCGTTTTCGACGATTCTTGTTCCGTTCATCTCCTCTTAGCTCTCCGCATTCAATATTGCCCTCGGATATCTCTCTCTTATTTCATTTGATTCATATTTGGTTTTATTTGGTTTATTTTGTTTACGCATTAGTATTTATTTTGGCGTTGTTACGTGTAGACTACGAGGAGCACGAGGACAACCCCGAGGACGAGGGATACGAGGAGGATTCAGACCCGAACTTTGAAGGCAAGCTCTATTTTCTCCTTGATCATGATTGATCCTATTATTTTTGCAATGCACCTATGTGGCCATCGTAATCACTATGCATTAATTGTTATTTTACTGCTTGAGTAGCTATTATCCTACTTGCTTAGCGATATTGATGCAAATATTTAGGCATAAATAATTGATCCTTGATTTACCCCTCGTTTACCATCGCCTTGATAACCTTAGGGTACACTATCGTTTAGGCTTAATTAAATGATAGTGTAATTGCCTTGATATTAGTATACATGCTTAGGACCCCTCGCAATGTTTCTACATTGCTACATCTTTACACACATACTTGCTTTTATAAATGCGTTAAAATGAGTTTGGTGGTGTGTGTACTATATGGGGTTGGGAGTAGTACAACTGGTGTTAGGTGATGGTGATGAGCATGGGATGGGTATGGATCGAGGGCGAGGCCAAGTAGTGAAGTTAATGCTTGCGTGATAGTCCACCTTATGTGGAATGTTGGTGCTCGCCCTGGCCGCATAAGGACCGGTTCTTGCGACTGTAAACATAATGATTTCTCGTACAACCATAGAACCTGTCTTGGGCAGGACTTTGTCCTACCTTCTTGGTACTTCTGCAAGTAATTATCACCTGGTGGCCGGTAGTGGCAGCGGACTGGTTAGGGGGAACACATCGGGTACTGAACGCCCGTTGCCGGCTATTTGGGAGTGAAATCCCCGCACATTTATGACCGCAGTGTCGTGCTTAATCCTTATCTTAAGCCCCTAACCCTCCGTGGTGAGCTTGCGGGACTACTCGGAGAAGATGGCCGAAGCGTTGTGTTGCTCTCTCGCGCAAGAGTGCATAACCTGTGGGAAAAGTGTACAACCTCTGCAGAGTGTAAAATTCAATCGATTGGACGTTGTCACGGCATATGACACATTTATGTTATGAGATCACATTGATTAGCCACCCTCTTATTCCTTGACGTGTGAGTGGGTGTATTAGACGCCCGTGTTTTGGAAATAATGGCAAGTGTGCCGGGTCGGTAAGGCCATTGTGGTTCGAAGGCCCAACTAAAACTTGGGAACTGGCGGGATGGAATTATTCTCTCCCAGGGCCAATCAACTAAAATATGACAATCAAAACTCCTGTTTTTATCTATGTTTCCTTGAATTGCTAAACCCTGCATAAAACTCGCTTACTGCAAATAAACCTTATGGCCTACTCCCTTGCTAAGACCGATTATGCATGTACTTATACCCTTGAGTAGTATAGGGCTTGCTGAGTACCTTATGTACTCATTCTTGCTGTTAACCCTTCAGAGGAAGAAGAAGAAGAAGTCGCAGGAGACGATTATGACGAGTAGGGTCGACGTCTGCTCAAGTTTGCCTGTGGTGTTCCGTAGTGTTTTCTTTAAGTTTGTTGTATCCAGGCTAGTATGCTAGCCTCTGTCTGGTTTGTAACTTAAGACCATGTTCTGAACCCTATGGGATGTAATAATTATTCGTGTATGTGCAATGGAACACTTTGTTTGTGTGTACCAACTACTAATCCAGAGATTGGTACGGTAAGCACGTGGATTCCAGAAATGGGGTCTGACATAGGACCTACTCCGCCGCCCATGTACGTACGTACGCTCCGTCCTTCAATTCGTCCGTCGAGCTCCCATCCCGGCCTTCCCATGTGCATGCATACTCGATCGTCATCTGTATATCTTTGCTTGATCGTCGATCTGCTAGCGTTTCAGATGGACTCGGTCTTTGTTCGCCACTGCACTCGTTTTGCATGATTTAGCACTCGAGATTTGTGCTGGAGTAACATTTTAATTACCATTGATTGCTGTATCTCGGGTGATATGCAGATATGGCTGTGTATCTCGGGTGATATGTGGCTGTGGTATATACTTGGATCATGCTATATATACCTCACGACAGATGACCGCTTTCAATAATGCAGTATACTTTTGGGTCGTAAGCTAGACTATCCTACGTGTGTCTCGAGTTTCACTTGTAGGCACAACAACGTCATGGCATCCATCTAGCTAGATCATGTGTCTATTGTAGTAGTAGCTAGGAGACTGCATGCTGGACGTACGTACGACGCCTTAGGTGATGGAAACGTTCTTGCAGCCGGCCGGCCGCATGCATCACCGATTCACCGCTAGCTTGTTTCTCGGAAACTTCGTGCATGCAGCACCGCTAGCAAAATGCCATAGAGTAGCTCTCTATCCACCGCTTTCTACTCCAGTCTTTTGTGGACGTCATTCTAATAGTAAATTTTATTTATCAATTAAAAATAAAATTAAAATGCTATCCTAACTTCATCAATGACAGTACATATTTATTGTGTTTCATACTGGTTAATTGGCACAATTGCAGTGTTACATCACATAGCAATGTCGTAGTGGACATCATTAGGATAAGTTTGTTAGCTAATAAAAATGAACTAAACTAAATTGTTATCCTAACAGTATCATCAAGAAAAAAAAACAAAGGGTTTAATGTACATTTTATTGTATTTCATACTTGCTAGCTGGCACAATAGGCAATATTAATGCAGTCGATTCTAGATCCTTATTTGTTGCTTGGATTTCATAGAGCACATTGGACGCACATTGTATTTCATACTAGCTAGCGGGATTTGTTGCTTTGGAGTAGTATGTAGCATTGTATATTCATAAGGGTGAATCTCAAGATCAGCCAGCCTTGTCTTTAATTTCGGATGCGCTCATAGGGTAGGGTTGTGTGCGTTTGTTCATAAGGGTGAGTACTCGTGAGAATTTTTGAGTTTCTACATAAAAAAAAATTCATGGATTTCCTGCTAGTAACTGTTATTCATGCCAATGTGTCTGAAATTTGACTTCTGGCCGCAAAACGTCATGGAATCCATCCGCATCCTCCGCCGATTGTAGGGGACTGCAGTAGGCGTATGACGCCTTAGATGATGGAAACGTACATGGATTTCTTGTATCACATGCTTAAATATTGTCTCTCGATCGGGCACTGCTATACATATGACACTTTGCATGCGTCATATACGTGCCCGCCTTAGCTTTTTCCTTGGAAATTTCACACATCGCTGCACAACATCTCAAAGCACTGTCATAATAGCTCTCTCTATGCCCCAAACTTTCTACTCACTCTGGTTTTTAGTGGACACCATTGGGATGAATTTTATTGGATAAAAATAAAATAAAACTATTATCCTACCATAATCAATAAAACAACTGGAAGGATTAGTACAAGTTTATTGCATTATTCTCGGTGGTATAATAGCATGTAGATTCATCATGTCATGGATTCCTGCTAGGTACCTCATCATTTGATAGATCCCACCTAACCACATAGGTAGTAGTTGACATTTCACAAATTAAAATAAACGTCGCGAGCGAACTTCATATATATTTGGATTTTAAATATTCGGGAAATATTGACAGAAATGTAATTACAAACATAATATAAGATCTACGTGGATAAGATAATCTATTGAAAGAGATTAATTTTCTAGTCTACCCAACAATATCTCACTATCTCAACCAATTAACAAATTCTAACACAAGGTCATGGATAAGAAAATTACCCTTTGGACACAAAAAAGGCTATGTGCCATGTAACACATGGCATACCAAGCGAGGGGCTTTGGATGCCCCCTCCATACACCCAAAAGGTAGGAAATTAAAGTTGAAGGATAACCCAGATCACCACAAACAGGAAAGAAATATACGCCTGCTTATGATACTTTATTTATGACGTTGATTCTTTGTCCATTGAAATTGAAATGTATGTACGCCCGAGATTGATTTTTTGATTTAGAAACACAAAGAAAAGGAAAGGAAAAATCTCGCAGATACAACAAACGGCAGCAGTCCATCCCCCCACCTCATATACACCTGACCGGGCGCAAACGCAAACGCCTCCTCCTCCTCAAGCCAAGAATCCAAGGAAGCCCAACCCCGGCCGTGTTGAGCCAAGCACACCTCGCCTCAACTCCCCCGACCAACCACCGTCCCCTCGCCATGCATCAGCCGCCGTGCCGCCGCCCCTCTCTGGCCGCACCGCTGTGACGCACGTCGTCGTCTCGTGCAAGCCAAGTGATACTTTCGATCGATCTTGGGCAGGCGGCCGGGATGGGCGTGCACCTACTGAAGAAGCAGCACTCGTCGCCGTCGATTGGAGGAGGGTCGAGCGGCGGGTCGTCGTCGGCGGCGGCGATGCCGCCGAAGGGGTGCATGGCGGTGCGGGTGGTGGCGCCGGCGGGCGGCGCGGAGGAGGAGGAGGAGCGGTTCGTTGTGCCGGTGGGGTACCTGAAGCACCCGTTGTTCGTGGCGCTGCTCAAGGCGGCGGAGGAAGAGTACGGCTTCGCGCAGAAGGGCGCCATCACCATCCCCTGCGGCGTCGACCACTTCCGCCGCGTCCAGGGCATCATCATCAACCAGCACAAGCAACACCACTCCGGCCTCCTCTCGGGCGGCCACCACCACCACAATCACCATCACCACCACTTCCACATCGCCGCCTGCTTCCGCGCCTGATCGATGCATGGCGGCCATGGCTGGATCTGCTTGGAGCTGCTGCAAAAGTTCTCGGTCCTCTTGAGTGGATCGAAGAACAATAATACTAGTACTTATGTAGGGTTTTTTTCCTCCCCTTCTTGATTAGGATGATTTAGATGTGCAGCAGGCCGGTGATGCTTGTTGAGTGGTAGCAGCATGACCGTGGATCTGCAGGTTGGACATATGAATCGATGGATCATTAGAAAGAATTTTCACTAGGTTTCTGATGATGATGATGAAAAAGAAGATCAAAAGGAAAGTGTTTCGATCAGTGCTTAGACTTTATGCTCTCTTTCCCTTTGGTTCTTGTTCTCCTTTCTATTTTGTGAATGAATGCTAGCTAGTACCGGCCAGTTGTTGGCATATTGTCATATCTTTCCTTTTTCATTTCCTCAGATTCTGCTAGTTGGTAGTATTCTCTCGGAAAGAAATGCATGTCCAGCTTCATCCAGCAGGTCTGGGTCGGTAGGAGAGATATTGAAGCTGCACAAAACCAAGCCACTGGAATTTTTTTTCGGAGAGATTTCAGCGTTTTGAGAGGTCCCTGATTGTCTTCCCCTCTCCCAAGCTGCTAGTTCAACAAGACAACAACAATCTGGAAAAGAAGGGGCCGGTGCAAAAGTTCGTTTTTCTTTATGTTCCCTTCCATCTTTTGTCACATCTCTTCTACTAGCTGTTCTCGCATAGGCTTAGTGCTGTATTAGTGCCACTAATCATTATTCTCTTGAACTTAATGCTACTGGTGCTAGCTGCCATCATAAACATGCCGTCCAAGACTAGATGCTTGTGAAAATATTCGTGGAAAAAATATTCTCGTGAAATTAAGTGCTGCATAGCTTTTCTTTGAAATAAAATTGAATAAAATGAGGAACATGTGTGCATAGGGAAGCGAGACCTGGTACTGCAGCCGTTCAGAGAGCTTGTAGTGCCAGGGAGACCTGCTCTTGGGTCAGACAGTCAGAGAGAGAATCTGGCGCAGGTATATAGGGCGGCGCCGCAGAAGAAAGGAATCAGACAAATTTCTCCGGCCTGAAGTACGAGAGAGAAAAGCAATGGGCACACACCCACATGCAGACTAATTTACTTTAATCTCTAGGTGATTAGTATCTTCTCGTCCTATCCGTAGCAGTTCAGTGGAGTAGTTTTCTTGTTGGTGAATCCCTCTAGGAGTAATCTTTGTGGATGGACGAAAACGATGCCTCCCTAGTGAACATGACAAAAGCGTAGTATTACGTAGGAGTATGTTCGATCCTCTTCATGTTCACGTCTCCAACCTATAAAATATACTCCATAAAAGGTTTTCAACGCCAGGAAGAAATCGACTATCATGTTCGAGCTCGACACGGTATGCATCGTCTATTCACATTGGCAACTTCAGGATTGGACAGAGCGAACGAAACTTCTAGTAACCGCAATTAGATCTTCAATAATTCCCTATATATCGACTAATTCTGCAGACTTCCAGTTTCCAAGCAGGTCTTGGCGCCATTCTTGGTCTTGAAGGTAGAATGATCCGCATATTGAGAAACGAAGCTACAGCATCCTTTTCTACAAGGGCAAAGCACCATGCAGATGGACAAGGCGGCAACCACAAAATTTTGTGACAGGTGACCTGTCCACTGTAGCTGTGTATATATTCCTCCGGGCAACAGGACAATGGGCCTATGTGTGTGACTCTTGTTGCTTTGCTAGCTAATCGCTATGGATTCTTCCTGGACTCTTCCATTTCAATTCCTCTGTAGCTGTTACCTGCCCTGTCATCTAGATGTTGACCTGATCGAATGCCTCTCAACCTCTCTGTCGTCATGCATGCATGTATAGTACAAAATTGAACGGAGAGAGGTGGCGTTATATGTTGTTCAGTTTGACCAGGGCATGCATGACTGCATCCTGAATACTCCCTCCGTCCCAGAATATAAGCATTCCAGAGTTTAGTCAAAGTCAAGCTTCTTTAACTTTAACCATCAATTACAAAAAATATATAGCGCTTCAATATATACAGTTGATGTTGTTAGATTCATCATGATACCAACTTTCGTAATATGCAACTTTTCATATTAGAAATATTATATTTTTATATATATTGTTAGTCAAAGTTGAACATGTTTGACTTTCAACAAACCTAGAAATGCTTACATTATGGGACGGAGGTAGTAATATCCAGTTTAAACAGAAGGGTCGTGTCAGCTGTCAGGATGGGCATCAGCTGTTAGAGAGGACATGGAAGGCATGGACCGACTAACCTCCCCTGTCAACGCTGCCACGTCGGCGTGACAATGATGTGATTTTGCTGATGGGTTTATACGATCAATTCTGTTATAGCTGGTTAGGTGTGTCCCCGTCAGATTCAGATAGCCGGGGCTCACTCGATAGTCATCAGCCTTTTTTTTATAACAAGTTTCTGTATCCGTCCGTCGTCAGAGGCTAGGAACTATGGGACTGAAATGGGTTTATTTGACGAACATTGTCGTCACGCACGTGAGGTTCAAGGACAATCTGATTGCACGGATTGTCCTATTTGTAAAGATGGTTTCTTTTATCCATACATATCTGGAGGATAAGGAGTTCAGTAAACAAGCATGTTATTTTCCAGTAAAAAAGGCATTGCAGTTGCGGTCGTTATAACCGATGCTAGCTCTTGATCAACCTTGTTTTCGATCAAACGCTTAAAAGCAGCTTATGTGGACTGAACAAGATAGGGCAGCGTTGAGCAGATGACAGAGTTGAAATTGGCTTCCGGCAGCAGGTTGACACGCGTGTCAACTTTCAATAATTGCTGCCTAGCTACTTGCAAGAGATGTCCTCTTCGTGTACATACAGACACAGCACACTTGATGTTCTAGGGTGGTACTAGGCTACTAGGGGTCGCCGTTTGGTGGTAGTATATCCGTGGACCGGGCTTGTGCATAATCTAAAGACTCACGCCAAGTACGTAGTGTACTCACCATCAGTCACGCAAGTTGCTGCATTATTTCAGGTTGCGAAGCAGAAGTTGGTCTCTTGATGAACAACTGCGTCTGGATAATTTTCGCTTTCAAATTTGGCACTCAGATTCATCGCATGTGTGCTGTTCTGCTTCCCACTGGTACTGTCTTTCTCAGAGGAAGACATATCCTGCTGCAGAGTCGTCTTCTTCGACCAAGTGGTGAAAGAAGATGCTGCTTCATTTCAGCGCGTTTGTGAACACACTAGTTTTAGTTTTAATTTTCCTGGAATACATGCCTCCGCTGGAAGCGTGTATATACAGTGGCTTCAGCAACTGAAACATTTTTGGCCAAAAATGTTGTTTCAGCGTCTGTCTGCGCATATTTGGGACAATTTGTTGCACGTGCTTAATTTGTGTTGTACTACGTACTGTGCTGCTCCGGCTGGGACCAGCCCTGCTCTCATGCACATGGTCCATCAGTTGGATGCAATCTTGCTTCCATGATGGATTTATGATAACAACAGCGACAGAAACTGTTATATCCCTGTCAGAAAGATGCATATACGCATGCTAGAGCTGCAACATGGCATTATCCATGTAAATCGCCTTGGCAGAGAAAGGCAATGCGTTGTAGACATGAAGTCAGACGTTTGAACTTTGACCACTTATAAATGTGTAATCCTTGAAACTATTTATTCTAGTTACATGGAATCAGTTTCATCAGATTTCTGCACATTTATCAGTATATTTACCGTTATTTCTGCTAACACGCATGAGAATTCCAGAAAAATACTTGGTGGTCAAATATTCGCGCCGACTGCTATTCCATGTCCGGGAGGACAAGTGGAGAAGATGAAAACAACGGTTGCCAAACGTCTCCAAACGAAGGAGAGCAACCTGCATTTGTCTGTTGCCAGCCGAAATGCCTTCTTCCTTTGACGAAAGCGAAGCCGGGAACTCTGAACCTGACACTAAAAAACGAGCTTCTAGTTCATGGCTTTTCTCCGAGCCAGATGACAGCATCATGCCTGCCTCCATTAACGGGAGGGAATTTAATCAGCATCACAAGGCCGTGTCCGTACGTCCATTAATCCCCTCTCATAGTCTCTTCTTCAATCGACAGCGATGCCGATTGTAGTTCACCGACGGTCTGGGCATGCCGCCTACGCAAGACACTCTGACCAAATGAAAGAGATGAAGAGTTTAAGAGAAGGGTAACAATTATTCAGATGGAAAACAGGATTAGTGACGATGTAATTCCGCCCTATTTTTGGTAGCCTGTGGATGGACGCGAATGGAAGCTGAGAGCCAGACCGTAAGGTGCTGGTGATTGGAGCTGTTGACGCAGCCATGCATGACTGCATTGGTAGGGGCAGTGCATCTGAAAGTGACAGGTTGTTTGCTGCAATTATTCACTTCGATCGGCATGAAAGGATGGGAGCGAACGTGGCAATACAACTATGGAATGCAGGTGTGAACTGTGAAGCGATAAGGGATTTAACCTGGGCTTCCTCTGTTCCATTTCAGAGTGCGAGAATTTGGACAAGCCAAGCCCACACCTGTTGGAGCTGTGTACTGGTACTGATGGAAACAGGCCCAACACAATGCGACTCCTTGAAAATACAGTATTCAATACCTCATCATATCACTCTCCTGTTACTCCTCAAGGACCACCTGGAGTGTTAATTAATTTCAGGACCATAAAGAACCAGCTAGCTGAAGTCCTAGCTGCTTACTGTTATAAATCTTGTAATAATGAATAGAATCATATATTGATACGAAAATTAGTGTTCAAATCTCTGAAATTGGACTATATATATGGTGCGATCCGGGTCGTAATCCCATGTATACTTTCTTCCCACTTGAAAAAAAAGTACATGAGATGGGTAGGATTCTTTTGGTCGGCGTGGTTGTCTCCGTACTACTACTTGTAGCCTGCTATGGAACCAGTGCGTCTCGATCCTTTTTAACGACGAGCCAAGAGTCGGATCAGAAGTTCCATATCAATGAGACAAACTGGATTCGAGGATTGATCGTCAGTCATGGGGTCTCTTCTAGTAACAACCCGACCTATGTGAGCTCCTTCCGTTCCTCTATATATTCTTGTTTGATCAGTGTTCATTTCCTCCTACGTGTATTTCTTGTTTTCTGCACATCGTGTGGAAATCCATTGGCCGGAGCACGTACCTCGCACCAGGTTCATGTGACTTTTTACAAGAACGATTTTTTTTTTGCTTGACGTGACTTGTTATATACAGCTCGCAATCCATCGTGGTGATATGACACCTGATGGTTCTTACGGATGCATTGGAACGCTGGACGTGTATGGTTTCTCACTGAAACTTGGGCAAGGTACTGCCGGTGGGATTTGGATGGTTGATTCAGGAGATGGTTCACGGTCCAGTGCAAAAGAAATTGGAGTTGGCTGGAACGTAAGTAACTATACCTCTATACATCCGAAGTGCATATATGTGCATATATAGGAAGGTGATGTTCCTTATGTTTCCTTGACAGGTTGTGCCATCTGTGTATGGAGATTCACGCACACATTTGTTTACCATGTGGACAGTAAGGGCCTCTTCTTAGACCCAACAGTAACTGTTGTGATGTCTGTAGTTATTTGGCTCCTCAACTCCTGGATATATGTAGGATGATGGGTACCTTAAAACGGGCTGCATGAACACCAAGTGCCCTGGATTTCAACCAGAAAAGGGAGCAACCATCGCACCTGGCGATGTCATTGAGCATGTCTCATTTCCCAAGCAGTTACGCAAGCAGAACATCAACATTAAGATCGTCAAGGTAGTTCTAGAGTACTAGATAGAAACTGAACCGATCAACGACTGCCTTGTTTTAATGAAAAAAAAAATCAAACTGCAGGACGGTGCATCGGGAGACTGGCTTGTGCACTGCGGGATCAACCGGGAGCCGAGCTGATCGGACGCTTCCCCAGATCACTCTTCACCGGAGGGTTTGCAGAGAAGGCAGCAGCCGTGACGTTCGGCGGCATGGTGACAGCGCCCGTCTCGGATCCGGCGCCCATGGGAAGCGGGTATCTTCCAAAGGATCCCAGCAGCGCCGCGTCCGTAAACAACATCCAGCTCCTCGACCAAAACGGCCATGCGTCGCCTCTCACTCAGGACCTGCCATTCGTTATGAGTAAACCAGATACCTACACCGTCGGCCCCATTGTAAACGGCAAATTTTACTACGGGGGTCCCCAGTAGCCGACAGCATCAAACTCAGAATCAGCTCTAGTAATGGTATTTGGGATCGATATTGCTTGTCTTCCTCCCAATGCTCTCATAACATGATAGGCCTCACTGAGAAATCCAAAAATGCGAGTGGTAAAAAGAACGACACTATATTTCTTGAACAAACCATATGATTTTGCCGTCATTACATGGATCTTTACATGTCCTCTACAAAAGCTATGATGACAACAACCGAACACATCACAAACAGGAAGAATGATCATTAACCAGAAGAGAGGGGCGGAAGAAGCAGGGGCAACAACAATCAGGGGCCATATAACGAGAGGATTTAAATTAGAAGCAATTACAATTGGCAACCATTTAGTGTCGTCTTGTATTTGAGCCCCGTATGGTGACACCATGCAAAAATTTGGTAAACCCAAGAAAGTTGAGCTTGCCATCCGACTTTCTGATCCAGTCTTGCACAATTGAATAATGAGTTGGTGCAAGATTTAGTTCCTGTATACGAAAAAAAAATATGTCAGGGTAGCCAATATACAGGGGGGAGAAACACTGCATGGATCCAAACGGTGCTGATCCGATTCAGTTAAACTAATGTTATGCTAAATACCTGTGCCAACTCCTCAACTGATATAACTCGGTTGCCCTCTTGTTCAAAGTGCTGAAAAGCTGTTCCTGCAATTTCTTCCCACCTTTCCAAAGCCTCAAGCTGGTACGGGCTGATTGCTGCAGCACAGAACTCTTCAAAGTCCATCCTTCTGTACGCAAGCGGTTCCAACTGAGATAGGAGCATGAAAATCAGCAAATTCAGCCATCAATTCCATAAGTTTTAGAAGATGAAATGAGTTCTTAGAGATATCATGGATGAAGCATCAAGCAGCAGTATATTCAGTGTATGGGGTAATTACACTACGGCGGTTAATCATCATCAGACGGAAAATTTTCACTGATATCAACCCTAAAATAGATACGATGCACAATCATTATATAACCATTTAAGTCAGCATGTTTATCAACTACGATCGTAGCAACTTGCTGCTGTCTTCTTCCAAACTAGTAACAATTTTCCTTTGTAACAGCAAAACCCGTCAAACACAAAGAAACACGAGGACAAAAGCCAGCATTGAAAGACTATTAATATCATTACATAAGAAGCAAAGTGTCATGATCAGGGCGGTGAAAAGAGCATTATACAACAATGGTAACCAGGGCGCAAGAAAAGAGATACACTAATATATTTTCACTGGAAAGGAGAAACACAATCCATTTTCATTGGTGGAAGTGGCAGAATGATCAGCATACACGCTAATACAAAATAAGGATGCTAGTATTTTTTATGATAACTTTCCACATCTACAGCTTTAAAACGAGGATAACAAGCTATCAAGGTTTGTATTAGCACCATCTTTAAAAACAAAGGAAACAAGGAACAACTTTTCTGTTGCTTATAGTCCTGGTGATGAATCCTTACCGCATGCAAAAACTCAAGAACCCTTGATTCCTTCATCGCATCGGTTAAATATCTTGTTAGAGCCTGAACATAACAGCATGTTAAGCAGAAGCGGAACATGCAACATCATTCGCATAGGAAGACACAAGCAACTGTTCTGCTTTCTACATATCTCCATCTTGATAGGCAATTAGCAACAACAAATCACTCACCGTCCTAAAGTTGTCAAGTGACACGAACCCATCTCTAGGTTCAAGTAGTTTAAACTGCAGTCTAAGATACAAAAGTTCATCTTCCCGCAAAGCCTTTGATAGTGCCTATGCCAAAGAATATAAATGTTAGTTTAGAATTTTTAATGAGCGAAAACTTTGGCGGTGGTTACTTAGCACCACAACCTGCCACTACAAACACATTTGTATCAAGGACTTCTATCTGAAGCCAAAAAAAAAGAGTTTTGCAGCAATGCTATAGAAAACAAAAAATAACAAAATGAAGGCATGAGCTCTCAAAACTTTTTCTAAAAAATAATAGTACACCTATAAAAAGGATTAGTCTAAAGCATATGCTACCAGTTTTCCACCACAAAAGGTACATGCTCATGCACACATTTTCTATAAACTCTACAGCTGGGAGTGTCAAATGGTATTCATGTGGCTTTTTAGCACACCCAGCACGTGCACATTTCTGAGCTACATATTGCTATATCCATACAATCAATAAAAAAAAATGAGGAACATTTAGAAAGCAGAGAAGGTCAGGGAAGTCTGTTTTTACCTTCAATGCCAAACGTTTAAGAGGAGTGGCACGAAGGTATTGCTTAAGTAATCTGAAGACAAGTATGTCCAATGGAATTTGCCTTTGTTCATCTCGTAACCATGGGTGAGCTGCCATAAGAAAAAAAGACAAGCATGATCATTTTGATGGTTTCACTATCAAATAATGTATATAAATATCAGCTCCTAGAATAGATATTACTAAAATTCCTTAAAAAACAATTTTCCAAACTGAAGTACAGTGATATCACATACAGTAAATAATCATAAATGATAACTTACTCAGTGCTTGGACAGCAGTCATTCTTTTACGATAATCCTTGTTCAGAAATCTCTTCACAAAATCCTTTGCTTCAGCTGATACTGAAGGCCATGGTGAATCATCAAAGTTGGGATCGGCTCTCAACACAGAACGGAAGATCCCAGATTCTGTCCGTGCCCAGAATGGTCGACTGCCACAGAGCAGAATGTATGTTATGACACCTATACTCCAAATGTCTGCTTCCATACTGTATGACCTGTGTAGAACCTCTGGGGCAACGTAATATGCACTTCCAACAATATCATTGAGCCTTTCATCTGCATTATACAACATATAATACATAGCACCAAGTATCTAGTAAGTTAATGCAGTGAGCAGAAAAAGAAAAGGGTAAGGGTAAATGCCAACAGTGTACAGGCTATTCTATCATTCTATGCATCAAAGAACATGCAAAAATAAATAGTCAAATATGAACTCATCGACTGGTTATCTGGAATACAGACAGCTATGCCAAACTAAAAGCATTTCGTGAACGATACTACACTATACAAACAAACAACTCCAAGATTATCAAGAAAATGCTTTCTGAATGTACAAAATGTCAAAAAGAAGGCACAAGTTCCCAGGTTCCTTTCCCACATATTTCAATGTTTGTCATTTAATTTCTGCATACTACTCATCAAGCGGCAGCATGTGAAAAAACATTGTGCACAAGAATAAACTGGGATACAATATACGAGACAAAATACAAAAAGAAACACTGACATTGTAGATTATATCAAAATTGCATGATCAAATCATTGGCCCTGAGAACACACAGTGTGTCTAAGCTAGCATCGTGCAGCAAACTTCAGTTGTGAAAAGTTCACTACGATTAGTCCTTTCAAATTTGCTTACTTGAGCTAAAAATGAGGAATAATGTCTTTTCTATAGGGCATGTTAGAAAACTAGAATGCGTGCTAAGTTGCTAACGTATTTTGTAAACTAGTATGACATGTACAAAGATGAAGATTTTTTTAACTATTAGTACTTTACCTGGTCTAATAAAATCAGACAGACCAAAGTCGATCAACTTCATAGGAGCGCTTTCGTCTCTTGTCGTGAAAAGAAAATTCTGTCCAAATGAAATATACCAACTGGGTCAGAAAATATAGTCTACTGTTCAACAAACAGTACAGCCAATCTCTTAAAAGGAATAATAGCAAGTGCAGCCGGATAAGATGGCTAAGTAACCCAGTCAAGACCTATTGGACTGCATACATAAAAAAACTATAAAGAAAATAGCTCCAGTATACCTCCGGCTTCAAATCCCGATGCACTACTCCCTGAAGATGACAGAAGGCCACTACGCTCAAAATCTGTACAACGATTGCTTTAGCATCTTCTTCTGTGTATCTCCCACCTCTTCAACAGTTCAAATTTGCATCCTTGGTAAGTATTAACAAGAAACACTGCTAATTCGCAACCAAAGATGAATAAAACTTGTCAAACATACCTGGCTAATATTCTATCTAGCAACTCTCCACCCTCGCATAATCTGTCAAAAAGAAAGAACATGATAAAGCTGCCTACACTGGTTGCGTTATAAAGCATTAATGCATTGTGCTAGATACTATTTTGCTGCACACATCAAAGGATACAATCAACAGGGAGTGATTTAAGCACACACACACACATTAGAGGTTTTAAAAGAACGTCAGAAGGCAGAGGTAAAATATTGTATCACTAGAGAAGGCTAAGCTAGTATATCTGAATTATAAGTTATTAGAGTCACATATAAAAGGTCACAAAAAAACATACTCCATGACAATGTAGACATTGAGGGCGTCCTCACATGCATCATAGAATTTGACAAGATTATTGTGCCCTGAGAGGGCTTTCAAAATCTTGACTTCCCGACGAACATCTTCGATGGATATGGCCGTCGTCATCTACCAAAAAGAAGAGGTGATATTTCATTTCAGTTCAAAGCAGCAGCAGTATTTATACCATTCTTTCAAAAGAAAAAAATGGAAGCTATGTTCATGGTCATATCTTAAACAGAGAAAAGGCTTATGTAAGTAACACTGTAGCCAATAAAGAATGTTTGTTTCCCAAGCTGATCATAAGACTACGGTGGCATTCTGGGAAGTTCAACCCCCCCCCCCCCCCCCCCCCCCCCCCCCGAAAAAAAAAAAGAACTAATAAATCCCTATGATCCAATTCTGAAATAAACTAGTCATAGTAACTTTGCTGAGATTCATTTCAACACTACACTAGTTACGCCAGTTATCCTCGCTGATTTATAGAACCATCTCTGTTGTCATCCACTAGTGCTCTATGAAGCAATGTCTGCTGATACTTAAAACAATGCATTCCCTAAAAAAAGTGTTACAATAATGCAATGTCAGGCTTCATGGTTACAATAAGCAGTCATTATCGCTTCAATTACACGACCCTATCTGGGCTATGTAACCTACATTGATCTTTCATTACCCCAAGTAATACCACACACATATGCATCCCAGTGGTTGTGACTGACAAATTGCAATGCATGATACATCTATATATATATATATATGATCAGACTACAATTATCGAATTTAAGCTCTCACTAAATTATGTTACCATGGTCCATATAACAAAGTGATTCTTTCTAAACAGGTATCTCTTAATCCAACTGGAAGAATTCACAGGCTGTAATTCAACAAAGGAAAGAAAGGAGAGATGAACGGTTAGGCCAGAACATGTCACTGGATCAGCTTGTGTACCGTTTACCATTAACTAATAACAAAGTTTGGGTAGGTCACCAAGAATTAAATTAGCTGTACTAGCTGCATCCCCAAGTTTCCACATGTTTGCTTCTTAACCAAAAAAAATGACTTACATAATTTTCAGCAAGAATTGAACACCCCCACCAACGATAGACATGTCGGACATTCTAATCCTATTGAAAAATGGGAGGTCCCTGGAGAAAACATCCTAAACATTTATTCAGACTCCACTCTATCTGTGAAGATAACACTGGCATTTTAACAAGACTCAACAATGGAACAGTAAATATTAAAATTCCACTGTTTCAAAGTCGAAATCCTCTCATACCAGGAAAAGGTGGGAAACCATCAATTATAAATTGCATCATATTGCACATCACAAAAACGCAACTACATAGTCAACAGACCTATGCTTCCTGAAACTTCTATCCTCCCATCTGTTCTGCTTCAAACCGCCCAGGCCCGGCGAACTCATTGAACTACAGCGGACCGAAATTCTAAATTTGACCAAAAAAAAAGAAGGAAATTCCTAAAGCATACTTGAGCATGTAACATTGGGACCGTTTGAGAACCCCGAATTTCCGTTACTACCGCAGAATTGGCGCGGATCATATATCGGTTACCAGAACAGCAACATTTGAAAATTCGAAAATTTCCAAAAGTAAGGTTGGTTTGACATGAGCATACGACTACCACGATCCCCATCACCGTGCCCCTCACCTTAGCTTTGGAGATGATCTTGACGGCAACGGTCTGCCCCTTGTACTCGCCCTTCTTGATGACGGCGGAGCAGGTGTGTCCGAAGTGTCCCCTTCCCACCTCCTTCCCCAGCTCGTACTTGGCCCCGAAGTTCTTCCCGAAGCCAAACGTCTTGTCCAACGGCCTCTCCGCCTCGGCTCCATCCGCGCCCGGTCCGCCGCCGCCGGCCCCGATGCCGCCTTCTTCCGGTATGGTGCCCTCCTTGGGCTTCCCCCCGCCCAGCCTCTTGGCGAGCGTGGCCTTTATGTGCTTGGCCGGCGACGGCGGCGTGAAGGGCCGCTTGAAGAACCTCCTGGGCGTCGACCTCGCCGGCGACGGCGACACCCCCGGCGGCAGCGGGCTGGTTCCGCCCGCGGGGTACGGACTGGGCCACGCGACCCCGGGCGTCTGGTGCACCGGCGTGGTCGATCCGGACTTCCTGCGCCTGGGCGTCCCCGACGCCGGCGTGGCCGCCTGGCGCGGCGGCGTCTGCGGCGCGCCGTTGGCGGGAAGCGGCGACGGCGGCGCGACGACCCCGATGTCGTCGTGGTCGGCCCGCGACGACGCCCCGCCCGCCTTCCCGTAGCACTGGCCCATGGCGCCCCCCGCCTCGGCCCGCGGCGGAGGCGGAGGGGGGGCTGGTAGGGTTAGGGTTTGGGTTTGGGGCTCGGCGCGGCCGCGATTGCGAGGGAGGGGGAGACGAGTCGTTCGTTGGCAGGCTCGCCTCGTTCCCTTGGGAATGGAAGAAGGAAGGAGAGGGAGGACGACACAGAGCAGAGGAGCTGGCGTTCGTTCGTTATTTCTCTCTCCTCCCTCGGTTACATTACAACCGGACCGGGAGGAGAGAGAAACAGAGCAACTGTGATGAGAGAGTTGGAGGCGACCGTTAATTCTCCCATTCCAAGGGGGTCGAAGCGTAAAAGTTCCTCTTCTCTGCGCGTACGGCCTTTTCCCTTTTCCACCCAGAACGCCTTTCCGATCGCGCGAAGGGCCCACATGGCATGCACTCAGACCATACGGCAGCCGTGCGTGGGTGACGTCATATGGGAGGAGAATGAATGCGCGGGAGGCTGGCCAGTGGGGCCATAAGGTGACGTGGAGCGGAGCGGGTGGACGCGGTTGGGTCCAGTCCAGAGACACGGCGGGTGGGGCAGGTGATGTCCAGTTGTACCGTTCCGTCTCATTACAGCCAAATCAATCCTAAACTGCTCGCCTTTTTAGTACCTGGAGGAGAGTGGTTGATCTTGCTAAGCTGGCTTTTAATTGGATCATTACCACCTTCCTAATTATAGGCCACTCATACGCGTAGTAGTGTATGTATTCTCCTTTTCATTTCCCTGTCTTTCTGGTCAGTCCATTGGTTCTTGCTTGAGATGAGTTTTTTTTTTTTTGTCATCCGCGGGGCGCCGAAAACCAGATATTGCAGCTGCATAAATTTATCTCTCCTGATGGAAATTCCCTGCCCATCCACTTCTTTGAAACTTTGACAAATTGGCCTGAAATTTGACTTTACATGTGACGATTAATCTTTCTTTTGACGCTGAACAGTTCGTCACGTTTGGTCTCCATGTTCATGGGATTTCGATCGCCTGCCTCGTCGTGCCCTTGATGCAACCGTGTTGACATTTTCCAGCCGCTGATACTAGAATATTGATCCCCCCCCAACCCCAAAAAAATGTCAGTTCTTGACTCGTTCGCTTCAAAGACTGCTGCACCATTTGCTAGCTAGACTAGCTAATGTGCGGTCAGTTGAACGTTTTCTCCATAGTAATTCGCTCTTGACAAATCAGACATGCAAGGTAAGACTTGAATTTCGATGTTAGCGATAATTAAGTTCCGTGAAAGGTCAGGTGTGACGAAGAAATAGTACAAGAATTTTCAGCCTGCACCCTGACCATTTCGTTCTTGAATAATTCTAGTGACCATATCTTTCACCAAATATCTTTCGTCACAATGCTGTGAGTTCATGACCACGGAAAGGATACCTTTTAGAGAAAATAATACTGTCGAATCATGGCTTCAACTTTACAGAAATGGAAGCTTGTTGTGGCCAGAAAAAAATCAGCGAAATACTGCAAATCTAGCCAGCCTCACAATAGTATTTCGATCTGGATAGACTGCGTGACGCGATGGATATGCAAAGCTAGTCAGAATCAGAAGCCCCTGAACGTACTAAAGCAGAACATTAACCATTCGATCTGGATACCAAGCGTATCTATTCTGTTTGCTAAAATTGTGTACTGCTGATTTCCGATGATTTGATAGCTTGAACGAAGCTGCAAATTGTGTACTGCTGATTTCCGATGATTTGATAGCTTGAACGAAGCTGCTGAGAACAGGACAAAAGTTCGTCTACGGCCGGATGACACCCTCGGTCGCTTTCACAGTGATTTAGTCGACAGCAAAGGCCGCGCATCAAGCTTCCAGGAACAGGTCGCAGCACGGGACAAAAAGTTTGATTTTGAAGCTCCCGTCCATGGACAGCGGCAGCTTGACTTGCTGCAGCCAGTAGATTTATCCTCTCGCTGTAGACTGTTGTGAACCATTTTATCTTTTTTTCAGAATCCCTTTCAGAAAATTATTTTTCTTGGTCTTGGATTTTCGTAGTGGGGGCTTTTTATAAATCGGAAATATAGAAACGGTTCATGAAGTGTTGTACACTTACCTTTCTTCACAAAGACATGCAGATCCTATCATTTTGGGATGATGATCTCCTTTCATTTCTATCCGACATGTTCCTCTCGCCGTCCG
The DNA here is from genome assembly GCA_012490785.1 of Eragrostis nindensis. Taxonomy (NCBI): domain Eukaryota; kingdom Viridiplantae; phylum Streptophyta; class Magnoliopsida; order Poales; family Poaceae; genus Eragrostis; species Eragrostis nindensis. Next base: position 430,951 of record JAAXCT010000132.1, on the reverse strand, counting down.
ACGAAAAACTTCAACGCAATAAGGTCCTGTGTTGGTAGAGCTCTGCCGACTTCGCGTCTCTCTGACCAAAACACTGTAGCACTACTATTTCACACTATAACAGGAACACGGCAAAGCCACGAAAACCCGGCTTAACCTCTTCCTTAATTCATTTTTTGCTCAAAAAAAGAGGAGTCGTTCCCTGCTACAGTGTCCCATAATGTCGCTACAATGTTTTTGTCGGAGAGAGTCAGAGCTGGTGGAGCTCTACCAACTAGGGCCTAAACGAGTGCCACGGAGAATTGCTTTAGGTCCCGTTCGGTTCACCCTCTAAAACACTCTCTAAAGTTTATACCCCTCTAAAGTAAAAAGAATCTTACTATTTAGAGGTACTAAATAAAATTTAATTACAAAACCTTTCTGCAGACGGGCGTTATTTTTCGAGACGAATCTAACGAGTCTAATTAATCAATGTTTTGACACAGTGATGCTACAGTAACCATCGTCTAATCGCCGCTTAATTACCCTCATTACGTTCGTCTCGCGAAATAGATGGAGGGTCCTGGACTTAGTTTTGTAATTTGACTTTGTTTAGTACACATAAATCGTGCCGGCATCTTTGATGTGACTGCTACAGCACCCTCTAAAGTGATCCGAATGAGGCCTTAGCTTGATATACTCTGAATTCTCTAGGCTGTGAAAATCCATCACCTTTTTCCCTTCTAGTCTGAACAGTAGTTTTCACAGGAAGCTCCTCTCTGAGAAGAGAGAAACCACACATGAAGCTTTTCTAAAGGCACCTCTATCAATGTTCAAGGCAAACTTAAGTATAGTACTTTTCAGATAGTCCCTTTGAGCACGTGTGAATCCAGTGGATCTGTTGATCGCCGACGCTGACACTTCGAAAGCTTTTCCACCTCTAGTGTCACCCATGATGCAATTGACATGGTTTTTGTATGTGCATTTGGCTATATCCCCGCCCGATTCCATCACATGATCTTTATATGCAGGTTAGTCAATGTTCAGTGTATTCGTAAGCTGACTTGCTTGTGGCTTCTAAATTCTTCAGTGGATTTCACAAGTAATGGCCACCTCACTATGATTTGTGTCAGCAGATTTGTCGACAACCGGGACATTTTTAGGGGGTGTTCGGCTATTTAAGCCTAAAAGTCACATCAAAACTAATCTTGCTATTTAGGTGTCTTAAATAAGTTTAATTACAAAACTTTTTTCAGATGTGGGCTAATTTGCGAGACGAATCTAATGAGCCTAATTAATCTATGTACCGTGATGCTACAGTAATCATCATCTAATCATAGCTTAATTACCCTCATTAGATACGTCTCGTAAATTAGTACAAGGTTCTGCAGTTAGTTTTTTAATTAGACTTATTTAAAACGGCTAAATAACAAGATTAGTTTTGATGTGACCTTTAGGTCTAGAGAAACGAACACCCCCTTAATTGCATGCTCAGCTCGAGAGAATTACCGTGCAATGTTAGAGGTTCTGACAGACTGACGCGTGCAAGGTTAAGCATCATCGGCACATTAGTTAAACATTTAATCGAGTTTATATGTGTGTTAGGCTAACACTTAGAAGAATGGCAAATACTAAAAGTCAACTTTTCACCGGCGGCTTTGCTTCATATAAAGGGCATGCTGTACATGGCTTGAGAAGTTATTGCACCTGTCCTAATTTTCAGGGATTAAGAGGAGCAGTTGTCCTGTCTAACAGCTACCACTGCAAGAAACTAGACTTTTCTCGCGGATGCAAAACGAACCAGCCATCTCAATCATTCCTGGTTAATTACTTATCTTTCCGCAATTTCTACTTATCCTTTTGAAAAGTAGTATATTACCTGCTTCATGCACCGAAAGGAAAGCTTTCCGATGACCGCGCCATCATCCGAATTCTTAGGAAGCCCATCACCAAGTTTAAATTATATATCATGGCCTTTAGGTCCTCAAATCTTACTCCATTTGCTGCACAAGGAGCACTGGTATATCTGGAGCGATCGTCACGTCAACCAGCTAGCTCTGTAGAATTAGTGCCATTTCCAGTGCGTAATTAGTTGTACTATTAGAAGCTTAACAGAGAACAATGTAACAGCAACATCTGGCTCGTTTCAGATGAACGGATAAATGATTCGGCAATTCGTTGGAAACACGGAAATGAATTAATCGTGAGCCTGGACTCTGAACTGTGAAGCAAGTACATGCATTGCGGAAACCGTGCTGGCAAGATCCAGCAGGAAACGGCGTACCACAAGCTGCCGCTTCACTCTCGAGTAAAGAAATCGGAATCGGTGGCAGAAGCATCTCCTTGGCATAAACAAACACTGCTCATCCTTCCACTCTACTGCACCTCATCACTGTGTTGCCATATAATACGCCATCGGTTCAGGTAAAATACTAGTATTGCTCGTGCTTAGCGCTTGATTAGAAGCTGCAGACCCTGACTGACACATGAAGGTTCCAAGCCATTAAACAACACCAACCTGCAGATGGCAAGTTTCAGAAGAGGCGCCCCGGCTCTTGCATATTCAGATTTATTCAGTGTTCGGTATACTCTCTCTTCTAGTTCAGTGAGAGAGAGAGGTCGTGGTCAGTGACAGGGCCTGGACACAAGGCCTACTAATAAAAGGCCCCGTTCGGATAACTTTTAATGCCGGCACGATTTATGTGTACTAAACAAAGTCAAATTACAAAACTAAGTCCAGGACCCCTCCTCTATTTCGCGAGACGAACGTAATGAGGGTAATTAAGCGGCGATTAGACGATGGTTACTGTAGTATCACTGTGTCAAAACATTGATTAATTAGGCTCGTTAGATTCGTCTCGAAAAATAACGCCTATCTGCAGAAAGGTTTTGTAATTAAATTTTATTTAGTACCCTTAAATAGTAAGATTCTTTTTACTTTAGAGGGGTAAAGTTTAGAGGGCACTTTATAAGGAGGAACCGAACGCCACCAAAATCTCACTTCAACCAACTTGTTGTTCCTTGCTGCTTCTCGTGTACATAGTAAATGCAAATGGACAAAAATGTCTGAACGCCAATGGCTTCTCCTCTGCTGCTGCTGATGCTTTTCTTGGCCTTCCTTATTCCTTGGATACCAAGATTTCACGTTAGTCAGTGTAAATTACGGTAATACCAGTCGTAAGAGTAAACGATTAGTTTCTTGCATCAGTGAATACGTTGTTCCGTGAAGAGGAATCATGAATGGGCCGCACTTTTCTGTACCCTGTACCTGTATGTCACTATGTAGTAGCAGTACCGGTACGTACTCCTATCCTATGCACACTTAGTGGAGTATTCATTCCGAAATACCAGTACCAACTACCTCACTGGAAGTATACAGGCCATGGCAACTATTAACAACGTCTTGTACGGCCGTACACATCTATAAGGCTACGTGATGTCAATGAAGAAATTTCTCTGTTTGTATCTAGGAATCAAAAGCGAATGTCAACCCAACACTCTCAAGGGACGTGAGTGAAAAGCAGTTTGCAAATTGATTTTGCTAATAGGACTGGATCCATTTCATGGGGAGCACTCCTTTTCTTGGAAGCATGTAATAATATATATGGATCATCCAAATGGGCTGTCTGGTTTTTTTATAAAAAAAAAATAATATAACACGGAGTTTATAGTCAACCGGAACTAGCAACGGGTGTTTTGTTTATCATATTTCGGAGCCAACTTCTAGAAGTGTACTCAACATGTCATTGACTGTAGGTTGAGAAATTGGAAGTTCCGATCTTCATAACCTATCACCAATATTTTGAATCTATCCAATCACAACGCAATGAACAACGGAGTTGAGAAAACAAACAAATAGGAAACGTTGATTTAGAAGGACAACTTGGCTAGAGGCGAAATCTTTGACTTTAGCAGTTCATTCTCACATGTATTAGGAGCAAGTTTGCACCTAATGGTAGTTGCATCAACTTCTTCAGCTATTTAGTATAATCTATATGCATTGAAAAAAGAGAGTCATATGTTTTGTGTATCTGCGTTGAAACTGTAACTTCTCATTGAAGCATGTGTCTTGTGAAGATTGCAAAATGTACACTATAGCTTTCATTTTCCATGTTTTTAATATACATTATTTATCTATTTTTTCTTTTCAAGGAAAATGCATTTTAAGTTTAATATTTCACATGTTTAATGGTTCATTAAATACATAATTGTCTTGATGTTTACTTTTAGGCTATTAATTATTTGAAAAGTATTTCCTAATGTTTTTTCATTTTCTTTATTGATGTTTACCTCATACTTATTTTATATTATGTATAAAAAGTGCATAAATAGTCTAGTTATTAATTGGAAATGTCTATTTGACTACCGGTTGCTTGCTCCGTCGATGTAGCGACCTGCCATTTTGCTCACCCGTTGCGGCCAGCGGTAGGCGCGCCAAGCCGGCGCCCAGAGGCGGTGCGCCCGGGACGCGCAGAGGTTGTGACGCCCGCGTCCATAGTTGTGGCGCGCTCTGTTTTGCCAGTTCTGGCTTTTGAGTGGGTTGTACCTGGACTGGTAGCTAGATTGGATGATATAGCTACCGGTAGCCCGTTAGTAGCGTCCTTATTAATTATACTGGATTATTGTTTAGAACAATTAACTACAAGGATCAGATATAAAATAAAGAGAAACGCAAAAAATAGACCACCTGGCGCGGTGCTTTCTTAGTGGTGGCCGGCTATCCGGGCTGAGCGCTCTTGATGATGGTCCGTGTGGGCCTGTACATTTTGGAATCGGAAGTTCGTTCATTGCATAGTGAGCAACCAGCCCATACGAGCAACCAGTGCAGTGAGTCAGTGACCCACCGATCGAATCCCCATTCCCCAAGCTCGGCAGTCAGCCCCGAGGAGAGAGAAAGCGCGGCGGCGGCGAGGTCCATGGCGACGACGGCGGGCTACCTGGCACGGCGGGCGGTGCAGAAGGAGCGGGTGCGCCTGCTCTACCGCCGCGCGCTCAAGGACACCCTCAACTGGGCCGTCCACCGCCATCTCTTCTACCAGGACGTGAGCTCCCTTCCTCTCCCCCACTCTCTCGATCTCCCTCGTCGCTCGCGGATCTGACCTCGTGTACCTCTCCCGCGCAGGCGTCGGATCTCAGGGAAAAGTTCGAGGCCAACCGGAACGTGGTAACCCCCTCTTCTGCTGCTGCATCTCTACGTCTACTTCTGGTGCGGTCGGTGACTGAAATCGCGAGTCGCATCTGATGATGATTTCCTTGTGATGTGGGATGGCGCAGGAGAACCTGGATGTGATTGATAGGCTCATCGAGAACGCGGAAGCGCAGTACAGGAATTTCCAGCACCCCGACCCCTACATTGGTAAGCTTTGCTCTGCAATCCTGGTGTTTGACGTTGCCCTGTAAATCCCACCTAATGATAGCATTTTCGTTTAATCGTGTAGGACGTTTGTTTTTCTATTTGATTAAGCTGCTGAACATTGAACATTGATTCTTTATCTTCAGAACTATTGCATGGATATACAAGTTAGTATGATCTTGTTGATGTAGTTGGGGGCGTTCGTAGTGGTCATTCAGCCTAATATTACATATGGCTTACATAGAACACTGCCAGACTATGTTTGTCATGATAACCCCCCCATATCCTTTTTTTTTGGTTCGTATGCTCTTGTATCAGACTGTTTGAGCTGTATTGCCAGTGAAAACTTGAAGTATTGTGATGTGATAAACATTAGGATGTAGGGGTGCTCATTCCGGTTTGCTGGAAACCGTTGCCAAACCGGACGAGAGGTGTATTGCGGATGAACAGTTAATAGTTCAAATGAACAGTAACTCACAGTTCATTTTGCTCTGCCGGTTTTTCCCACGGTTTGGCTAAACCGTGCTTGAACACCCCTATTAGGATGGCTGGGTTTTTTCACCTTTATCACAAATACCATTGCAGAACTACATCGATATACAGACTTCTGTCATTTATATTTAACTTATAACTAGTTGGATGCCCGTGCGTTGCCATGGACTAAAACAATCTTGTCAAATAACACTTAGACAAATAAAAGATACTCGGGTGAATGCAAATCACACTGAATACTTGTATGAGTTTCTCATAAAGACAAACATATGCGAAAGTGATTCCGGATGACACCATCATGTTGACACAAAATAGTCGCAAATACACTTCAGGTGGACAAGTCAACAAAGTTACACTTCAAGTGAACCTCAGCTGACAGCTAGCCATATAACGAATGAGTTATACTATACAATTGGTTACACACACGTTTCGAACCACAACACCTTCATTGATTGATAACGAGAATATTCACTATAGTCTGATAATAGTCTCACTGAGCTCATAGAATTATCCGCCACTTTTAATCTGAACAGAAAAAAGGCATGCATGCACTGTATTTATCAGAAGATAGTTTTCAACCAAGTTGAGTAGAAATGAACAATAGTCCTAATAAATTCATTTGGACCTGTAGCAGTTCAGTAAACAAATCAGTGTGTGTAATCAACTGCACAAGTGCACATTGCCTTCAGCAGAAATGAACAGTAGTCATAATTATAAGAGGATCAAATAAATTGCCTCCTAATAATTGTTAGGGGCATATCACTAACTCCTAAGTCCTAACTGAATTCATAAGAAGTAATGTCTCGACCTCTCGACTCTTCAATTTCACACGAACATAGGCAGAGAACTTGAACGATAGTAACAAAGGAAGAGCAACAAAAATTTTGTTACCCTTGTAACAAGTACAGTATTTTGTTAGCATCCAACACGTACAGAAATCCCACCAAACCATAGTAATTACTAATTAGTATAGTTCTATGCACAAATTAAGCAGCATGCCAACTTATCAGGTCGCTACATACAGAGAGCTTAGTAAATTTTGACAAGCAAACACAGCCCAGCGATACACAATGTTTGAATAAGAATGGAAAATATGATGTTTGTTGGATCTGCCCAAACAAAATACTGGAATCCCTTGTGTGCAGGTCACAATTTTCTGATTCTGTAACACAAAACACTTTAATCTCTGTAATCTAACGAATCAAATCTATACAATGACTCTCTTTAATGTATGAAACCATGAACCTGTATGAAACTATGAACCTTAGAGATATCAGTGGCCGTACCTTGGAGAGACTGAGAGAGCAGGAATTCCCAGCTTCGCGGATTCTTGCGTGAGGGCATGAGCAGTGAGTTGCTCTGCCAGCCTTAATTTATACCTGGCAGCAGGACAGGAGTGGTTCCTAGGACGTGAGACCAGTGCATGCGGTGGATTCAAAATTAGGGTCTGAAAAATTGAATAGCAAGGGTGGCGGCACTGCTGGTTTGGGAGGAGAGGTAAGTTCGTCATACCTGCCACCGTCTTCTTTGTCCAGTCGCTCTCCATCGACAGTGATGGCCGTGTTCGTCCATCCTGTTCCATCCACCGCGGCACTGAAGCAGCATGTTTCATCGAACTCTCCGCTACCGGCGTCCTCCACCTGGTGAGGATCGACCCCGGGACCTCGCCGTGTGGAGAAGAACGCTGACGTGGAGGCAGATACGCCACTCAGATCTGGCCGGTGTCAAACACATGGGTTCGCCCGGATCTGGACGGATCGAGCTCGGGACCTCGCCGACGAGCATGCTCACTTGGGATCTTGCATGCAAGAATGAAGAGGACTGCAATGTGGAGGCCGCTGCGCCACTGTCATGGAGCCTATACTCGCCGGCAGTCAGGCAAAGGAGTTCATTGCGAGGGGATCGGGAGGGCGGAGCGGTGGGTGTTTTTTTTATCGTGTGTCACGACCGCGTTTGTGGTGCGTGCGACGAAGAGGAGCGTTGGTGCGGTGGGGCCCACCTATCGGCGCCAAACCCAGGGGCAGAGAGTGACGGAGCACGACCATCACCATCACCAACCGGAAATTTGAAGTATGGTAAAGATTACAAGTTTTTAATGGGCCTCTTTTTCTGGTAAATGTCAATTGCTATTTAGCATGAGCTGATTACTGAAAAAGGAAAGGAACTTTTTAAAGCTAAGTCACACACATCCTGATCCCGAAGATATTGTGGGCTTTAGCTCTGCCATCTATGAAACAACGTCCTATGAGTAAATTTCACAAAACTACCGCGTTTCATATGACAGTAAGAAATATGGCTCCAGATACTCCGTTATAGATATGGTTTTCTTTGATATGACCACTCTTTAGCATATAACGCTAGTCGAGGAGATTTCTGTCTTCACAATTTTCATGTGCAATGATGCTCTATTTATGGAATGTAGAAACCTAAGGCATTGTTTTCCTCATGTTTGTTTGTATACTGCAGTTCCATGGGCTCCTGGGGGCACTAAATTCACTAGGAACCCCCCTCCACCTCAAGGGGTAAGCATGTATTCAATTTCTCTAACATATGATATCGGTTCTCAAGTTTTACTTGTCTTTGTGAGAATTCTGCACCTTGCCCCTATGTAATGCCATGCTTGTAGTTTTGTAGTGTTGATGTTTAACAATAGTTCTATGCTTTGGATTTTGGCTAAAGCTTACTTTGAAGAATTGCTTCTTTGCATGTTTCTGCCTGTTTGTTACAAGAGGATACATGATCTAAAATGTCTGTGCACTCTACATTCATGTCTCTGTTAAGGATGTTCTCTGTAGTTTTTCAAGGGATGCACAAACTTGTTCAAAGCATCTAATATTTTAGGGCATCTCAACAGATTAATTGGTTGAACTGAAAAAAGTAGATCTTTCATATCAGTTGTAGAATCTTCAGCTGTAAAAGCTAGATCTTTCACATAATTTGTAGAATCTTTTGAGCTGGCAAATTATGTTGTTAGATTAGTAAGTTGTGCATATCGTGGAGAACTAAGAGTTTGCTAAACAACCCCATTTTCATTGACAAAGTTACTCATTCTTTAATATTGTTAAATTCTACTAGTAAAAAAGTTGGAATCGCGACCTGATGATAATATTGTGTTATGCAGATTGAGATAGTCTACAACTACGGAAAAGAGGATTAGCGAGGAGCCCTGATTTGGGAGCTGAGCTTGAGCCGGCAGAGCAATAATCTACCTTTTGTGTTTCCAAATGATAACATGCAATTGAGTTGTTGTGTGGTCAATAAGAATGATGTTGTAGGATTAGCGAGGAGCCCTGATTTGGGAGCTGAGCTTGAGCCGTCAGAGCAAGAATTTCACTTTTTTTTGTTTCCAAATGATAACATGCAATCGAGTTGTTGTGTGGTCAATAAGAATGATGTTGTATTAAAAACTGTGTATCCAGCCAGCGCATGTTCAGGCGATATTTGTTTTCACACATTTGTGAAGTTGGTTGAAATTCGATGTTGTCATAAGCCATGCCTGCGTGTTTTCCAACAGGGTCATGCTTGACCCGTTAGCTTTCACGTTGTATAATCAACATGAAATTGAAATACCGGAAAGTAAATCTAGATTCTCAACCATTGCTAAACCAAAATGAATTTAAACTGAACGTGACCCTATTATGTTAACAACACGAGAAGCAATCTGAGCAATGTTTCAACTGAAAATATAGTAATAACAAGGCAATAGAACACATCCTTGACATTAAGGCATTGATAATAAAACAGTACACATCTAAACAGAGTTTAAACATCTGATCCAGACAAGCATGATTTTTTTTAGACAGGCACTGATGGTCGTCAACAGCCTCACCAACTTCCTCCTCTTGCAGACAGACAGGCATGATTAGCAAGCATTTCAAACATAAGATCCAAAAAGAAAACCTCCATGACTGGCTAGCACCTAGCTACCTACAAGATCTAAAGATAAGTTATGTCATCATGTCCGGGCTTCTTCTTAATAGAGGATCCCAGTAACAGCCCTGGTCTTTTCTTCGGCTTTTCCTTCTTTCCTGCACAGAATAATGGATCCATTATCTGTGGTTGAATAGAATAACAAAAACTATATTAATTCACTACAAAAAAAGAATATTACAGTGACAAAGATAATGATCAATGAAAATGTCCCAAATGAAATTATCTTTTCTTTTTAGTCTCGCATTGTTTTCTGTCCTGCCTCGCCTCCCTCGCCGTGGTCCCCGACCTCCATGCTCTCCTCGCCTCCTTCCTGCTGCCCACACGACCCCTCGCATGCCTGCACCACCTCGCTGCCGTGGGGGACGCGATTCCGCCCTCGACGCGTTCGCTTCCCTCACGTCACATTCGCGCCTTCGCCATGGCTGTACCCACGCGAGCACACCAGGGAGTTGGATTTCGGGGGACGCACTGGAGGTGGCGGAGCTGGAGGCTACCTGGTTACTCTGGACACCGCGGATGGTTTGCAAGCTCCTGTGCACGCTCAAGAAGCTCAACACGGCGTGGGAGTTCTTCTGCTGGGTAGCGCGTAGACCCACAGCAGATTCGCGCATGATCGCCACACGATGGCGAGGATGCTAGCCATCCTTGCTCGCACCAAGATCCTGGCCAAGGTGCGGTCGGACGACACCCTCCCGTTCACCTCGCCACCATGCAGCTGGTCATCGACTTCTATGACCACACCAAACCACCAGGGAGGAAAAAAAACAATTTGAACAGTTGACGGGTCTAGTTATCCGGTTTTGTAGTTGAGGAACAAGAAAGAAGCAACTGTTATAACTGAATGAGCAAAATAGGCTTTTCGCTTTTTCTAAGTAGACAACAGCAGGCCAACAAAAATTCTACCAACTTAAAAACACAGCACTACATACCTGCAGTAAGGTAACGTGAGATCCTACTTGGTCTGTAGGTAAAGCTCATGCCGACCATTCTTTCACAAAGAAAGTGGGCAGCTTCTCGTAAGGTTTCCTTTTTCATGTCCACAGCAAGGATGAAACCATTGTCATCCCGATGATCGACCTTGGCCAAGATGTAAACGATATCCTCTTCCTCTAAGCTGATTGTGGGGAGGCCTGTGTGAAGCCTCCGCAGCCTTGGCAAAGGCGTTGGATCATCATAGCTCAACAAATCAGATAGTGATCCTGATATCTGGGAGCCATTGCACTCACGTTTGCCTTCCCAGCCTCCCTTCCAACAACCTAGATCAATTTTCCAGCGTGAAGTGGCCACCTTCCAGTTGTCGGATGTGTAAGTTCCATTAATATACGACATTGGCACCACAAAAGTTCTGTGCTCGGCATACACAATGTGGCCTTTGACGACAGCAATGTCACGGACATTCTTCACATCGGCATTTGACGGTTCTTTGTCATACTTGAGCAGCTGTGGCAAGGAGATGTAGCTGAGCTCTGGTTCATCAGCCAAAACATTGCAGACCAAGATACCTTGGCGGAGATCAACCCAGCCCATGAAACCACCTCCCAGAGTGATCACCCTGTTGGTGATGTGGCAGAAGAACGTCAAGCCTGGAGATGGCTTTGTGGGAGTGAACCTGAGCTCAGTGGTGGTCCACTGGGTATCTCCTGACCGGAAGCGGTGAAGATGGTAGACTTCATGCTCCCCGGGGTAGGAGCTGCCTGGGGCACAGCTGAGCACAGCGACCATGTACTGCTGTTGAGAAACGCCGTGCGGGCGGAGGAAGCAGCCGGCAGTGGCCTCGCGTCGTAGAATTCCAAACTCAGAAAGGCCGAAGCGACAACGGGAGCCGGGGTGGGGGATCAGTGTGAGAGACGACCCGCTGCCCCCCTCCTCTGCCTGGTAGACGAACAGGTCCTGCATTGCCTGTTCGTGGCAGACCGACGGGATGCAGATGGCGGCCCTGAAGAGCACGAGGTTCTCGTCGGTGGCAAGGACCCGGGGCTCTGTGCCGAAATCGGATGGCTTCAGCTTGGGGCAGTACACGCAGAGGTAGGAGACGCGCGGCGGGCGGGCGACGCAGAAGGTAGCCTCGATCTCGTGGCGGCCCCTTGTGAAGGATTTGGCTGTGCTTGCGTTGCGCTGGTCGGCGATGTAGGCCTGGAGTTCCAGGAGCTCCCAGCTGCTGCTGCTGCTGTCTTCGCCATCACGGGCGGGCGGATGGAGCGAGGACCGAGAGAGGGTGTATCCAATCGGATCCTCCCAGATGCAATCCAGGGAGCAACCCAATCCTCTCGCATCGGCATCCCCCGCGCTCGCCGTCGACGTCTCCGTGGATGTCTCCCAATCCATCATCGTCGAGTATCTGGTCTCCCCTCCTCTCCTCTTCGGTCCTATATAATATGAGAAAGTGTATAGTAAAAAACTAAAATGTAGCACATTTCGAATAGGAGAAGAGCGAAAAACTAAAATGTAGCACATTTCGGATCGGAGAAGAGCGAAAAACTAAAATGTAGCACATTTCGAATCGGAGGAGCGTGAAACTAAAATGTAGCGCATTTCGAATCGGAGAATATAAAACTTACCGATTTCACGCGGTGATTGGTGGAGTGTGGAGCTTCTTGCGTGGAGAAGGAACAGGAGCTTCGGACTATGGAGTATGGACTGTGGAGTGGAAGCAAGGGTGGCGGCCGCTGGTTAAGGCTGACTTCAACAGGACATGCAAAGGGATAGGCAAAGGAAAAATTGCATCTCTGGCAGCTACTGTACACACTAAATCTGCTTCCAACAGATGATGCAAAAGGTGATGCAATTTTGCAATGGAGGAGAGAGACGATCCAAAAATCCAATCCCTCTCTCCTCGTGATGCATCTCTCGGACGGGGGCGCGGGAGCCGTGAGGAGGTTGGTGAGGTGGGGCCGCGCGGCGGCGAAGGCGGAGTTCGGCAGCATCGATGGAGGAAGAGGAATTGGGCGCGCCGGCGTCGTCGACGGCTCCGGCTCGGTGTCTACTTTGCCGCCCGCGGGGCGGAATGCGGCGGGGCGCGCGCGGCGGCGATGGCGCGAGGCGGGGAGGCGGGTCCGACGGCGCGGCACGGCGAGGAGGCTGCGGCGCGAGGCGGGAAGGCGGCCCGCCGGCGCGGCATGGGATGGCGCGGAGGGGCGGACGCCGACCGAAGGGGCGCGGCGGAGGCGGCCCGGCGCGACGCGCAGCGCGGTGACGCAGCGCGACGGCGATGGCGCGGTGACCCGGCGCGACGGCGATGGCGCGGTGGGCTGCCGTGAGGGCGCGGGACGCGACGGCCGGGATGCGGCGGCGCCCCGAACAGTGGGGGCGCGCGCGGCCACGGGAGCGGCGCGGCAGGCCGCTGCGCAGGGCAGGCGAGAGCTGGACGAAGGTGGCCTCGGGGCGCCGCTTCCCCCTCTCCCGAACCTCGTCTCCCTCGCGCGCTGGTCCCGCACCCGTCGCGCGCGGCGAGGAAGGAGAGAAGGAGCTGAGCTTGGTGACGCGGCGCCGCACCAGCGCGACCGCGGCCTCATGGTGGTGCTCACTGCGCGGGCTCGCCGTGGCCGTTGGCCTGCCTCATCGTGGTGCTACCGCGCAGGCTCACTGTGGCCGTCAGCCTGCCCCATCGTGCAAGTTGCTGTTGCTTTGCTGTTGGAAATGCAATTGCCAGTTGCTGTTGGAACCAGTTTAATGTGAAGGGAATGGAAAGTACTGTGCAGGTGAGGCATTGGCCATTTTACATCTCCAAACTGAGTCTCCTTGTTGGAGTCAGTCTAACTCACTCGGCCTCACCCGCCTGTTCCTAGGGCTAGGCTGCATCGATTCACCGTCCGATGAGTAGCCAAGGGCGAATAATCTACCACCACCGTGCAGCCAGCGCGCAGCGGCAGCGGTGCCTCCCCTCTCCTCGGCTCGGGCCCTCGGCTCTCCTGTTAATGGGCCGACGTAAAAGAGCCCTCCAAGCTGATTTGAGCTTGCTTAGCCCATAATTGCAGTGGCCGGCTTCAAAGCCCATCTCGCACGCCTATCATAAAACTCAAGGTCCAACTCCCAGCTTTGGATGTGATGAGCCTCTAATAATAGCCTTCTGTTGTTTTATTTTAGATACTCTTTGTTTAGTTGCTCAAAAAAAATGTTGCTAACAAAAAAAAGAGGATACTCTTTGTTTGTACAGTACGGTAGAAGCTTCATTTTAGCGGGTGCGATCGTGGAGAGCAATCAAAGGCTGCGATCAGTTTTCATAATAAACAACTCGATCCCTATTTCAGTTTTCAACTGACCTACATTTAACCGCTGATGTTGGCGCAGTTCGAAATACTACGTACCAGGAAAAATCAACATAACAGAAAACAAGCCCAACTCCCGGAGTTGCATGTGTGTCTTTCGCCTTTCGAAATAATATGTTCAAAAATAAAGCTCTCTTTCCCTGAAAAAAAAAACAACTCTCTAACTGGTAGCTCGTCTTTACGCATCTACAAATTATCAAATATGTCATCCATTTGTCCACCTCGATGATATTAGGCAGGAGCACCTCAAATGATACTAAACATTGGAAGGAATAAATCAGCACTACACGGTCTCTGGTCTTTCAAACGCAGCATCAGGCATAAACAACAGGCAGAGAAGAGCACTTGGACAATGATAACGCACAGCAGCCAATGATAACGCTGGAGTCCCGAGAAGACGGCCTCATTTTCGCCAGCGGCAACGACCTGATTGTTGGTGGCTAGTCTCGTTAGTTGTACTCTTGCATGCATTGTCGATTCCACATTTCCACCGCATCAACACGGGTGTGCCGCCAGAGAGGAGATAAGGATCGAGGATGAACGCCGCCGCCCGGAGCTGCGCGGCGTGAATATTGCCGCGTGAATTCGCGCCTGGAAAAAACCAATGACCAGGTTCTCTGTTTGGAAAAAGAGCCTCAGTTGTTATAAAACCACGCCAGGTAAGGAGACGAAACCTTAGGCACGCTCCGGTCGTCAAGAATCATGGGCGGCCACCAAGCAAATACGACTGCTTTTTTTTTTTCCGAGGAAGCAAATACGACTGCTTCACAGGCGTTCCTTAAGAAACGCCATAAAACAGACTCCGTTAATTCAGGAAAATTGAAAAGGTGCTTGTAAAAGTAACAGAAAATCGAGTAAGCTCAGCAAGCAAAAATTAAGCAAGCAAGATATTCACTGCTACGTCCTGCACCAGAATCCAACAATATGCAAGATTAATAGACAAGTATAATAGCTCAGCTCACACGAGTTGATCACATACGTTTCCTCATTACAGATTAATAGACAAGTTATCCACTCATCAACGTATCGCAATTTTTCAACATTCTAGATTTATCACAGATTAAGGGCTCCTTTGTAACACAGGATAGGAAAAACGCAGGAATAGGAATAACGCAGGAATCGAAGTGGCATGTTTTCCCAATCCTATAGGATATCAAAACACAGGATTCTGGAGAAGATGTCCTTTGGTAGCACCATAGGAAAAACAAAGGAATATGAACACTAGTTTCTTCACATTTTGAATTTGAACAAGCAATCGCTCGGATGTTGCAAGTTACATGGTGCATACGTGATTAAGAAAGATGTTCATTTCAGCCATCATCTAGTTAGATCAAAAATTTCTGATATTAAGATCACATTTCACCCTTTTTCAATCGTATGAACAAGTGCCTTTCGATGTATAACTAACATCATGTATTAATTTATTATGTTCTTCAACAAAGAGCTCCTATTAGCTGAGAATAGTTTTGTCACCTATAGGTGAGCCTAATCTTATCCCCTCCGGCCTTCACTACCGAGAGACATAAAGCTCTTCATATCTATCCAGTTCGAGCTCCATGTCAATCTCTCCCATCCATCCCGTTCGAGCTCCATGTCAATCTCTCCCATCCATCCCGTTCGAGCTCCATCTCCATTCTGGTGAAAGGCGACCTCGAGGGATGGCACCATGACGGCGGGGCGAGCTTGAGGCAGAAGAGGGAGACGCCCATTAGACACGCACATCGTAGCGGCGGCCGCTATCCGCGACGGCGTCGCGTGGCCAGCGTTGAGGAGATGGCACAGATGGCTGTGGAAGGTTTGGCCTCTACGAATCCTTTTGGATTGAGGTGCCGCTGCTGCTTTGTGTGAATGGAGATTTGCTTCCATCTCACGTCCAGAAGAGCAGACCGGCAGTGAAAATTAGCGCGAACGGGAGGAGCAGCGAGCGCCAAAGCTTCCCTTTCGCGCCAGGAAAATTTCCAAGAGGTCAGACCTCTTGCTACTTTCCCTATGAAATCAAGCTAAGGAATGCAATCCTCAGGAACTTTTCCTTTCACTTTCCTGTGAACCAAAGGATGTATGTAGGAAAAATTCCATAGGAAACGAATCCTACAAAAATCCTATGTTTTTCCTCCATTCCAAAGGAGCCCTAATAGATTACAACTTAATATAGAAGATGCAGAGGTATATGCATCAGTGCATCACAGATTCAAGATTCATCACACCCGCCCTCAAACACGGTGCTCGATCGATCAGAAAGAAGGAAAACAGAAAAAGAAAAGCACTACGCTACACAAGGAAACAATGTTGCTATAGAAAGAACGTTCATTCAGAAACACGGTGCTTGCGTGAATCAAGTCTAGCAGATTAAGCACAGCGGCATCTTCTTCACTCCGTTCGGATGACCACCATATGGAAACTATAAACATAAGAGGCAAATGGAAGATTAGTATAGCAGAAGTAGACCAGTCAAAAAAAAGTATAGCAGAAGTAAAGGGAGAATAGAGAGAGTGCAGAGCATGACAATGTAATTTATTCCCAAGCTAGATGATTGAGAAGAAAGGAGGATGCAATAGCCACAGCAATATGCTCTGTCTATCTCTAACTTGTCTATTGCCTGAGCTTTATAGTACACATCAGAATTTGGGGATTTCATGTTTTTCCATTTTAACAAAATGCATTTGTGCTCTAGTTGCAGGAAGTACTAAAATGTAGGTACTATAAATACTAAACAGTAAGAGTAAGTATCGCAATACATATGCTGTGGAAATAATCATCCAAATACTAAACTGTTCGAATAAATTTCAAACAGGCTGTGGAAATAATCATCCAAATACTAAACTGTTCGAATAAATTTCAAACAAATACATGGGCCGCATCACAAATTCAGTTATCCTAATAATCAAATTGACTTATCCATATAATCAGATTCATTTATCCAAAACCATCATACTAGAAGTTCTGTTCACGTATGAACAGGATCAGTTAACATATTGATTTGATCAGCCAAAAAAAAAATGGACAGAATATTCTTCAAACCAGATTAGATTACCAGCCAGCATGTGAGAAGGTTATTAACACGTGTATATGGTCAGAGCACATTTCAATTATCTACGAACAAGATCTCACTGTATTAAGAAAAGATAGCATGCTCAATTAGTTGTATCAGAATTATTACAGCAAGCACGCAGATGGTCAGAGCACATCTGGAGTGCATCACACAGACAGGAATAACAACACAATATTAAGAACATAAGAAGCCATATACAGTACTATACAGAACTGGCATGTTAAGCTGAGAAGTGTACAACAGAGAGGATAAAGAGTAACACAGAGAAGATGTTAATGCCCCCAGCTTTTATTTTTGTACCTTATAACCCTCTTGAACAAGTATAAAAACAGAGCACGAGTGGCAAAAAAGAACTAGCATATTTGTCAACACGCCTTCATGTATAATTTAGGAGGCTTAATTACACTACATGCGAAGCCCAGCATATCTTTGTTACAGTAGGCCGGTAGGGTATGGTAGAAATGTTCAGGATATCTTTGTTACATTACACCTCATTCAATCGCAATGTAAACTAGCGTAATAATAAGATCACTTACAGATTTAAGCTGATACGTCAGTTCCTGGCCTTTGGTAACTTGTAACGGAAACTACAAAAATACACTTGCAAATCAGATATTAAGAATCGTATTACACATACAAATGACAACAAAAGTGAGTTTGACTGACCATGCTGATCTGTAAACCTCCCATATCTCCGCAAAGCTGAAATATTACATTATATTCAGTATGAAAAAGAAGGGAAAAGTCACTTTACTCCATTCAACAACTCTGATCAAAAGCAAAAATTCAATAAAGTATAGAAAACGACTTACTGTGTCTTCATAAGACATCTCATCAGCAGATTCTGAAGCAGGTAAGGTAGGCTTTTCGGCATTTTAATCGCAGCAAAAATTTCTTCTTCAAAATTTTTTTGCATCAGCTGATTCCCACGCTTATCCTACAAGTATTAGATAGCAATAAATCAAACAAAAGTAAGTAGAACAAAATGGGAGTCTCTGTTTTGTTGCCTAATATTTAGCATTCCAATCAGTAAACAATTTCTGCACATATCAGACGAAAGCACCCTCATTATATTCAAAAGTGACAAGAAAGATCACTCAGCGGGCCAAAGAATCCATAACTCAGGGAGCCTATAGACTATACTACTGTCGGTCTTTAGAGAGTAAGAATAAATAAAAGAATAGAAGGTGTAAGAAAGTTAACATACCCTTGAGCTCTCCTCTGCATGTTTCACAGTTGTTTCGTTTGAAATGTAAACAGCTTCCTAATGTGGGATTGAAATTGCAATTTTCTGGTTTTCGCTGGTCCTTTGGAAGCTTGTTCCAATAAACATTGGTAAGCACGACACTTTTGCATTTTTCAATCATTGGTCTCCAGTCACCATAGCACGAGTACTTCTCATCATTAAGAAGGCTGCTGAGGTCTCGATGGGACTCAAGATTGTAAGTCGATCTCACGGAACAATCCCCGGATCAAACAGATCCGTGCCATTGGAGGCGCAAATGCAGGGTACGTAAGTAAATATTCTCGAAACCAGCAAAGGTCTTCATCAGAATTGAGCTGTGCTGATGTCACTGTGAGGTCCTGTTGAAGCTCCCGATAGTAGAGCGCCACAATCACCTTACCATCTTTTCCTTCCATCGTATAAAAGCACACTAACTGAGTGCTGAGCCCTTTCAGATCATTAGCTCCACATGGACGAGTGAACGAGTATTCCGGTGGCGTTGTTAGCTCCACATCAACACCATCGATCAGGTCCCAGTCTTCAAGATCAAAGTTACCATTCCAGCTGTTGCCTGAGATGTGATTTTCTAACAAGTAGCACACACATGCATGGAAAATATGACTTCCACGTTGAGTTGATAACAGCACAGTCTCTATTTTCTCAAAACAGATGTTGACAAACTCTATTAGTGCGCTTTTGTTGTTCTTCAAGAAATCTACAAGTCTTTCAATACTGCAATTAGAAAAGAGCACGCATTATTGACAAAAGCATATAATTTTCGAAATCAAATTAATAAATCACTATAGAAAATGCTCGCTCCAGTTGACAAAGCGGCACAAATTTAAGACTGCACCCAAGCCATAGTTTGCGCCAAAAAGTAAACCTTTGTCAGGAGGGAGTTAAACTTATAAAAA
This sequence comes from Eragrostis nindensis, assembly GCA_012490785.1. Lineage (NCBI taxonomy): Eukaryota > Viridiplantae > Streptophyta > Magnoliopsida > Poales > Poaceae > Eragrostis > Eragrostis nindensis. The sequence goes on along the minus strand of JAAXCT010000132.1, from coordinate 411,762 downwards.
TAAAAGGATAACAAGGAGAAGTGACAAGATGCAATAGTGCATGCACTGAAAGTTTAGATGGCCATTTACAAGATTAGAGGCAAACCTTGTTGGCATGCCAGTAAACGTCAAGTCTGTGCGCACAATTATCCGAGTTCTGATATTGTTGAATTCTTCGTTAGATAAGACTTTTCTATCAACATAATGGGCAAGAAGGAATTTTCGAACCGCACTAAGGAGCCAGCCCTGCATCCTGAAAATAAATAACACATTAGCCCCAAATTTGCAGTGGTTGCATAAATTCTCTAAAGATAATTAATGTGTCTTTGAACATTATTTTACAAAGTCTCTACTCTAAACGAATCATTATGTATAGTACTTTAACAGCTAAAGTGAAGATGAAGAGGGCAAGCGACCATTACAGGTGCTTATTTATCACCCGCTAGGGGGTTACCCGATGTTGTCATTGTTGCAGATCATGTGGGCTCTTAATCCCACAATTCTCCATGTTGACAACTTTAGTTTGATTTACATTGCTGAGGATAAAAGCAATCTCAACTTGAACTAAAGCTGAACGGAAAAGGTAAAAGCTGATTTGAACCTTATGGAGCTCAAGGATATTTATCTAGATTGCTAAGGTATACTCAAGCTAATAACAAAAACCATCACATTATTTTCGGTGCCTTCTGCGTGGACTTTGGCGTTTTTCAAGTTTGTTTCTTGCAGGTGCTTCATTGATAACATAACACGGTTTGCTGTATTTATTGGGAGATGGTAAATTGCAAGGATGCTCTAGATCGAAATCTTATCGGGTACAGTGTGGGGTTTAATGAATGTTCAACAAGCTTGAAACAAACTGGTTAAAAGTAAAATGCTATCCAGAGATTCCAGATTAAGCTATCTCAGACTGGAAAGTCATTTAAGAATTGGATCAAGATTGCTGATAGGTGGCAATGTGGCATATTTTATTTTCAAACTTGATAAAGTGAGTGCAGAAAGAGCCCAAAAACGAAGGATGGATAAAAAAATAATAGAATCATCAGTCAGAATACATAGGTCATGTGGCTGCCTAAATGAGGACTAAATAGAACGTGTGCATAAAAATTAGCATAATGAAGCTTTTGCGATTTGCACCTTTCTCTGTTGTTGCAAACTCTGTGTGCCAAGAGTCTATCACATTTCTTCAGATGCTTAAAATTAACCTTCAGTTCATAGTGTTCATTTGCCTTCATTGCTTTAACCTCAGAAATATAAGTAGGTACCTCATTGGAGTCAATCCTGCAGCTGAAACGATATTAAAATATCAGATAGCAATAAATCAAACAAAAAAGTAGAAAAAAAATAGGATTGATGTCTCTTTTTAGTTGCCTTATATTTAGCATTCCTATCAGTTTAACATATCTGCACCTATCATTAGATCTCACTCCAACGGAACAGATTCACACCATCCCCAACCTTATTCTCTCACCACCACCAACCCCTCTCCCACCTCTGCATCCTCCATAGGATGGACAGCTGAAACTCGAGCCGTAACAAAATAAAGGATGGCTGGGTAGAAAGACAAATCCCCCAAAGAAACTAGATCAAAAAAACATCTGAAAGATTCACTCTCATTATACTCAGAAGTGACAAGAAATATATACATATCCGGCTGGGAGGAGATCACTAAGCGGGCCAAACAATATTGTTATCAACAAATCAGGGAGCGTATAGACTATTCTCTTATCAGTCTAGGTCACCAGAAGATGAAGACAGCAGCTGTCCCAAGAAATTTCCTAACATCTGGTTGTCAACCCCATATGAATTCTGCGTAAAGATCTTTACTAATGTCAACCCCAATTGAAGAATGAAGAACTGGACAGATTGCCTAGCACCCTGCAGAGGATTTCACCAAAATCATGGGGCAGTACTGCAAAGAAGACTATCAAGCCCACCTGCCTAATGAACACAAATCATGCTTGCAGTTCCTATCTTCCACAAGGGCCAGAAATCAATCGGTCAACCTTGATAGAGCAATGGGTCGGGGAAGGTCTGATAACTAGGACTGGCCTACTTCAATACATAAGCGTGAGAGACGTTTTGACACGCTCATTGACTTGTGGTTTATTTATTTATCCTGATATGTTGGTGCTAGAGGAAAAGGCGCTACATGGTCACCTAACAGTCCATTTAAAAACGCCGGTATGAGGTAACTCCTCACCTGCAAAGATCCAAACCCTACAAACCAAATCCCTAAACCAAAATCCCTGTTGATTTCGATTAACTGTAAGGAGCCAAAAAAAAAAGATGAGAAAATAACAGCTACCTTTCGAGGAAATCAAAAAACTTGTGCGCATCATGCTCCTCACTAGATGTGGTGACCTTGGAAGCATATGAGCTCTTAGGGGGGTCTCCCAGGAAATACGGGGGTTTAGCAGCAGCCGGACTGGTGGTAGAAGCAGTGGCGGAGCTACGTGTTGACTTGTGGGTGCGGATGCACCCACTGCTCCAAAAAATTTCAGTGCAATTACCTCTAAATCACCTCATATGCACCCCCCTTAGCTCATCATTATGCACCCACCAGTCCAGAAAAACAAGATAAAGCTACCTAAATTACAATCTTGCACCCCCCATTGACAAGCTCTAGCTTCGCCACTGGGTAGAAGGCCGCCTCGCACCAGTTGCCGGAGGGGTAGAAGAAGCCCGAGTCGCAGCAGCTGAGGGAGGGTTACCAGAAGCCGGCGTCGCAGCAGCCGAGGGAGGGTCACCAGAAGCCGGCGTCGCAGCAGCAGAGGGAGGGTGACCAGAAGCCGGCGTCGCAGCAGCTGAGGGAGGGTCACCAGAAGCCGGCGTCGCAGCAGCTGAGGGAGGGGTAGAAGAAGCCGAAGATGCGGCAACTGCCAGCGGAGTAGACGAAGCCGGAGACGTGGCAGCAGCCGGTGGGGCAGAGTCAGCCGGAGACGCGGCTGCCGCCGGCGGGGTAGCGTGCGGGGGCGCGATGTTGCCCTTCCCCCTGCGGTCACCGAGACGGCGGAAGCCACTGCTGCCCTGGCCTCGCCCGCCGTCGAACCCCTCCCGGGACGCTGGAGAAGGCCTCTTTTTTTTCGTCATCCTCTCCGCCGCCGCCGCCGCCGCCGCTACTGTCCAGACTCCAGAGAAACCCTCGTGTTTGGTAAATGGGAAATAAAGGGTGAGTTTGGGATTGAGAAATAATTCTTTGAGAGAATGAAAAGTTAAAATTTAATATAACGGATAAAAGAAGGGTTCGGATTTTCCGTCACATTTCTCTTTTCCTTTCCCAATCCCCATTTTCTCATATCTAAACACCACCTAAGAATGAAGCGATGAGGGCGGCCAGTTCCTTTTCTTTCTCTTTTTTTCTTTTTTTTTTGAGAGAGAGCGTGCGCGCGCCCAGTTCTAATAAGTAATATAATAACCAATAGACCATCAGGCATCAGCAAGCCTCCTTGTGGCATACAGCAGCAGTGAAAAGACTTGTCCTAAACATCACAAAATTAAATATTACAATACATTGTTTATTAAAGATGGTCTAAAAAATTAAATACAACGTTATAGACACAAAAAGTTTACATACAATGGTTTAAACAGCATAAGCTATCTATTAATAGACAGTAATGAGCCATTTGGTAATTACTAGATGGTTTTCTTTTTCTCTCTTCCACATCAACCAATATCTAAGTGGCATCTCTCTCAGATAGCTGACGTCACCTTCCCTCAGTCGGTCAGTCTAGGATTATTTGGGCTCATCTTGTCCGAGGCTATGTTAATTGATGTACAAAATTAAATTAGAGTTTGTGAACCACGAACAGTCTCTCAAAAGAAATCAACTGAATGAACCACATGACCAAAGAAAGGATGAGCGATCGATACAGAGATATCAATGCATTGAACAGAAGGCAATATACATTATATGAAATACAAGGAGGAATAATATCTAGTGGATTCATTCATCCATTGTGCCTCGTTTTTGTGTTCCTCGTTTGACCTCGGAGTCAAGGTTTGAAAAAAGGGTCAAAATCGGACTGTCTTTTGATAACCGGAAACCGTTCGGTCTACCTCCAACAATTAACTGTTTTTCGGATTTGAACTTTGAGCAACTTTGAAATTTGACAAAATTTCAGATTTAACTGCTTTTTAGTTGAAAACCCGTAAAGCCTGTCCGGTCCGATCCAGCTTCTGCCGTTGGAACGCCTACTCGGAGTAAAAAATCCACCTACCTTAACATTACACAAGATGATAACGTATAAGTCATGAGATGCAATTGACACTCGACAGAGTCATATGAGCCTAACCATCGATCGACGAAAACATAATCACCTAAAGTCACATGGTAAATTGGTTGCCAAACACGCCGTCTGGTGGCTAGGGTTTCCTACACTGTTGATCCCCCGCGCATGGCGCAAAGGAGAAAGAGACACTTGGATACTATGAATGGCGTGGAGGAGAAGATGCACTCGGGTACTATAGTCATTTTCTTGTAAATGTCTCATGTAACAGTGACTTAAGGGACATAGAGGATAAGAGAAATATCAAGCTTCTTCCAGTGGCTGAGAAGGAGTTTCCTTTTTTTTTTTTGCGAGTAAGTAATTTCCTCTTTCTTTTACGCTTCACGCTGAGCTAAACTAAAGTTAGAGCTTAACAACACGACCCGATGACTTTAAAAAAAAAAAACACGACCCGATAGCTTTGCGCTCCACTTTTTGTACGCACGTTCGTAGTCGGAGCACTGAAAGCGAAGAACACATTGAAATGCGAGGGGTTGAGGTTCAACGGGACGACGTCACTCACATCGCCCCCTGCACTAATCGCAAAGTCGCCAAGTAGCCGCGTCGCGCACCGGAGCAGGAAACGTCAAGGGTGTGCCGCGTGCAGCAACGACTCATCCGCGTGCAGCTGTGAGTGCCCCCGATGCCACCCTACACGTCAAGGGTGTGCCGCGTGCAGCACAAGCTTGCAATTGATGGCCGGGATTGGAGACAAAAGCTGCGGCCGTGCGATGCGACGAGCTGAGATGAGCACGCGACGGACGGGCGTTGCATCGCATAGCTTGCGAAGGCTGGTGGAGTGTGCTAGCGAGCGAGGCAACGGCGCCGCAGCCACGTTCGTCACAAAACGATCCAGACGGGGGCGCGCGAGGCTGTCTCCGATTTGGAGCCAAAAGTGGTGTCATCGCGGTGAGGGCATGTACCACGGTCACCGTCTACTATGTAGTGCCACATCATCTATTTTCCCCGACTTGCATAGGATTAATAAGTGAAGAAAGAGAGATGTGTCGTCGCCTCACGAGACGACGGCCAAGGCTCCTGCTCCCATGAAAGTCGACGGCTTCGTCGATGGGTTGTACGAGCTGCGGTGTCTCCTCTGGATCCACTGAGAAACCGGCAAACAAGCTTCCTACGCCGCGCCTCCCGCCGGCCAACAGCAGCGCGCCGGTCATCGTCCGTCCTCGTTCAGCACTCCGTCGGCGTCTCCGGCACCACCTCACCATGCAGTGAGGAGAACTCGCCGACGGCGGAGTTGAGTGCCTTGTGATTGCTTGCTACTTTGCCAGCGCCCCATAGAGCTTGTGCCTCGCCGTCGTGACGCCATGGACCACCAGCCACAGATCGAGAAGGCCACCACCTGTAGATTGAGAAGGTCAACGCCACGCCATTGCCACCGTGAAGGCCGAGCTCCAGAGATAGAGGATAAGGATGATGTTTTTTCAATTGTGACCCTTGCCATTTGACGGGAAGCCTTTCTGAAGAGTTTTCAAAGAATAGTCCTTTGAGCAAGCAGCAAGTATATAAAAATAAATAGAAAATTATGTTGCAGTGATTCATATAGAACTATTTTCACAAACATAGTAAACAATGCTTTCCCCCTATACGAGCAACAAAATGATCTACAAAGTTTAATATACACTTGATCATCTTAATTTGTGGTATCATGTTTGAATTAAGGGCTGGTAAACTTCTCCTGGTAAACTGCTCCCTGGCTGGGCTGCTTGCTGCAGAGTGATATTACTCCTGTTCAGCTGCTAGACAGCCAAAATATGACCAGCCAAACAGGCCCTAAATATTATACAGACAGTCAAATAGACAAGTCACTGTATAACCTGTCTATTTAGCTGTCTATGTGCGATAATCAGAATATTCACAGACGGCAAACCGTCTACACCACTGAAGATGCCCTGATACCGCTTCAATCTCTCTCTTTCTTAATTCTTTGCCACATCTTGTGTCACCTGATTAATGCATATGATACTCTCCATTAGGAGTAGTCTTAGTATGCTAGTCGTGATTGTAATACAATAGCTCATGCTATTGCTTAGTATGATGCCACCCAGGAAGGCTTGTCCCCATGGTTCTGAGATGACGATGTACCAGCGTTCATCGCTATCCGTGTATCAAGCGATATGTCCCGTTCTCAGTAATTAAGTTCAGTATTTTTGTCAATAAAAAATAAAGTTTGAACCGAACCATCGTTAAGTTTGATTAGGGCTGGGCAACCAAGCCAGCTCGACTCTTCGGCTCGGCTCGTTATGGTAACTAGTTGGAACGCTGGTTCGACTTGGCTAAGAGCAAGGCCAATGAGACTTGGCGCATCGACGGACGAGCGACAGAATCACTCAATAGCTTGACGCCACACAGCCTATAAAATATTCACTCAACGCTTGCATGAGTGGAGGCAGACAGCACCGCAGCACACGTGATAGGCCGCGAGAGGTGTCCGGTCCCACGAGCGTCAGACGCGACCGTCGCGGGCAGCGTCGACAAGCTCTCTTTCCTCTCTCTTCTATATAGATTTTTTACTCACATAGTGGTCGATTCGACCACTTATTGGGCTTGCTCTAAGAGCCAACTCGTTAAGCTCGCGAGCTACAAACCTAACTCGTGCGCGAGTCAGTCTACTTACGAGAGCCAACCGAACGAGCCCACGACGAGCTTTTGGTCGAGGCGTTTGACCCGGCATGACAAGCAATCGCGGCTGGAAGTAGTTTTTTTTTTAAGAACGCAAGCAGCCTACTTAGGTGGCGTTCGGTTCCCCCTCTAAAATCCCTCTAAACTTTATACCCCTCTAAAGTAAAAAGAATCTTACTATTTAGGGGTACTAAATAAAATTTAATTGTAAAACCTTTTTGTAGATGGGCGTTATTTTTCGAGACGAATCTAATGAGCCTAATTAATCAATGTTTTGACACAGTGATGCTACAGTAACCATCGTCTAATCGCTGCTTAATTACCGTCATTACGTTCGTCTCGCGAAATAGATGGGAGATCCTGAACTTAGTTTTATAATTTGATTTTGTTTAGTACATATAAATCGTGCCGGCATTTTGATGTGACCCTCTAAAGTTTTTAGAGGGGTCACCGAACGGCACCTTACGTCTCCGATCGCAGCAAACAGCATATCCTCCACTTCAATCCCGCCACGTGTTTCACCGGCCCACCTACCTTGTGCCGTCCGACGCTCCTCCTCCGCCTCACGAAACCCGACGCCAAAACGCAAAGCACGAAGCGGCGCACCGCGATCGGCTCACCGGCAGCCGGGTCCCGCTTGCGTTCCACTGCCACTGACGACACAGGGCCCACGTGTCATAAGCAGCCAACTCCCCACGTTAGTTTCTCGTTAAGCTAGGCAGCCCCGCGCGGCGACGAGATGGAGGAGTAGACGCAACCCCACGCGAATCCCGTCGAATCGAGCGCAGCAGCACGAGAGGAATAAACCACCGAGCGCCCGGCGGAAGGAGGAGAGGCGGGACCCACGATGCAGGCGCAGAGGTCCCCGGCGATGATAGGGGGAGGCGGAGCGGCGGCGTCTGTGGCGCCCCATGTTGGGATTCCGTCACAGGCGACGGTGCCGGTGCGGCGGCGGTGCGAGGGCACGGCCATGGGTGCCATCACCCTCGACCTCCGCCCCGGCCTCGGCGTCGGCCCCTTCACGCTCGGTGAGTCCGCCGGAACCCTAACCACTCACCGCCGCCTCTGTCGGGATCGGCGGTCGCCGGTTGCTTGCTTGCTTTCCTTCCCTTTGCAAGCGAGGAGGAACAAAGACTTGTTCTTTAAGCAACAGCTTAGTTCCAAGTTTTAAATTTTGAGCCAATTTTCTGACTCGAGAGCTCGATCGGTGCAGGGATGCCGATTTCCGATGCGTTTGCTCAGATAGAGCATCAGCCCAACATCTACGATGTCGTCCATGTAAAGTACTTTGACGAGGTTCGTCTGTGAAATGTGATACTGCGGATTTGCTAGTTATACGAGTTACCGAATCAAGCTTATTTGTTCGATTGTCTTTTGTGGCTTCAGGAGCCTCTGAAGTTAGATTTTGTGATTAGCTTTCCGGACCATGGATTTCACCTTCGTTTCGATCCTTGGTCACAGGTATGTTTATATTTGATAGGAAGTTCACTTGTTACATTTCTGGAGCTTAAGCTGCCAACACTAAATGTATGATTACAACTGTTGTTTGTCAATGTTGGAAACTATAGTGCATTTTACAAAATCAATTTGGAGTGCCTTATGCATTGTAGAAACTAGAAAGTATAGTGATCCTGAAAAAAATAAAAATTCTTGTTGCTGCCAAATCAAAGGAAAAGAGATTGCTAATGCTATATTTTTCTTTTTTTTTCCTTGCAGAGGCTCCGTCTCATAGAGATTTATGATGTTAAGAGACTGCAATTGCGATACGCAACATCTCTCATTGGGTGAGGAGCTTATGGGGACTAATTTTCATTGCTTTACTGTCTTCATGGTTGAATGAGTCTGGAATTTATATATTGCATGGTCACTCATTTTAGATCAAGCATTTCAGCACAAGATTCTGTGGGATGTTACTGATCATTCTATCTAATTCTTCTTTCAGTGGTCCATCAACATTAGCCACTTTTGCGGCTGTTTATGCACTATTCGGACCTACTTTCCCTGGTATATATGACAAAGAAAGAGGCATTTATACACTGTTCTACCCGGTATGTCATGACAAATAGCTCTGCTTTTTTTTTTTCAATTTGATTTTTCCTTCTATTTGTCTGTTGGGAGGTTTCCTTAGTCACATGCTTTTGCAGGGATTATCCTTTGCATTCCCTATTCCCAGCCAATATACTGATCTCTTCACCAATGGGGAAGGTATTCTATATTAATAGCCTAATTCATTTGTGAATGTTCTGTTTGTACCTGTATTTTCTTTAACATCTAATTTTGGCTATTTATTGTTATAGCAGTGGCAGATTTGCCTCTGGAGTTTCCAGATGGGACAACTCCTGTTACCTGCCGTGTTTCTATATACGATAGCTCAACAGATAGCAAAGTTGGGGTTGGGTCATTGATGAATAAAGCAATTGTGCCTGCATTGCCAGCTGGGAGCTTGTATATGGAGGAAGTACATGCAAAGGTATGTTGTACATGTGATTTATTAGTAATCTATTCAACTACTGCTTTTGCTGAAGCAGAATACACTTCTTTATAGTCTTTTGGCTTTACAGAGTGTTATCACTGAAGCAAACCTTTTGATACTTCTATAATAACCTTTTTTAGCTTGGCGAAGAGCTTTGGTTCACAATAGGAGGTCAACATATTCCTTTTGGTGCATCACCACAGGTAAAAACATCTCATAACTGTTCCGAGTACAATATATTTTGACAACTGATCCTGATTTCTCTCTTAACTTGGTTATCATTTGCAGGATGTATGGACCGACTTGGGTCGTCCATGTGGCATCCATCAGAAGCAGGTCAGTTTTGTTTCAGATTATTGAGGTGTTAGAATAGAGGTTTTGTATAATATGTAATTATTTCAATTATTTTTTGTTCATCTTCATGTGACAAATGACTGAGACACTGAATTATTTTGCATGTGAGTTGCGTTGTTTTTTTCTCTAATCATGGAACACGTAGCTATGATAAGCCTACACAGAGCCACACTAACACTTATGTGGCATACAATCATATTTAGTTTCGTGAAGATCGTATAAAGGAATACCATGCTCCCTAGAAGTCAACTTAGCATTCTCATCTGGAATGCTTACTATGTTTGTACGATCTTGTCAGGTTGACCAAATGGTAATACACTCTGCATCAGATCCCCGCCCTCGGACAACCCTTTGCGGGGATTATTTCTACAACTACTTCTCCCGTGGAATTGATATCTTATTTGATGGACAGGTATTGAATATTTCCTCACACTATGGTTGCATCAAAGCTTTTTGTTCCCTTTTTATTAGCTAGTACTTCAAAAAGCATCTTGACCAGTTTTCTGTTTCCTTTCAGACCCACCGAATAAAGAAGTTTGTTTTGCATACAAACTTTCCTGGTCATTCGGATTTCAACTCATATAAGAAATGCAACTTTGTCATATACGATGCTGAAGGTCTGAAATACTTGTGATAGAATTAATTTGCTGCGGAGGATAATCTGATCCAACTAACTATTTTTTTTTCTTTTCAGCTGAAGGTACATATCAGCCTGGCAATATCTCCAAGAATTGCATAACACCTCGTACAAAATGGGAACAAGTTAAGGTATGGTGTTCAACATGACCTAATTTTATACAACTAAGGTACTATTGAAATATCATGTTATCTTCAGCTTCAGATAGCCCGACATTTGTCACGGTTCCGTTTTGCAAAATTGTTTGCTTGCATGAACGTGCTCTGCTTTTGATTGTTCTGGAGCGCATTACATTGTGAAGTAGATGTTGGTCGGTTATAGTAATGTAGTTATGCTTGTTGTAACAACACTATCTTTCCATATGCTCGTGTGTTGTATTTGCTACCTCCTTTCTTCTTTAACAACCCTTGTGTTGGTTGTGTTGTATTAGGAGATCCTCGGTGATTGTGGTCGAGCTGCAATCCAGACGCAAGGCTCTATGAATAATCCGTTTGGATCAACTTTTGTATATGGTTATCAGAATATTGCTTTTGAGGTAGCTATTTAATCAATTAAATTCGAGATCTGTTTCCTGCATGTGTACACTATATCGTCAAATATCACCTATGATATTGTGTGTTTCTGTCGCTAACAGGTGATGAAAAATGGGTATATTGCAACTGTTACTCTCTTCCAGTCATGAGGTAAGGTACATTTAGCCTGTGATAATATGTGAAAGTACTTGTTAAAGTACTAAACAATATCTGTACTTTGACCTCAAAAATTGTGTAATTAAATTGAACAGTACAAAGTTTCCATCTTAACAGAGTTCGAATTGTGATGCTGCTGCAAATTCTGGCTGCATTAATGGTTAGACAGGGCTGGAAACCTCTACTTCACTGAATGGAACCTTCAGAAATAAGGTTTCTACTTGGTTTGCCTCCATCACCACAGCAATTTTCACGTGACCGAGGCTAACGCTTTGGAACTTCTTGACAGTTGTTGTCTTTTGACATGGAATGCAGCTTGCAGTCAGTATGTATAAGCATCGCGACATGTAAATTATCCTGTAGATGTCAGTCGTTGTACATGAACTAACTGTATTCTACCTACGACCTTACCTTCTGTACAGAAATTATCTTTACTTGTAACTGTATTCTACCTACGACCTTACCTTCTGTACAGAAATTATCTTTACTTGTTGAAACAAAGAAATGTATATACTGCAGCTGTACTGCTGCTTAACTGCGGTAAGGTCGTGGGTGTTTCTTTGTGATTCTTCGCCTGTGAATATGATGGGAATGAAGGGAATTTGGTGTATGATACTCTGATGTTGAATCCATTGTCTTTGTGTCGTTTGCCTGCAGTTCCCGTGCATTTCCCCCGTTCCAAATGTAAGCATTTTTTTAACTTTTAGACATCGCATTTGATCATTCACCTTATTCAAAAAATGTTATAAAAATAGTATTTATTTTGTCACAATTTTTTTATCATTATGTATACTTAAGCGTGATTTATTTATTTTTTAATGAAAATGAATGACACAAAAGGTCAAAGGTGTTGTCTAAGTCAAAATATTTTTATTTTTGGAATAGAGGAAGTACCAGTTTCCAGAGTCCATGTGTTAACATCAGTGGCATAAATCCAACCCGTGTCTTAAAAACTTGTCCCCATGATTCTCATCGTGTTAAAATCGTCACCTACACCAGCATAACCAACCCTGGTTTTAAAGTATATACTGTCAAAATGAACTAGTTTTGGGGCAAAAGGAAACGGCATCATGTTTTTTGTTTGTTTGATTATCGGATGGCCTGGACAGTGATTCGAGAGTACTCATGAAACGACGACGCTTGTCCGATACCTCGAAACCAAAGTTGCTAGCTTGAAATGGACCAGCTCCACAAAGTCCAGTTTCTGGAAATTTGCTAGAATTTCGTATGCAATTTCGTTTGAAATCGCTATGCTTATCGTTTGGCGGGATAACTCACACAGACACACACACACTACGTTTCTAGAAAGTTGAAAGAAGAGCGAGAGCAGAATGGGGATTTTTGCTTGTTAAGGAAAGAAAGACGGAGGCAACGGACGCCTTCCCCTTCTCCGTCTCCAATCGGCGTAGCCATTTCACGCCTCCGCCACCGCCACCGCCTCGTGGAGTCAGTCACGCGCCCCGCGCCCGCCCCACGGCCGGCCTCCCCCTTCCTCCACGCCGCCATCCCCGCAGCCATGGACCGCGGCGGCGGAGGGGAGGCGGGCGCACCTACTACAGCGGAACCAGCGGCAGCGGCGGCGGCGGCAGGAGGGGTGGTCAAGGGGAAGTCGTGCAAAGGCTGCCTCTACTTCTCGTCGGTGCTCAGGTCGCGATCCCGCGGCCCCGTCTGCGTCGGCGTCACCCGCGCCATCCCTGAAGGTAGCATCCCTCATCCTTCTCTTCCGCACCTGCACCACGACGTCCACTTCCACCGGCCGACTATTTCCTGGCCTATGTTCTAGGGTTTCTACTGATTCAACAAACACCAGTTCTGCTGATTTCGCTTCATGTTGCTGCAAACCCTACGAGTGGTCTATTCGTGGAGTGATTGGTCTTGGTTGCCTGCTTGCTCGGTCCTTAGTGCTCACGCTGCAGTCGCTGTACTGCGAATCACGCGCCAGACGCAGGGGCTGTAGTGCTGTTGTGATTAGATGCATCTTCACAACTACGTTGGAGGTAGGAAATGGGGAGGAATGCATAGGAATTTCCCAGTGATTTCTATGTTGTCAAATTGACTGAAGGAAATTGTATGATTTTAGGAATGCTAGTTCATAGAGTTTGATGAAATCCATTGACCCACGCAGGTTTTAGATGCAAAGTACAGAGTATTAACTAAGTTGAATGGGTCGCTTATCAATCAATAGAATCGAACTGTTCTATGGCTAGATGCATATGGCTCGTTGTGACACTCTGTTTCATGGTACGCCTATTCTGTTGTCATATTTCATACAATTTTTTCTGTTTGTTTACTGTTTTCCTTTTCAGTTCCTGAGCGTTTGGTCGGAGAAATTGAACTGGAAGCTATCCGAGAAGGTCGCAACCTTTCAGATTTCAAGTACGCATGTGTTGGGTATTCGTTTTACCTAGATGATAAAGAAAACCCTATGGGGAAACGAGAGAAGCGGACACAGGCGCAGCTACCCATTTGTGTTGGAGTTGAGGTAATGTATGCTTAACCATATAATTGGTATCACAATTGTCAGCTCACTAGTGAGGATCAAGGAGGATGTCTGACATGATGTCACCTGGAAGTTGTGACACAGTTGCGCCTTTTGAATAGTGTCAAGTATAGACATCATCCTAGGATAGCTGATAACTCAGAATCTCGTGAGGAAGCTATTTGGCACATGATCCTAGTTATATCGAGTGTCAGAATGATTGGATGGATATTCATAACAATTTGCTTATCTGCAATATAATTTTTCTTTCCTCAACCAAAGTAATAATAATACTAATAATAAAAACATGCACAAGCTTCTACTGAAACTGCTCAAATAGTGTTCTGTTTTTTGATCTGTGTCTTTCTGATCATTTACATGTTTGTGTTGCTAAGAATGAGGTTTCCCCCCTTTTTCAGCTGTTGGCAGATAGAAGGCCCCCATTTAAGGAAGGCTTATCTAAGAAAGATGGTAAGAGAAACACGATATTCTATTAATTGATTAGTATGTGTTGCGGTTGCGGTTGTCAAACCGAGAAAAAGGAACTGCTTGCTTCTTGGTGCTGTATTTTTGACCTCATTACAGCCCAATTTGCTTACCTCTGTAGAAGAAAAGGTAGTATGATAGTATCGCATAATGGCAATATTGGAAATGAAAATATTACTGACATTGATCTGGCTCCACGCAATGGACAGGAATCTGTACCCTAGAAGAGTTAAAATGTTTGGACACCTGCCAGTGATCTATGCGTTGCAGATCCATCGTATTAATCTCTCATGGAGAAACAAATCTGTTCTTAATATATTAAATTTTAGTTGATCAATCTTTTTTGCCAAGCATGTACTGAAATAAGTTGTGAGTTATCATTGAAATTTATACTTTTACGGGAGAATTAAGTGCTCAATGAACAAATGGGTGGTTCTGGGGATTGTGTGAGGTAGTTTCAGTATTTTACATATAAATATAGTACCCTGATCTATGACGTTTCCATGATTAATTTGTGATAGGTATGAGACATCAAGACACTAATTCCTAAATTTATCTCAGTAGTCAGCTAATAAAATACGTCCTGACACTAAATAGAAATTACAGCTTGATTAGTTCTTAGTGTAATCCAAACTTAAGTTGTAATGAACGACATTTTTTGTCATGGAAGTATGAATAATATGCTACTGTACCTTCTATCTTTTATTTTTGGAGGGACATTCAAGTTCTGTATGAGTAAGACTGGAACTTGATCCTCATACTACGCCCATTTGTAGTGAAGCCATGAACAAAATATGATTACTTGGGAACTTGTCTATCTCTCCTGTGTGCTTTAAGCAGGAGTTGCACGGTGAAAAGTGTTGAGACATGCTCTGCGCACTTCTCTTTCATTGTGTTTGTTATTAATAGTTACTACTTGCATTAACTTTTTTTAAAACTTTTACTTGTTATGCACACCACTGCAGCTCCTCAACCACGTCGATACAAATCAGGGCACGCAGGAGATGATTTCTTAACTAAGTGAGTTGGTCCTTAGTTTTTGTTATACTATCAAGTCCCTCTAATTCGCATCAAAATTTAACAAGCAGCACCGTTTGTTGTGAACCTGCAGGTTTCAGAGGAATGCCGGGCTTGTCGCCAATGGTGTGGCTAAGAACCTGAATAAAGTTGGGACCTACATCAAAGACACTGTTGGTGATATGATGTACCCTTACCGCAAGCGTTCCAAATAAAGAAAAAAATAGGCTGACGCTCTATAGATCCTGGAGGGGAGTAAGACTTTAGACCGCTAGGGGAGTGTCCGATCCATCACTCCCGAAAACACCTGGGACAGTAGTTGCCTTCTATTTTGAAGGCTCATGATGAGATTTCATTGTGGGAAAATAGCCCCCTTGGGGCCATATAACTGTAATTCACTAGCTGTTGGGGGTTGGTACCATTTCTTTCTTTGGCCCGAATTCCTTGCCCCATGGCAAAGCAATCGTTATTTTGCTGGTTTCCTCTAGTGATGTACAGGATGGCATTGTAATGAAACATTAGACAGTCCCCTTTTTTGCATAGTCGCTGCTATGCGTTGAGAATAATAGAGGTTGTTCTAACCTTTAGTTCACCCTATTAGGGAACTCATCAAAGTTCCTGCCTTGCCGGCATATGTTTCTTTATTCTTGGACATACGCCTTATAAGTCATATTTTGTATTTTAAGAAGTTATACATAGTCAGAAGCATCGGCAGTAAGAAATGAGGCATTTCTGATTCTGTTTTGACCCTTCTGTTCTGCCAATGTTCAATTTATCGACCTCCATTTCTGTTGCAATGATTTGAGTTTCTTACCGTTCCTTCTCTACTTGAAGAAAACCAGTTGGAGGATAGAATTTGCTGGTTTCAAACTACTTTATTATTTCAAGTTTGTTCTAAGTAAACTTTTTCTATATTTTGACCATGAATCTCTAGAAATTCATAGATTAGCAACACAACACTTACTTTTTTTTATATTTGTCATGAGAAACACTTTCATGATATAATGTTCACATATTATTAAGATATATAAATTTATAAAAATCATTGGTAAAAAAGAAAAGTTTGACTAAGGACAAATCTAAGACAAGTAGTAATTTGAAATAGAGGTAGTAAATTATAATATTTTGATATAACAAATTTATCTCGAATATTGTTACAGAAGGCTTAACTGCCCCTTATATCCTCGTATCGTACAGAGAAGAATACATATTATTTTATCACAGCGTGTAACCGAGTTCATGTGTTGTTAAATAGTTGGAAAATCATGTATCTGCATATATATATATATATATATATATATATATATATATATATATATATATATATATATATATATATATATATATATATATATATATATATGTCGCAGAAAGAATGATGACGAGGGCGCTTGAGTTGAGATTATGCAGGAATCATTTGGCCGGCGCCCTTCTCCCAGACGGCGTAGTCGTTGCCGTGGGCGGCGACCTGGAACCCCGCCGGGATGAGGTGGCCGACGTCGAAGCGGGAGCCGATCTTGACGATGACCTTGCCGTCGATCTCCGCCACATAGGCGTCGCCGTCGTGCTCGAGGATGGTGAGAGCGCTGGTGGGCGTGATGCCGTTGCGCTTCCGCACGGCCACCAGCGCGGCGATCTCGTCCTTGAATCCCCAGTCAAAGAAATGGTCGTAGAACTGCAATGTTATTAGTTAGTTAAGTTAACCCACCATATATATATGTGTGTGCAGCGTAACGTAAGCGACAGGAAGAAGGAGGAGGACTGACAATGCAGGGGTTGCCGGGGTGCGTGAGGATGTATGCGTATCCCTGCATGACCTTGTCGGAGGGGAAGGGCCAGAGCTTCTGCGTGGAGCCTGTGTCGTGGTTGTCGACGAAGGTGACGGCCTTGGCCGGCCACCATCCGATGACGCCGGGCGCCTTCCCCTGCGCGTCGATGAGCCGCCACAGCTCGCCCTCCACGGCGGCGTTGAGTATCCCCTTGGTGGTGAAGTCGAACACCATGGCCGGCGACGCCGCGCCGCCCATGTTGTCCACCCAGTCCACCAGTGCCTGGCGGTGCGCGTCCTGGTCGTACGCCGGCTTCCCGTCGTCGCCGTTCTGCATGCCGTTCCAGATCTCGGCGACGGCGAGGCTGGGCGCCGTGCCGTCAACGTAGACCCTGGCGACCTCGGCGGAGTATCCCCTGGCGAAATCGAGGCGCCAGGCGTCGAAGCCGAGGTCGGACTTGAGCCAGAGCAGCCAGTCCGTGAGCTCGCGCTGGACGCGGTCGTTGAGGTGGTCGATGTCCGGCGCGGCGGCGTAGGCGGCGCCGGTGTCGAGGTTGCCGGTGCCGTCCGAGTACTCGGTGTCGTCGCGGCAGATCATGTGGGGGCCCCAGTCCAGGCGGCCGTCGGGCGTGCCGCCCTCGAAGACGCAGTAGATGCCGCGGCCGTCCTTGTAGTCGGCGCACCGGTGGTTGATCACGATGTCCGCCACCGCCTGCACGCCCTTCCCGTGGAACGCCGCGATCAGCGACTTGAGCTCCGACGCCGTCCCGTACTTGGACGCGTCCAGGTCGTACAGTCGCCCAGGCATGTAACCTGCACCCACCACCACCAACATATGCTCATCTTTTCTTTTTCTTTTTTACTGCACTACACTCTGTTTTAATACTATTACACGCAAATTTTGTTTTAGGGAAGATAATTATTATATGGATCAGAGAGCAAAGCTGTTGTTAAGTGTGAACGGATGTGTAATGTCTGAAATTTTAAATACTATAGCAGCCAGGATAAGCTAAAGACCACTCGATTGCAAATCAGCTAAAGGCCAAAGCAGTCACGCTTGGCCCATCGGAGCAGCTTGCGTGCTGTCTACTCCACGTACACCCTTTCTTCAGGATGCTTCGTTTTGCTCCTGTTGCTCTAGCGCCCACTCTCCTTCTAGTTAGTACTCTGGATATTCAGACAAGAGCCAGCCGGGGAAGAAAAGAGTTCAGACAGACCTTGCGGGGAGACGGAGTGCGACGGCGGAGGGAGCCAGACGTGCGTGACGCCGGCGGCGGCGATGTCGTCGACCTTACTCATCAGAAGGTTGTACCAACCCCCACTCTGCGACGACGACTCCCAGTTGAACCCCTGAAACATTTCCACATCGCCCAATAAGTACATGAGCAAATTAATCGGACAGCAACTCCGTTCTTCAGAGAAATTAACGAAGCATCAACCAAATATGCATGATCGAATGCGTTGGTTTTACCTGAAACAGAACCTGGCCGGATGCCAGCCCCAGGAGGAGGAGGAGCAGAGTCAGGCAGCTCAGGCGCCTGTTCCCCATTGCCATCTCTGTCTCTCTGTCTCACACACAAACACTCGTATCTTCTGAGAAGTAGTAGTAGTGATTTGGAAGTGGACGAGATGATGAGTGGGGCACCTGGTACGTGCCGGGTATTTATAGGCTGAAGAGAATTGAATCGCAGCAGCTTTCTACCGTGGAATGATCAATGATGGGGAGTTGCTTGGCGGCAACGGATGGGTACCGAACTCCGTTATCCCGTCCTCAGGCGACTCAAGCGCAGAGCTGAACTCAGCTGATGATACAGATACTCTTGGTCAAGTCAATGGTGGATGGCACAAACTCCGATCCATGAAGGAAAAGGAGAAAGGATTGTTCTAGTTGAGATGCAGTATTGCCTCTTTTTCAGAACCAGTTTTCTGACCAGAAAATAAAGCATATAGTAGGTGCAGCAGGAAAGCAAAATTTTGGCAAGTTGTGTTAAGATTAACAGAAGCTATAGTAGTCCAGTAACTTTTTTCTTTGCTCTCTCTAAAAGCTGCATATACCCTGCCCATAACTGCACCAGAGAAATGCAAAATTGGTTCCCTTTGATGCTACATCGTTTTTCTTTTCGAATTACTAAATTATTGGTTCTATCTTGCCGATTCGGTTAGCTGATAGAGACATGATTTAACAATATAGATGTGCCTGCTTCTTTATCTGTGCACACGTAATTGTCTGCGTGAAAACGACCAGAAGTACTGTAAAATATTGGATCGAATCGATTGATGGCAAAAAGAATGGGTTTGCATTTTGCAGGGTAGCACAAATCTCTGAGCCGAAATGGGTCTGCTTGCATAAGGTTAAGATAAGACTGAAGAACATTGTTCACGGCCGTAGGGCGCTCACATTGGAATTCTTGAGAGTGGACGTCACGCAAGGGCAAATGTGACGACGACAGATCCTTGTAACTGATACACTTATTCTCCCTAATCTAACAAGTAATTAATCTTTTGTAAACACAAGATATTTGAACATATCACTGAACCTAACAGACTATTCTAGTACAAATTGATGGAGGATGGAAAAACTCTCTGGAGGAAATGGATAAATGATTGTTCGAATTGATGCTACAGTGCAGTGCCTTCTGTATTGGTGTCTGCAACCGGCATACTATGCCCTGACTGTAACTGTACTGGAGAAATGCAACAGTTGACATTACCCTATCGTTTTTCTAAACTGAATTGATGGCTCTACTTTGCTAATTCGGAGACCTGAAAGAGGCACGATGATTTTAACTTGCTGATTTGCCGACGTCTTTATTTATCTGTTCAAACATACTAGACGTTGAAATGTTGAATGAAATCGAGTAATATTGCAAGGAAGATAGTAGATTTGCAAGGTCAGAACTTCGTCACAAAATCTAGGCGAAAACGTCCATCACAGCCCAAATATGCCTGCATAAGAATAATGCTGAAACTAAAATTCAACCTGGCGCTAGCTAGAAAACATCCTTGATTTGTTAAAGAGCCATGGAACTGAAGATCACCTCACATGAAGTTGCACAGCCGTGGATATGAACTTCAGGATACCGGAGAGTGCACGTTAGGCTATTACACTCTTTTTTTTTGGCGATGGAGGCTATTACATTCTTGAATGCACATACAGTTAGGGTGCGTTTCTCGACGAAGAACCACATGTTTCAAAGAGTGTTTCCGATTGGACGAAGCAACCTGAGCCAGTGGACAAAGCTAGTGAAACAGATCGGTCCAGAAGATATCAACGATGTTGGATAGGAATGCAAGTAAGGATTGGATAGCCGGTCGTATCGTATCCATCTTTAATTTGGTTACGAGTCCAAGAAGAACGAAATTCTCTTTTCAATGGTGGCAACCGGCAACGACAACTCTCCTCTCCCACTGTCATTATCTTTCATGAACTCTGCAAAATCCTATCGGTATTGCCTTCCTCAGAAGCACACACTCTGCCGTGTATTATTTCTACGTGTAGAATACCAGTTTATCAAGTTTCAATCCCGATGAGGAACCTCTAATTGCCAGCTCGTATGACCCGAATTCTATCAAAGACGAGCCAGGTGCCCACCTTTTATTATTATTTTTTTTGAGGAGATGCGAGCTAAAAAAAAAGAGTTACGGCAGCAGGAACAGGGAGGAGCCCAAAACAGCAGTTGGGCCAGGCCATGCCTGATGGACAAGGGGTGAAAAAATTTGCTAAACCCTAGTCCGCTTCAGCTCTCTCTTTCTACACCCTCGAGCTGCCCCGCCGAGCGGCCGCCGCCCCTGCTTCGCCGTATCACAAGCGCTGCTGCCCGAAGGACGCCGGCCCCCGCCCCCCGCCCCCAAGCACGTCGCCCCGCCGACGCCGTCCCCAAGCACGTCGCCCCGCCGTCCCTAAGCACGCCGTCCCCAAGCACGTCGCCCCGCCGTCCCTAAGCACGCCGCCGCCAAGCACGTCGCCCCGCCGCCCAAGCAAGGTCAGGGTCTCAGGAAGAATCCTTTCATGTCTCCCCACTTTTTCCAACACGAAAATTATTCTAATTTGATCTCCCAACACGAAAATGAACTAGGTAGCTAGCAATTTCTTATAATTAGACGTTAATTGCCGTGCAAGGACATGGCATTGATATATGTTATGAATAATTGATAATCATCCTATGCTGAGAACTTGTTGTGAATGTACGGTGAAAATAGCTGCGGTCATTTCACTACCCTCATTAAGAATATAGTCAGCCAAACCAAGGCCAAACAGGGCCTTAATGTTCATCACTTGCAGATTGTAGATGAATTTGAATAGGTTGCAAGTTGTGCTTTCAGACAGTGAGTGACTGGGTGATGCGCTGTTTGACAATTTATACTCGAGTACTTGGTTATGTGAACCTTATACTCCCATGTTTAGCCCCTTTTTTGATGCTCGAATAAAGTGTTCGATTCTAGTTCCTGTTAATTTTTCATCTCCAAATTGTACTTTACATTTCTGCTGCTTTCTTACTGTTGTGTATATTTATCTGAGGCTCGCTATCGAGCATGGGGATCCTTGGTTAAAAAGTAGAAATACTGTGGAAATGTTATTAGGGATCGTCTTGGTTGGGCGGGCTGTGTTCCCCCACTCCCCTTTCAACACCGAGCCATGTCCTAGTTGTGATATTGTCATTGGTGCTGGCTTTACTGTAGTGTTCATCCATGGACGTCGGCAAATATAGTAACTTTTTTCTGATTTTTTATGTCAGATGTCTTGGTTCATAAGGTTGATTGATCTCTAATAGCTTCTGTACCTTACACACAACTAGTACAATTCTAATGCGTCAATGTTAATAATGCGTGATTATCTTTTCTGATATTTATTGTTTTATCCCAGGCAAGATGAGCTTGATATCTCAGAACGCGCTGCAGAAGCGTCGCCTGGAGAAAGCTGGATCTGGCGATAGCAGTGACGAGGGCATTGGCTCTCCTGTTGCTATTGATGCAGATGTTGAGAAGGAAACCAAGTCAAAGAATCACAGTAAAGAAAGGAAGAAGAAGAAGAGAACCAAGATGCTGGAGGCACAGCAGAACAAAGAGGAGGCGGAGATGCGGCAGCTGGAGAATTCTCTGTTTGGTTCCCTGTACACACCACTGGAGTTTGGCACTGAGTTAGGGGCTGCAGTGGTGGCTCCTGACCAGGATGCACCGTTATTCTTCACGGATAGGTCTGCTGGTAATGGTGTGGATGACGTGCCTATTTATGAGGAGGACTTGGCTTTTGAGGATGAAGAAAGGGAGGTGGGTAACAAAGGGAGGAAGCCTGTATGGGTGGATGAGGAGGAAGAGAGGACAGAGGTGGACATCCTGAAGGTTGCAAGGTTGAGAAAGCTAAGAAAAGAGGAAGATGATCATTTGATATCCGGAAAAGATTATGAGGCTAGGTTGCGTGGTCAGCATGCCAAATTGAACCCGTTCACTGGCTGGGCTGATATGGACCGAAAAGCGCCTCTTCGTGCGGCGTCAGATAGTGAGTCTGATGATGAGGGTGGAGTGGATGACATCCTCCGTAATAATGATGAGCTTGTTGTCAAGGATACGGCTAAACTCTTACCTGGTATGCTGGAGTTCTCAAGGCTTGTGGATGCCAATATACAGGAGCCATCGAACGGTCCTATTAATTCAGTGCAGTTTCATAGGAATGGGCAGCTGATGCTTGCTGCTGGTTTGGACAAGCATCTGAGGTTTTTCCAGATTGATGGAAAGAGAAACCCCAAGATCCAGAGCATATTTATCGAGGACTGTCCAGTTCACAAGGCCTCCTTTCTACCTGATGGCTCTGAGGTTATCCTTTCAGGCAGGAGGAAATTCTTCTACTCATTTGATCTGGTGAATGCTGCCGTCAGCAAGATTGGACCGTTGACAGGGCGGGAGGAGAAAAGCCTTGAGAGCTTTGAGATATCACCTGATTCAAAAACCATTGCCTTTGTCGGCAATGAAGGCTACATCCTTTTGGTTTCTTCCAAGACAAAGCAGCTCATTGGAACCCTCAAGATGAACGGAAATGTGCGTTCATTGGCTTTTGCGGATGGTGGAAATCAGCTTCTGAGCAGTGGTGGAGATGGCCATGTTTATCACTGGGATCTTGGAACAAGGAAGTGCATTCACAAGGCTATGGACGATGGTTCCCTGGCTGGCATTTCGCTTTGCGCCTCGCAGGACAGCTCTTTATTTGCCACAGGCTCGACGAGCGGCATCGTGAATGTGTACAAGAGGGATGATTTTCTCGGCGGCAAGAGGAAGCCGTTGAAGACAATTGAAAACCTTACCACTGACGTTGGCGAAATGAAGTTCAACCATGACGCCCAGATTTTAGCAATAAGCTCAAGGAAAGAGAGGAATGGGATGCGGCTTGTGCATATCCCATCCTTCACTGTGTTTCAGAACTGGCCAGGACCTCGGTTCAGCCTTCACTATCCGCGGTGCCTGGATTTCAGCCCAGGCAGCGGGTTTTTGTCTGTTGGACACGCTGGTGGAAAAGTTCTGCTGTACAAGCTGCACCACTATCAAAATGCATGAAACTAAGAAGTTGGATTGGAAAATCCAAGTTTTGACTCCGTTCAAGTTTCTAGAACTCCTATGCTATACGCTGGTTGTTGTTAGTCAGTTCCTTTTGAATCGTACTGCCCCTGAGTCAAATGCTTAAAACATGCTGGCAATCTGTACTAGTTTTTCCATTGTCAGTTGTAATGCCTACGTCGGTGATCATTCTTGATTGCTTTAATTCATATAAACATATTGGTGAACTGGGGGCTAATGTGAAGAAAGTGGAGCATATCTTCGATTGCAATATTTTTGGCTTAATTGTATTCTGAACCTGAATCGTTTTTGTGAGCGCGCCACAGTATTCCCCATGTTTTCGTGATATTTGTAATCAAGTTAACCTTGAACCGACCTGTTTTGCAATTCAACGATTATTGCGAAGCGTTTTCATTGTGTGTGCTGTAACAACATGGCAGCTGCTACTCTGAGCATGGATGCAATCACTGAATTTGTGAGTGCTAGATTGATGTGTCCTTTGAAGTTTGAACTGTATATGGTTCATGGTTCTTTCTTTTTTTTCTTTTTTTTTTTTGAAGGGAATTCATGGTTCTGATGCTGAATCTAGTCGTCCATTCGCTGAGAGGCCGGCAGCGTTTGGTTTCAGGCCGAATGCTACTGCAGAAACTGAGTTTCCTTCCTGATGGCACGTAGGGCAACTGCTCGACGTCCTGCTGTTCGCTCAA
Organism: Eragrostis nindensis; assembly: GCA_012490785.1. Taxonomy (NCBI): domain Eukaryota; kingdom Viridiplantae; phylum Streptophyta; class Magnoliopsida; order Poales; family Poaceae; genus Eragrostis; species Eragrostis nindensis. The sequence continues at coordinate 387,725 of JAAXCT010000132.1, read as the reverse complement.
GCTCGTGGTCGCCCACATTCTCGTCCTTGGATACTGGCCGACGACGTTCTCGGCTTGTCGGCCGTGGTAGCTGGAGCTCCACCACAGCCATGCATGGCAACTCATCTCAGATTGTTGGGGCGCCCTGATTTGGTTTCGGCCCGCGCAGGGCACAGGTCGCTTCAGAATCAGCCTGCTTTGTGTTGCGCGGCGGCAGCAGCGACAAGCAAGACAAGACTCCACTTGCCACGGACAACGAGCGACGCGGCATGGCCGGTGGGTGGAAGCAGCGTGCACGTAGTTTTTTTTTTTTAAGCAAAGGCAGGAGCACTGCCATTCATTAAGCGTGCACGTAGTCATCGGTCGCTGTTGGTTGCCTTTGCCTTGGTTTTTTTTATTATTATTATTTCTTTGCCTTGGTTTGTTGGACACGTTTAGCCCGTGCCCGGCTGGCTGGGATGCGGATAATACCCCAATCCAAATCCCATCCCAGCAGCCAATCGATCAACGTCGGTCGTCAAGTAACCAGCCAAAGCGTGTGTGCCTGCCTGCCAGATTGGAATGGCTGGCTGGACCGCCGCCAGCCGCGCCAAGGCCCAGCACCGCGGCAACTTCCGTCCGTCTCTTCTTCCCAAAGCCAAGGAAGGAACTCATAACTGCATCTGTTCGAATTCAACACATTTCAATTCGTGTTGAAGTAGATACACTACACCTACCGGATTCTTGAGCATGTGCGTGGGCATGATTTGCGATCAATTTATTACTAATAATCTTTGCGTATTGGACTGGATTTTTGTCTATAGTTATATTATTAAGCGTGACCATGAATGATTCTTCTACCGCATCTCCATCTATCTACTCCGTCGGGCCTCCAACCGATGTGCCTAGTGCTTCTCTAATCTCCAACAACTGTCATCTCAAAAACGCCGACGGTCACTTTTTCACGCTCCCATTTCTTGTCTTCGCAAACCCGTCTCCTTTTTTATTCCGATTTTGCCCTTTGCGTCTTCTTCCTCCCCAAGCCTTGTTGGATGGGCACGCTCATATAGGAAGCGTCGTCATCTCGCCGCCCCCTTCCTCACCTTTCCCAAATTAGTTGCCACCGGAAGTCGCCTCCTCCAATCCCGCCACCGCTCCCGGGAACCAAGCCGAGCCCCCCGAATCCTCTCCCGCCTCCCGCTTCATAGCCCACCCCCAACCGCTCCCCACCGGCTCGCGCCCCGCCCCGCCCGCTCCTCCTCCCCCGCGTCCCCGCCGCCTCCCGGTCCGCCGCGTCGCGAGGGGGGAGGGGATGGCCGCCGCCGCAGCAGCCGCCTGCAGGCGCGGCCTGCTCCTGCACCACCACCAGTGGCAGCAGCCGCTGTGGGCACCCGGCCCCGCCGCCCGCTCCATCTCGCAGCTCGTCAAGACCAACGGCCGCCGCGCCTTCCTCGTCGACACCCTCGCCCTGGTACGTCTCCTTCGGTTCGGTTCGGTTCCAGCGAATGCTGCCTGCCTCCTCTCGGACTCTGCGCGCGGTTCGCGTACGGGAGGTGTTCGGCGAAATGCGCGCGCCGATCGCTGAGCGGTGATGATGATGATGATCGCAGGTGAGGAAGCTGGAGTCGCAGGGCGTGCCCACCAAGCAGGCGGAGGCGATCACATCCGCGATCACGGAGGTCCTCAACGACAGCCTCGAGAGCATCTCCGAGTCCTTCGTCTCCAAGGCCGAGATGCAGAAGGTAACTGCCGCTCCCCACTGCTTGCCAACTGTCGTCTCTCTTAGGGTTTGTATGATTCACCCCGGATGGCAACGTGCCCTTCAGTTTCTAACCTCGTTTGCTTGTTTTGCTCTGCTGTGTGTAGAGTGAGATGCTGCAGGAGTCCAATATCTCCAAGTTCAAGTCGCAAGTGCAGAGTTCCCAGGTACATTTCCTACCTAAACTGTTAGGTCGTGACAGTATAGGTTTTCGTTTGTCCTAGTTCCGCATAAACTGTTGCTGGCTTTCTATTGGACATGATCGCATAGTTATTAGCCTTTGAGCATTTCATGAATGCAACGCAGTTTCAGAAACCTAACTCGGTGGTAGTGCTGTTGTCCATTTCTGTGATGGAGCTATTCATTTGTGGAGTATATATGTGGGAAGGGGAATTTGGGGTTCGAATGATCATCTGGCAGCCATTTATCTAATATCATATTACAAAATCTGTACTTGCCATCCAATAATTTTAGTCCCACTTGAGTACACCGTTGCGGTTTTATTTGCATTCCCATTCTTAGAACCACAATGTGCGCTATATGTTGCTCATTTTGCTTGTTACTTATGGGTAACTTATAGTGAGATTGGTAATTTCCCTGGCTTGCCTGAATGACTGGACTTTTATTTTTGAGGTTAGATCAGTGGTCTGGGCTTACCTCTAATAATTTAATTGTGCATTGAAGTTGCTACTATTTCTCAACTCAGATTTTGTCCATATGAAATGGTAGTGTGTCACCTCTCTGAGGCTCTGCAAAAAGGTGTGTGATATCTGATACCCTAGGCATGCTGGCATTAAAATAGGATGAACAGACCAGTCTGCCTTGTCAAAAATTATTGTTAACATTGCAACGCATGCATGCACGCCTGAATTAAGTTCTGATAGTTTTTATGTGTGAAGTAGCACCACTTTTGGTATGTCCTCTTTTTCTCAACCGTTAGTTTGAAAATTGTAGCTTTTTATTTGTTTCGTATATGCTTCCTAAAGGTAGTTTCTATCATGTCATTACACTCTACAGATTATAACTGTTGTGCAGAAGTATTGGCTCCCATCCATTTTCTTTCTATCTAGGAAAAGATTTCTGGTGGTGCAAATAGCTTTGATGTCAAGCACCTTCAAATGATAAACGATCTTAACACAATTAAATGAGCTTTTAGTTCTTGCCGGAGATATAACAAATTACAGTTTTCCTACTGGGTACACAACATCTACTGTATCTTTTTTTATGACGTTTAGTAGAATTATCCCGAGACATTCAAGAGAACATACACTATTATTTTAAGGTGCACTCTAAACTGGAAGATGTCTTGTTGATTGTGCCAATTGGTAGGATGTGTTACCTACTGCTCCATCGCAGGAACATACTCACCTTACCATTGAGCATTGTTGAGATAGACTGAGAATGTCAATGTCTTACTCTCTAGGAGGATCATTATTCTGCCCATCTAGAATCATATGCAACTACTAATGGCCCTCGTTGTTTCAGCTAGGACCAATCCATTACATTTGTATTGAGATATCCATATTCTAGCTTGGATTACCAATCTAATGCATCAATGGAGAGAACTTGCTACCCAGTAGAAATTGCACCACTATATAGGACTTATGTAGAAGATCATAAGTTTAGAATTGCAAGTTCCAGAAATGATGTTTAGAGTTTTAGATTACAAAGAGTTTGATTTGGCCAGTAGATCTTTTCCTAAATTGCACCACTATTTGCGACTTATGGTGCATGAGCATTGAGCAGTCAGCCAACAAAAACACACTACATCATGTTATGGATCTTGATACATCTTGGATCATGTGTTTTGTAGTTCAGGAAGTTTTTGTTTTCTTGCAATTTCTAGGAAAATGATCAATGTTATGATCCATATTTTTCATGTCTCACATGTAGAACTCTCACTCATGTAGTCATGTGAAGCTTGCCTTTCTGACTACGATCCTAGGATTTGTTATACATATCAGGAACGGACCATAGCATTTTAGCTCAACTTAGTTGAACTAGATAATTTGATAATTGAAGCTACTATTCAACACATAGCTGCCATATTTTCTGTGCACCGTGTTAACATGGACTGCAGTTCACGCATCCCCATCTTATTACTTTTCGCCTTTCTTTTTCAATTTGTTCAACTGTTATGTTGATTCCTTTGTCATGTGCTAGTATTTCTCAAGAGAGTTGGTGGAAACTGTTTAGTTATAGTTGCAACAGCCGATATCCTAAAAGGAACTTTCGTGTCTGCAGGAAAACCATTTCTCTTTGTTACAGCGGGAGACTGAGAAACTTCGTGGAGATATTGATAAGATGAGGAGTGAACTGAAGTCAGTATTGAGTTTATGAGCTGTTTATTTCAGGAATGTGAACTAGCATACCTAAGTCTTGACTGTTCATTGTTTGAAACAGGTATGAGATTGACAAGGTCACTGCAGGGCAGCGGTTGGATCTAAACCTTGAAAGAGGGTAGGATCACTTGTCTTCAGATACATTCTTCGCGCTGTTCAGTTTCTGTTACCATTTAAGCTGTAATGACTACCGAGACATAAACATGCATATTCCATACTTCGTTTTATGAAACAAAATAGCACAGATGATGATTAACTTGCTCAATATGAAAAAATTTAGTTGCACCAGCATTGCTTCTAGGCCCCAGGATTTTCATTTGGCCTGCTTATATCCATGATTCTGGGCCCAGGATTTGATTTGGCATGCTTATTTATAAGCTGTAGTTGTTCACTTTTGCACTTGAAACAGGCACTATAGTTCTAGTTTTTTGGGCTTACGAGTCAACCTGTATTTCTGCTAGATTCATATTTACCTTATGCCTTTGGCAGACATGCTCGTTGTTTATCTCTATTTCCATAACAAGGATGAAATTTATTACTTATTGGCATAGGCAACCTATTGTACACTGCGTGGTATATACAGGGATCTTCTCTTTTCCTTGCCTCTCTTGAGCCTTTCTAATGAGTTAATCAGCAGTTCAGCACTTTGTAGTTGCGGCACAAAATAGAGATGATGTTCTTTTTTTATGCCTGTATGAGAGTATGGATACAACCTTCCTTGTATGTGTCTTCAACATTTGACTGAATAAAATTGCTACAGGCGCATACGTGATGAACTCGCCAAGCAGAACGAGGAAACTACTGAGCTTACCACAAAACTTGACAAGGTGAGCAGTAAACAAAGGCTGCATATTTGGGCTATTAGCATTGTCCTTTTAACCAGAGACCAACGAAACGTTTTGCCACTATGTGCAGGAAATTCACTCATTGAAAGCTCAGTTGGAGGCAGCAAAGTATGATGTCATCAAATACTGCATAGGTACCATCGTTTCGATATCAGCCGTTGGACTTGCCGTTCTCCGTATCGTGATGTGAAGCGAACATGTTCTTTCGTTTACCCATTCATCCATGGAAACCCGCAAGAAGAGGATAGGTTCTGATTCTGTTCCTAGTTTTTTGGAGGGGACAAAACGTGGTCAGGGGAAATGTTGTAACGCCTGTTAGGGAGAAAGTTGTTCAAACATGTAAAATAGACCAACCCGCAGAAGAATTACAGCCGAAATGATTCTTTACCTGTGCTCGAGCCTCTTATTGTGGATTAACATGACGTGTTGGGCTCTTTGCTGAAGCCATTGTTGCGTTAACCTCGTATTGTGGAATCCTTCATTGTTGAGCCTCATACTGTGTTCGAAACATTTAACCCCAGCAACCTGGGTTCCATTTCTGGTCACTCTTTGTTCTATCATGTTCGTATTGCTTATGTTTTGGCTTCTGGTAAGTCACTTGTTGCGTCAAGCAAAGGTTCGCCTTGCACCATGACATAAGGAAAATGATTTTGATGTGTTGCGATTGTTGCCTTTATGCATACTAATTGCTTATGATAATGGCAACGTATCCTATGAGAACCAGGTTCGTGCGAGAACTATGAGAACTCCAATCTGAGCCACATCATTTTGATCCAATAGGATACGTTGGATCAAAATCTGGTTCTCATAGGATACGTTGCCTATGATAATAGGACACGAACTTGGCTTTCATAGGATGAGTTGCCTATGATAATAGGCACCTTTTATCCTCCTTTCGAGAAAGCAAAGAAAGAAAAGTTGGCAACATTGCAAAATACTACTCGATATCCACTGCAATTAGGCGGGCACCAAGGCTCTCAAAACCGTACTGACGCCGGTTTTCAATCTCGAAAAAACCGGTCCGGTAAACCGGAGAAATCGGACGGTTTTCGAATTTGCTACAGTAACTAGGTTCGGTTTTGTCCAAAAAACGGACCGGTTTTGCCTACCGGACCGGACCGATTTTCCCGATTTTCGCCGGTTTTCGCGGTTTTCGAACGGGATTGAGAACCCTGGCGGGCACATGGGTAGAGGTCGGGCTGGAAGGCCTGTCGAAGTAGTTAACAGCACAGCTGATTGCTCCGTCTTGTCATGAAACAGTTGCCCTTGAAAGCCACCTGCAGCAGATTTTAGGCAGCGTTCGGTGACCCCTCTAAAGTTTTTAGAGGGGTCACATCAAAATGCCGGCATGATTTATGTGTACTAAACAAAGTCAAATTACAAAACTAAGTCCAGAACCTCCCATCTATTTCGCGAAACGAACGTAATGAGGGTAATTAAGCGGTGATTAGACGATGGTTACTGTAGCATTACTGTGTCAAAACATTGATTAATTAGGCTCGTTAGATTCGTCTCGAAAAATAACGCCCGTCTGCAGAAAGGTTTTGTAATTAAATTTTATTTAGTACCCCTAAATAGTAAGATTCTTTTTACTTTAGAGGGGTATAAACTTTAGAGGGTGTTTTAGAGGGGTATCCGAACGGGGCCTTAGTTTATTCTGGCATCGGTCTGCTACAGTTGTACAATTCGCGAAAAGCTATGTTTTCGCAGCTTATGAATTCTGATCAAAAATAGGTTCGGTGGATAAGATGTACCGAACGGAGCCTGACGCCTTCTCTCAGTGCTTTTTTGGGAATTCGAAAAGCTATATCTTTGAGCGTGTCAATTCGGTTGGGCTGGGTCTACCTCGCTCCTGGCTTGTTCCTGATCGCAAATCCCACTTGTCCTCTCTGCTGCACGTTCACAAAACTTGCTACAGTCTTTACGGGGATTTCTTTTCTGCGAGGTTTACGAAGAATTATGAGACATTATCTTACTGATATGTTCAGTCCAAACACTTAGAGAGACGTATATATGTCCTCCGTTCTCAAACTGATGTCGTTAGGACAACAAATCTAGTTCAAAATTGAACTACAATTGTTGTCCTAATGACAATAATTTAAAAAACATAGGGAGTATATATTTGAAAAAGTTTTACATCCTGGAATATCCCGTGAGAAAATTGTTTGGAGCAATCATATTAGAGGAAACCTACATTATTCAAAAACAAATATAAAAGTGATGAAGGCTGGCATGTGCGTGTTCCAGTCTTCCGAAGACTTCTCCCATGTTCTCGATGAACAAGCTGATGCAGGAATGGCTCTCTGATCTAGTAGAAACAAAGAGGGCATGGCATGGCCTTGTGGGGTCGTACGTAATTACAGATTATCTCTGGTCGGATCGCAATTTGCCCAATTGCCCATACCCTAATGTCTGCAAGTACATCGTCCATCGAACGAAGAAACGGGGAAAGCGATGGAGGCGGATCGATGCGGAACGTGATGGGGCGGCTGGGGGATGGGCAATACAAGTACAATGCGCCATTACAAAGCAAGGATCTCCAACGCCGGCCATGCCGATCGAGGCTGGTCCTGCTTCTGCCCACGGATGCGATGCCAACCTCGGTCGTCGTCTATTCGTCTATTCGCTCGCTCGCCGTGCGTGGTCCTGATCGACCTCTCCTCTCATCATCGCCGCCTTACACGTTTGCACGGCCGCCATGTGATTTTGCCATGGAGATTCATTCAAACCAACGTCGTCTCTTGAGGCCACGCAAAGATCAATCACACCCGTCCGGCCGGCGCAGGATCTAATGCATGCGACTTTTCCTCTTGGGTTGAGATGCTACCGAGTTCATCGCAAGGACGAGCCATCATTAAGAGGGAAAGCCAGGCTTCACGAAAAAGTGAAAATGACCACAATCTGTTCAGAGAACATAAGCGGAACGTTATAAAGTTTTGCTTGCATTGAGGGGCAACATTCAGATTGGCCCGAGTAGTCTCTCCTGTAATAGAGAGACCTATTCACCTATCTGATGACTTCCAGTTGAGGGGCTGTCCAGAAACCAGTCGATATACTATGTAGCAACTAATGAATTACTACGCTGCCGGCTGATCTATCCCATCTTCCTGTTTAGCAGGAAGATCCATGGATGCCCTAGCAGGAATCAGCAGGCGAAAAGGGTTGTCGCGATGGCAGGTAGCTAAATCGCTATACTAATTGGTACCCTTGGTTCACCAGCAATAACGCGGATTGCAAGTGCAGATCAATAATTTAGCTAACAGTAGTTGAGATGAGAACACTGAACAGAGATGATGAACGCACTTAATCGCACACACAACAAATAGTGGTCCATCGATCGGGCCCGTATCTAGAACATGCCGTGGCTCCTATTTAATTTACTCCCACATGGATCATGCCACTTAAGGTACCATCATCCGTGATCCGATGCATCGTCCTCCATTGACTTGTCTCGGCCATGCAGAGACTTCTTAGAGTACAGATGAAGAAAATCCATACCATTCTCTATATTTTTCATGCATGCCACGGACACGGAGGAATAACCTCTACCACTGTAGTGGAAACCGGAATTCTCCTGACGGCCAAGAATGGATGGGCTGCGCCTGATGCGAAATGGATGGGAGGTTAAACAGCCAGAGAACATCTGCCTGTTCCTTCATAAACTACTGTAGATGCATCTTGACGAGATAAATGAAGCTACTGTAGATGGCCTTGAGTTTGTTCGATCGTAAAGAAGCACTTGGCCAGATAATGAAGCAACTAGTCGCGTGTCCTTTCTACCCTTATTATATCTGCTACTTTATGTAGTATATAGGGTTGATAAAAAACGGTTTGTTTGAGCAAAGCCATGCAGTAAGGCGTCAAAGGGGGCAAGCAAACAAAAGGCAGGTGGAACCAGGTGTCGAGCTTTGGCTTGATCTCTTTCCCAAACAAGATCTCGGCTCTCCCTGTCATGGCGGATAATTTAATCGCGCCACCCTTCCTGCTCTGTTTTATTATTGCCTGCTCCCATCTCGCCATGTCCTCTGCTCTGATCCTCTCCTCTTTCTCGCCACCCAGTTCTCTCTGCCTGCAGCCAGTCTCCGATCCGGCGTTATTCTGAGTAGCTAGCTAGCTAGCTCACTAGTGCTAGCTATGCCGCGGGTGAACTGCGACGTCTGCGGCGGCGAGCCGGCCGCGGTGCTCTGCTGCGCGGACGAGGCCGCGCTGTGCACCGCCTGCGACCGCCGCGTCCACCGCGCCAACAAGCTCGCCGGCAAGCACCGCCGCATCCCGCTGCTCCACCCCGCCGGCGCCGACGACTCCGCCGCCGCGGGGCCGCTCTGCGACGTCTGCAAGGAGCGGCGGGGGCTGGTGTTCTGCGTGGAGGACCGCGCGATCCTGTGCGCCGACTGCGACGACCCCATCCACAGCGCCAACGACCTCACCGCCAAGCACAGCCGCTTCCTCCTCGTCGGGGCCAAGCTCTCCGCCGCCCTCGCCGACGACCAGGTGCCCTCCTCCCCGGACTGTGGCGGCGTCGCTGCCGCCTGCGCCCAGGAGCCGGACTCCTCCACGACGGACACCAGGAGCTCGATTCTCGACGACAAAAACGGCGGCGGCGCCATGATCTCCGACTACCTCACCAACATCTGCCCTGGCTGGCAAGTCGACGACCTCCTCTTCGACGACTCGCCCTTCTCCACCGCCGCCACGGTACGTTCTTAGCAACTCTCCTCTGCTCTCAGTGTTCTCAGCTTCACCTAATGGTTCTCGATCGGAAGCAGAAGGCCGGGCGCGACGAGCTCGAGCACGTGCCGTCCATGGACGCGGACCTCTTCGACGTCGTCGCCGGGAAGCGCGCCGCGTCCTCTTCTTGGGGGACGGGCGACCTGGGCTTCGAGGAGGTGCCCACGATCACCGCCATGGCCGCCCCGACGGCGGCGGCGAAGGCCGCCAAACAGGGGCGCGCGAGGGAGACGTACTGGAACAGCGACAACGACGGCGACATGTTCGCTGTGCCGGAGATCACGCCGCCGCCGGCCAAGAAAGCGCGCCCGGCATCCTTCTGGTGCTTCTGATCGAGCTGTTGTACCAGTCCGACGAGCTAGACCGATCCATCGCCTGTGTAATTCACTACTAGAGTCACTTAATTCACTACGACGACTGCTTGCTGTTTCTAGTACTAGCTTGTACTACTAAACTCCTAGTTAATTTTGCTCCCGTCCCGTGGTAATGGCTTGGTCTTGAGATGTTAAACAGTCAACTTGTCACCGTACTGTAAGCTTGTAATCTCCAGTGGTACCTTCTTGTTCCTTTCACCATCAATCCATCCTTTTCTATGGTACAGTCCAAGGTTTGAAATCATAAAAATTGCGTATCCTTTACAATTTTGAGTAGTTGATACCCTAAGCTATAGCACCAATTCTTTGCCCAGTGTGCTTGCTTGTTGAAATGAAATCCTCGAATTAAATATCTCCAATGCTTCTTTCTATACAGGTAACACGTATACATCCAACTCCGTACTGTTAGCTTGTTTAAGACTCCAAGTAGGCATATGTCTCGGCTGATCGAACAAGAGCTCCCTTTCTAACTGCCCAGTTTTGCATGACCCCCCTCGTGTAGCATCTGGCTACTCACCTTCTATTCTTGTTGCTTCCGGTGACAATCAGTAAAGCATCATGGTTTGATGATCTCGTTACAGTTTTATGTCCCATGTAAGCAAAAATTAACATGGTTACTCCCGATGATTATGTCTACAACAATGTGAACAACACCGTGCCATGATGATATAACTCGATCTCCTGCTTTCTTTCGTCACCACTTGACCGTAAATCCGTAATAATGTTTAGAACAGATAAACAAGTAACGACTGATGACAAGAAATCAATTACAGATAAACAAGTCCTCGCAAAAAAAAAAAAGAACAGATAAACAAGTATTGACATAGGACTGAGAACGACTGTTACATCTCATTTGACATCCGATTCCTAAAATGGAAGTTTTGATTTTAGAGTAGTGCTTCTCTGAAGCCAAAGACTGAATTGCATGAATCTCAGAGCAGTTTTACCAAGTGCTGTTCAATGCGCCAATCTTTAGCCTCACACATGTTTTGCTTTCCCAACACAAAAAAAAAAAAAGTCCCATGCTACTTCCACAGGCAAGCGACTAATAAAACATGTAATTTTAAGGCAGCCAGTTCCTCTGTACCAGCTCTCGCATGGCGAAGGTCAAAAAATCTGCAGGAGATATTTAGATGGCAAGACAGTTATCTACTCATGGGGTGCTGGTCCACGCTGCTGTCTAGCACCCGAACAGGAAATGTGGTCATGAAATTGGAAGGGAGCCCAGTATTCTTGGTGCATGAACTGCAGGCAAGCATCATCGTCATCCCTATCCAATTGGGGGAAGAAGTGAGTTGCATCGACCACATGCTGCCATCGCATCCATTGGCCGCTGTGGAGCGCCGAAGTTCGAAAAAAGATGCAGCCGTCGCTGTTGCTGTTGCTAAACTGACATTTTCGTTGGCTTGGAGCCTTGGACGTTTGCTTTAGATCGATGATCATGGCGTGGGCTTTTCTCAGGTACAGGTACAGGGAAATGTGTTAGCGCGCGCACCTGTTGTTTCCTTGCTTGGAAATTGAATGTTTGTTCCTCTCGAAAGTTGGCTTTTTGTTCGATAAATCCGGCGAGTCATTACATTAGCGTACAGAACTCTGATTCTAGTTATTGATACCCTGCAATTCCACCGCTTTCGTTATGGCATCATATATGTATAGCGTAATTTTGCACTAATTAAGATGTTCTAATAACGACATCAAAATAACTAGTTGATCTCAAGCGTTAGTTCGTACAAGTGAAGTGGGAAAAATCCAAAGATGGATAGAAGTAGTATTGTTCTGGATCAGTATTCTGATCGAGCAATCCCTGTCGTCGTCACACAGAGCTATAGCTCCAATCCAAGCAGGTTATTAGTAGCCCCGGGCTGGCGGCCGCTCTCCCCAGTCCCCACAGGACACGGCATTAACGTACGTGGCGATCGAATGGAACCGCGTGAGACGCGTCTCCGGCCACACACACGTTCGCAGTTCGTCAGCGTCGCCGCGTTACTTTCTCCATCTCTACTATATGCATGCATGTTCATCGACTGAAAATCCGGGTGGCACCACTTCAAAAAGATGGCTTTTGTCTCCCTCTGCCCGGAGGTGGACTTCGCCGGCGGCGGGGCTCCGCTTGCATTGAGAGCCGACGGTTAATTAAGCATCTGTTGTCTCGCACAAATTAAGGCTGTCAACTGCTTCCTTAATAATTCAGAGAGAGAATAGGCTTGGTTCCACAAGTTCCCTGACAAATTGTTGCTTCCGTACTAATACTTCTAAATAAAAATGGACCTGCAAAAGATGCATTTTGGCACTCCACAAGTTTCCTCCGTGAGATGCTTCCTAATAGAGGAAAACTGATGATCACTGTTAATGCACCAGCAAGTCGGCAGAACTCAGAATAGAGGTTTTCAGCATTGCACACAAAAAGCTTGCTTAAACTACTCCCGTCACTTGGCCGACGTCGAGCTGAAAGATTCACATGTACGTCTATCTCAAACAAACAAAAACCGATCGTGGAATAATTATTGTATGACCACTTGAGCAGTTATTTTCAACTATTTTGGATGCCTGCCAAAGGCTAGAGCGCTACACCAAAGAGGCAACTTGCTGGACGACCCATATGTGCATATATTCTACTCGATACCAACCATCAATCAGTTCAATGCACCCAGAGGAAAATGCATGCTTTGGTGTGGGTGGCACATATTTGGCTGGTGATATTTCAGATGTTGCAGATATGGTGGACAGACATGACTGGATGTGGCTGTCTATCTAGTGCAGCTTGGTAGCTAGGACATCCTAGTTTTCATTTAACAAAATAATCCCATAAGTTGTTCCCATCATAATTGTAGTAATATGGTATGTAGTGGGTATGCAAGCCCTACCAAGTTATGCGATGCTGTAATCCTTTTAACCTACCGTTGGATTTTTGTGGAAAAGGAATCGGAATTGGTATTCCGGCGATAAGAGCATTTTGTCCCTTTCAATTCCCTAAAGAATTGAGCAGGGGTTCATGCTCACCTACCAAAGAGTCGGCAGAGACTCTGGCGTCACATTTTCTGCTATATGCTATTCAGGTCTCGTTTAGAATGAAAGAATGTTCCCATCTTATGCCAAGGGAGTCGGGTCGTTTCCTATATAATTCTATCATCCAAGCAGATCAAATGAACACAGGAGCATCGAATTGGCTGATGACTACTCTTCATTACTATTTTTTAGGAGTAGAGATTATCACTGTTCATAGGGTGATTGGCGCTGACATAACCATCCTGAAATTGTCACAGTGACTCCTCCCCTTCGAAGACGATGGACCCGAAATCTCAGTATGGGCCATGGCAGCTGATAATCTTGGTCCAGGGTTGCTTCGACCTGGCCCAAAATTAAAAAGAAAAATACTTCTGTCACTGACATGGGAGCCCGCCATCCATCTCGAACTGATCCGACCCGACCATCCGAGTCGCCGCCGCAGCTAGCCGCATGCGACCGCGCCGACTTGCTCCTCTGCTCTCGGACCCGCGCCGCCTCCTTCGCTACCTAAACCCTAGCGCCGCGATGTCTCCGGCCGCCGCCCACCTCGCCACGGCCGCCGACCCCGACGAGGACCTCTGCGCCAGCGCCTCGGCTGACGCCGCTGCTGCGGAGGAACTCGCGCCGGCCCCACCCCTCCCGCCGCCGCCAGTGTCCGCGGAGGAGAGAGTGGAGCGCGCGTGGGCGCACTGGAGGCGGCTCGGGTCCCCTCGGCTGACGGTGGCGCCGATGGTTGACAACTCGGAGCTGCCTTTCCGCATGCTGTGCCGCCGCTACGGTGCCGACGCAGCGTACACGCCCATGCTCCACTCCCGCATCTTCTCGGAGAACGAGAAGTACAGGTCCATGGAGTTCACCACGTGCAAGGTAACGGACCCTCATCCGTAGTATCAACCATTAGAATGAGACTCGAGTGAAATTCGATGAGACGATGGATGTTTGCACGAGGTGATTGAACAGTAGCTTTAGTGTGTAGATACAGTTAAAATTGGCCAATTCTACAGTTTGGATTCCAACACAGTTCACGATTGTGGCGGTCGAGATGACACCCTCCCATGTTTGAAACCAAAACCTGAACAAATGCTTTATTTTATAAACTCTGTTTTAACATTATTGCTCCATAGTCCATACTCCATAGGGCTATTTAACAGCTGGGTATATGGTTTTGTAACTTCGCCTTGCACAGCATGTGACGTTGGTTACATTTTGCACAGGAGGACCGCCCACTTTTTGTTCAATTTTGTGCAAATGATCCTGACATCTTGTTACAAGCTGCAAAGATGGTGGAGCCATATTGTGACTATGTTGATATCAATTTTGGGTAATTTGCTATTCCTTGGGCTGTTTCTGAATTTTTCCTTCATATTTACTATCACTTGACTGTAATATACTGCATTTTTGCCTGTTCAGATTGATTTGAATCAGGAATATGGCCGAGTATACAAAAACTAACTGTTTGTAGAAAAAATGATTTGGTAATCCTAAATCTAGCGCGATGTTAGTTTTAGATAGCCGATGCCAATGCAAACAAGAGTTAGCCATTGTGCAGGGACGCAGTTTACACATTCTAAGAGGACATGCTCTAAAGTCTGGTGCTAGTCATGTGAGGTTTATCTGAGATTTGCTGAGAGCACAGGTTTTGAAACTTTCATACAATTTCACGTGCTGCTATTATTTCTGTAACTTTAGATCTCTTGTTACTTATGCCTTCTATTTGACATGTGCCGCTGTTTGCCTGTTTTCCTGTGTTTGAGCTTTACTTGAAAATAATTGTTATCAAATCTTATGAATGGTGGTATTGACTCATCCAAACCCTTGCAGATGCCCACAGCGCATTGCTAGACGGGGAAACTATGGGGCATTTCTCATGGACAACCTTCCCCTCGTAAAATCCCTTGTTCAAAATCTGTCAGCAAACCTTCATGTCCCAGTGTCTTGTAAAATTCGCATATTCCCACAATTGGAGGATACACTAGCCTATGCAAAAATGCTTGAGGAAGCTGGTGCTTCTCTTGTAGCTGTCCATGGTCGGACGAGAGATCAGAAAGATGGGAAGAAGTTTAGAGCTGACTGGGATGCCATCAAGGCTGTGAAAGATGCTCTACGAATACCTGTTCTTGCAAATGGAAACATTCGCCATATGGAGGATGTGAAGGACTGCCTGGAATATACTGGTGTTGATGGCGTGCTTTCAGCTGAAACTCTTCTTGAAAATCCAGCACTCTTTGCTGGTTTCAGGACAAAGGAATGGAAAGAAGATGGTGATGAAATTGGAGATAGCGGCTTGGACCAGGCTGACCTTGTGATTGAATATCTGAAGCTGTGTGAGCAGTACCCTGTGCCATGGAGAATGGTTAGATCTCATGTCCACAAGATGTTGGGGGACTGGTTTCGGGTGCATCCAGAGGTGAGGGAGGAATTTAATAAGCAGCCCAAGCTCACCTTTGAATGGTTGCATGACATGGTAATGAGGCTGAAGCAAGTCGGTGGAGGAGTACCTCTTTACAGAAAAGAGGGTGCTCTACTGACAATAACAAATGAGCTGGCAGCTGGAAACGCCTAATGGTTCTCTGTCGATTTTAAAATCTGCTGCTTACCAATTTTTGAAGAAATTTAAGATGGTGAATGAAGCATCACACTACCGGTTTTAAGTTGGATTAGTATAGATCAGAGCAACAACATTGTTGCTTTACACTCTGGCCATGACTGAGCAAATTTAGTTTGGTCACGCTATTTTAGTGGTTGCTCAATTGAATTGTGTTGAGCAGCTCCAATGGATTGTCTCATTGTTGTAAAAGCTGATATGTATAAATCTGCATAAATTCTTAAATGGTTTCAGGTGCAATGGATTTTGGGGTGTGTTTTATGCATTAACGAGATGTACTGCAGTACATGTTCCTGTTGATTTATTCCAGCATTCAGGCCAACTCTGCTTTTTGTCTGTCAGTTCAGCTGCTGTGCCGTATGCAAATCAAGTTTATCAGTAACACTGACAAAACTGTCGTCCTCGTTTCGAATCTATCTACGATCAGAGCTTATGATTTATGAACATATGCTACTAGATACTGCTGACTCATTATTTGTTTGGTAACTAACTAGAGAAGGAAGAAAGAAGAGCCCTATCTATCTACTGGGGAAGAAATGTTTGTGAGCCGGTCAGACAGACAGGAGGCAGTTACGATGGTTCCTCGAGCAGGTCTGGCCGCCAATTCGATTTCTCGGCGTACAGCACACCTTCATCGTTCTTGGAGAAGGTGAGCCGCACATCCCAGTGCAGGGACTTGAGCAGCTTCTCCACCTCGCCGACGGCGCCGGCCTCGTCGCGCAAGATGATGCTGCCTCCGGGCCTGACGATTCTGTCGACCTCGACGACCACTGGCAGAATCGCGCACCTGAAGGTTTATTAACTTGTCAAAGCTGAAACGGAAGAGGACGACGAAGAAGCCTGTTACTACCGCGGTGTGCATTGACGACAGACTGACCTGTCCTTGATCTTGGAGAAGAGGTGGTCGGCGTGCAAGAGGTCGTACGTTCTCGGGTAGGTGCTGAAGGACTCGCACCAGTCATGGTAGATGCCGAAGAGGCCGCGCTCGAAGATGATGGGCAGCGTGTCGGGCGCGTCGACGTTGACGACATTCATGACCCAGATCTTCTTCTCCTTGAGCGCGGCGGCGAACCTGATCACAGTGGCAATAATTTTAAGGGTTGGCTTCATCAGCACCTCATGATTATAATATGGTGGTTACTAGACACACCCTCCGTATGCGGCTCTCATGTCCATGACGTTCCTGACCCTGGACCAGTCGATGCCGAGGCCGTTGAGGTAGGACCTGTCGACGACGCGGCGCCAGTGTTCGTGGTCCGCCGTGAAGTCCTCCGGCGCCGGCTTCCCGTACACCCCGGGCAGGGAGGCGTTGAGCCAGTAGGGCGGCGTCCGCACCCGGCGCGGCCACTCTGGCGGCCAGGTGGCGCCGCGCTGGGACGGGGCGGTGGGCACGCGGTGCATGCAGGAGTTGAGGCGGATGTACCAGGCCGCGTTGGCGTCGTCGTCGTCGCTGCACATGGGAGGCTGCTGCCGCCGCCTGGTCTCGTAGCACTCGTTGGAGGTGGGCTTCCGGTAGAAGGCGACGCCGACGCCGTTGAGGCGGTCTTTCTTGATGGACACCAGGTCCCAGCACATGGACTTGGTCAGCGCGGACATGGCTTTCCAGATCTGGACGTCCTCCGTCAGCTTCTGGTACACGGGCGTGGCCGACCAGACGAAGAATCCGCCGGGGCGGAGGACGCGATTGAGCTCAAGGAGGAGCGCGCCGCCGTCGGCGTGCCAGGGCACGCGGCAGCGCGCGCAGTGGACGAGGTCGAACGCCATGCCGGGGAACGGGAGGCGCTTGGACCCCATGACGGCGGAGATGGCCGGGATCCCCCGCTCGAGCGCCATCTGCACCTGCGCCTCGTGCTCGTCCTTGGGCGCGAAGGACACGGTGGCGACGCCGCGGTCGAAGAGGTATCCGCCGAAGCTGGCGACGCCGCAGCCGACGTCGAGGACGACGCGCGTGCGCTTCCCCCACGCGATCGCCGACGACTGCTGCAGGAAGTCGATGTAGTGCAGGGCGCCGTGGATGAACTGCGTGCCGCCGCCGGGGAACGTCAGGTACTGCCCGCTCACCTTGACCCAGTTCTGGTGGCCCTTCACCTCCACCAGCTTGGTGTGCGGCACGTTGCTGTACCACACCCTGTCTCGGCTCCTGGGCCACTCCACGGGCCGCCGGTATCCGGCCGGCAGCGGGACCAGGCAGGTGGGGCCCTCGTCGGGGCAGTGCCGCTCCCGGTGCTCGTACCGCCGGTAGTTCTCCGGGCGGAGCTTCTTGATGGCCTTGTCGTTGTCCAGGCACGGGATGTAGTCCGCGCCGGCCTTCACGTTGCACAGCCGCCACTCCTCCTGCTCCGAGCTGCTGCTTTCCTCCTCCTTCTCCGAGCTGCTGCTTTCCTCGTCGCGCCGGTCTTTCTCCCGGTGGGACTCGTCCGCCTGCGTCGCCCACCCCTTCTGCTGCTCCTCTGACACGCTCTTGTGCTCGTGTTGGCCGGCGCCATTTCCGTCCACGTCCTCCGACTTGTCCTCTTCGCTCTGCTGTTGCTCCTCTGGCTGCTCGCTCTCCTCCTCCGGCTGCTGCTCATGCTCTGCTCTCTCCACGTCGCCGCCGTCGGTCGGCATCTCCTCCTGCGCTTCCCTCCTCGCGGTCTGCTCGTCGCGCGCGATCTCTTCCTCCTCGCGCAGCCGCTGCCCCGCGTTGCTCTCCTCCTCGATGCCGCCGTCCAAGCTCTTCTCCTCCACCGCCGCGGCAGCCTGCCGGGTCTCTTCGTGCGGCATCTGCAGCAGCTGCTCGCTGCTCTCTTCTAGCACCGACTGCTGCTCCTTCTCCTCCTCGCTGCCGCCCTGCGCACCGGTCTCCGTCGCGTCCTGTGCGTTCGCCTCGCCGCCGGCCGCGTCGTCGCCCTCCTCTCTTCTCTCGTCCTCCACCGCAGAGGCCTTGGACTCGTCCTCGACGCTCACCTCATCAGAGCCATTCTGTTGCTGCTGTTCACGATCTTCAGGCTTGGCGTGCGGGTCGTCCAGTGCGCCCGCCGTGGCGGCGCCGCCCTCCTCGCCAGAGCCGCTTCCACCACCGGCCTTCCCGGCCGTCTGCGCATCCTCTGCCGCCTCCACCTCGCGCGGCGGAGACAGCGCGGCCTTGTACCTCGCCACCTCGTACGCGAACGAGGACCGCGTCGTGTGGCGGTACGCGGTGACTGTGCCCGCCGCGTCGCCGTCGGCGCCCGCCGCGACGGACGCCGCAGAGGTGGACGTGAGGAAGTAGCCCCCCGCCACGCACAGCGCGACGAGCAGCCCCGTCGTGGCGTAGTAGACGCACGCCGACGCAGTGGCCGACGCCGACGACGACGGCGCGGCGCCGCGCTTCACACCGCCGCCGCGTGAACTACGGCCGCCCCCCGCCATGGATCGATCCCGCATGCCGCAGGAGATTTTCTCTCTTAATTTGGTGGAGTTGATTGATCAACTAGAAGAAGTTTGGACGTTGGTTAATTAGGTTTGTTTTGGCTAAGTGCCGCGTAATCTTGGCAACACGCGGTGATCCCGGCGAATCGGGACTGCCCGACGCCGTGATGACATGTGGGGCCTCGACGAGCCGTGTCGCTTAACAAGCGGCCACTGGTGTTTCCATGGCATGCGAGCTGAAGAACCGGGACTTTCATGTCTTCTCTCTCGCTCATCACATTACCATGATCTGCTCCATGCATGTTTTATCTCTTCTTTTTTTTTCTCATTGACGCAAACTATATGTTTTTTTCTTAAAATGTTTTCCTCGTCACAAAAAAACAATATGTTTTTAAGCGTTCGTTCATGCATTTTGCTCCCAACGCTTGAGAGGTGTGCTAGTTTCAAGTACCACATTGGCAGCATGAAGCACCATTCAGGACTGAAACATTTGAAGTACCGTTGACCCAAAATATCTGCCAATTTTTCTCCCGAGTAATTCGCTCCAGCAGACAGCAGCAGGGTATTGCACCGAGTATTGAGGGCAAACCAAAAGAAAAGATGAAATGGGAGAAAAAGGAGTTAAGTAAAAGCAAGTTGGTCCGCTCGCTTTTCTGTAGTCAGTGCAATGACATGTCACGTACAAGCACCGTAAATGATACCATGAACTCAATAACTCATGCCTGGAACTAGAAAGTCGCACGAAGCATTTCCATTTCTGCTCAGAGGCACATGATTGACCGAGCTACTGCAGCAACCACAGCCAACCAGAGAGAGAGAGAGAGATGGAAAGGGAGAAGCCATGCCGTCCTGTCCGATCAGATGGAGTTGCTGGGTCGCGGACAGGCAGCCATTTCTGACCCTTTTGAACAATTCTTACCCATGACCAAGGTTTACCATGCATGGTTTTCTTTTTTTTTTTTGAGATTACACAGTACAACTCAGACACTCACAACGCACGCACACTCACCCATATGAACACACGTACGCAAACCCTACCCCTATGAGCATCTTCGAAGACTGAGCCGGCAAATCCAGAGATACGAAGTCACCACTGGCGCCTCGCTGTCGACGGGAGCGTCGCCTACCACTGAAAGCACAAATGCCGTTAAATCCTTGAAAATTCGCTCCCACGGGGAGTCGAACCCAGGACCTGAGAGGTGTTACTCGGATGACTTAACCACTAGGCCAAGACCCCTTTCACTACCATGCATGGTTTTCTGTTGATGCCAAAAATAAATATTTGGACATGACTACTCTTTTGAGCTACAAGTGCTTTATAAGAGTAGATACTAGATTGCAGCAGCTCGCTCCATTCTTTCTTGATGGAGAAAATGTGGTTCCGCACCTAGGTAGGCCTATCTTAGTTGAGGGTCGATTACTGCTAGCATCGTTCTGTTTATAGATTGGCAAGCAGAGTGGTCGATTTGGAATTCGGGGTGGAAACACCTCGATCGAGTGCCTGAGGCTTACTAGTATATATATAGTGTAGCCGATCTTGCATAGCACCACCACATTTGCTGAGGTCGCCACGAGATGGAGTCTTGGTCATTTCAGGTGTTGTTTTGTGGATGGAACTCACGTCAAGTTTTATTTAGTTCGAGTATATTTCTTTGAGTTTTAGCTTTCTAAAAAAGTTGTGGCTTTTGGAAACGAGAAGACCGGCCCTTTTGTAAAAGGTAATTCTGGATTGTGTCACTTTTGAGAAAGCATGCATGGTTCGCTAGCCTTTGCAAAGATTGATTTTGATTGACCATTGATGTGAATGGCGTGTAATGCTCCTATAGTGGCAACCTGAAAACATCTGAAACACTTATGGATTCTAGTAATTTGTATAGAATACGTACGCATGAAACAAACATGATCTTTGTCGGAGTGATGTGGCTATGGTAATTTTGTATGGAATAATTTCGCTTGTGCAGAAGTACTTTGACTAATGTGAATCAAGAACAAATAAATGAGGCAATGCTTGTGCGGAGCAAAGTGAGGGGGTGTAGGCAACACTAACAACGAGGAGAGCTAGAAGCCTGACAGTCGAGCAGCCTTGTCTTTGCGCGCATGCTTTCACTTGGGAGTCGAGAGAGCAAAGGAACAGCAGCAGAGAGAGCAGAGAAAAGAGAAAGGGAAGCAAGAGCCAATGATGATCCGGAAGCCCAAACCGTGCTAACCGTTGTGGCAAAAGCTACAACGCCTTCCTCGCGGCGACAGCAAGAAGCAGGCATGTCGCAGCACCCAAACCTACGTGACCGCGCCACCCATCGCACCGTTCTACGTGAAGCGACCCGACGAGAGTGCGTCACGAGAGGCCGGCGGACAATTCATGGCGGCACGACGCCCCACGCTTTCACGGATTCGGCAGCTGACTCCGCCTACGTAGCGCCCCGCCCCTTGTCCTCACCACCCCAAAAAGCACACGCACCTGCTTGCTTTGCTTCTTCACCACTACCTCCTCCTTATCATCACCTGAGGAGCTGCTCCTTCTCCTTCCTCATCTCCACCTTGCTTCCCCATCGATCTGTTCTCGATCGGTCACCTCTCTTCGTCTCCAGCTACATACGGCTGGCCTGCGCCTGCAGCTAGTAGCTTGATCGATCTGGAAAAAGAGGAGGAGATGGGGCGCGGCAAGATCGAGATCAAGCGGATCGAGAACGCGACCAACCGGCAGGTCACCTACTCCAAGCGCCGCACCGGGATCATGAAGAAGGCGCGCGAGCTCACCGTGCTCTGCGACGCCCAGGTCTCCATCATCATGTTCTCCGCCACCGGAAAGTACCACGAGTTCTGCAGCCCAGGAACCGAGTCAGTACTTGATTCTCGCTTAATTGCTGCTGTCTTGATTATATATGCACCACTCACTCCTCCTATTTCTTGACTGATTATTGTAGCGTCAAGACCATCTTTGACCGCTACCAGCAGGCCATCGGGACCAGCCTGTGGACCGAGCAGTATGAGGTGCTGATAATTCGTCCTCCCTTTTTGATTTCCCCTCTTCCCTTTCTCTTTCCTTTACAAAATACTTATATAGCGAATGAATCGCTGCTTTCCTCTTCACACTTAATTTGCATGGGATGATAAGATCTGTCCACATAAAGTCTTTCTAGCTCTCTCTTATCATAAAGTCTTTCTAGCTCTCTTTTGTTTGTTCATTCTGGTTTGTCCATTTCAGAATATGCAGCGCACCCTCAGCCATCTCAAGGACATCAACCGCAACCTGCGCACCGAGATCAGGTCAGGCGGATCTCTGTATTAATAGTTTGCTCTTTCCTCTCTTTTCGGTTTCTCTTGGGGATTGATTTCTGAGAGATGATTATTTCGCAAGCTCTAATTTTTTAAGGCTGGATTTGTTTCTGTGTTTATTAGGCAAAGGATGGGTGAAGATCTGGACAGCCTCGAGTTCGACGAGCTGCGCGGTCTTGAGCAAAATGTTGATGTTGCTCTCAAGGAGGTTCGCCACAGGAAGGCACGCACAAACCCTAATCTTTGATTCATCTTCTAACACTAGCACGCTAGATCTATCTCCGCTGCACGCTTATCTCCCTTGCTTTCAGGTCCTTGCATATTTCATGCTCCTTGGGGTTCGGTAGATCTCTGTGTATCTTGAATTGTGCTTGTGCGTTGGAATTCAAACAAGATTTGTGACCATATATTCGAAGGCCTCTTCCATTTTTTTGGTTCAAAAACATGCATTTATATTCTAGGAGTAAATTTATGTGCTTTTTACTACAAATTTTGAAAATGCATTTTTTTCTCTCTAGATCTTTCTTTAGATTATAAGAACTCGGAATTGGTTAGCGTTTTAACAAAAATATGAAGTATTCAGATGCATCATCTATAATTTTAGCTCATGCTATTATCTCCCTTTTTCCTGATCCGTTATCTTATTGATTTTGCAGTATCATGTGATCACTACACAGACTGAAACCTACAAGAAGAAGGTGAGGCAGCAAATAAAGCATCATATTCTCAGTTGCTATGCACTGCATATTTGCGAATAGATTTTATAAATTACTTTCGCAAGCTGTAATAACTAGCTGCCCCCAATTTTTCTTCACATAAATATGACTTAGATCTCTCAAACACCATTCGCCTTCAGCCCTTCACTTGACCAATGACCCTGCAGTCCTACAGTTTCTTAGTTTTATCAAGTCACCATGCCACTTATCAAACATCTTGTGTTGTGCCATCCAAATCTTCTTGTTCAACAATTTTTCCATGAGCATTTATATAAGTATTTCTCCCTTAAATGAAATCATAGGCAATTCAAATAAATTTGTATAACTCATCATTTGCTGACCAGGCCTTACTACTCCAGGAAAATTCATGCATAGGCAATTCAATTTTTCCTTGAGTAGTATATAACTTTTGTTTTGGTGGATCTACCTATCTACACGAGGAGACCATGCATTCATATCTGTTCCAATCTTTGTACTTGCACATTTGACTCTTCAAGTAGTGATGAAACCAAATATCTGGTAGACACCACCACGCCTCAACTGGAACTTGCACGCCAATATACAGCGTGCATTAGCATGAATGTCTGTGCCCATCCATACCCAACTCCCCCACCACGTAAACTTGAGGCTCTACGAAACTTAGCAACTAGCTAGGTCCACGCTGTAGAACACTATCTAGTGGATCTTGGGCCATGTCATGTGCTCCCATGCACGCGCTCGTACATATGCGATCGATGATCAATATGTGCATCAGTCTGTCTTTTAGAGGCTAGAATGAATCGAGAAACAGACGAAAGGACGACAGTGGTGTTGGGGCCTCCGTATGCATGCATCTGTGAGTCTCCCTTGTTAAGCCTGCTTGTAGCTAAGATACGTAGCTGTCTGCAGATCTCGTGCTTATTTGGTCCCCCGGCTATCTGGGGAGTAGCATGTCATACACTGATTTTTATGGTGTTGCACCATGGCATGATACTTGCACAGATAAGACCCAAAGTGGAGGCTTTATGATTTGCAAAAGTATGGAAATAGATCCCATCAGTTTGTACTTTGGCTTGACTACTGAATGTAGTCGTCAGTCAGTAAACTGCCACGACCATTGACTGGAACATCGGCTAGTTCGTTTCCCAATTACCCAAAAATACTTGTCTCTAGACCCTTACCCACCATGTGAGATCGTTCTATGTTGTGCATCAGATGCTTGAGCTTCTCAGTGTAAATGTAAACAAATGTGGTTGCACTTGGTGCAATTTGAAACCATAATCCATTTTCCCCAAGTTTAGGAACGAGAAAAATATTTCGTCACAATTCCTTTCATCAAAATCTCCAACTGGTGAAACTAAAATCTTTTTTATGAAGCATGCATTAGTTAGAAGTCCTTATTTGGGTTGATTGGAATGTTGATGATTCTTTTGGTAACTAAACAAGAACTGCTCATGTGGAATTACACAAAGCGGAGGATACTCCTACTTCAAACGAGCATGTGCATAGGGCAATTACTTAGTATGGACTGCATACTAAAATATTTCTCTTTTAATCTTCTTTCTGTTTATACAAGTGTCTATGCACTGGCCATATCAGCTACCAGTTCTTGAGTAGCCAGAGAGTGCATGCTGATGTACTTTTCGTGTTGATATCTTAGCGGGGTTTTGTCAACAGGGAGACTCAGTGTATGACACCACGCATGCATATAGAGAGTACCGCATTGCCACTATCTACATGTGTGCGTGGTGGAGGTTAATGATTCTTGTGTATGACCTTACTTATGTTCCATATGTATGTGCACATATGCAGGTGAAGCATTCGTACGAGGCCTACAAAAACCTGCAGCAGGAGCTGGTAAATAATAATTAGCTCCCGTTGAGAAGCTAGAGTTTCAGGGATCGATTAATTCGTCGTCGTTAAATATATATTGATGTGACGGTTAATTTGTTGGTGGACGTGCGTGCAGGGCATGCGCGAGGATCCGGCGTTCGGGTTCGTGGACAACACGGCGGGGGGCGGCTGGGTGGACGGCGCCGTGGCTCCGGCGGACATGTACGCGTTCCGCGTGGTGCCCAGCCAGCCCAACCTGCACGGCGTCGCCTCCCACGACCTGCGCCTCGCCTAATTAATTTACCATGATGCATGCATTGCAGACGTACGACTCCTCCGATCCGCCGCCAACAAAATTACCAAGCAGTACTGTCATTTACTATGTATAACAAATAAGATGCATGGCCTTACTGTGCCATGCTACCATCGATGAACCAACAGCCTAAGTAAGTGCACGTGTGTCAGTTCGTCGAGTCATCCGCGGCGATACGCTGCGTGCCATGTGTGTATAATTAAGTTCGCTCTGTATGCACGCATGTGTAGTCCGTGTCTCTTCTTCTGAAGAGTAAGGAGACAGTATGTGGAACCAATAATTAAAGGTTTATTGCTTATGTTTGTAATGTAACGCACTGTAGACTGTTACATAACTCGATCTTGCCGAGTTTTCATTGTATCAGTTTTGTGTCAAATACTGTTAATCCTCCTCTCTTTTTTTCCTTTTTTTTTTGGCGTGGAATTAATGCTTGAAAACCTTGGAACGGAGAGGCTTTGTTGCAAGTTGAAACTGAGCAGATCTCATCCATCAGTGCAGTACATGTGCAGGAGCAGAACAACACAGGCTCCTTGAACGCCACCACGGTCGACCTCTCCAACCTCGACCACCATGACGCCGACGAGGACTTTGCAGCAGCCATGCCGGCGCACTTTACATGCATAGAGCACACGTACGCAGCGCGAGGGGCAGCTAGCCGTGGGCCATGGTCGTCACTGTCCAAGCCAAGCGGGTGCTTGGCATCCGTACGTCGCTGCTGCACCAGCGCTCCCGTCTTCCGAGGATCGTCGGTCACCTCCCAGCTCTCCGGCCCTCGGCGACACCACCAGGGGTGGTCGCCATTCCATTCAGCGTCCACGTCTGTGCTCGCTTAGAGTCGTCCGATGCATATCCTGCGGCCAGGATCAAGCAGGGAGAACCAGTTCAGTACACTCGTCGCGAAGCGGAACCAACCGAGCGGCGAGCGCTGCCTCTCTTTCGTCTTCGCCGCCGGTTTCATCGAACGCGATCTCCGGCGTGCTCTGGAGCCTCGCATTCGCCGCTGTCCGTTTGATTTCCATGGCGGCTTTGTTACCATTGGTGCAAAAGAACTGGAGGTGCCGCCAGTAAAACTCTGACCACGCGCAGTTTTTTTTTCCTGCTGGGCCGTTCGTGCAGGCCCTATGTGCCCTAGGGCCTGTTTGAGAGTAACGTTTGTTACACAGAGTGAGTACCTTATTACTGGACCCTAGTTGGGCTTACAGCTCAAGTACATCAACTCGAACCGTTCCCATCAAATCAAAACCAAAAGAAAAGATCTTCGACAAAGGTACCGTCAGTTTCGTTGACTGATCTTCATCTTCATTTTGCTAGCTCTTGTGGCGTGCACGTTCTCGTATCACAACTTCCCTTTTTCCTTTATATATAAATGAAGAACGTGATATAGTTTTGGTCAAAGCTAGTCTCTAATTAAATAAATACAATGTTGATCCACTCTCGAGATATTGTCGACCTACTTTGGAATCTGACCCTGAGACGAAAGCAGCGTCTAGTTGTTCCAAAAAGACGGAAGAAGAAACGCAAAGCAAAAGAGACAAACAGTGGCTTTTCGGCGCGGTGCACTTTAGTGTCATGTGCGATGCAAATGCTGCGGTTCTTGATCATGGTCATGGGTGCCAATCATGCACGAAATCATTGTAAACCCATCATGTTGATCGCCACCGTCAAAATTTACTCGTAAAGACCTCTCGCACAACGTTACTTTCAAGGTCTGCGCTCAAGAAAACAAAATAATTAACTGCATAAAAGGCTACCCAAACCGTGACTGGTACTGGGCTTTGGGCTCACACAGAGAAAACTTTCTTCTGCACTACGGCGCCAAAGGCGCATGGGCCGGCCGACCGGCCAGGATAATAAAATTTGCTCATTAAAGAGACGTCACATGAACCCCAACATCCCCCAATCCCATCACCAACAAAGCAGAAAGTGTGCAATTCTGCTAAAGAAAAGAAGAAGAAACTGAAAGTATAGTATCCATGCATATAACAAGGAGATTGCAGCGCGACACTTTGACGCTGATGGAGCTACTACATCATACGACACATCGTGACAAACGTATAATAGAGCCACTTTTTCTTGAAAGAGACAGCCATCCTATATTTGTATCTTATGCCTGAATAATAGAAGCAAATATTTGAGGTTAATTCATCACGAGGTTAATTACAATCCAAGCATGGCGCTATCTCCAACAGAATAATAATATCTTCAAAAACTGAGGCATTTAGTAATATTGGTCTATTTGGAGAGCCGTAAGTCAAGTCAAGGCTATAATCGATCAGAGCTGGACCGACCGGCCGGTGAAAAGTGGCTTTCCTCCAAATCTGCTCATCTTTCGAACAGTGACCCAAAAATCCTACCTACGAAACTAAGTTTGTCTCTTACGGTCCATCGGATTAGATGTCATCGGCATTGCCATCTCACAAATCAAAACCACAATAGTCAACAAAATGATCATCATATCAGTTCTTGAGCTGTGATGAACCAGATAAAAAAAAATCAGACTAGTCCTATACATAAGGTCAAACAAGTATATATGAGTTCACGCATGCCAGTATTGCTCATCAAGCTAAGCAGCATCGAAAGATGGGACCTGTAACGGTCCAAACAGGTGCAAGTGAGAGTTACCCATTTAGAGTCTAGATGCTTGGTTAGGGAATGAGATGCAATGTTTGATTAAGAAGGCTTAATTGGTTAGATATGCTTATATATTTTGCACAGTCTCAATCTGCTTGCTGGTTCTTCCTCGATCTGAGCTAGCTAGGCCAGCTAGATACCTGCTCAAGTCCTTGCACCAGTGGCAGTGTGTAGCAGTACTAGGTTTGTTACTTACTTGATATAAATTAAAATAATTGGCTGATTATCAGCGTACGTTATGTTTGCGTTTTGATGCTTGATCGCATGACGAAGCAGCGAGTGGTAAGGAATCGCAGCATCGAGAAGGCGCGTAATCGATCCCATAACGACGAAATTAAAGGTGGCCGTAATTTGCGCGGGAAAAGGGGGAGAGGGACAAGCCGACAAAACGAAAGAAGCATCGATCGCAGCTTGCTAATTAATTAATTAGCAATCACAGTGTTGCCATGATCACATAGAGACAATGTGTACAGGGCCATTAGTAGGTCAGCAGCTAAAATCATGTTCCAGGCACAGTGCAGAGAGACGTTTCTGAGAAATGGAATTAGCAAAGAGAAATGCTGAGGTCTGGGCCATATATACATTTTAAACTGGAAACTATACGGAGCATTACAAGTTTCATACTAAAATTTGTAACCTGTAAAGTATACTTTTTTGTTTAAGTAAACATTAGGTCGTCAAAGCAAAACATGCATCATGCAAGATCGATTAGCGAGGATCATTACGTGATGTCCAAACTCTGACACTGCACCGGATCGATCTGGCTTTTGCCGCCGTCAGATAAGCTCCGATTGCGGACCACGTACTGTCGCTAGGTGGCCAGCAGGCAGCGGGAGCAGACTGGCTCTCACTGCATATGCCTCCACACTCCACTGCAAAAAATGCAGGTGACAACATGTATTGGAAGCTGCTCTGTGTCTCAGCATTTGAGGCACCGGACGTCCATGCCCATGCAATCCATTGAATTCAATTCATCATCCAGGCACCTGCAGATGATGGCTTCCATCTTCGAGTGGATCTCTACTCGATGGCCAGCATGTCGTGCGAGGAGAGGAGGCAATTATCCTCGACACGTCTACTGTATCGCAGTGCGTGGGTGCACAGTGCACTGTTCCATATAAATGCTGGAGTACTAACTTGTAACAGTGCGTATCAGGACATGTATATATGTACAGTGCTCATCAGCGGTTGGGTGAATTTTGTCTCAGGTAGGTGTGGGTGACTGCCCAACAGGGTGCATGCATGTAACCGTGAGCAAATGATCCCCGAGTAGTATATGTAAGACATATGCTCATTCATGTGCTTAATTACTTTAGCATGCATCTAGAGTACGTAGAGCACGGAGACGGTATATATAAACATTTATTTATCATTCTCCCAAATCAAGTTAACCGAAAAAGAAATCTTTGGCTTCCTTCAACCAGGTCGCTGCTAGGCTGCTAGCACAGTAATCACATGTGTAAGGTTGCGGACCGGAGAGAAGCTTAATCCTTGGTGCTAGATTACTCATTGATGGCACATGAAGAGCTGACTAGTTATATAAGGAGTGGTAATAGGAACGTTATATAAGGAGTGGTAATAGGAACTACTAGTATCAGACACGCAGACAGTACTCCTATGAGTAATCAGGAGAGGTAGCCAGGCCAGGAACTAGTAGTAATTACTCCACCAGCTTGACGCCACCAGGTTTTTTTTTTTTTTTTGAACCCTCTCAGACTGAACCATACAGCTGTAGAATCTGTTCTTGTACGAACGCACGCACTCACACCTCAACACACACCAACACCACCCCTACGCACAAGCTCAGACCTACACCTATACGCAGCCTATGAAGATCCACCAGCTTGACGCCACCAGGTTGTCATCACAGGCACGCACAGGGCGTGGCTGCCTCCCATCGTCAAGCACTAGAAAACACAAAGCACTCCTCTGCCTCGATCGGGACGTGGGAGCGCTGAAAGCCAGCCGCACGCACACTGCCCAAGGCCAGCTCCTTCCGCCCCTCTAGTCCTCTCTACCTAGGACCTACGAGTACTCCTACTTCATATCTATAGTTAATTAGTACCGGTACAACATGCATGACGGATCATCTCAGCTCCCGCTCGATGATCCCGCGTTTAATATAACTTAGTACTCCTAATATATCCTGGCCACTGCATCTGCATCTTCCTTTGTCATTACCTGGCGGTACGATACGGAGCACTGAGCTTAAGATAATCGCTCGCCGCGTTTGTTATATTCCGGCGAGCGGCGCGGGCACATGCGGATTTACAGCGTGCGCATATGACAAGCAAGCGACGCGGCTTCTTTCTCTGCATGCATGTGCAGCTGCTGTGCGTCCCCCTCCTGTCTTTCTATAGGATTCCCATGCACCCAGCTAGTGCGTCTCATACTTAATCATCAAGTATTCATAATGTACTCCTATTGTTATTAACTAATTAAGTATATATATATATATATACTCGATCACTTGGCTAGGTGTAGTAGGGGCTCTTTTCTCCTAACTAATCCTAACAAAAGGTTGGAGGCAAAGCATGCAGGCAAGACAAAGGTTCTCGATTCATCCATACTACTAGTACTGCACTGCTAATATGGTTCAGACACTTAATCATCACCTTATTGCATGCTGCATGCAGCTAAGGGAACACCTGATAAATACGATTACGGACTATGACTCAATTCTTACTGCTAGAATTTTTGCAAGGAAAATTAAAGTGCCTACTGGAATTAATAGAGAAAAGAATTCTATGGGAGCGTTTTGCAGGTATAGTACAACTTTTAGGTCAACCAACCATTGTGGGCTACTGTATATGCATGCTATGCTACCACTACGGTTGATACCCTGGCGCTGTATTAGAAGCATCATGTTTACTACCTTGACGCAACGATCATGCATGAACTCGTGAATCTGTATGCGTTGCATATCCATTGGATCTAAATATCGTTTTTTCTCAACAAATAATGAATGTAATTCGTGCAGCAAAATTATTATATCCTTAACAAATAATTATCTGTTTGTTCTTTTTCTCTTCTCCTGTCCTGGTAGTCGTTTAGGTAAGTGTTTCTGTACTGAACCTTTTGGCTGGTTGCTTTTATAAAATTTTGTGGGGAACTCCCCCACAGTTTCGGTCAAAAAAAAAAAAAGACAAATTGCACCTACCAGCTAGCACGGCAGCGATTACACACATTTACATGCCCTAATGGCCATAGCTATACATTCATGTGAACTGTACGATTACTTGCCATTATTTGTTGACCAATGAATTTAAACCTTGTGTTCGCTTGAACTTGTGACAAGCATGTGAGGCGCCCGCTCCTTTAAAATTAAAGCTCTGCTTCGCTTTATTTGGGACCATGCATCAACATATGTTAGGGCTCTTGCTTCCATTTCCATCCCCACACTAATATATAGCTACCGCCAAGTGCTATATAACCATGCATGCGTCCGTGCCTATTAAGAGAAACAGGGGCCTTAACCTAAACTTACCTAGCTGAGCTCCACTCTCATGCTGTGAAATTCTTGCACCTACACATGCAGTGCTTGCAAGCAAGCACAGACAAGCTGACTAGGAGGGACCCAGCCAGCACTAACACGGCCCACAGCCCCAGTGTACAATGAAGACAATATCCAATATCTGTACTGAGAATAAATGGATCTTTACAGTTAGGCCCCTAGATATATAGCTCTGGTTCTACACATATATAGATGAGGGTGTTAGGTGTGGATAGCATTGGCCCAATAAATTTTTATTGTTAGGTCTGATTCCTTCTTTGTTGCAGCCGGATTCTCAAGGTAGCAAAGGGAGCTAAGCTCTCGCTTGGCTCGTGAGAAGGTCAAAATTTTGTTGTTGGAGAGGTCAAGTGGTCCACAAAATCTAACATGCAAGGCCTAACTCATCATGCATGTCACTTTCCTCCCATATATGAGATGGAGAGTGAGCTGCTATATAGGCTTGTGCAGTTGGCTTCCCTTCTATATGTTGCACCAATGCATGACTAATACACACTTTTGTTTGTTCTGTATATCATATTATGGTCCACTTCTTAAAAAGGATTACATGGTTTTGCTCCGAGTCGTTAGGGACATAAGATATTCTTCAAATATTTACTATATGAGATTAATCGCGTAATGTAGTGTATTGCTTCACGGGCTAAGTTAACCGGGTATCTTAGGGTGTTGCGTTTGCAAGTATTCATATTAATAATATTTTGTTCAAATACAGCAGATCAAGTTGATGATAAAGCCAGGATGAGATGGTACAAGTTATGTAATTAATTGAAGCATTTTACGCACAATAAAATTGATATGGATACTGAGGAGGGGACGGTTTCGCTGGAGTGGGTTGATGTGGTGGCCGGGTGTGCTGGGGACTTCGTGGATTTTAGGGGTACTGACTATTTTACCGTGGCTTACATGAGTATTCTAGTTTCTGGGAGTGTTAATTTTCTTATGACTGAGAGATGGTATGCTGAAAAGTGTTATGTATATGAGGAACCTAATTAATTAGCTATGGATAAATGTAGGTGTTCTTTCATGAAAAATTAAGCATATATACTTGTCTACAGTGCATTCATTACAGGAAAAAAATACCACTTGTATGATCTGGCTAGCTTGGATACGGAGATCGAAGGAGGAACACTATAGCATTAGTGCTACCTACTATTTGTGACAACGTAACACAGGTGAAAGGAATAGAACAAAGTTTAAATCATGATCACACATTGGTGCACAGTGTGAGACCTAAGTGGAGTCCTTGTAAATAATGCAGATTCACTTTTGCTTCCTTGCAAAACTTGTCTGGTATTGTCTTAACCACATGATTTGCTTGTGCAATTGATGTGCAATACTCGATATTGAAGTTTTCAGGTAATCCACTTTGATTAATTTCGCACCACCCAGAACAAGTGGTGTTGATATTATCCTTGGATGAACAACCAAATAATATCTAAGACTTTTTCTTCATTACCCGCTCTTATGATTTAATGATTAAGATGTGGTGGTCTCTTCCTTTATCGTTCTGATTTTCCAAAATTCTTTGTGCTGTCCAACATTTATTTCCCTTATCACTCAAATGTGGTGGGTTTCATTCCCAAAATTTCCTATATCATTTCGGCATGAATATTATAAATCTATGTTGCTCCATTTCAGCTTCAAATGTTGAACAATTGGGCAAATATTATTGTCACATGTTCCCAAGGAGATACTCAATGCACAAAATACATTCAAATATAGCTATCTTCCCAATTTTTGTAACAAGAGACACTTAGGTAAAAAAACAACTACACCGGTATCTATTTTGGTTGTGTTAATTTCACCTCGTTGGGTTGTATATACGGAAAAGAATTGTTTGATTGTATATATAGGCATTTCAAGTTTGAAACCGGTATCTAATGGTTTAAAACTTGAAATGCCTATACAATAAAGGAGAAACTTTAAGAAATAGCAGTCTCTATGAAGATATATTGTTCTAATTAAGATCTACACATTATGAAAGTATAATTGTGATTTCCAAAAGTTTTTTTTACCAACGCGAATCCTGATATTGTAAGGAGATGATGTAATTTGTAACGCTCAATTTCTGATATTTATTAATTAGTAGACGCAATCATGTGTTGAAGCTTAGCCTAATTACTACTGGATGGTGGGACGTGTGGCTTGTACATTCCCAAACTGCAGTACTTTTTTCGTTGAAGCCACATTCATATGATCTACCATAAGAGACGCGGTTTAGTTATCCTAGATATGCAGTTAACTGACTCGTTTCTTGGAAACCTCACCCTGTGTAGTGTTCAACCAAAGATCATCTTGCGGAAAAAGAGGGAACAGGATGGCACATATGAAGCATAATCTTACATGTAAGTTGGTAATTAAATACAGATTAGTAACAATTCACACCACTTTAAATAATATGCATGCCATGGGTGCACCACAATAAGATGCGCACACACACAAACAGGAGAAGAATGCATCATATTTTTGGATCTATCTAACTAGTGTAATTAGTGAGGACAAAGAACTGCATTGCAGCCCTGGTATGCATTCTGCAAGCTATATATATAAACACACACATCCCGTGTGTACAAGCTCACTGGTTAAATTTCTTGAGAATAAAAAAAAGTGCGTGTCTAGTGTGAAGGAGAAAAGAAACAAGGTATAGAGATGAGGCGTACGTCGCTAGATATAGCATATGACAGTACATACTGTACCACTCTACGTATAGGCCGGCCGAGCTACCTCAAATTTACAGTGCGTGGTGAAGCTAGGACAAGAGATGGATCATACCAACTGTACGTGCTCTTTCTTTTTCTGTCTGTTTGTTTTTAAAATTAAGGATGGACATATATATATGAATATTAATGCACAACTAATCCTAATGATTAAATGAAATAGAAAAATGGATTAGGTGGAGACAGTAGCTAGCATTAACAAGCATTGCTGGCTTTCAGCAGAGACTTATTGTGCCTAGAGCTATAATAAGTTCGAAACCACAGCTCTTTTAATTAAATATATATGAATCCGTTACATTGTTGTTTTTGAAGACAAATCATGAACATTGTTGACATTCTTCCATCATTCCATGTGACGGGTATTGGTTGGTATATGGTGGATTTCCTTTTTATTGTTAAAGAATTGCAACATTGATCTACGTCACTTCACCAAAAGAATATTGGAAATAGTACCCCTAGAAAAAGAGGAACAGTGGTGTGACAAGGTCACTATGTACTCTAGAGACAGAAGAGAAGAGAGAGAAAGAGAGGAGAGAGAGAGGCCAATGCAAGATGGCACAAGGTACTATATAGCATTGTCGATATTAGCCAAAGGAACACTAATCCAAAAGCCACATCGATCCCAGAAAAATTCATAGAGAAATACTGCTGTACTTGCCTTGTTCTGGAGCAATGCAACCAGGCATAAGCCTGATTGCTCATCCATCCCAAGGCAAACAACAAGTGTTAGAACCAAACCGGAAGAACAAATTAAAACATTCATGCATCGACAGCCGGATAGAGCCTAAAACATGCAACAAATCATATAAAAAACACCAAGGACTCTCCCAAACTTTAGACAGTGCAAACCAAAGCCACAGAGAAGCTTCTTCCCATGCAAAAACAAACTATTGCCACAAAGTCACATTGTCTAGTATACTTAGTACTACGTACTACACTCCTACGTAGTGGTACCCAAGGGATTATCTTAAACAGATAACGCTATCATAATGTTACTGGCATTAACTAATCACATGCCGCATGCCAAATGGAGTAAACAAACTGAGGAAAAATCAACTCTCATGATTGAGTAAGGCTACTTGAATTCTTCTCTTTTGTGCTCATTAAGATGTAGGGCTAATTTTGATCGACAAGTAGAGTAACACTGGCGCTAGCTAACAACATTATGCTCGATCGATCATGCATTAGTACTGTTGATCTATCAAAGGACGACTCGGATGAGTAACAATAATAATAATTAAAATCTCTTCTCTTGTTCTTGTTTGCTGATCCCGACAACGACTTAGCTCATAATCATCGATCTTAATTTGGAAGTAGTAAATGAAACCATGAAGGAATTAAGCTTGGGATATGAATGGAGAAGCAAGTAGCTAGTACTAGCTAAGCTAGCTAGGTTCTAGGGTTATGAGGGAAGAACTGGGTGCCTGCGGCGAAGGCGCCGATGGGCGTCGGGTAGGGGTCCATGAGCACCGCGGCGGACGTGACCGCCGTGGCCGCCGCCTCGCTGCTCCCCGCCGGAGACGAGTCCTCCCTCCCCGCGCCCGTGAGCTGGTGGTACTCCGCCGAGGACGGAGGCAGCTGCCCCACCGCCGCGTCGTCCGCCGGGCCGTGGTCACGCAGGATCCCCTTGAAGGTGTGGCCGCCGATGCTCACCGCCGTCTGGTACGCGAGCTCGGCGTCCGGCTCGTCCACCGCCCCGATTCGCACGCACCGGAACACCGCCTCCACGCTCAGCTCCGGCGGGAACCTCCCGCCGCTGCCGTCCCCTACATTCCATTAGAGTTGAGCCGCGTCGTCACGAGGAAGTGGTCGTGCCAAACAGTTAACAGTGAGGTGCAATAATGTAGTAAGCATACCAACCTGAGGAAGTGGTCGTGGCGACCATGGCGGAGCCGGCCGACGGCAAGCGGCCGAGGGAGCGGACGAGCTCGCGCGGGCGCTTGCTGGCCGCCGCAGCGGCGGCGGCGGCGCTGGCGCTGTTGTTGGTGGCGCCGCGGAAGAGCGCGGCGAGCTGCTGCTGGCGCTCGCGGCGCTTGGCGGCGGGGACCCAGGTGCTCTTGACGTGGGTGGGGCAGCTGAAGCCGCGGCTCCGGCAGCAGGTGCGGCAGCGCATGTGGGAGCAGTCCTTCTTTGCGTTGTTGCCGCAGTCCTGGCAGCTGGTCCCCGCCCTGCCGCCGCCCGTGCCGCCGCCGGCGCCGCCCATCCCGGCGGCGCCGCCTCCGTCATGCGACGAGAACCCCAGCACGACGCCCGTGGCCACGCCGGAGGAGAAGAACTGCGACGTGTGCGGCACCGCCGCCTGCTGGTGCGGGTGCCATAGCTGGAACCCTATCCCCCCGCCCCCGCCGCCGCTGCCCGCCGTGTCGGCGGCCGCGGCGGCGGCCCCGCGCGCGTACAGGAACAGGCTGTCGGCTCCGATCGAGTGATCGCCGCTTCTCCCCCCGCCTCCTCCGCCGCCGCCTCCTCTCAGAGAGAACCCAGCCATGCGAGGCAGCAGGCACCACCCATCAAGATGAGAGCGAGTGCAACGCGCGGGGACAAAGAAACAAGCCTTCTCCGCTCCTCCTCCTTTTCTCCTACTATATTAGCTCCTGCAGAAGAAGAAAAAAAACAGTAGAGATCTTGGGATTAAGAAAAGGCAGTTGCAGTCAGAAGCAACATCAAGAGAACAAGGATGCATCATCAGAGCATGGGGTTGTGTGACATGTATGTAGGTTACTTAGATGAGCTGCTGCTTATGTAGATTGACGACATAGCACACTAGCGGATGGATAGATCTGTAGTGAGAAGCGCATACTGTAGGCATAGAGAGAGATTTGTGTAAGCATACATAGGAGAGGATAAGCATATGCATGTTATGGTGAAAGAAGCTTGCTCACGCCATGGCTAGCCCCTCATCACTTCATCAGTACTCTCCCACCCCACCCCACCCCACCCCACTAGCAGTACTCACCTCTTGCCTTTGCTGAAAATAGGTCTGATCCTCCTCGATTTTCTTGGGCAATCCCTTTCCTCTCTTGACTTCTTGGGTCTAAGGCTCTCTCTTTCTCTAACTACAAGTAGTATCTTGAGGGGGGAGGAGATTAGCCGAGCCGAGGTGGAGAGAACGCGAGCAATTCAGCAAAGCGAGCTGCTTTTTGAGGTGGCGACGAGGCGAAGTGTGAGGCTATATAAAGAAGACGAAGGAGAAGAGAGAGGAGTGTGGGTGCAGGAGAGGAATTCGATCGAGGCCGCCTGCAAACGCGCCGCCATGGAGGCGGCTCCGACCTTAATTTCTATTTATTGCGAGCGAGCTCACCTCTCGCTTCTCTCCCCTATCTCTCTTTGTTTGCTCCCTTCTCTCTCTACCCAACCAGATGGAAGAAGAAATGGAGAGAGGAGAGAGAGAATGTTTTTCGGTCCTCCTTTTCCTTTTTCCTTCTGAGAGTTTGCAATGCTTTGCTTTTGCGTTTTATTTGTACCTTGGCTTGGTGCATTATTACGGGAGCTGTCCCTGCCTTGTCAATAACAGCATGACTACATGACGACAGAGGACAGGGAGGAATTTTTACTGACAGGAGAATACCTTTACCTCCTTTGCAGTCTTTGCAGTCTGGTCGTCGTCTTCCCCACCTCGCCTCGCATGCACTGCACTTGGTAGCAGTTGGTACTAATATTTTATTTTTTATCTGTGAATATTATTGTAATATCTTACGTCAATGTCTAATGAAAACAATATATAGAGTATCCTTCTAAGCAAGAGATATATACCAACATACATAGTGTTCGTTCAAGAAAATAATAGGGCTTAATTTTACCATGTGATTAAATGAAGAGAATATATTGTAAATAACGTAGTACTGGAAAAAATATATTGTTGTAAATGTTATGCGGGCTAGTCGAAGTAGTACTACACAACACTCTAGGTAGTACTACAGAAACAGCAGTTCTACTAGATGTATAGGTGCATGTACAAGACGACTTAACGCAAATGCAAATAAGTATTAACACAAAAACAACTTATATATATCCATCTTCAACAGAATTAACAGGAATAAGTAACTTTTGATGCACAAGGAATTCGTAGCTTCATCACGACAGTTGTGATGCCACCAAATGTGTGAACAAAATCTTTTGGACAAACATTGCATGCATGCTACTCCAGTGACCAGTAGCGTACCTTGCAGACAAGAAGAAATGTTGCACGCACTCTCAAAAAACTGTTGGGAATTTCTTGCGCCTGTGCCATCACCAGGAAAGCTGAATTCGCAGGTGAGCAGTGAAAAAAGAAAACGACCGGGACGGCGGGATCAGCAGCTACTCGCGCCAGTGCCCATAGCTGAGCGAGTTTAAAACACAGTGAGCGCG
This sequence comes from Eragrostis nindensis, assembly GCA_012490785.1. NCBI lineage: Eukaryota > Viridiplantae > Streptophyta > Magnoliopsida > Poales > Poaceae > Eragrostis > Eragrostis nindensis. Next base: position 349,395 of record JAAXCT010000132.1, on the reverse strand, counting down.
TAGCGTGGGACCATCCTGACCGTTTAGGCGCCAGCGGACGGCGCAGCCTCGCCACGTGGCGGGAATCAAGGCCGAGTGTCGGGTAACCTTTCCGGCCGTGAAAGCCGCTGCTACGACCGCGTAGGACCCCCGCCATCCCCGACCACGTTCTCGAAGGCCAAGGGAGGGAGACAGCACTGTTGCAACAACGTTTCAGTGTGAACAGTTAAACCAGGCATGCAGTGAGAGAAGCTTCACATACATGGCGTTTTATTAAATTGCTATCTTTGTTGTCACCATATGCCCCTGGCTTTCTGCAGCATTGACGCCACTCGCTCTAGAACCTGTCAGCGCCTCATGATCTCCCTTGCCCTAAAAAGGTCGCTGATCATCATGTAAAAGCACACCCAGATCAGGTCCTGGAGTGCAGGGATCCTCTGCACCGGGGAAGGGGAAGATGGAGCTGTGCTCATCTGGGTCGTCCATTTGAAAGGAGTAGGCAGCAGCGATCGTAAGAGAAAAATCACAAAAAAAAAAAAAAAACTAGACTAAGGGGAGAGACATCCCCTGGCATTCTTTTAAGAAGGAGAGCCAAGACTCGAACCCGGGGTGGCTGGGAGTTCACTGGCTCCACCAACCACTCCACCCAGGAGAGCTTGGCTAAAATGAGATTAAGGGTCCGACGTCCCTTTGAATTTTCATTAAGAAGAAGAAGCCCACCGAAACCTGCTGGGCCGGGCTGCACCGGCGCACACCGCAGCCCAGGATGCCTGCACCACGCCGCAGCAGGGAGGTGAGCCGAAGGCGACTTCGTGCGGACGCGGGGATCGAACCCCGGTCGGCTGCTTGGAAACACACCCAGGCGACCAACTGAGCTGAGCTCCGTCTGCGTAAGAGAAAAAAAAAGTCACTGTGCAGACTCTTGATTTCTTTGGCAAACCCTGCTGTTGTGCCCAAAGAGTCCAAGCAAAACATTTTATTTCCCTGAGAATATGCAAAAGCATGGCGCATCTTTCATCAAGTAACCCGCACTTGACCAACTAAGAAAAAAAAAAGAACGTGAAACTTAGTACCTACCTATGAGGCCAATATGATATCGTGTTCTAAAAATATGTCATCACGGAAAAGAAAAGATAAAGAAAAAGGGCCAGCTCTGTAAGTAAAAGTGATCTAATTAAAGTACTCTTTGAACCACACATTTAGCAAGCAGTAGTGATTGACAACTCAAGCTATTATATAGTGTACTCCTCTGTCCTTGTAACTTGAAATTGAGGTTGACAGTTATCTCACTTTCTTAATATATATGTTCATAATACATTTACATTCTGTGACAAGACAACAAACCATATGACAAGGTAGCAAGCAAAAACACGCATGGGCCTCCACTCCGGCTGTTCCCTCGCATGCATTTCGATCGTCTACTGCCTCAGATCCTAAACAGGAATCCATGCACGACCATTCGTAGCCACTTTTGTGGTTAAGCTTAGCTAGAGGTCATCTGATTAGCATAGGTCTTCAGTCTCTACTTAGTGGGTCCCTATCATCTCATCTGTTGCTCCATCTAGACAGCGTGTCTCATGAGGCACCCTGGATAGTGATTACCAACTCAACTCAAGTCCTTTCAATCGAGCTACCTCCAGTGCTATACTGGAGGCCAACAGCCAAAGACCAAATGAGCGTGTGTAATCGTGTATGTTGCTGCTCTATAAAAGGAGTGGGTAGCGACCTAGCTTACATCCGTGCGACTCAATCAAAATGTTCATTCAAAGTAGATATTGCAACCCAAACGTGGCTAAACAGAAGACTGCTGATTTGATCGTGTTGATCTCAGCTGATCCGACACGTGTATTGTTTCAATATCACGACCTTTTGATCTGATGGCGATAAGAGGTAGACAAACCTATCAACATGTAGGTTATACTTATAAGACGTTTTGGCTCCGGGCACAAAGATTAAGGCGAAGTGGGAAATGCGGGTGCATAGAAAACAAGGAAGAAAGAGATAGAGATAGAGATGTATGGGTGCCAATGTGCCATACTAAAACTAAATTTAGGGTGATAAATTTTCTAATTCATCAAGTTTCATGCAATAATTATTTGTCCATTCAAGTAAAGGACACTATTTGATTTTGCGAATGTTGATAAATTTGAACTACAATTTTGTATAGGTGATGATCTGAAATGAATGGGTGAGATCAAGTGAATCGCAATTAATCCAGAGAGGACTAGAAAGAATATAGCCAACTTCCATTCTCTCCAGGTCCCGTTCTCTCCCTGTTTGTCACTGGAGCGGTTTGTCTGAACTAGGCCAGAACAGAATACCAATGGATATCTTTCGTTAAAAAAGAAAGAATATCAGTGGATATATTTTTTCGTGGCATTGAGTGGATTAATCATCACCTCATTCGTATCTCTTCAGCAGGTCTCAAGAGAAATGAAGCACATCATTGCGAGGTACAAGTGGGTCCAACTTGAAAAGAATTTATCAGCTGAAGTTTTTCTGCGTATATGTACATGTTACATTCTTAATTATCTCAATTAGCTCTATTGTAGAGTATAAATTTGTTTGTAACCACCCCTTTCATACAAGTAAAATACCAGCTAAACAGAAAGTACATAATGAACTTGAGGGACTTTGTGCGTACTAAAATTTCCATCAGGTGTTCTCTAATATATTCATCAGAAAATAGTTGGTTGACCATGCAGCTGCTCATTGTTGATTAAAACTCGCATATGGAGAACAAAAACTAACAATAGCAAAGTTATTTAATTATTAACCACTCATAATACACATGGTTTGCCTCGATCCTTTTTGAGATCATGTTCATTTATACAGACCTGATGTGTTCTGGTGTGTGCGTGTTAGAACCATGATACTGAGAGAATGATACCCCGATTATATGCATAAGAGAATTTTGTGACTATGTAATTCCTCTAATCAAAAGAAAACAGTGGCATTGCCGTTGTAAATTTTGGGTCATAAGACAGATTTATTTGTGCTGCACATAAGATATATATCCTCCGTCAAGTGAACTCATACCTTTTGAATTATTCACTCAACTTGGTGTCGCATGTCAAATCCTGAATTTGACGAAAAAGTATAATTGCATCTGGAGCAAGTTTTTTTAAAAAAATTATTCTCTTCGTGGTGGGTCAAAGAATAATTTAATTTTCCACAAGATGACCAAATAAAAGGCCCCTGTGATAAGAAACTTGCAACTTTTTCTTTAGTGCGGACATGTCAACAGTGTGCTCTACCTGCAGTAAACAGGCACCGTGGGTCATTCAGCCAAAGAAAAGGAAGAGAATATATGTGTCCACTGATACATGGGCGCGCTGCAGGCATGTGAAGGTAATTGTAAATGCAGTGTGTTTTTTCCCTTCTTTTATATACTGAAGAGATATTTTAGGTGTGACATTCCTGGGACTTTTACTTGTCCCTACTTGTATAGCCACTTCGGCGTGGAATGTCTGTCTATTTCCCTTTTCTTCTCAAAAGCAGCATCATTTGCCATTCAAGCATGCATATTCAAAATATACTTCCATTTTATTTGTGAAGGTTAATTTGAGTATATACAGTGATCGTACAAGGAAAACACAATGTCTGGGAAACAAACTCTGGTATATTGCTGTAAACAGAAGGACCAATTTCAGTTGCCCCGCGATTTAAACTCCCACACAAGAGTAGGGGATAATGACCTGTACATAGAAGATCCTTACTTCTGAAAAAAGTATTGATAGAGCCGAAATGTCTCTTTTATTTTGTTTATATATTTGGCGCTGCTGGGCACAGAAGGGATTAAAAGGGCCCCTAAAATTTGACATTGACAGTGATGTGGGTGAGGTCCCAATAATTGAGTACTACCTCCGTCCCAGAATATAAGCATTTTTAAGTTTGTTGAAAGTCAATTTGGTTCAACTTTGACTAGCAATAGCTATAAAAATAAAATATTTTAAATATGAAGAGTTACATATTAGGATAGTTGATTTCACGATGAATCTAACAACATCAACTATATATAATAGAGTGTTATAAATATTTTGTTATTGATGGTCAAAATTAAGGAAGCTTGACTTTGACCAAACCCTGGAATGCTTATATTCTGGGACGGAGGGAGTACTTGCTGGCCTTTGCTCTCGAGCCCTGTGCAATACACGAGTTGACTCTTCTTTTACTCCCTTTCACTCATTTCAGTCCCTTTCTGTCCCCATCCACAACCACATGAATGTGCGTTGTATGTATGTGTGTGTATGTGAGAGACATGGCACCAACGCGAATATAACGCATACTACTAGTACACCCCAGGGAGGAGAGAGAAGGAAAAAAAGAAAAGGAAGTGAGAGAGATGTGTCATGCATAATGCCCAAATCCCTATGCTTAACGAACTCATTCCCTTTGGAGTTTGGGGGTCGTCGCAGCAACCTGCGCTGCAGAGCCTAGAGAGGTGTGCCATTAGGTTTTGAATGACACTCCGGCCGGCCGGCTTCCTGTGGATTGGATGCTGCACGTCCCCAAAATCGACAGCAGCTAGCTCTTGTTCTTGACCACATAAATGAGCGCCAGCAGGCCACACATATACCGCAACAGAATACTTCTAGGATGGATATATATATGGTTGAATTTCCTAACTTCATCTCCTCCATGGATAAAGCTGTGTTCACTGATCTGTGATGAGTGACTAACTAAAAAGCTGCTAATTTGTTCAGATTTTAACTAACACTAGAAAAGCTGCTGCTGCTCTGGTGTCTGATGAGAGCTCAGAGGATGGCCACCAGGGCATTATGATTTTGAATTACGACCTAACATATCACGTTGTCACGTGCGAGTGAAGCTTACAACACTGGTGCTGGAAAAATTACTGTAAGATATTCTGAGAAGAAAACAAAGAAAAACATTCATTGTGTGACGTTCAATTATGTAGAGAGACATGCTTGCTTAACTAGACAAAATCCCAAGTCAAGTGATGGCCCCCCATCCCATGTGTTCTAGAAGTTTACTATCTAGTTTGCGGGAAGCGTCTCAACTAATTAGAAGATTACTGCTGTATATTACTAGTAGTAATGGCAAGCTAATGTCTAGTGTTCAGCTCTAAGACTAACGTGTAATCCCCAGCTATAACAGATCCGTAGCTATAATAACATAGAAATGCCTCGTTTTATCAGGGTTCTCTAGCATATATAAATGAATTATTGGGGGAAAATCCATTCTACTCTATAGTATATATTAGTAACTCGCATCTTTTAATACTCTTTCGCAAATTATAGTAGAACAATGGAGATCGAATGCATGCATCCTACAAATCATCGACATAATTTCAAAGTAACTATCTCTATGCATGTTATTAGCTACTCAGACACCCCACCGCAGGGAAGATAAATATGGTTAAGGGAAGATACTACTCTCTCCATTTCAAATTACTTGACGTTTTTGACTTTTAGAAATCACGTTTGACCGCTCGTCTTATTCAAAAAATTTATGCAAATATAAAAACAAATAAACCATGCTTAAAGTATCTCTACTGATAAAACAAACCGTAATAAGATAAATGATATTTGCACAGATTTTTCAAATAAGACGAGCGGTCAAAAGTGATCTTCAAAAGTCAAAAACGTCAAGTAATTTGAAATGGAGGTAGTAATACAGATAGAGGAGAAGAGAGAGGGGAGAGATCGGAGCGGGGAAAGGAAAGCAAGAAAAGGGCATGCTTTTTTGTTGCCGCTCGGTCGCAGCTGGCGTGCCCAAGTGAGTATGTGGCCTCGTACTGGTTGCACTATAGCCTAGTACACGGGTGAGAGGAGTAGCTAGCCTTTTATTTTCCCAGGCCGGCCGGACAGCTGCGGCCGGCGAGCACAGTGGTAGGTGTAGCGGCAGAGCAAGGAGAGGAGGCGTTTCAACAGCACGAGCAAATAGATGGATGGATGCGCAGCAGCAGCAGCACTAGGGATGCTTGTCGCCGCTTGACAAGAAAGAAGCTCGACTTGATGGCCGATGGGCCAACCGTCACATGCATCCTTTGCATGCATGCTGCGCTGCCCCTCCATCCATCTCCATGGCTGGCTGCCTCTCCATCTCTCTCAGGTCTCTCGTCGATCACTTCATCTTCCCTTCACCTCTCAACTCACGCTACACTCACTGCTCACCTCCCTCCCTAGCTAGTCTTCCGATCCCTCCCCCTACTTGTATTATTTTTTCGTTTTTCGTTCCTCTAGAAACGAGTAGTACAACAAATGCTCGGGGGAAAAAAAAGAGATCCCTACTGTATTTTTCTGGCTGCGATCGAACAGTTGATACAGCGTAGGGAAAAACAACCATGTCAAGAAATTTCCAAACAAGCAGTTGGGCAAAATGAAAAGAAAAAAAGAGGGAAAAACTTACATTGTTTGTCCAGTTGTGCAACGGCCCCATTGATTCCATTTGTAGCAAGCTTTGCCTCCAATGGGCCAGCAGATGAACAGGGTAGGGCTCCGTAGCTTCTTGTGATCACTGAAAGATATGCACCAAAAACTTGTAAAATATTTTGTGGCCGTAGGTTGCAGTGCATCATCCGCCCCCCTACCACGTAGCCCCAAAAAAGTATTTCTAAAAATAAAAAGTATATATCGTGGGTGTGTTTGCCGCAGCAGCAGGCGTATTCTCCCTTTAATGAAGCATTAGTAGCAGCACATGTCTCAAGATCACTAGGCAGTATCTTAAGCCACGCAGCTCCTAGCACCACTAGAGACACAAACACCTGCTGTGCTGGCCTAAAAAGGGTCATTAGAGGTCCCTTTCCAAATGGTGCTGATCATGTGACGTTTTAGTGCTTCTTAGAATATGCCCTAAATTGCATTTCTCCCCGCTTTGTTGCTCCTCAGGAAAGCATCTAACCTTAATTGACATCATGCTGTCACCGATCCCTTCCCTTCTTCTTTCTTCTGACATTATGCATGGATGGTTCAACTCCATGCAATGCTTGATCTCTTTTACGAGGTGATCCAATCATATGATTCAGGACGGTGATACAGGAAGAGAAGTTTATGCTCTGTGTGAGGGACATCAGATCAGACATGTAGCTGGAGCACAAGCAGGCCCATACGTACAGCGGTAGTCCTCTTCAGTATTTGACCAAATCTGCTGCCACTGCTGCAAGACATTTGACCAGATTATATGTGTTGCCACAAGCAAGATAGCACTCTCTCTGTTGTACTAACAAGCTCAGGAACTTCTAGCCACCAGGCAGCACAACTTAATTCAATTCTGCTTCAGACTTGGACACCAGGCACTCAGCTTAATGAGGGTGATCCAGGTTCACCAAATGGTAAGCCCCCAATTCAGCTTAGTCGAGCTTCTGGATATGTCATTATACAGTACACTGAGAAGTACGAAGAACGGAATTCCCATTCCGTCTAAAACCTTAGGAATTCGTTGATACTAGTAGCATAAATTCGTAAGTGAGAAGTACAGCATCACTGTAGCGGCAGCGGTTGAGGGAGACTTGGAACAGTGCGACGCGAACTGCGCACTCCATCAGGCATGTGCCGTGTCCGCCTGGCCGCACCGATCGGGCCATCCATGTCTCGACTCCACAAACACCCGAGTCAATCAACCAACAGCTACAGCTGCTGCAGCACGCACGCATGAATGCGTGATGTTACTCCATGGGGACAAGTTCATGCACACGTGCGCACGGCGAGGGCGCACTGTAGCTGCGGCCCCGGGCATGGCCGTGCGTGTCCTTCCAGGCCCCAGGTTTGAACTCTGACGGATGCAGTTACAGTTCAGTTCCTGAATTGTTTGCGCAGAGCGTCAGAGAGTCGTTTTCGCCTGCCAGGAAGTGGCATCCACCGAGAAAACTGTACTCCTAGACGGCAATGAGATGCATCAGCAACAGAAAGGTCAAGCGAGAGGTGATAATATAAACTCAGCAGCTGTACTACCAGGTCATTGTTTTTCTCGTATGGAAACACGGGCCAGTTCTGTTTTGATCTTGTTAACCATCTCTTCGACTTGCAAAGTTCCAACGGTGGAATGTAACCATCTCGTTAACCTGCGCAAGCTGAGCAAGAGAGCATTGCGGTGAGGGAAAGGATTCAAAACTAAATGACCAACTAAAGGTTGATAAAGGGTACGACCGTACGACTCTTCAAATGTAGTACACAAACTGAAACTAGTGTTCACTGTAATGCACAGGTAACAACAGTGCCTAGCAAGCATTACCGCTACGGTCCAATTGTTCAGGCAATGCAGCTACAGACAGAAGATTTATAGAGGAAAACAAGCAATGGGGATAGTGACCCCATCAATCAGTACTCAGTAGCGTTTACCACGTGATGTTACTGGGAAGAACTGTAAATGTCCCGTAGCATACCTGAATGAATTAATAAGGAGACTGGGTTATCATTTCTGGAGCATCCATTTCTTACTCCAGTTACTATGTCTGAAATAGGGAACGGGACAGTAATATTATGGAAGCAGCTGGCAATATCAACACATATGTAGTTGATGCAGAAATTTCACTGGCAATATACAGACTGGGATGTTGTTAGTCTAACTACTCTCCAAATCACAAAGTATGAGACACATAACTTTTAGTCTAACTAAGACAAAGAAATGTGACATGCTGAAACACTGCGATATGCTAATCACACTCGGGTTCAAATGGTAAAAACTAAAACTGGATCATGCAACAGGACCTCTGTTTTGTTTGATGGATCAAGGAGCGTATTCCCAACTAGTAACTATACTGCACTATTCATCAATTCATGGCCCTGGAAGCCTACACAGATCCTTCATGGAGGTAGTAATTAGACGGAATTTCGACGACAAAAACTAAGTGATGGTGCTTTTGCTTTTTTGGCAGTTTTTTATGTCGATTTGTCTAAGCTAAAAGGAGTCATCGTTTGTGGGCAATAGAAACCATCTGCTTTTGGCTTCATAACGAAACCCATCATTTTCCTACCAAACTACTCCTGGAAGTTTCTCAATAATTGATGTCTTTTATAAATGCATCACGGTTTCAATTTCAAACAAGCATTATGCATCTAGTCCAATTAAACTAAACACATTTTCATTTGTCCAATCAAAATGGACAACTCTTTCAGGGGGCAGTAGTAGCAAGTATACCTAGATTTAAACTGTGGAGATCAACCTAGTTTTGTAGAAAACTTTATTAGACCCTGACACACATAAAAAATGGTAAACTCAATGATTAACTAGCACGCCAAGAATTTGTAGTCAGCTAATGAGGTCTCACACTTTACTAATTCTGGTTGCCATCTCGAATACATGATTAGTGTTTGTGGGTCTTATGGGCCTATTTGGTTCACAAAGCACACCTTTCATTTACCAGTGAGCATAACTCTCGCCAGAGGTTGGTCGTTTCATGGTCTATGACCGGCGTGATGTTGAGCATGAACATCTTGACAAACAAATTGCTTGAAACATGTAGAGTCCTTGAACTAAATCTGGAGGAGACATTTAAACCCGCCGGTCCGGTTTGGAGTTGGGGGAATGAATGAGGCTGGCAAACTGCAGAAGGGGAGACTGCGGGCCGCGGGGCCTCTTGCCCGTACTTACTGGACTTGAGCTTCTCCAATGAGCTGGGCCGTGTTCGCGTCATTGGAATAGGCTACTAGGCCGTCATCACGAATATTTTGCAATCCGTTAATGGAATAAGATGGGCCGAGTATAACGATCCTCCAGTAATTTGGAACCACACACACTACTAGACTAAACCGACGATTCTCAAAAAAAAAAAAAAAGGACTAAACCGACTGTGCTCAAAAAAAAAAATACTAGACTAAACCGACTCAGCTGCCTCAGAATTGTGCGAAGTGTGTCGCAATTTATTTTTCCAAAACACAATGCTCACTCACACCGTCACACGAAGATATATACACATGATATACTCTACTCTTATACTACGTCTCCAACGGATGCTGTTAGAGCTTGACATCGACAAAATCCATACGTGCACCTTGCTTTTGATGGACACGTCACAAACCAGTGAAAAAAAAAATACTCCAGTGGATAAATCCCAGCATAAATAACCTAACCGTAAGCATTGCTAAACTAAAGCGTGTAATGATCTAGCTTGCCAAGTGTAGCAATTTGACTTAACAAATAAACATAGATGTTTTTATCTCGCTGTTAAACCCTCTATCATCGCAACGAGGATTGAACTTGCAACTTGAACATTCTATAATGATTGATTGGGGTGAGACGATTATGTTTGGCAAGTCGTTGAGACGTTGATTATTAGTATTGATAATTCCAAAAAGCGCGCCTGCAGGCCGCAAGCACTGTCGGTCGGTCACGTGGTTAGGTGTGCATATGATGCTCGCATCAACACAGCACAGCATCATCAAATCAGATGCTAATCCATGCAGAAAGCTTGGAGATTAGCGATCCCTTTGATGTCAACAAAACAAATCGCGGGATCGAGGGTCTCGCTTACTTTGCAAACCCCGATGGTTACGGTTCCAGATGGATCAGATTTGGCTACAGATATTTTACTCGATCGACCCCGAGAGACTTAGTATTTACAATGACGAGGAAATATAAAGCGCTGGATTATCCGAGACAGAGACGTGCTAGCCAAACTACGAGTACGAGTTTCCGAGGACGGACTCCTTCAGCTTCAGAGAAAGCGCGTTCTCTTACTTCCCTGCTAAGAATCAAGTGTGCACACATCATACATCAAACAAGGAAAATGATTTGACATGCGTGTTGTTCGATAGCTACAAGAAGTCGAACACACATGAAACTACCATATGGCAGGTCATTGTCATTTCAACCCTTTTTAGCTTATCAACCAACCATATGCTTTTTAGTCGCGTTCTTTCAGTTTCTTCCGTCTAGGCTGTAGCGCGCTTTGTCTTTCATGACCATTATTTGCAGGCCGTAGCAACAAAGAGCCTTTCCTAATTTGGGGCTACATGATGCTCAATCCAATTTCTTATAATTTCCACAACGAGAGAGTTGCATCAATCTAGATCTAGTGAAAGAGCGGCCTCTGCCTCCAATGGCTTATTACAAAGTTTTCAACATTGAATTGGTACCACAAAGAATGTTCCAATATTTACCTACAAATAAAAAAAAAAGAATGTTCCAATATTACAGGTCATATGTGCTTTTGGTTGTAGAGTTCTGAAATGATTTCCATTATCTTCAAAAATGAATTTTCAATGTTTCAATTGCGAAAAAAGAAGGAAAACAATGGAGGAGTTTGGTATCATGAGGCTTGTTACATATTTGTATATAAATATTGGCAAATAATATCCGGGAGCGACTATATATCTTAAACGACTGAAAAATGGCCTCCTCCTCTCGCTCGATGTACATGAACCATTGGATTATAAATCAATGACCATCAGTTCATCTTCAACATCCTACCATTTTCTCTCTTCTCTCTCATGTGTGACCGTCGGAGTTCGCTCCACCGCCTCGTCATGGGTCCGCCTCTGCCACACAAACCATTGCATTTTGAGCTCACCCGCCCCATGGCTAGCCCACCGATTTGGTCTCCCGCCGTCCGTGTCCGGCCATGACATCACCGCCTCGCGCGTATCATCCATCGTGCTTACCTTCCTCTCTCAACCCCTTTCCAAAAGCCCTCAAACCCTAAGTCGTCCTCTTTCCTTACCGAGAGTTCTTCGGTTTCGGTCATGATAGTAAATCCGTTAAACTATTATTACTAGCTCTAATCATTAACCGGCATACAGCTATATCATTCCCTTAGAAGGAGTGAACTTGCAACAGCAATACAGCTATGGCACCTCCACCAACACGAGAGCCTGCCTATATAAGCCCGTTACTTCCATGTTCCAGTCGCTTTCTTTGGAAAAGCACGGGACCCCCCAGGCCCACCAGCTAAAACCTTGTATTATTGCTAATCTTACCAAACCGAGGGAACAAATCATAAAATCCCAAACGCCAAAGCGTAGACTAAAATCTAAAGCCCAGATTACCTCGAAGCTAAGGCACCTGTCGAGAAAATGGAGTGACGGTCTAACGGAGGACTAATCTGCAATTTACAAAAGCTTGTTGTTTTTACTTATACGCCCTTCCTCCTCGCACCTTCTCCCACCCCACCCCACACCCACTGCCTCTCCCTCGTATTCTATTCCTCTCTCCCTCTCTTCTCAATTCGGCCGTCCTCCCCTCCCCGTCTCTAATCCAACTCCGCGACACCGGACGCACGTATCCCGTCCCTCGTCGGCGACCACCGCGGCGTCCTCCTAGGGTTAGGGTTCCGGTGAACCACTCCCTTCCACCCGCGATCGCGGGGGAGATCCATGGCGTCCGACCCACAGCCCCAGCTCCCGCCTCCGGTGCCGCCGCCCGGCGCGGTGGCGGATCCCCAGCCCCAACCCCAGCCCGCGCCGGACACTGAGCCGCCAGAGGTGATGCACCGGACGAGGGCCGTCGACTTCCTCGGGCGGCGCACGCCCATCGTCTATCAGAATGACAACGGCCCCTGCCCGCTCCTCGCCATCTGTGAGCTCTCCGCAGTTCCCCAGTTTGATTCGAACTCGCGCGTGCGTTGCGTGGTTGACTGAGATTCTCATTTCGCCTGCGCGCGTATGTGCAGGTAACGTGCTGCTGCTGAAGAATGTGATCAGCCTGAACCCGGATGCCAGCGAGGTGTCGCAGCAGAGGCTGCTCTCGCTCGTCGCAGAGCGCCTCATCGACTCCAACAGCAGCTTGCAGGTTCGATTCACCTCGCGAAGTTAACATTGGTTGTGGCTTCGATCAGTGTGTGAGTGGTTTTTTGGATGCGATTAGGATAAGGACGAGGAGTACGTTCGTAACAGAGAGCAGAACGTGGCTGACTCGATTGACCTCCTACCCCGCCTCACGACAGGCATCGACGTGAATGTGATGTTCAGGAAGTAAGTTTGGGTTAGCAGTTTGTTGAACGGTAGCTTTTTGCTTGTGTTATTTTGTTTGTTCTGATGTTGACTGGTGTTTGGGCATTGCAGGATTAATGATTTTGAGTTCACACGAGAACGTGCCATATTTGATCTTCTGGATATCCCGCTATACCATGGATGGATAGTGGATCCTCAGGTGTGCTATCTTACCACATCAGAATTATATGCCTCCTTTTCTCCCACGATATTGCTGTGTTGAATGGGATATGTGTATTTCGTATTGTTCCTAGTTTATTCTAGTCTACAGTCTAAACTCTAAACAGAGGTTTACCAACCTCTGTTTTTACTGATTTTAGTTCTAGTCTCAACGTTCGCTGGTTTTTACTGATTTTAGTTCTAGTCTCAACGTTCGCTGCGCCGATGTTGCGACTAGGGGGGGTGTTAAATTGTTGATTATAGCCCAATGGGCTGTAGCTCTCTTCGCCCTAGGCGTGCGCGTTGCATGCGCTGCCAGCGCCTCCTGCGCGAGGTCACGCGATCACGGCCGGGTCTATATATTGTAACTTGTGTTACCAATCAATACACGACAATCATTCGCGTGGCTATCACTTCTATGTTTTCCTAAACGGGATTTGACGCCGTCTAGACGCGACTAAAAGGGAAATGGGGACCAACTGTGTAGTTTATGCCCTAGGTGGACCTTTAAACATTTGACCTGTTTGTATGGTCAAAATCGAGAAAAATGGCATAAACGCCCTACATGATACGCTTTGTGGACGGTTCTACACGGCGTTTTTCCCGACTCGGACGGCGACTAGGAGATGGAAGTCCACCCGCCGTGCAGGGAGGGAGCGAGAAGAGAGGAAAAGTGGGAGGGAAAGCTGCCACGAGCCGCCATCTCCTCTTTCCCTGCCTGATCTGGCGCTTGCGGCCGCCGCAAGGATCTCTCCAACGAGCTGTCGCTGTCGATTTGAAGGAACACATGGAGGAGCAGGGGAGCTAGGGTCGGAGCAGAGCTCTGGGTGCAGCAGGGGACGAGCAGGGAGCGATGGAGGCGGAGCGCTGGTGGAGCAGGAGTGGACTTGAGGGAGGAGCTGGGGAGCGACGGTGGAGGAGTGGCTGGTGTTGATCTGCGAATGGTTATTGGTGTTCATCTGCTAGCAGATTAGGGAAGGATGAGAGGAGCAGAGGAACACGTGGATAAGGGAAGGGGATATGTGGCTGTGGGCCGGCAGCCTGCTGATGGGCCGGATAGCCCAGCAGGCACATTTTTCGTTGCCCTTTTCTCATTTTTTTCACTTTTATTTTCCTTTTTCTTTTCTTCTTACGCTGCAGTAATGTGCTACAGTAGCAAACCGTTTAGCCCATCTAAATGCGTGTAGACAATTTAAACGCTAAATGATGGGTCACTGACTGTTAGCGTTTACCGTTTAGGAAAACATTGGTTTTGAGGTTTTTCTGTTGAGATTGAACTTTCAACTGCATTGCTGATTCTGCTACTAAATGCTTGAATTATTTGATAGGCTTGGCAGATCTACACTTTGTGTATTGATTAAACTTGTTGATCTAGGATATATTGTCTAATTTAAAACTGTCAATCTTGGATGCGTACCCACCAGTCTCTTAACTGCCATCTCTGGACTGTTGCTGCGCTTCTTGTTCAACATTGATATCCGCTTTAACATGTAGCCTATAGGATGGATGCAGAATTACTGTACTAAATTTGATTGCAATCCATTTACTTGTCATGCTGATTCATAGTGATTGTTAGGATACTGAAACTGCTACAGCTATTGGATCAAAGTCCTACAATGCTCTTGCTTCTGGGCTTGCTGAGTTCAAATCAGGGAAACCAACCGAAGAGAGTAAACATATGGAGGAAGAAACTGTTGATTTTGTTGCTGCGACAACTGCAGCATTAAAGATTCCTTCGCCCACTGTTTCTCGAGGGAGATCATTTGATGAACTTACACTCTCAGAGCCTGCTGAACTGCAAATGAGGCGAGGTGATCGTGAGGAAGAAGAGGAACTGATGAGAGTCCTTAACCTATCCAAAGCTGATGCTGTTGACGATGTTGTTGATGGATCTCTTTCCTTTGATGCTTCTCAAAGTCACTCATCCTCCAACGTGGAGGAAACACCTCAAAGTGAGAGTTTTCGATCAGAGGCACCTGAGATGGTTAGAGAAACAAATAAAGACGAACATGGTAACCATGCTGTGAGCGATGATGGTTCTATGTTACATGATACAAATGGCTTTGCTAATGGCAGTGAAGTTATTCCTGGAGAACCCCAAGAAGCTTTAACATCTAAAGAACCAGAGGACAGTGGAATGAATAATATGCTACCAGAGGATCTTCTTGTACCTGTCCAACCTTCAGAATCCACTCCTGCTTCTTCTCTTGAACCTGTTGCTCCGAGTGAACAGCCTGCTACTCTTGCTATCAGTGAAGCTGATAAAGAAACCTGCAAAGAAAAATCTGATGTGGAAATTCATGGCCCATCTACTGATACTGAGGTCACTTGTGGCTCATCAGGCGCAGCTTGTGAAGCTGCTCCAAGTCATGCTACAACAGTGGTGGATGGGAAAATGGATTCCTTAGATGATTCTGAGACTCTCTCTTCAAGCATCCAGGAAAGTGAACCAATATACCAAGGAGAAGAGCATGTGCTTGGCACTGGAAACATGGCATATGAAAATCAAGAGCCGGTGTATGAGGGTGAGGTGGTTTTAGCTGAGCAGGCCGATAAGCTTGGAAAAAGTAGTGATTGCTCGGAAGACACAGCTGCAGAACATCAATGTGAGAATTTGGTTTTTTCCAGTTTTTGACCTATTGAACATGTGTAAATCTTTTTATTTCCTGAATGTTTTATTCACTATATTTGACTTCAGGCTCTTATTTGATTTATTTGCAGGGGAGCTGATTGATAACTTTCTGCATAGTACTGCTAACCAATTAACTGTATATGGGTATAAATCTATTTTATTGTTTTGCAAAATATTTTTGTTTCCATTGTATTGTTATATATCACATGATCACCTTTTGATACTGCAGTCTATTCTGTTTACAAGAGGGACTTAAGGAGAGAGAGCTTTGTGTCTTCTTCCGTAATAATCACTTCAACACTATGTTCAAGGTATGCCCATTTTACGGAGTGATATCCGATTTCTAAAATGAGCTCGCTGTTGATTTCTTCTGTGTATTTTCTTCAGTACAATGGAAATCTGTATCTCCTAGCAACCGATCAGGGTTTTATAAGCCAAACTGATTTGGTATGGCAAAAGTTGGATGAGGTATGTTAAGCTCTTTCTGCCGTTTTATTCCTTCTTGAAATGTAAACTCTGATTGTTTACTTATTCTCAATCTGCAATGATTAGGTGAATGGAGATGGGGTTTTTTTGACTAGCAATTTCACGCCATTTAAGGCTGAAACGCCGAGAAATGATTCGTGGAATGAACAACAGGCTATGACGAGTACTGCTGTATGTACAATAACATCATCAATAAACTTCTTTTCAATGTTTCACTGTGTACTATGTTAACTACTTCAAATTTTATTGTGTCTTCAGGACTATCTTGCTCAGTTTGATAACTCCACTCTACCTCATTCATCTGAAAAGTATGACCTTCCTACCTGCCTTTTCTTGCAATGCTTTATTGTTCAGGCAGTGTATAATGTTTTGACTTTTGACCACTGCAACCATGTGAATACTTTTGTGTAAATTTGTAATGTGCAACAAGTGTCCATCTGATAATTAATACCGTGATGCTAGTTTAAGCCATAGCCTCGTCTTTTGCATGGTGTTCTTTGTTGTTTGCGTTCACACCCCTGGCTTGTTTGTACCGGACTATAAGTTTAACATAGTCAAATGACCAATATATTTTACGGTTTATGGAGATCATGGGTTTACTAATGTGTTGTGTCGTCATAAGATGTGTGCACTAGGCATGTTTTCGAATGTGCTGAAACAGGACGAGAATAGCAAAATGCAGTAGCACAAGTGGAGTACTGAAATGAATATGATCACAAGGCCAACTATATGTTTATGTGATGTTATTGTTTCACTTATATCGGCACATATATTGTCTGCTAACATGTGCATCTGGGTTTTCTTCAATGGCGGCAGCTCGGATCTAGAGCTAGCTATAGCACTTCAACAGCAGGAATTTGAGCGGCAACCTCAAAGACACCAGTCTCCACCACAGAGGCAGCAGCAGCAGCAGCAGCAGCAACAACGGCAGCAACAGCAGACACAGCAACCACCAAGTCAATCAGGTCGACCAGGCCTTGTTGTCGGTCCAAGGGTATGTTTCGTACTTCTGATAGATGTTTCTCTTATAATAACAAATTTATTTGTACCACCATAAAAAATCCCTCTATTCTCATTATCGCATAGCACCATCAAATTTTGTGTTTCAGAAGGTTCTTTGTTTGTACCCAAACGTAGCTGCAACAAAATGTTTTTTATGGTTCACACATGGATTCTGCTATTATAGTGGTGCAAAATTGCCTGTTTCCACTTGGTGCACTTCACACCAACGAACAAAATCAGTTATCACCTAAGCTCAGCATACAACGCGGTCAATTGCGAGATTAGCTAAGTTACAACAAAATCCTTGTTATGTTCCAATCATCTCTTTAACTTGAAGGCGCTTGTCACAGCATGCCTAACCTTCGATATTCCTTTTCTGTACCCTTCACTGCTTTTTTAATGATGATTGCTGCAATCTATGTGGCTTATTTGTATGATGGCTCTGACCATTGGTTTGATCCTTGTGCAGAGATCCAATGCTCCACCTCCACAAAGAAGTGAATCGAAGAAAGAGAAATGCATTGTGATGTAAAAAATATCAGCAACACAAGGGGAACAAAAGGAAAGGGATAGGACGCATATACTGTAAAGAATTGGTTTCGTTTACCTCGGCAGTGTCTTTTTTAGCCACCCTGAGCCGTTCTGATTTGAACTCTTTCGTTTTCTTTGGTTTCTTTTGAGTATGTAAATAACCTCAAGAAATAAAATGTAGAAACAGATGCTATCAGAATGATAGCCCTGAGTGATGTTAATGATTCATTGCCTATCCTGTGCAGTTTACAATGCATCATCGCACTGGCCACTTCTCTATGATAAACGCTCATGGACTTTCTGGTGGTTCAGTGAGCTCAAAGTTGCAGACGTACCAAGTCATCCTACTTACAAACTGTCATTTCATTGTCCAAAAATGTTTTGTTACAAGAGAAGGTTACAAATGTTTTCTATGTGCACTCAGTTTGATCGATGTTGTACTATCATACGCATAGTCCAGCGTGTATCTCACAACAGCTTACCGTAATAATAATTTCAATGAAAAAACTAAACAAAATGCAGCACTATACTGGTTAGCCACTCGTTGCAACCCATGGATGAATAAGGGTTGGTTTTAGTTGTCTCAAAATGGATGGAGTTGTAGGAGTCCCGGTGTATAAACGGAAGGGTCCCCTGCCTGCGTCTTGCAGTTCCAGCCTAAACTCTTACACGGCACTGCATCAGACAATCTCGATGTACACTTCCCCATTGATCGGGCCAGCGAAGAGCGCGATCAAGAACGGGAACTTGGAGAGGCAGCTGATGAAGTCGTCCCTGCTGATCTTTTCGTCATTGTCGATGTCGAACGTTTTGAATAGCTTCAGAATCTGCAAGAGAGCACATAGCCGGGTGACTTGAGTATGGACGGTTATGGTTGGCTCGCAAGTCGCAACAGCAGTATGCGTTGCAGCGGCGTCAACTTACCCCGTCGTCAGCCAGAAGCAGCATGCTTAACCGCAGGACATCTGCTAGCTGCGCCCGAGAGATGTCGGATGTTTCAGGATCCCTGCACTTCTCAAAGGCAGTTCCGCAGACACCCTGGAACAACGGCTGCTTCCTGAGGTGTGCACACCCAATCAAGAGCTGCATAAAGCAAACACGTTTACTCTGTAAGTGCCGCTGATCCATTATGAAGAATTACGGTTTATGAAACTGAAAGACAGTAGTAGTTGAAGTAAATACCTGACGGAATGTAATAGATTCCTTGTTATCAAAATCGAAGTAGTGGAATATCTGAGAATAAAAGAGTAGGAAGTTCAGAAAAGAGGGACGGTCTGCTAGGCTTGATAGCATTTGCAGGTGACGTTTGCCAGTACCTTTTTGCATAGAGGACTGCAATCTAGACCAAAAAGAGCCCAGAAATCTTGTGCTTTCACACGCCCACTGCCAGGGATTAACTAGTGTTACTTATCATGGATTTATCAAATAATAGAACAATACAGATATGTCTGCTAACAATTAAGAAAAATATTTTGAAATGATGCCGCGTTCATTGGATCATGGCAGTTCTCTGTTAATAAGAAGTTAGGAGACTTACTTGCTGTCTGGATTCATAGCCAGAAAGTGCTCCAAGAGTTCCATAGCTTCTGCTGTGCTTACACCGTAAATCTGAAAGACGTAACAAAATCAGATATAAGTTGCTGGATGAGTATATGCATCATGCTTTGCTCACGGGGCAAGAAGAAAGAGGCTAGATAGTAGACTATGACGCATGGGACAGTAATGGAGCTTCTTTTTTTTTTCGTAATCTTTATGGCTATATGCATCGTTTTGATGCAGAGAGGCAGAATATTAATATATTCCCGCTTCTAAAAAATGATTGGTCGTTGGAAAGTCTTGATCCATTTAGTACCAAACTTTCACTGATAATTAAATATGTTGGTGTTCCTTTTGTTGTTTGTAAGATATTGACGTTGACAGTGCATTGGTGTACCGCGTGCACATGCAAACAGTGCAATTTAGGAGAAACTTACATCTTTTACCCAAGCCATTTCTACCATGTAATTTGAGCAATTCTCCTGCAAACAGAAAACTCATCTATTAGAGATAAAGTTCATATTTGATGATTGACATGTTTTTAGAGTTAACTGAAAGTATATGGAATTATGAAGGATTACTGTCGGCAGAGGGTGTCAGATTAAGTGTGCGGGAATTCTAAAGTAATGATCATGTTGTACACTATGCATAACCCTTTTACCTTTCCAGCTTCTACTGCTCGAGCCATAATAATTGAATCACCGTATGAATACGAAGTTGGCAAAACATTAAGGGCCTGTGCCATAGCATAGCTGGTCTGCAACAATAAAAAAAAGGAAAAGAAAAGAAGAAACTGTTACTATTTGCTGGTCGAGAATGCAAACAATGGTAACAGGAGTTGATCGTATTTACATTCTCTGCAAAATGAAGAGCATTCTCCTGCTTGATCTCAGGTGGGTAAACAACGGGGAGGTATTCTACCTGTCATTGACAAAAATCACATGTGTAAGTAGTGACAAAAAGGCATAGTAGGTGATAATTCAGACATTTGCTCCACCAAACTCAGAAGACATGCATACCTCCATGAAATTGTGAAACTGAGTGAACATCTTGAACATGAGCTTTAATAATGATATATTTCCCCTGACATGCAAAGAGGGGAAAAAAATGAAAATGTTGAGGCAAGCAAAGAAGAGTGTATTTGGAAAAGAAGGATGTACTTTCATATAGAAAGCTCACCATGATTGGTCAAAGTGCACATGTGGATAACGGACAACAACAGGTTGAACAGGGTAGCCAGGTATGAATGCGCCATGTTGGAATGAAATCAGGAATCTCCCATTTGTTGTTGTGCCTTCGGGAAACAACAGGACCCGCGGAAAGCTATTGCAAGCTGCCTTTCTCTGAAAGCACATCCTAAAGAGTATGTACCATATGAACAAATAACAAATAGACAATCATTTTATTTATACTATCATATTCTATGATGGGTTGGCTTGTATTGACAATTGTCTAGTGGAAATGACCCTACAAGAACCTGTAAAATAGGCAACTGCAAGCACTAATGTTATGTTCTGCTTGTTATTCTACCTTACAAGTTACCAAAAACGCAAAGGCAAAACTTTCTATGTGGACAAGTATAACGTGTAACACCATGAAAGCAATTAAACGGCATGAGGAGAAACTATTGGCATGAGAGGGGCAATTCTTACCTTTATCTCATTTACAGCAGCCTTCCTTGAAGCTGGTGAGAATCTATCGACATATATAACCTGTAAAAGGTACAAATTTTACAAGAGTCTAGCGAATTGCAATTTATAAGAGGAAGATGTAAAAACCTTTACCTGCATCGCTCGAATAATTGTTCCAACGAATGGTAGGGCATCATGTGACTCAGATGAAACAATGGTTGGGAATAGCTCATAGAAGAAGAATATTGGCTCTATGTATGAGACATGATTGGAAACAACTATAGGCGCGATTTCTCTAGGAGCAGGCCTTCCTTTCTTTCTGATCCAGTGGTAACTGAGACAGCACAAAAAAAAAAGGCCAAAAATGATCAGACAAAACACTTTATAACTGAAAGAAGAGAAACAGCCATAAACAACATGCCTTCAACGCTGCTCCACTCATCTCAACATATACAAGCAGCACAAGGAGTTGTTTAAAACAAAAGGGATTCCATGTTCGGGAAGAAAACTACAATTTGAATTGAAGATAAATACATGCAACGCAAGAATGCAGCAATTGCACAAACAACAACATTCTGTACAATTTGAATTGTGCGCGGCAGTACACAAACGACACTATTCTGACAGTTGGAATTTTATCTTATCCCAAAGGCAGGCTCTTCAAGTGATGTCAATAATCATGGTATTTATGAGATTACTCACCTGATCTGCAGTCAAAACCAACAATTGGCACTATCCTTCTCAAATCATTGGGAAGGACCACTGGAGGAAGTCCCATATGCTAGTGTAATTAATATGGCAAAACCCCACAATCACGATTCAGGAACATGTCAGTTTCCGAACTTCCAGCATGCACATGCATAGCATATCAGATTGAACTGCCTATAACGGACGTTATTCCAACCACAGCATTCCAGCTCGAACCATCCGTCACATAACTCAAGCCACAGCCACACAGTCACGCTCTACGGACCACCTGATTTTCCGCTTCATCAGCTAATTGAATGGGCATTGTTGAGCAGCAGAGGCTGCGTTTTTTTTTTTTCATTAACAGGTAAGCGAACTGAAGGCACTGTACAGCTGTTCCTAACCCGTTCGTGCTACCCACACCCCCTCCCTTGCTGTCGGTCTGCTCATAGCTGCAATTGATGCAGCAAACAAGGAACGACATCTCCCGCACGGACCTGCACTGCACCTTCCATACAGCGTCGCCTTACCAACCGAATCATTGACACACACGACCGCACGTGTTGCAAATCAGCAGCCCCAAATCCAGCGTACCTACCCGCAACCTAGCGCGTCATCCGCGCATAGATTTCGAATGGCTTCTCAGACTCTCACCACCCAATTCTAATCCTCTAGATTCCAAGGTTAATGAACAAATGAATTAAGTGATCGGATATCAGATCAGAATGAACAGCGTTCAGTGATCCAGACCCAATTGTTGTATGAAACCGCGCTTGCTGATCTAGCAACGAGCCACTCACCCGAATGAGAAGAGGATGCAGCGGGCGGAGATCCGCGTGATCCACATGAGCCGGCGGCGCCAAGCCGGCATCGGTCCGGCTCCCTCCCGCGGGCGTTCCTGCACGTCGGCCCACCCGCGCAGCGCCACCCACGTGGCCGCGTAGCCCACCGCGATGGCGAGCCCGAAGAGCACCAGCCGCACGACCGCGACCGGCGCGCAGAGCAGCGTCCTCAGCCACCCGTACAAGCCGCCGCCCCACGCCGGCGTCGCGTTGCGGAACGGGTCGGCCGGGGACGGCCCGCGGTCCCGCGGCGGGCGATCCTCCGACAGGAACGCAAACGGGTCGCCGCCGCCTGCGTCGCATGTGGAGGCCGCGTCGTGGTGGTCGTGGGCGTGGTTGCCGTGGCCGTTGGCGGCGCGGGTGGGCGCGATGGAGTCGGAGAGGAGGGGCGTGGAGAGGGAGGTGGGGGTAGGGCCATGATTTCGAGAGGCCATGGATGAGGAGGCCAGGCGGCGGTCGGCGAAGGAGGCAAAAGCAATGGAGGAGAGCAGTAATGGCTTTTATGAAAGCGAAGCCAATAGCGGCGGGGAAGGAAGAAGACGTTCTCTTCTCTTTTGTTTGTGGTGGATGTCTCGTTTTTTGGTGTCGGTCCTTCCGGATCAGGGGGCATTTCATTATCAGGTGCGAATGCTTAATAGTAAGATTTTTGAAAAGCACCATGAAAAATCCGGAACTCCGGCTTAGAGAAAGGTATCTTCGCATCGAATTGGAATATTATGGTCTAGATAAATCTTTTGAAAGGCACGAAGACAAACTCTTCATGTATTTGATGGTTTCGATTCTTCAGAGATAAGAACAGTGAATGTTGATGATTAGTTTCAAAATCATGCAAATATCGATATTGTTTCCACATGTTATTTATGGGAGGGATGGCCATTGGAGAACAGCTTGAATGTAAAAGGTTATTTATCTTTGCATCTGTATATACTGCATGCCTAAAATTCCTTTTTCCAGCAGCCTGTTGTGTTTCATTCTTACTGAACTACTGCAAAAACAGCAAGCTTACTCGGACTATGCTCCTGTAATTAACCAACATCCCGGGGTGCAGAGGGAAAACGTCCCAACACATAAACCGGTCCGTGCCAAGCGGGGTGCTGTACGTGTGCTTTCCTCCACCGCCCACGAGACCATTCCCCCAAATCACTGACATGTATCCCCACTCCTTGCGGCCCCACCAGGTCCAGCTCGACGGAACCACGCGACCGTCCCGGGTAAGGAGAATGCGAGCGTAAGAAAGAGATACTGTATATGAAAAGGGGACGCACGAGGCCTCGTGGCCGCTCGTTGCGGCAGGTGGAGTGGTCTACTACGCCGCGAGCAAGACGCGATGATGACGACGCGCGAACCGGGGTTTAATTCGCCGCCCCGGGAACAAGTGGCCTCGTGTCCAACGAGCTTT
Source organism: Eragrostis nindensis (assembly GCA_012490785.1). Taxonomy (NCBI): domain Eukaryota; kingdom Viridiplantae; phylum Streptophyta; class Magnoliopsida; order Poales; family Poaceae; genus Eragrostis; species Eragrostis nindensis. Next base: position 325,621 of record JAAXCT010000132.1, on the reverse strand, counting down.
TCTGTACCTCATGCTAGTAGCTTGTCGAATGTCAAGCTGCCGTGTCAGTACGTAATGGACCTGTGCAAATTGTGATGCCCGCGTCAACCTACCAACTGGGAAAATCATTTTTGTTTCCGTGTTCGATTTTGCGAATTCTTCAATCAATGTAGCTTCCTTCAGATTTTTTTTCTTCGATATATGGCGTTAGCGTACACGGTCTCTTGTAACACACATACTCTATCTCGATCTTTTCAAATTAAATGTTTTAGAAAGTACATGCAAACCGGATGTTCCTTTCAGTCGCTTCATCAGCAATCACCTTCTCCCAAATAGGTTTTTTCTCTTTTCCTGCGAACCGTTTCTCCTTTCTTTATCTCTTTCGTATCACTTTCTGACGACTGTAGTAGAGTATATATGATGTCCAGTAGCTAAGGGAGCTCGTCTTCTTATATCGTCGTAATATACACCACGCTGCCGACTTGTGCTTCATGATTTATACCTGCTGCTGATCTTCACGAATCATGATTTCTATTGGATCCATGCATCCCACACCAATTCCAATAAATAAATGTCAAAAGAAATGTTATGTGATTTAGATCACATCACAGCCCATTTGCCATGTGAAGGGGCAGATCTTGCGTCGTCGCACACTCGGACTGCATCTGATGATATACTTTAACTTACGACGATATTATTTATTTTGCATGTGGGAAGTCTTCCATCGGACGCACATGAACGCCGCCGGCGCGGGATATTTTAGACGAATGGGTATCCGGCCAGATGACATCCTCCTTGCAAAATGGCTTAATCGATGTGCAGCTGGTTTGGCCCTACTTATTGGACTTTTTAAACGGAAGAATGCCTATACGTGTTGCTGTCGCGTTAGTTGTTTCAAAACTTCATGCGTTCAGTGACACACAAAAGATACAGTTCGTACATAAACAGCTCCTAAAACTACTTGCGGTTAGCACTTTAGCAGGATGCACACGCGAAATCGCGAATGATACAGCATCAGCAGGATGTGCAGTGAAGCAGTGTTTGGGAAGATACAGCAACGTACTACTTACGTCCCATTGCTTATTACCCATACGCAAACAAAGACGAGCGAGTCAATACAGCATCAGCAGAATCTCGAGTTCTCGACTGGCGCAAGCGAATTTCAGGGCCCATTACGCCATTTATACGCCATATATCGGCTAAAGAGCTGATGTCCTTGGTTGACTTTGGAAGAACAAGTGGGCAACTCATCTCCTTCATTGGTTCAGACGGTATATCGTGTTGCCATATTCAGAAGGAATCGTGTTGCAGGTCAAATTCACAGTTGTTCATCAGGTTTGTTTGACCAGATGGCGTGGATACGGGATCCCTTCCAGATGACCGACACCGCAGAGTTCATCAGTGAACTTGGCGTGCGTCGTGGCGCGCAACCCCCTAGGCCGGCGTCAACGAATGCGAAGATCACTCATTCCTCTCTGGGGGACACCTGCAAGCTCACCGTGATCCTTGGCCGGCAGATGCTCAGCTCAAGGTCCAAGTTCAATCATGTTGCTGCTGAAGTGGACGAGCAGCTGTCTGCACTCTGCAGGACGTGGCCACATGATCATAGGGTCACGGCAACTGGAAAAAAACGATTTGAATTTCGTGTGAAGTTAGCACTCCTGCTCATGTATTCCCCGGATCGTTCTGAGGCATCGAAGGGACGGAACGTCTCACAATTCACATCAGTGCAGCGAGGCACACACCAAACGATCAAAGCTAATATTACACTACTAGCACAAGTTTACTGGTCTCAAGCCAAGAACTCGCAAACAAGTTAACTTGGTTTGTTCGGCCATCCATATTCCAAGCGCGGGATGCCGATTCAGACACGGGATCGTCCAGTGTCCTAGAGCGCTCACAATTCACATCAATGCAGCAAGGCACACCCCCAAACAATCCAAGCTAACATTAGAGTACTACAAGTGGTCTCGTATGAAGCCGAGATTTCGTAAACAAAATCATCGAGAAATGAGCTATACCAATTTGTTTGCTCATGTATTTTTGAAGTTCGTTAGCCGATTCAGAATTTCAGCCGTTTAGCATCCTAGTGGGCGCGTGCGCCTGCGGCAGCGACGACGTCCTTGTGCTCACTGTCGTCTTCGTCGTGGTCGTCGTCGTTCACCCACTCCCAGAAGTGCCTCTTCACGGTGATGGCCCCGGCTTCCGCCTCGCCCTCCTCGCCGTTCTCCTCCGTCTCGAACGCCCCGTCCTCGGGCAAGCCGTCCACCACCTCGGCGTCGACCGCGTGGAGGACGTACCTGGCGGGGAGCCCCGGGTAGGACGCGGACTCCCGCTCCTCCACGCGCGCGTCCACGGCCCGCAGGATCCGGACCCGCGCGACCTCGCCGAGCTCCTCGCGGACGGCGCGCGCCGCGGCGGCCTCGGGGGACTCGCCGGGCCGCATCTTCTCGGACAGCGGGCGCGGGCCGCGGGACCGGAGCCGGCCGTCCGAGAGGAGCTGGCGGGTCTCCACGAGGCGCGCGCCGCGGTGGTTGCGGATGTTGACGGTAGCGACGTGGACGGCGCGGACGACCTGCGGCGGCGGCGCCGCGGGGAGGTGGAGCTCGCAGTCGCCGTGGGAGAGCTCGAGGAAGAGGTTGACCAGGGTCTTGGTCCCCGGCGCGGTGCCCCAGGAGGCGAACGCCTGCGGTGGCAGGCGCGGCCGGAGGAACGCCGCGAGGGAATCCAGCGTCGAGAACGCGAGCGGCGCGCGCGGCGGCGACGGCGGCCGCAGCATGGCTGCGTGATCTGGGTGCGGCGGGAGGGGATCGGGCTGGGTCGCCTCCTCCACAGCTGCTCGTGGTGGGGAATTCTCCTCCATTCCGGAATTCGCTGGACGTCGTACTACCACCAGTGATCTACTAGCTATAGTGGTCAGCGGGGGCCCAAATGAGATTCGGCCTACTAACCCTGCTACGTGAATGGCCCGAATGAACGTGCAAAGAGAGGCCCATCAAGAGTTCTTTAGTTCTAGGCAAAGAAAGAGACCAATTAAGGAAGAGTTCAAGAGGCGTAATGGTGATGATGTTATTGGGACAGCACAAAATAACCAGATGCTACGTACATTATTGGGACAGTACAGAATTACACAGCTCCAATTCCACCAAAGAATTCTGCCGATAGAATGCTAAGTGCTCATAGGCCCAAGGCAGATGTGAAGCAGCGAGGTATCTCCTCCTCCTACGCCATGATCATCCACCAGATGAAACTGAAGCCTACCAAGGACGATGCGCCCATCAAACTTAGGCGACGCCTGGTCCCTCCGTTGGCTGCTGGTTTGGTCACTGCATTGACAGCACGAAATGCTCGTTTCAGGTTGCAAGCAAATTGGAATCACCAAAAGCTCCATTTGTTCAGTTACTGATTAAAGTATAAATCGTAACGACCCCAGTTTAGTTTAGCGTACGTACCTGTAGAAGCAGAGCCGCCGGTGGAAGATGAAGATCCAGCAGTGGTGCCGCCCGTGGCTGAACCTGCTGGAAGAAATGAAAGAAATCACAATCTTTGAAGCACCCCTGATCAGAAGACAAACGGAAGAGATCTACCGCGTTCACGTGATAAATTATGAGTCTCCCGCCAAAGGACCGGTGAGATCCGAGCATTGCAAACAAATCTCTCCAAGTTCGATTGGTGCTGTGAATGGACTGTTTTAAACGAGATCGACCATGGCATACGACAAAGTTTCCAGTACGGAACAGTTCATCTGGCTGGGATTTTATCTACTGTTATATAGTACGTACTCTGACTCTGTTAGTGGTAAGGAACAAACAAGCACCGCGAATCAAGCACATTGAGCTGTACAAGAAGAGATGAGATGTAGGATGTTAATTACTGACCAGCTCCAGTGCCGTCGGTGTACTTGGAGCAGACGGATGCGTCGACGGTGACGCCGCAGCGCTTGGCGAGCGCCATGCCCTGCTCCGGCGCCACGCCGAACGCCTGCAGCGCGGCCTTGTGGAGGAGCATGGCGCACATGCACGCCGTCTCGTTGAACGCCGCGTCCTTGAGCGGCCCGCAGCAGGTCGCCGGCGGCGCCGACGTCGAGTTCAGGTAGGCCCCGCACGGCACCAGCTTCGCCGCGCACGACGGCACCGCCGTGCCGTCGTCCGAGGCCGGCGGCGCCGCGGCCGCAAAGGACACGGCGAAGGCCAGCAGGGCCAGCTGCAGCAGAAGGCTCCGCATGGTGTGCGCGAGTTGCAGTGCGGGCGAGAGTGAGTGAGACAGCGGAGAGTGATCGCTGCGGGCGCGGGTGAGGTGAGCGAGTTATGGAGGTGGCACGGCACGGCGATGGTGTGTGTGTGTGTCCTCGATCGATCGGGGTTGGTGGCGATGGAGCCAGGCTGGTTGGGTTGGCGTCTCGTACGTGGGCCGGAATCTTTTGGCTGTGCCGCTGCATGGCTGACGCGCCGTTGATCGGGAACAGGCTTCACCTCGGCGTACGTAATCAACAGCACTTAAAAACTGACGCTGTCGTTGATCATCGATCTGACATGCTACACATGTCGATCAACCAATTCGTTCAATCCAGCGTCAGTTTTTTTTAGAGTGACTGATCTCATGTGAAACACCCCACCTCCTGAGGGAGGTGAGGATTACACATTGTAATAGAACTCAAAATAGGGTTAGCCACATACTGGCGGGTAAGGCATCTAGGGAGATGCTCTCCAAAGTCTGGCTACATAATTTTCCGGACTTCGTTGCAAGCTCAATTGCAACAGATTGTAACCCTATCCTGAGTTAATAAAGCTCACCTTTTCCCCTTGCAAAAAAAAAAAAAAAAGTTTGAATACTTATGTGTCAGTTTTTGCAAAAGAGAGAGAGAGAGAGAGTATAAAACAGAGTTAAACGTGGTATTTCTAGACAGAGCAGAGTAAGAGCCTGTTTGATGCAGCTACGCATTATATTCAGGCTGTTCGGCTGGAGGCTTTCCAGCCGGCTGCTCCTTCTTCTCTCTCACATGGCTACAGTACTGTTTCCAGCAGCTACAGTGTTCTCTCTCAGAAAAACTGCAACTGCAACTGCAACTGCGAGCCGAACAGGCTGATTCACGAGAGCGGGCAGAGCAGCACCAAACCAGCTCCCCATGCTCCGTGCTACCGTCAACGTAGTTTGCCTAAAAAACTGCTTCTGGTCTGAGCTACAGTCATGTAACAGTACCCGTGTCAGATGGAGCGGCACCAAACGGGCCCTAAGTGTAAAACAACCGACACATGTCGCTAGTTGATCATGGATCTGACACGGAGTGATTCGTTGGTCTCTAAGAGCATCTCTAATGACTAACTCTAAAGTTAACTTTTATAATTGTTTATTAGAGGAAAAAAAGAGAAAGAAGCCAGCTAGTTCTTTTTCAAGAACTAGTCTTTAAGATAAACGAGACTTAAACGTAAACCTCATTATATATTCATCTATCATTTGCAAGAGCTGCCTGCTAGTATCTTTTAGCTGAAGACGCTCAAACGGGAAGCTTGTTATAGTGTTGTCGACAGTGAGGCGTGATCTCACGTGCGTGCGTTCGTACTAACTAAAGGACTAGATGGGCTTATTTCGGCTCTGGGCGGCGCAAGCCCGATTCTTCCAGGGTTGGGCCCGGGTTAAGACGATCGTGCGGACTGATGAGAATCTGTTCCTTCAAAAAAAAAAAAAGACTGATGAGAATCGCCTGAAACAGAAGTCCCCGAGCGTGGTGTCGTGTCATCAGCTAGTTTTCCGTCAGATAAGCTCGTGGTGCAGTACTGATAGATCCGTCCACTCAGTCTCCTCGTTGGATCCAACACGGAGTATCGAGTTAGCCAGTTAGGCATCCTAGCTACGGACCTGCTCATCGACAGATCGGCATGTGTGTAGGATCGGTCCGCTGAGCCTGGTTGGGAGGTGGCCAACACGAACTTCGCTAAATATGTCATCCGTTTCAATTAGGCAGCAACGCAGCGGTTGTACGGTTCGGTGTAGTGCTCGCTATAACATCAATTGAATCAAGTGGTGCAACACGGAGGAAATGCGTCCCCGTGAGATGAGACGAGACGACCCACTACTTGGAGCAGAATCGCACAAATGTGAGTAGGCAGTGAAGCATATCGAGTGGATTTGAAAAGCTTCCATTAATTTCTCACCCAACCGAGCTTATCTGCTGCATTTTTCGTTGATGCATAGGACAGATCTAGTAGTCTAGGCCCGCGCAACTGCGAGAGAACACGGCTCCTGCAACCTCTGAAACATGTTCTGCAAGGTTCGTGCGAGCTGAGTCTGAAAACGATGGATGATGCTTAGCGTGCATCGGTGGCAACGCGGCTACTACTCCTATGCCCAACAAGGGAAATGGGAATGGGGAGGTGGAGTCCTCGTCGCAGGTTTGGCGCCGGAAATCATGCGATTCGAGCACGTCGTCATGCGCCACCAAGGTAGTATACGACTCTTGATTCCCGGCGCCGTCGTCAGGTGGAATTTCTCGTCCGCTTTTTTCTGAATTTAGGCAGCGGTCAAGTAAAGTCGTCGGAGCTTCTAACTCGGAGTATGAAGTATTTGACTAATGCATAACAATTCGTATATTAACCCACTTCGAGTTCGGCCTAAAAGGTGAAGAATCCGAGCCAAAAGAGCGTTGAAATTCATCATTGGTTCATTGTCTGATGTCTCCGGCCGAACCCAGAATGGAAGGGTGTGTGTATGGACCGAACATTAGGCCACATCCAACGACTCAAGCAACGACGACGTTGCAGGCACTAACACTGCTTCTGAAATCTTATCCGAAATTATTATTTTTCCTTAACATGCCACTAACGGTAGGGTAGGACCGCATTTATGCCACTCATTTTCTTTCCGTCAGCCTGCCTTTTCACACTTCATTCATGCAAGAACTAATCGGCTGACCATTTTCCATTGTCATCCAACCAACAATATGTCACACGAAAGTCCAGAAACAAAAAACATTGGCAAACGTGAAGAGACCAGAGCGGCAGGGAAGAAGTTTTGACAGCACAAACGGATGAGCTAATTTGCCAATCACGGCTGAATCTACTGATCGACATCCTGGCCCATCACGTGATCACACATTGACACCTCTTTCTTTATTCATGGAGAGAAATATCTTTCATTTCGGCACCTCAAAAGAGTACTAAATACAACATTTTTGTTGACAAATAACCACGGCAAAAGCTTACCAGTGGTTGGCGTATTTAATTGCCACCAAACAAGAGGACCATTCTAGAAATGTCTCCACTCATGTCTTCATCCATGCAATGCAAGGTCCAAGGCTGAAAAAGCAAAAGCAGAGAAATAATAATTCCATCTGCAAATTATACTGAATAAATTTTCCCGTCTCCCTATATAAAGACACAAAGCGTGGTTGTTACAAAAAGCAATCATCATCACTCAAGTAACCAACCAAGACAGCCAACACACCACCACTGTGAGCCTGTGAGAGCCGCCTCCTCAGCAGTTCACACCACCAGCGTCCAGCTCTGCTCCGCAGTAATGGCTCGCCTTCTCCTCGCCGCCGTGCTCCTGTCCCTGGCGGCCGCGGCCGCCGCGTCGCCGGCGAACAACGCGGCGGCCTTCTCCGAGCTGATCCGCCGGTCGTGCCGCGCGACGCAGTACCCGTCGGTGTGCGTGCAGAGCCTGTCGACGTACCGGTCGTCGCCGCCGCCGCGGAGCCCGACGGAGCTGGCGCGCGCGGCGCTGGCCGTGAGCGTGGACCGGGCGCGGGCCGCGTCGTCGTACGTGGGGCGGGTGTGCGGGCCCAAGGCCCGGGCGGGGCCCGTGCGCGACTGCCTGGAGAACATGGCGGACAGCGTGGGCCACCTCCGCGACGCGGCGAAGGAGATGGGCGGCGGCATGGGCCGCGCGGGCTCGCCGGCGTTCAAGTGGCACCTCAGCAACGTGCAGACCTGGTGCAGCGCAGCGCTCACCGACGAGAACACCTGCCTGGACGGCCTCTCCCGCGGAGTCGACGCCTCCACGCGCTCCGCCATCCGCGGCAAGGTCGTCGAGGTCGCGCAGGTCACCAGCAACGCGCTTGCGCTCGTCAACCGGGTCGGCCCAGGGTACTAGCCCGTATGAAGATCAAGATCAAGCCCAAGCCTGGATGATTCCTATCTAGCAACGTATACTCCACGTACGTACGTAATGCTATTTACTAGCTCGTTTTGGATGTCGTCGTCCTATATTTGCGTGTAATGGAGTAGCTAATCTGTTAGTCTGAAGTCTGAAGTCTCTGCCCAAGGTGGTGAGAAGTATGCGGATCAGCACTTTCTCCTGTCACAAATAAGTGTTGCTTTACATTGAGAACATGATCTTCAAAATATTACTGTAATCAGTGTCAAGTGACAAATATTTATGGCTGGAAGAGTAAGTAATTCGATCGAATGAGCTACTAGAACATTGTTGCTGCTATTTCTTCATGTTGTTCATTTGGCACTCACTTCTTATCCAGAAAATACTGCTCTGCTAGCTGTACTGTGTCGTTGTGAAGCTGCATGATGCTCACAGTAGTCTAATAATCTCATTGATGTTTACTACACGAGCCTGTACGCATGCGATTAGACCCAGCAGGGAGCGTGTATGGCCGGCCTGTGTGCAAGCCGCATGCCTATTTGAGGAAACATGCCTATTCAGACTTGTGTGACCAGCATCTCTCTACGAGGAAATCGTTCCGTGTAAAAGCGTGGCCAGTTGGCCAAGCTAACAGTGGCCAGAACCAGAACTGGACGCACCCAAGCAGCCTAGGCCGAGCAGCAACATGCCTTGTTCTGCTCTAGACTTGAATGAAAACATGTGCCCTCCCCTGTTCGTGATGATCATGTGCTGTGGTGTGGCTTGTGGACTTGCAAGTTGTTGCAACACAACAAGACTAACAGTAACTTCTCAAAAGTGAGTGGTGATTACCAGCATTATTCGCGGATTGCGCCTGCGCCTGCGCAGCGCTCCCAAGGTGCAGATAACTTCAGAGATTGTACGAGAGGAGGCAGCTCAATTATTTGCCGTCCCTGTTGTCTCATAGGCGGTTCGCTGGGCTACACATATGATCTGATATGATGCGAAGCGAAGGCACGTTAGTTTATGAGTACTAGTGCCTCTTTGGTGTGCAGCTGATTAGTAAATCTGAGGTGGCGTTCGGATTCCCCTCTAAAACACCCTCTAAAGTTTATACCCCTCTAAAGTAAAAAGAATCTTACTATTTAGGGGTACTAAATAAAATTTAATTACAAAACCTTTCTGCAGACGAACGTTATTTTTCGAGACGAATCTAACGAGCTTAATTAATCAATGTTTTGACACAGTGATGCTACAGTAACCATCGTCTAATCGTCGCTTAATTACCCTCATTACGTTCGTCTCGCGAAATAGAGGGGGGTCCTAGACTTAGTTTTGTAATTTGACTTTGTTTAGTACACATAAATCGTGCCGGCATCTTTGATGTGACTGCTACAGCACCCTCTAAAGTGATCCAAACGGGGCCTGAAATGCAGGGGAGCATTCGTACAGAGACGTCGTGCACTTATTGAAAGGGCCCGGGTTCCACTGGTCCTGTCAGTCTTAGGTGGCCATGTGGTTTTGGATTTGCATGTATGGGGCATGGGCAGTTGCACAGAGTACAACTGGATCCGCAGAAATCTGTTTTATCCGGCCGACATGGTTCCTGACTGTCATTTGTTCCCCTCATTCGATCGAGTAGACGACATGTATATGATGTATTTCCTCCAAGTACATCTTCGCAACTAGTCGGCGAGCCGGAAACGGGGTTGCCATTAGGGCTGGACGAAAAGCTCGTGGCTTGTTAGCTTGGCTCGGCTCGCGACTGGCTCGGCTCGGCTCGGCTCGGCTCGTCACTTTTTCTAACGAGCCGAGCCAGGTTTCTAGCTCGTTATGTTTAACGAGCTAGCTCAAACTGGCTCGCGAGCCGCTCGCGAGCCAAACGAGCTCATCGGGAAAAGAGAGAGGCTTTCTCAGTAGAGCTCTGTAAGGTTGCCGATGCCTTATTTCCCCTATCACAGCACTCTCCTCTCCCTTCCCCTCCGTCACCGATGTTGCAGCCATCAACGCCAAAACTCATGGCGAGCACGATCTCGTTGTCCTCACAGCTCTTCTCATGATGACGACGACGTCGGAAAGGGACTGAGTCAAGATCCAAACCGCGGATAGGCGGTGCGATGCGCGGCAGCGGCAGCTCAAGCGGGGCGATGCTATCCTCCTCTATCTCACGCGGTGGTGCCGCCCCTCCACCTGCTCCCCTCATACGGTGGCGCCGGCTCCTCCTTCGCCGTTCCTCCACGTCACCAGCCCCTTCCCTCCCGGCCGTGACCACCTCTGTGACGTCGGCCTCCGCCTCCCCGCTCGACACGCCATGATGCTCAAGAGCATGAAGATGTACCAAACGGCGTGGTCGTTGTCTTCTTCTACAGGTCGCGGCGGGAGTGCTCGAGATGAGCGGTGACGAGCTTAATGAGCTGGCTCGCGAGCCAGCTCGAGCTCGTAACGAGCCGAGCCGAGCCAGCATTCCAGCTCGTTAAGATAACGAGCCGAGCCGAGCCAGCTCGTTATCCTAACGAGCTGGAGCGAGCCGAGCCGAGCCGAGCCGAGCTGGCTCGGTAGTCCAGCCCTAGTTGCCATCCAATGGTTCGAGGCGGCGTGCTGGAATGGCGTCGGACGGCGGCTTCAGGACCATTGGGCGGTAGTGAAAGAGGAAAGGGCGGAGGTGGGAGAAAGCAAGGGAGCCATGAGATCCGAAATGAATGGCAGTTGCTGCGGTCGAGGGATCCAGCCACGGCAAGCATACCAAAACCATTGTTAGTGTAAATTCAGATTAGACGTGCAACGAAGAACTGGGTCGATTCCATTTAGTGATAGATACCATACCGCGGCGTCTAGCTGCAACAAGATGAAGTCACATCGCTTAGATCACGAAATGAAGCAGCGATCGCAGGGCAAAAGTTTTTTTTTTTTTTGAGAGAGAGACGTAGGGGCAAATTTTTTTTAATATATCAGGGGCAAAGTTTTCTCTCTCTTTTTTTTTGACATGAGGGGCAAAGTTTTCTGAATGTAGTTTTTTTTAAGGGACTTCTGAGGTGCCGTTTGGCAATTGAGAAACGGAGAGTGGGATATGGATAGGGAATTGAGTGGAAAATCAACACCATTGATTTATCTATCATATCAAATTTCAACCATTAAACTCGCAAAAAACAATTCAACCATTCATTTTCTCAAATATCATTTCCAAATCCCAATCCTACCTATCATTTTCCATGTAGTTTGTTTTTTTTTCTTTTTTTGAGAATCATTTTCCATGTAGTTTGTGCGTTGCATCCGAGACTGAGGCTGGTAACACCAAAAAGGGATGTGGCCCAGAAGAGTTTTGCAAAGAGTTCGCACGCACACATTGAGGCTACGGCCTTGTTACAAGGAAAGTCCAACCCATCTTTCGGACGGGCCGTTCGGCCACGACGGTGACGGACCGGGCCCATCCTTCTCACCACTCACGGGAGAAGACGACTGGTCCCCCCGAGCAGCCCGGGATACTGCTGGGCCGCGCCCACGAGTACGACACCACAACACCACTTGGCGTTTTAACAAGGGCACGGTAGGTCCGGACGCGGACGGAACAGTGGTGGGTTCGAAATTTGAAACACCAATCCAGTTTCCCTCTCCTCTCTCCTCCGCTCCGCTCCTGTTTCTCTCTCATCCCCTTCTCTCTCTCTCCATCCCCAAAAGGGCAAAGAAAAAGACGCCCTCCTCCGCTGGTCCTCCCTACTCACACTCCCCAGCCCCCACCCACATCTCCGGTCAAATCGAGCCAAGAGGAGGGAGCCCTCGCCGCCGACGACCGCCGCCCTCCCGCGTAGATCGCGGCCGGATCTGCGGCGCCGGGGGACGGGGGACCCCGGATCGACCCCTCCGCCGCGGCCTCCCGCCCTGCACGCGAGCGGTGAGTCCCCCCCTCCCAAGTTCTTGGCCTTCTTGCTCTCCTACGCGAATGGGGTGCCAATTCCTGGCGGAGCGGCGCGTTTCCCCCTCTTTCTTGTTCCAAGAACCTCGGGGGTTAGGGTTTCTTGGAGGGGATTTTGGGGGCGGGCCTCTGACGCGACCAAGAAATCCTTTTGCATGCCCCAAGAACAGACGGGTGCTGTTCTTTCTGCGAACAGATGTTGTTTTTAGATGCGGTTGTTTGATTACGGACGATCTATGCTATGGGGCCAAGAAACCGTCTATTTTGAAACGAATTGCATGGCCGCTGCGTTACAGGAGTTGTATAGCGCGGTTCTTTACTCTGTACATGATGCATTCTCGATCTATAAATTAGATTGTTTGCACTCACTCGCACATGGCCAAGATTTAGTTTTCTGCCTCGGTTGATATGAAAACGGCACCTGTTTGCACAAAAACGCCATGCAAACGCAGGCACTCATTGTTATGTTCCTTCAAAGATCTGTATAATCTTTACTGCAGACAGAATAGTTTTAGTTCAAACGAAATGCGTGGACTGTTAGCAAGAACGTGAAGTTAAAAGGACACTACTTATTTCACCTGAATCTTGAAAATATCACCTTTTTCCAAAGGAAGAAAGAGAAATGCCGGGTTCATACCTATTTCACCCGAACCTTATGTGATTTCTATGATGTAGTTTTTTCCCTTCTGTTTCACAAGCTTAACATGCTGCAGAAGCTTATTGAGCAATGCTTAAACACAGTAGCATTCACTTGTTGAGTTCTATGATACATTTTTCCTCATTATTTTTACGGAATCCTTAGTATGTGAAGCCACAGAGTGATTTCCATTTAACATATTCAGGTACCAATGGCAGCACGAAAGGAAAATCATGTGCTTATGGATTGCCAAGCACCGACTGGTCGAGTCACGCGAGCTCAAGCTGCAGCAAATCGACGGTTTGGGGGTCCTTCAATACCGCTGCCCATGAAAACGGAACAAAAGCAGGCTGTAAAAGGCAAGGCAAAAAGGGGGAATTCAGATCAAAGTACTACTGTAACAGGTCCCCAGCCTAAAAGGCGCACAGTGCTCAAGGATGTGACTAATACAAGCCGTGCCAACTCCATCAGAAAATGCCCTGCACCATCCAAACTGCAGGTATCAGATATTCCACACATTACTGCACTATGTTAAGATGAGTTCTGGGATTCAATTTTTTCCATGACACTATCAACGCGGTATAATGACAATGTGATTTCTGTTTCCCAGACGAGGCCCTCCCAAAAGGGTGCACAAGTCGCGAGCAAGTATAGACAGTGTACAAAGAAGGTTCCCAAGATTCCCCCTCCTGCCGTCAGTGGAAGTTCATTTCTAAATGATTCTAAGGTCGCTGAAGACCCACAACAAGTGAATCTTTTGGCTTCGAAAGAGGAACCCCCTGTTCTGCTGGAGAATGTGGGGTCGCTATCATTACAGAATATTGAGCGAAACAGGGATAGCATGTGCCACGAGGCATTCTTTGAGGAAAGAAACGTCAGAGATATACCCGAACCTGCTGAGTCAAAAACTGGTTAGTCAGTTGTATATTTTTTTGTTATTATTGCGAATATGGCTTTAGATCGTTTACAGCCACAGCTGAATCCGTCAAATGTTCAGGGTTTCTCTTAGCTTGCCAAATTATGGGTCTATGGGATATTGCTGGCACACTTGCTTTTATTTGGCTATAATCTTGATGTCATTCTGCAGTTTGTTTACTCTAATGATTTCTGATATCCTTAATGTATTCTTTGTTTTCCAGGGGATTCTCCTGCAGTGGACATTTTAGACATTGACAAAGATACGGGAAATCCTCAGATGTGTGCTTCCTATGTCGTGGAGATATACTCGAATTTAATGGCTTCTGAGGTAGGCTAATGTGTGTTGGTGAAAAAGATATGGTTCTTAGCTCTGCCATTTAGGTTGACTTATCTACATCTTCTATATTTCACATGCCTTACGAAGCTTACGTTTATGTCATTCCACAGCTTATGAGAAGACCTAGTGCAAATTACATGGACACTATACAACGGGACATCACAAAGGGCATGCGAGCCATACTCATTGATTGGCTTGTTGAGGTTGTTATTGGATTCCTTTTGAAGATTACACATGGTTTCAAGTGCTAGTGCATCCGCATTCAGCATATCGCAGAACTAAATTCAAACAAAAACTATATAACTTTCAAATGTTTATACCCTGAAGTTTGCCAGATTGTGATATTTTATATTACATGTCTCATATATTTCAGGCATCTGCCTTTTTTTTGTCTCATGATAATCATTTCTACCTTTTCCTGTTTACTACCCAAGACTTCTCAGCATGTAATATTCTGTATATTGTCTTTGTGCTGTAGGTTTCTGAGGAATATAAACTTGTTCCCGATACACTGTACCTCACTGTATATCTTATTGACCGGTTTCTCTCTCGGAATTACATGGAAAGACAAAGATTACAACTTCTGGGAATAACAAGCATGCTTATTGCATCGTAAGTTTTTGGCTGTAGTAATTTAGCTTTGCTGGAAAGCTTTAAATTTTGACTGTAAAATGTACCATTGTAACGTCTATCTCGCGACAGCTAAAGCTGCTATATGACTAGCATATCAAATTATTGCAAGTGATAGCTTTGGAATTAAATTTAAGTCTTCTTTCTTGCAGGAAATATGAAGAAATCTGTGCTCCTCGTGTTGAAGAATTCTGTTTCATAACTGACAATACATACACAAAGGCTGAGGTACTTGTCTCATGTTATGTTGGCAACCATTTTGATTACATATGAACAACGAACCATTAAATTTCAATGGCTGATAAGCTCCTGCCTTGTAGGTGCTGAAAATGGAGTGCCAAGTGCTCAATGATTTGGGATTTTATCTCTCTGTTCCAACAACAAAAACTTTTGTCAGGTTTACCTTTTGGCCCAATACGCGTCCTAACCTTTTCTTTTCCCAATTAGGATGTTACTGTGCCATGACTAACATACTTTGCTTTTTTTCATTGACATTGATCAGGAGGTTCCTTAGAGCAGCACAGGCTTCTCTAAAAGTAAGATTGGCATCTGCTCTATGGAGCATTAATTTTGTACATATTTTAATATCTCTCTAATTTCTGAAGTATATCTGCAGCCTTCTTTCACTTTGGGATTTCTGGCCAATTATCTTGCGGAGTTGACTCTGACCGACTATGGTTTCTTGAGATTTCTTCCTTCGGTAGTGGCCGCATCAGCCATCTTTCTTGCAGGATGGACACTTGACCAATCTGACCTCCCATGGGTTCGTATAAAAGCCACATTGTACAAACAGTACCTGATTGAATCAAATTTTGTGTAGTCTCTAATCTAAGGTCATTCTTATGCAGAATCGAACGCTTGAACATTACACCTCTTACAGAAGCACTGATATCCAGACGTGCGTCTATGCTCTACGGGAATTGCAGCACAACACCAGTAATTGCCCCCTCAATGCTATACGTGAAAAGTATAGGCAACAAAAGGTATGCGGTTACTATTTGTTGGTTGAATTCCTAGCACACTGTTCCGTTTTACTCCCTGTAGCACGCTTCCTTTCTGAGCGTGCTTTCTTTTTTGGCAGTTTGAATGCGTAGCAAACCTGACTTCGCCGGAGCTTCCCCAGTCGTTCTTCAGTTGACATGCTAATGACCTCAACCTCCTGCTGATCAGCAACCGTTAGCAGCGGTCGTAGCTGAGACCGCGTTAACATTATGATTCTAGCATCCTCCCCCTTGCCTGATTTGGTTGTGTATTCTCGAGCTATTGTTGTTTTCCGGCCTTTTTCGAGTCGTGTAGTAAGACAAATGGCTCGCATTTTGGTTGACATAAAGTTTACCATCTTGTAAACACACAGTGTGTAGGCTTGCCTTTAGTTGATAACCATTAGTTTTTCCAACATGTATAACAAACAGTGGAATGATGTTTGTTGTGATGTAAACTCCTTGATTGTTGGGTTTGAATGGAAAGTAGTTTGTTGCTTCTCCTTGTGATTGCCTTCATGATTGTTGGATCAGAAATGTGAACTCCATTATTGTGGGGCAACTCTGGGGCTCTTGAGAATATATGCACTTTCGCATA
This sequence comes from Eragrostis nindensis, assembly GCA_012490785.1. Taxonomy (NCBI): domain Eukaryota; kingdom Viridiplantae; phylum Streptophyta; class Magnoliopsida; order Poales; family Poaceae; genus Eragrostis; species Eragrostis nindensis. Next base: position 309,562 of record JAAXCT010000132.1, on the reverse strand, counting down.
TGTACCCCTTTAAATTTACAGACCATACTTTTTTCCTTTATCGAAAAGATATTGTTACGATGGATTGCGTATCCTACTGGTGCAATATGTTGTACTACTGGGGTGCTTTCTTTTGTGCTGGGGGTGTGCCCGGGATTAGTTTGGGCACCTGTTGGAAGGACGAGTTCTTTTCTTCCGAGCGTGACTACTGATAGCACAAGAGTGGGAGTCGGTGCCAAATCGCTGCTTATCGTCGAGCTTAGCTGTCTTTTTTCTTTTTTGAAACTTGACCTTAGCTCTTTTTTTTTTTTTGAGGGAAATAGCCGCCTATCTTTATTCATCACCATCGTTATAGGTGGTACAAACGCCCGCAGGCGGAGAAACTCGACTTTAGCTGTCATGCTGATGCTGGTATGCAGCAGTTCAGGAACCAAAGGTGGATGACTCGACGGGGCTTTGTTGGGCCGCGATTGACGAAGAGCCCAGGTAGGATGAACTGCCTCCCCACTTTCGAGGCCTGCTCGTCATGGCCCGTAAAAAAATATCGCTCCACTCCACTGGTTTGCTTTTTAACCACCGCACGCACAAGCGTGTGCGCGCTTATCTTAGTATCCACGATTACGACTGCAATTTATTCCTTAACTATATGATTCGGTTGGATTATGTGACACATGACACGATAGACATGTGCCGGCGGCCAACGAGAGAGGGGCGCAAAAAGGTTACTTTTGGTTGCGAGCGGACTAGTTTGTCAATCTCGTATTTTGTACTCGTATATATTGTACGATTGCAGCATCATGGCCTTGTTTATTTTGATTGCCGACCTGAGCGCGTATACAATGCCGAGGCCGGCAGCTGGTGGAATACTTCAATATGGACCTGTTGCCTTTTCATCACAATTAATATATTTATATTTGTGGAGCGTTGGAGATCTCTGTATGTGAGTGACATGATAATTTTCGTAAGGTAACAGCTCATACCGAGGTTGCATCAGATGCGTGGTTCAATTGGCATATGGTTCCCATTGAATAATTGGAGGCACTGTAGTGAAGAACTTTTGTGGCCTGGAAGATGGCGCCGATTTTTATACTAGCCAGTGCCATAATGGCTGGCGCGTTAGTTATTGACGTCTGAACTCGTTGACATGTGGGGCAGGCAAGTGGGCGAAAAAGCTATTTTTGGCATGTTCCGGGGACAGAGCCGCCGCATCTGTTGGTTGCCGGCATCTGCGTGTTGCTGATATGATATGATAGATAAGCTCAACAAGCTCCTCTCTCATCCGCATGCATGTATGGTGGCCATGGTCCCCGAAATCAGGATGGATTTTTCTTCTTCCTCCTTGGAAATGGGCGATCGATCGTGTGTTGGCCGGTGCGTACTACTAGTATAATTCTGGAAGATACGCGACACCGGTATATGGCGCAGGAAATTGGTCTCTTTGCTCGTTGTTTATACTTCGTGGCGATGGGAAAAGTGGCATTAAACCTCATCGAAAGAGACAAGGCAGGAATCTCAACCCACACAGACTTTTCGTTCGACGGAAAGAGAGGAAAATACGAAGCGCTTTCGACTGCTGCCTTCCGTTGGAACTACTTCCTCCGTCTACAAATATAAGCGTTTGTTAACTTTCAGCTAACTGGTTTGACTACTCGTCTTATTCAAAAAAATATGTAAATATTATTAATTTTATTATGATTTGTTTTATCACTAAATATACTTTAAGTATGTGTTATTTGTTTTTGTATTTTCATAATTTTTTTGAATAAGGTGAATGATCAAACGAGTTAGTTGAAAGTGAACAAATCCTTACATTTATGGATGAAGTAGTAACTAGTAGCACTGCTTGTACTAACAATCTTGAGATATTGACATGGATTGCTTTTGCGCAAAAGACAAGGGTGCTGGAACTGGCGGCTAGGAGGAAAGAAAACTGCATCCGGGATCATCCGCCGCGCGCACGCACTCACAGGAGGGAAGGGAAGATGCACGCAATGACAGCCAGTTTCTTCTTCCGGGAGGAAGCAGTACTGGTAGGAGTACGACCCGATACGATGGCTTCATTGGCGCGGCGGCGACCGTGTCCAAGTACACCGCACGAACCGAGGCCATGTGGAGATCAAAAAGGTGACCGCTGGACTGTTATGCAAGTTGATTATCCTAGACCTAGAGTATCATCTTCTCATGACCACAGAAAATAGCATTGATTAAGCAGGCAATAACCAAGGATGTCCAATCAGTGTGGGGCACGTGAGTGAGAGCAGCAGCATGGTGGCTCATCACACGGCTCCTGGGGGTTCATAAAGGCCAAAAGCAGCCTTTTGGGTGGAGACCGCTTTCTTAATTCCGGAAAGCGGATGAGTTGGCGTGGTCACGGAGGGAGGATCCTCTTGAACAAGTTGCCGGAGACCGACCGGTAAGCAAGCTGTTTTCCGTGCTCGCGATCGATACAGTAGACAGGAGCAGCACAAGTTGCAGTTAGCTTAGCTAATTGTCGGCAGGCAGGCCGAACTTGCTTCAAGCAAGGAGTCGAGAATTCGACACCGCATCGATCCGAATCCAAATGAGTGGCCGTTGAAATACAACATATCCTCCGTAATCAATTCGATCGTGAAATGGAAAAAAGAAGCGCCCTCCACTCGATACATATCAAGAAAATGAGGAGGAGTTTGACCAGATTAAGCTTTTTTTTAGAATCGTTTGACCAGATTCTGCTCCGTCTCGCATGGACTTAATTGGTGGGCGAGACAAGTCAAAGCCCGGGCACCACGGCCATGCACGGGTTGGTTGCGTCGGCAGCCAGGAGGCGATCGAGAGCCAAATACTGTATCGATCAGCGAGACGACGGAGACGAATGGGGGGCAAAAAAAGAAAAAGAAAAGACAAAAGGAAGAGAAGTCAGAGGCGCGTGACGGATGCGTGGAGGAGATAAATTCTCATTCGACGGCGGCGATTGCCGTTGTATAATCAATCAAGGGAATCCATATCAGCAGCAGCAAGCAGCCGTCGTCTACGAACGTGGAACTGAAAGGTGAACAACACCTTTTCGCGGGTGACGAACCCGCATGTGCAGACGCGTCCTGCCCATGCTGATCTGTCATCGATCGATGCCCATCATACAGTACATAGAGTACCGCTGGCTCATCTGCTCCACAACACGTTCTCTAGCTTCATGAGTGTAAGGTTCATTATCGCTGCTCCTCCCTCCGGCCTGTACTGTACTGTATGGGTTTGTTAGTTTCTGCACGTTCTGGACGCCAGTGATCGATGTGTGCATCTCCTTCCTTATAAAAAGCTACAGTACGATAAGGGACGTATTATAACCAAGAACTCCGTACGTCGGCTCGAAAGAAAACCATGCTAGCGCCGGCCTAGATGGAAAAGGTTACAACGTACTCTAGGGTTGTTCGTATCTGTACCGTACGTCATGGATAAACAAACATCTTGCGGTCAAAAATAATGCAGGCATGTCGAAATTAGGTGCCGGCTGGTCTGGTTGGTCGAGCAGGCATATTGTCGCCTCCCCGGCCTACCCTTTGCACGGGCACGGCGCCTTTACGCTCCATCATCCGTTGGATCGATCGTTCAACTTTTCCGCTCGTCTCGTCAGACACCTTGTGCGTGCATGGCAGAAAAGTCCATCATGCATTTGTCCTTCTTGTACGCGTGCCCCCCATCGCTTTTCGCCTTCGTCCGTCGTGTATAGCAAAGCCGACGAAAGCCCAACCACTACAAAGATGATTCGGTGTTGCAAACCTAAGAAAAGCATGTCAAATGTCCCGCTAATCTAATTACTAATGCTGTTTGTAACTGGAGCCTACTCTAGTTACTTCACCGACTGTTTTTTGCCGGGGAGTCTTTTGAGTCATAAATTTCCCTAGCTGCAGTATTCCTTTTGACTCCTGAAATGGTTATATCTCCAGTATTCCATAAATGGTCTTGTGCTGGGGCCCTACGAGGCTACGAGCAGAGCAGAGAAGGCTCACCTCACCTGCTCCCAAAGAGAAAGGCGATGGACGACGGAGCAGCCAAACAAGGACCAGTCTTGAAAGAAAGCGCACCGCGCCTTTACACTTTGAATCCGCCCATTGGTGCGTTGGTTGGACGGCTTCATCGCTTTGCCTTTCCCGCCCGCCTACGTGATCCATAAAAGCTGATGCGGGAAAAGGAGCCATGCATATGCGAATATACATACTCCAACTTGTGCCGCGAATGAGACTTTGTCCAATCAAATTACCAGCAGGAAAGCGTTCCTCCCTCCCTGTGCTCTCTTCCTTTAATTTTCCTCCCCGGTACGTTCCGTGGGACTGTCTGTAGTCTCGAAACCACTGCTCCAAACAATGCGTCATTATTTGGAACAACTCCTGCCACGTCGAGTAAACAACAGCAGCAAAAAAATTGCTAATTAAGTAAGGCCGAGCTATACCGTGTCACTATAACTAAAGCCGTTCGTTTCTACTCCGAACGGCCGAGCTGCTATACCGTCACTAACATTTGGGTGTCTACTTTTGTGAGAAATGCCGCAAGTTGCAGCCGTATCAAACCGACCTCTAGTTTCCAAATTCCAAACACGTCTATCTGTGCATGAATCTTTTGAGGAACGCTAGTAGTAGCTTTTTTCTCGGTGAGAGTTGAATTTTGGGGAGAGGATAACGCAACTTGCATCCCAAAGTGCACGGCACGGGGTACCGATTGTACCGCGTCATAAAGGTCTCCTTGAGTTTTGTCTTTTCTAGTACTACTACCCATAGAGCTAGCTTTCTACGACGACCTTCGTTGTGCAGCTTTCCATGGTGTGATGGTGACCAAGTTAACCGATCTGCCGGTTTTATGTTATCATCGTCATCATAAAGTGGTGAGTCCATTAGGTAGTCTGTGTTATCATCCACGATGACATCCAGTTTATAGTTGGTGCTTCACCCACCGATGGCACACATGCATGCGGACTTGGCATGCCGTAATTCGCCCTCTGACCGATCGAGCTGCGTAAAGGAGGAGTATTTTTTGGCGAAAGTTTTGCATAGTGGATATCTAAAGCTGACCTTTTGTGATCAATCATACCAGTGGGCTAATGGGGCGTGTGAATGGAGAATGAACACATGCTTCACCAACTGTTTTTGTTTCTGAATTTTGAGTCCACACGACTTTATCGCTCAGGATAAACTATTCAGATGTGGCAAGGATTAAAGTTGAGTGCTGATAAACAAATGACCTGGCTCCTAGTGAAGTGATAAGCATGGGTCAAGCACACTAATAACCCTGATGGTGCATCATGTAAGGCACTGTGCACTCAGTGACATGACATGACAGCATGGGCATTGCAAACCGCGTGAGGATTGAGGCGGTGATGCTTCCGCGCACAGAAAGGCATCAGGCTCCTGTTTTTCGGGAGCGGAGGAATTACGACGAAACGAAACAGAGGAGGAGGAGGAGCGTCGTGTCCAACGTACAGCTGCCGTGCCGGCGCTGGCCTGCTCCATCCATCCAGCACCACATGCTCCGTCGTCCTCTCCTCCCCATGCCATGCTCCTTTCCGGATTAATTGATGCACATCTCTCGCCCACCACACCACACCACATGCATACGCACACGCCCCATATAATAGTATGAGGCAGCGCTCGCCGTGCTAGCGGAAGCAAGCCGCCCTACGCTTCTTCCTCTCCCGTCCCGCCTACTTCTACCTCTTCCCACCCGCCCGCCATGGCTGCACCCGCCGCGGCCAAGCGTCTCTACAGGCCTCCGTCCGCCGCCGCGGAGCCCAACAAGCGCCCCCGCACGGCGGCGGCGGCGCCGCCCATCATGGACAGCGACGCCGTCGTCGCCGCCGCCGCTCCTTCTGCGGCTGCCGGTGCGCACTCGGAGTCAGAGTCGCAGCAGCAGCCCCTGCTCCCGGGGTTGCCGGACCACCTGGCCCAGCTCTGCCTGGCCCCGCTCCCGCCGCGCCTCATGCACGCCGTCTGCCGCCCCTGGCGCCGCCTGCTGTACTCGCCGTCCTTCCCTCCGTTCCTGTCCCTGTACGCGGTGCTCGACGACGCCGACGGCGGCGGCGTCTCGTTCTCGGCCTACGACACGGTGTCGGGGCGGTGGGAGTCGCTGCCCCCGCCGCCGATGCCGTCGCCGCCGCCCAAGCTGTGGCACCCTTCCTTCCTCTCCCGCCGGCTGCCGCTCCAGAGCGTGGCCGCCGCGGGCCGCCTGGTCCTCGTCGCGGGGTCCACGCAGGCGCTGCACCCGGCGCTGACCCGGCCCGTCGTCTTCGACCCGGCCGCGCGGCCCACCCCGCGGTGGCGCCTCGGCCCGCGCTTCCCGTTCGCGCCGCGCCGGTGGTGCGCGGCGGGGGCGGCGCGCGGGCGCGTGTTTGTGGCCGGCGGCGTGGGCGCAGGGTACGACGCCGCCGACGCCCGGGCCGGCGCCGTGTGGGACCCGGCCGCCTCCCCGTCCGCGGCGTGGGAGCCGCTCCCGCCGCTGCGGGACGGCCGGTTCAGCCGCGACGCCGCCGAGGCCGTCTGCTCGCGCGGGAAGGTGTGCATGGTCAGCCTCCGCAGCCGCGGCGCCAAGGAGGGCGCCGTCTTCGACCTCGACGCCGGCCGCTGGGAGGACATGCCCCCCGGGATGCTGGCCGGATGGACGGGGCCGTCGGCGGCGTCGCCCGACAGCGGCGACGCCATCTTCGTGGTGGACGAGGAGCGCGGGGCGCTGATGGCCTACGACTGGGCCGGCGACAGGTGGAGGACGGTGGTGGAGTCGGAGCGGCTCAAGGGCGCCGCCGAGATCACGGCCGGCGGCGGCAGGGTGTGCGTGGCGGTCGACGGCGGCCAGAAGGTGGTCGTCGTGGACGTGACCGAGAGTCCTCCCAAGTCGAATAAGCCGCCACGGAGGCTGTGGGACGTGGCGGCGCCGGCCGGCAAGCGGGTGGTGGCCCTGCACGTGCTCCCGAGGATGACACGACCGGAGGAAGCATGCAGCAGCTAGCGGCCTACGTCTGCGATGCATGCCAACGGGATTTTGTTCCACGTGCTGCTGTACAGAATCCTTGCTCCTCCTTTTCCATTCTTTCGAGATTTTGTTTCTCTTGCCGATCGAGTTTGATTCCCGCGTGCTCTTTCTGTACTAGATACTCTTAATTGGAGTAGCGCAAATAATGAAGCAGTACTACTAGTACGATTTTTACATAAAATTCCATTTGTTCTTTTCATGTATGGGGGGAAACCATGCAAGAGGTACTCCAATAGGAACCAGATCCCATTTCATTTCTACTCATAGCTAGCACGTGAATGATTCGGGTCTGGCCGGATCTTTTGCCGATCGAGGAGTACAACTACAACAGAACAGATGGAATGCTGCGGCGCCATAGATTTGATTCGCGTCTAATCCACGCTGCACGTCGTAGCGAGCGCCATGGAATGCTGTCTGTCTCCAAGGAAGGGTACCCTACCCTTTCCAAGCGGTCAGCCATGACGGCCTCAGCTTTCCGCGACGACCGGAGATAGATGCTTGATCGTGTTGAGGAGGGAGGGAGGCCGACAGGGCCGTAAAGGTTGTGTGGTTGCGGTGGAAGGGCGCCATCGAATCGTCCCGACCCGACCCGACCCGACGGCCACGGCAGCGGCCGTCCAGCCGGAGCGCGCCCATTCGCCCGCGCATAACACCAACAACAGCAGCTTCGCCTCACAACATCCGACTCGACCCTCTCTTGTCATAAATGGCGCCGCGCTCGAAAAGTTGATCGCTGGGGCTGGCTGCTGGTGCCATCAATGGGGCGGGCATGCAGCTTTCAGCGATGACGATCCAGGAGTGAGGGCGGAGCAGGGATTTTCTTTTAATTTAAGTAAATTTTGTTTGGCTCATTCAATGGGGAAAGGCGGGGACTGCGCCGGCCGGCGACGGCGACCCTTCCTTCGCCCGTCCCGCGGCGGATCAGTCCAGAGCATCCTTTCCCGCACATCCCCGTCAATGGAGGACGGAACAAAGCGGAAAAGCCAGCGTTTAATGGTGATGGCCACATGGCGTCCGATCCGATCCTCCCAAACCCCCCCATCGCTCTCACTTGCTTCTCAGCAATCGTCAATACTGCAAGCAGCAGCAAATCCTCGTTTTTTTGCTCGCTTCCTCTCGTTTTTATTCATGTCCACCTGTGTTTTTTTTTTCTTTTGCTACTCCTTAATTCCTTATTCCATCATGTCGCCGCGAGCGCTAGCTTGCAGATGAACAAAGTCTGGAGACTCGACTCGACTTGGCCAGCGGCACTTAACCACTCCACTTTACGCACCGCTAATTCCTTGAGGACCACGAGTGGTAGTGTTCATGATAGGACTAACCTAAACACACTTTTTATCAGGTTGTCTGTGGTGGCCTGGTGGGGTAAGGCTTTCATACAACGACCCTGAACCACACACAGAGGCTCACCGTTCACACCTGAGTATGTGTTTCCATCGGCGTTGCTTTGGCACGCGGGAGGGGGGAGGTTATCGCGCGTCCGTACGCGCTATAACGGATCGCGCGTCCCTTCCCCAAGGCCGCCACGTGTCCTACCTTCATCTTCTTCCTCCCAACCGACGAACGCCATCATCCCGCTGCGCCGCGCCGGAGCATAGAGCGCCGCGCCATGCCCACCGCCGCAGCCCAGTGCGCCCCCGGCCTACCCCGCCCACCGCCCGCCTGCCGCCCATGGCTCCGACGGCGCCAGCACCGCCTTGCCGCACCGCCACCCGCCGCCGCCCCCACCCCAGACCTTCTATGTCCGTCGATCCCACAGTTGCCCTCGACAACCCGAACTCCCTAAGCAGCCCGCATTAAACCGTCGACCGGCGATGCGGCGCCGCCGCATCACACCGCCCGCACTCCACCCGCGCTCCGCCGCCGCCTTCCCCGACCAGCACGGCTGCAGTGCGCGGCGCTCGTCCCGCCGGCGATAACCGCCGACCGGCAACGCGGCGGCGCCCTCGCCGCCGCCGCGCTCCGCCATCGTTCCCGACCCCGTCGCGCTCCTCTGCTCCGCTGCCGCTCGCTACCTACCCCGTTGCTTACCTTATCCGGAAGCTACTGGACCGGGCCACGCACAAGGGCCGAGCCGCGAGCGGTCGCGCACTCGCGCTCGCGCGGTAGACTTATCGTTTGTCCATCAACTTCCACACATCAGCTCGAGCGTTCGGTTTTTGACTAAAAAAGGGATAGGCCCACGTAGAAATCAGCATTCCATCTGGCCCATTTGGAAACGCATCATTCGGCCCAACTGTGGATGACTATTATTACCCTCATCAATCCGCTCGGCCCACACGATCTTTCACTCGCGTGCCGTTCCTTGCTCAGATGCTCGCTCAACCATTGCAGGAGAGCACAGCACGCCGAGCCCCCGGCACTTTTTAGGCGGTTCAAGATTTCTACTACTAAAGGATGAAAGGACGTGCTGTTCATTGTCCAGTTGCTCCCTGGTTCCTCCACGCACTCGAGAAAAGCCTGCCGATTCTCTACCGAAAATTGTAAAACAACTGCAAGATAAGGATGGCATAGCGGAACATCATCCTACGAAATTTTGGCATGGTCCAGATCATCCCCATCCTGTTTGGAATCTAGGAATCATGGCCGCTTTGCCAACGCTCCCCGCAGGTTGCTAGGAGAAGACTGCTAGTACAAACATGCAGGCGTAGCGCGTAACTGAATGTTGCTAGGAGAAGTCACGTTTGCAAACCAAGGATTATTATCGAAGGCTACGGCCGTTGGAGACATCCGGGTGCCAAGCCCCGGCCTTTGCCTCCCCGTGCGTGCAAGCACGCAAGTGGAAGAATGCCGCGACCAGGAGACAACGCCTTGCCGAGGCGGAGCAACGGCGAACCAACAGAGCACCGATTGTTGATGATGTTCACCATATGATCTCCACACAGCAGAAAACTGTCATGCTGTTCAGCTCCCCAGCACCAGCAGAAAACACAACATTTGACATTGTCATTGACAAATGGATCAGGTTTCGCAATGATGCTTTTGATTTCTCTGTATTGTCATGGACACAGGCAGTACTTCCATAAGGAATCATTACTATTACTCATTCAGCTCACATGAATACACAACTGTGTACATAGCGTTACAACCCCCGGCGGGTTTCTTACACTTCCAAATGTAACTGTTGGCCACAAGTTACAAAATAGGTGAGGGGAAAAAAGCAACAGGACCACTCAGCTGCTGATGAGTGGTTCAGCTCCAACAACCAAAGGTACAAATAAATCGTGCAACTTTATTAATCTGGCAAGGCAGTCCCTCTTTCCAGGTTGTTCTTAATTTCAAGCGTGTACTTGCCAAATGCCCGCTCAATCTTCTTGTTGAAGTGCTCATTCCTGTCATTGATCGAGTCAATGTCCTTGTCTTCATTGAACTTGCGCCTCCTGCTGAATGATTTCCGCTTCTCTTCCCGCTCCTTGAGTTCTTTGACCATTTTGTCAATGTTTTCTTCTGGGACCTTAGATACCTGTGCAAGGAATGATGCCAAACACTCAATTAGGTACCCCTGAACACGAGAACCTTACAAAGGATTCTTTGATGTGATGGCACTGTTGCAGTACCTTCCCGTATTGGAGACTCGAGGCATCACGGTAAAATTCAGGATCAGATTCCTTAGCATTATTGTAGGCCTCCATGTCAATCTCTATATTCTTGGTCCTCTTTTTGTATGCATCATACAAGGTCTTCTGATTGAAAACTGCAGATGTAAGCACACCTCTCAGATCCAGATTAAATATGAAAACATAGAAATGTGCATTCTGGCTCCCGAGATTAGTGTATATAACTATTGCAAATGGTTAAACACAGCATTTATTAGTTGTAACCATTTGATTGAAAAAGCAGCAAAGACACTCAGGTGTGAACATTTACCTAGTTTAATAACCTTATTGCAGTATTTGGAAGTAGCAAGCAAACGATTGCAATGTAGAAAGATATCAAGAAAATAATAGCAAGCGTTTGCCAGTTAAATATACCAAAACGACAGCATTCCCTTACATCTATTGAGTATAAGTACCATACCATCTTCAATGACATTATATGTTCCTAACTGTTTATTTATAATCTGCTACAAGGGTTGTAGCGCCGAAATTGATACTCACTGTGACCTAGATACTAATGTGAAGGATCATAATTTCATCAGAGACTAAGAAGCACAAACGGAAGCAGTAGTCATAACGTGGAATATTGTCAGTTTCACAAAATATGGGTTGATGAATTTATCCTAAAATTCAATCAAATAACACCATTTCTCAATCAGACATATGCAAAGAGATGAGCTCACCATCCCACCCATGTGGCGCAGGCTCTTTCTCCCATTTCTTGTACTTGGCTTCTGCTGTCTCCTGTGTGTCAAGCATGTAAGCTTTCGACATATCAAGGCCATTCGAGTCAAGCAGCTTCCCGATCTTCTTCTTCCTGTCCTCCAGCCACTTTTGTTTAGAAACACCTCGACTCTCACCACGAGGCTCCATCCTCTTCTTCTCAGCAACCATCGCCTGCTGATTTGCCTTCCTTGCTTCATTCTAGGGAGCATCAAACATTAAGAAGATGAATGAATATATACTACGCAGGAGTCAGGACATTAAACTGAATATAAGCTTAATTACACACGAAATCTGCAATTCACATACCATCTTAAGCTGTAACTCGAACAGCTTTTTCTGTTTTTCGGTCATCTGCGGGTAATCATTGTCCCCGTCGCCGGCGCCCTCCTGCTTCCCAGCTTCATTATCATCGGACTGCTGCTCTGCAGCGTCAGATGTGCCAGCACCTATAGCAGGCGGTTCTTGCTCCGCACGCTCAGACCCTAACAATATTATATCAATAAAGCACACCGATGAGTAGCTTCATGACGAATAGAACAAAACTAACAAATTATATTTTGGCAAATTACAAAGGGAAAGGGAGAAACTGGTACCAGACTTGGCGTCGGCGATGCGCTTGAAGCAGTACTCGGAGCAGTCGTGGTATGGGTTGGAGGCGTTGATGCAGTCGGGGTGGACGGTGCGCTCCTCCGGCGGGCGCTTCCACGAGTCGGGGACCTCGTCGTCGAGGCGCTGCCTGGCCTCGGCGATCTTGCGGAGGCAGTAGTCGGAGCACTCGTGGAACGGGTTCGACGAGTTGATGCACTCCGGCCGCGACTTTCCGTCCGCCGCCACTGACGCCGTCGCCGGAGCGTCCGCTTTTCCCATCGATGAGCGCCTCCGGATCCCGGATCGGAACCCTAGCTTGGGTTCGCTTCCGTCGGAGAATTGGCTCGCTCGGGTCAGGTGCGATGGGGATTGGGGACGAGCAGACGCGGAAACGGCGGCGAGGCCTTATTGGGTTGGGCTTTGGACTCTGATATGAAGTCAGACTTGTGAGTTGATTTCCAGCCCAGCAGCAAAACATAATAAGCCTAGTCCACTAAAGGTGTGTTGGCCCAACTCCACTCAGACAACCGTCGTCCGGCTGCGATCTCCACCTTCCGCTGTTCCTGCGACCGCGCGGCTCAATTCTTCTTCCTTGCTCCGCCGCTGCACCCACTGAGCATCTCCGGCGACTGCGGAGGTGAATTTCTCCCTGCGGTTTCTTCCTCGTTTTCATACGGTTTCTTCTTTGTTCTCGCGAAGAGTGCGGGCGGGGTTAGGGTTTTAGGTTGGGTCATGTTCTTTGCTCACTAGGGTTCCTGACGCGTTTACTAGGTATCGTGGTTGACTGGTTGTTAGCATCTGATAATTTTGGTCGAGTCTGGGGCCAATGTTTCGTACCAGTACAGGGAATCGGGGTATCTTTCAATGAAGGTCTGGAATTCATGTTCTGTGTAATTTTTTTAGTACAATGAAAATTAAATTGCTTCATATTATTCTTTACTCACTCCACTGAGGTATCAGTTAACTATAATGTGTTCATCCACTGAGGTAAAACTGTATAGTTTATGCCTGTAGTCAGTAGTCGTAAACACTTCAGTTGTAGTTCACCACTCAGTTATGACATATTTGTAAAATAAGATATGTGACTTGTCATAGTAATGTCTTATAGACTGTATCCTTGATATATCAAAGGTAGTTGTACATCTAGTTCAGTTCTGCATTTAGATATTAGAATATAGAGTTTCTAAGGGGACACTGCACGTATTGTCTTTGGCATCCCTGCCAAAATCGTTCTCGAAGTCCTTAGGCCCCAGTTTTCCAAAAACTGACCCGATCCTCTCATTTTTGCCTTGATAAACGAGTTGAATTATGGCAGCCAACTCCCGCAGACCACAATAATCAATCAGTTAGCGGGTTGAAAGTGCATTTTGTTGACACTCACTTAGATCTGTGTGAATTTGTGCAGGTCAAGTAGCTGGTTGAAAATGCATATATTTCTGTTCATGTTATCTAGTGAACAGAGAAGATATTTTTGTTGTGTAATTTTCTTCATTCTTAGACAATGCTGATGTTTTTTTGGTTGTAGGGATCTGATACTCTCACGTTTTGGTTAGGATGGCAAAGAGGAAGAAAAATAATCCCTCTCTTGATCCTAAGAAGAGGAAGAGAATTGAGCCCCCTGAAAAAGTCAAAGTTGGGCTATCTAACAATCTTACACCTAGGTTCAACCCAGATCACAAGATTTTATTTTCTTTTTACAAAACATTATACTTTCTGATTTTTTTCATGGCACTGCAATAGGGAAAAGAAGCTGTTGGACGACATTGTGAATCTTGTGAACAAAGAAAAAGAGAGTCCCATTTGCACTAGCAGTAGTGGCTTGTTATCAGAAGCTGGTAGCGCCCTGTTTATGGAGGTAAGATAAATTTATTAATTATTTCATATTCAGAGGAATTATACTAATAATGTACAAAATAATTTCAGTATGACGATGAAATGGAGAAGCTGCATCTATGGTTAAAAAGCTCCACTGGGCCAACAATTAAATTTCTTGTGCATCCAGGTAAGATAATTAGACCAATATCGATTGATAATTGTTACTAAGTTTATGTACTAATTTCTACAATGTTTATGTAGTTTATACAATTGCAGCAGTAGCAGCCTCTGCAAAGCGACCACTGGTTTCTTTCTCCAATAACTTTGTGGATTCTGAGAATTGGAGAATCATGAAGGCAACACTTACTGAGGTTTTGTCCCCCATATGGCGAGACTATACTCAAATGCAATTAAGGACTACTCCTAATATCAAATTAATTGCACTGTTTTGCGCGCACATCACGTCCTCGAGGAACATGCAAATGTAGATCTCAGTTGTCATCCTTATGTTTTCTGCTCTCAAAAACAAACGAGCATATATTATAATATGCAAATGTAGATCTCAGTTGTCATCCTTATGTTTTCTGATCTCAGTACAATCGTGCATGATGCGTCTGGATGGCTATATTATTACTGTTTCTATATAGTGTGTAGACAACTTCGATGCATGCCTTTACCGATCCAGTTATATGGAACATTTAAGTATGTACAAAAGGATACCAGTATTCTATTATCGTAATCCTTAACTGTGGAAAAGAAGGGAAGTAATATGATAATAACAGAAAAAAGAGAAGGGAATTACTTGTTAACTTCATCAATTATACCATGTGAAGAAAAAAGGAGAACATTCACTGGGGAAAATCCAAACCAGAGAACAAGCTTGATGACATGGACACTCGATTCAATTTCCATTTTGAACCTGTCCAACTAATTTTAAATCCTTTTTTTCCCAACAAAAACTACCCTATTGTTAAGATAGCAGCACCTAGAATGGTGCGATAATTCAGTTTATTTATTGGCATTGGCCTCATTTTTTGTTTATTGATGTTAGAAACTATCACTAGGGCATTATAGTATATATATATTTTGGAGCATTTGCAAGTCAACCACACTTTTAAAGTCCAATTGTGAAACAACCATCGATTTTCAGATTTTACGATTTTACCACAATTTAGGAAAAAAATCTATGATGATCTTGCAAAATATATATGGATCAGTTTAAAATTATGGTTGTTTCACAATTGGAGTCTAAAACGATGGTTGTTTCACAATTGGAGTCTAAAACTATGATCAAAACGCTATTGTCCCATATATTTTTGATGAACTAACATTACAAAGCTGTGGTCCTGAAGAACTATGTAGAGACTATAATTATACGAATCAGTTTAGCTTTAGTTGGAAATTACGGCGTGCATATGTAAACACAGTAACCGAGAAAGAAACCCTGATGCAAGAGATTGAGAGCGATTCTAGTAATGAAAGCACACTGTGAGTTGATAAATTTTGTTGTATCTGTGCATTTTTTTAAAATTTATTTGAAAATGGTCATGTTCCTTTTGTAGATATTTGGGGAAGCTGCAAGTGATGTTGAGGATAACCCTGATTTTGTGTATGCATTTACAAGGCGAGGGGACTTTGTTCACTTTAGGATCTATCAGGTACTTTTGATTATTGTTTCACCATACTTTGGGCGAAACCTCATGCTACTCTATAATTTGGGTAAAAACATTGCAGGTTCTTGATGTTCCTAATCCTTTAGCGAAAGAAAAGGGTTTGCGACTTTCAACTGTAAGTTTTCCTAATTTGTTGTACTTTTATTTATGTATGGTGAATGTAGATTGACCAAGAAATTATGTCTTGTGCAGCTTTGTCAGCACATATGTCTAATGTCAGTGAGTTTCCCGACTACAAGAGTGAATCAGTTTAAGGTAATATTCACATGCCATCATGTAACCTTAATATAAATCTCATGTTATTTTATCCTATTTTTTTCAATTGCTCTTAGTTTACGCCTTCCATTTTTACTGCTACATACTTTTTATTCTGTCAAAAGTACTTCAAAATTAATGTGTGGTTGAATTTGAAATAGTTTACAAGATTAATATTCTCATCCATTTTTAAAATATTATTACTAATTACGAGTTTTCTTACCAAAATAGAATCTAATTTAAAGCGCTTTTAAAATTATGTAGACTTCACAAATTCTTGAGTTATTTGAAGACAATGTCTTTATTGGTACCCCCTCATCAAATTTGGGCCAATTACATTCTGGTGTAATGAAAGGATCAATCATCCATTTTGTGCTAGATGATGTATTAGATCTGGAGAATTGGAGGGGTTTCAGCACATGTCCAACAGATTTTAAGATAAGGAATGTGCCTATGTTCTCGGGTAGGCTTCTTGGATGTGAAGGGGCAACAGCGGATTATATCAATGATCAATTCCAATTGGTTATTAGATCTCTTCTGGTTGAAATGTTAGAACTGCATAGAAGTGACTGGTGCTTCCATAACATCTCAGAGAGTGATATTTGCCTCAGTGGAACAGCGGTTAAGCTATCTTGGAAGTTGGAGTTGGTCAAATATAATACCATAGCAGCAAGGTGCAACTATAAGGCTATTAAAGCTCTTATTGCAGATATGTTTAAGGGCTTTACTCTACCAAGTGACTTGGAGGTGTTATTAGAACTGCTTGATTGTGACCACTTGATTCCTGGGGATTACCTGTGCTCACATTGTTCTCTTATGAACGACATTAGCCAAAGCCACCTTATCACTGACATATTTTTTGAGTACACATCGAACCTAACTCTCGAGCATAAACTGGCAGTGGCTGAACCATTTAGTGCAAACTTTTTGAACAATTGGCATGATCTGGTTAAGTCAAATAAGCTTCTTGCGGACGTAGCTAAACACATGGTTTGTGATGCAAATGCTGGAGGCGTGGCAAAAGAGGAGCAAAATGAAGTGAGTGGTCATGTCAAGGCGACACAAGTAAAAAAGTTGGCAGCAAAGAAGTATGAGCCTCTGAGTTGTCTTGACAAGGCGTCAGAGTTGACAAAACTTATTACCTACCTTGCACACTGCAATATGGATATTTGTGATCTTGTCCGAAGGCAGGTTAGTTTCTCTTCTACAACATAATGGTTTTTTTTTCGGGTTACAACATAATGGCTATGCTTTGGTGTTCCGGGCTTACATGTTCACTTGTCATATTTGCTAATTGTGTTTTTCATGAACACAACTGAACATTGCAGAAGGGGAACATTAAGCTGCGGGAAATCATCAGGATTATCAAATCTGTATTCCCGGACGTAATCTACAAGTTGCAACATGAGTTGCGTTTCATCTTTGGGGATAAATGGTGATAAGTTTAGATGTTAGAAAAGAATTCTATTGATCATGTAAACCCGATTTATACATGTTTCTCTAAAGATAACATTTTGTTGCAGGTTTGCGAAGTATTTCCATCAGTGACAAATGCGTTGCTGGTGGCCATTCCTTCCTGCCTCACCTTATCTGGTAGCTTTGCCTTGTGCCCGCTGTTCGAACTACCCTACATGTATATCGTGATATAATGTGTGATCAAGTATATTCTGTGGACTATCAATCTTCTACTTTAGTGCCTGGTGGCTTACAATTGTCTTAGCTATGCCTGTATGTGCTGCACAGGGAACAAGTCATATTGTAAAGAGTAGAGCACGCTAACCAAAATGGAAAAACACATGATGTCCCGTATTATATTGTGCGGACCATCTATTTCTTCCATAATTGACGTCTTTGCTTCAGTATAAACACGGACCGACGGAGAAAACAATCATCGCGGTACAGACGAAACATCTAGAAGGACTGGAAAAAAAAAAAAACCAAAGACATACGGCTTGGGTACCAACCGGAGCAGATGAGCACGCCGGTCGCGACTTGTGTTTCGTCCTCACGCCGCGTACGTGTGAACCTTGATGAATGAAAAGAGGTGATCGCAACCGCTGAGTCTTGTGGAACCACCACCCGTCCAGATTTGCTGACCACATTCACAATTCTCGCATCATCCTGCGCATCAGCCAGACGTATTTGCATCCATTCCTCTAGCCCTGGCAGTCAAAAATTGACAAGAGCCTGAATCGGACAGCTCCTGCCAACCAGTCGTCCAGAATTCGGAATTCCAGGTTCCATTACATTTTCTGATCTGAAGATCTCTCCTCCTAGTAATAGCAAATGACTTTAATTTTCGCCTCCTGGGCTGAGGCTGACCTGCCACTGCACAACAACACACATTCTGGAAGGAACGTCCCTATTGCTTTCCATTCCAACCAGAAAGATCAACAGAGCATAATGAGCCACACTTGTTGTTCATCGATGACAAAACGAAGCGGGAAATAAATGGCCACAAAGCGTCCTTTGTACAAGCACGACTTGCTAACATACACCCGTACTGTACAGCGGCGATTGATCAACACCTTTGCACCTCCTCTTTCCTCGCTAATAATTAAGAAAGGCGTTGATGTGAAAACCTGCTCCCCGGTCGGAGATATATCTTACACAAGGAACACATAGGATGCTTCTATTTTACAACTTTGAGGGAATCCATTACAGCCGGCCTATACATGTCACACCATTATAAGGCTAAATGACAAAAATGAAGAAATATATGTGAAGCACGCAATAGCACACTGCAAAAGATTAGACAGCTGCAGACACACTACAAAATGGAGCCGACATAAGAACAGCTTCTACTGCAACTGAAAGCCTATTGTCGCTGGGCTAGATTATTTTTCACCATCATCGCCCGGAGAAACCTTGTCTCGCCAGCCTATCAGAACAAAAGGAGAAACTGTCACCTCCTTATCAAATAACAGCTTGTACAACTGAAAAGATAAAGGAAGACATGTGACAATGTCGTTTCAGATGTTTTTATACCCGCCATTCAACTACTTCAATGCATATGTTCATTCTTTTTCAAATAAGAGTGACAAACAAAATTTTTGTTTGTCACTCTTATTTGAGCGATTGTAGATGAAAAAGGCCTGCATCCATTAACTAAATTATATTTGATTCATGTTAGTGTGAAAATCGTATAGAATCGGGCAAGGCTCAAATAACAAAAATAAGAAAAGAAAATCTGTAGCGCGTGAAGGAAAAGGAGGAGCAATTAATCAAACTGGAGTACGGGAAAACATAAATGAAAACATGTAGATTGCATAATTTTTTGCATGGTCTGGAAAAAAATTAACTTAATTCAACAATCCTCGTTCAGCAACCAGCATCAAGTATTAATTGTTATGCCATAGGAAGTTGTTTCCTTTCAGGTGGATAAATTTACCAGTTGACCATTTGTATGAGACGGCCTAAATTCTGATCTTGGTCATTGTAGAGTTAAAACACAGTTTCTCAGAGGTTAAAGTGGCCGAGAAGGAAATCTAGGTCAGGTACAAAAATGACCTTTATGCCTTGAACATGGATAGGTTGCATCTTACAACACTATGTTTGTCAATACCATATTAGCCATGACATTTATAGCAATTAAACAAGTGCACTTAAGGCAAACATAAATCACAGGTCATAAGCATGCAATACACCTCCAAATAAACCAGGAATAATGAGCTATAGAAGCTTCATTAAAAGGTTCCTCTTTGGGGGTGGGCAATACTTTGCCTGAAAGATGACGCCGTGACAGATTGCTTCATTGCTTGTGAATGAATAATGAATTTTGTCAAGAGGAATCTAGCTAGCTGACAAACAACTACAAAAGTTTAACCAATCATGTTCTTGAATTTATAATGAACTCGATCAAAAAATTTGGCAAGCCAAAACTACAGCTACCTAATTTTGGCTTATGCGCATCAAAGCAGAAGAGTACATTGTTATATTTGACCGACATGATGACAATTGACTCACATAACAGCTCAATTGAATTAGTGAATGAATTTACCTTTCTCAACTATCTATCACCCTTTCTCTTACAGTGTTCACCACACTGGTGATACGGGTTGGATGCATTGGCACAATCAGGATTGATTTCTCCTCTTTGAACGTCTTTTGAAACGGCCTTGCCTTTCTTCTTGTCTGAAAATAAAATGCATATATGGCAAAGCATAAATACAATTTCCAGAGAGTGTTTACTGAATCTTAGGTCGCAGATGTGCTGTATCCATGTGCAGGTTCAGGTTGAACAAAAGAACACACCTGATTTGGTTGCATCTGCGTGCGCTGCTTCATTCAAATGATCAAAGCAATACTGGGCGCACATATGGAATGGATTGGATGCATTTGGGCACCTTGGATCTACCTTCCAATTTTGAATCACGGCAACATCCTTTCCCCCTGCAGTGACAACCAATATCGGTTGGTACTTGGTAGCGCCAAGTTGAAAGCACCAAAAGAGAACTGAAAACTAAAAATCTTTATGTAGAATGCATGCATGCAAATGCAGAAGGGGGGAAAAAAGTCCATCTCAAACTGATGCGAGCGTGTAAATTTGGTCATTCATGAATGTCTCGTTTGAGTACCACCAGAAATGTCAACAGGTTAGGAGGGTTATTCATACCACTGACCATACCATTGCAATGCCATGAACTAATTAATGCATTGGTATCTACGAGTATATCAAAGAGTTAGCCCATCAGTTCGCAACACACCTTTCCTGCGTGGGGATGGGGACGGGGACGGGGATGGGGATTTCATTCTGGTTCCCTTCTGCTGCTCCACCTGCTGCATCTTTGCGGCACAATACTCGCCACATTCATGGAACGGATTGGCGGCATTTGGACACTTTGGATCCACCTTCCTGCTGGCCCCCGACTTTACGCTACCCTCTGTCACAATCAACAGCCAAAGAAACATAACAATTATTTTTGCAATAGACCAGAAAACAGCTCCGGAGGCCATCATCTCACGCTACCATTGCAGGTGCCAGGTGATGAAGCAACAAACCTTCGGAGGACGACGATGAGCGGCGAGAGTGACGGGAGAAGATGGATAGGGGCGACTTCCCACCTTCAGACGACCGGCCGGCCACGGCCATCTTTGCGAGGCAATGATCGGTGCAGACATGGAACGGGTTGGGCGCGTTCGGGCACCGGGGGTCCACCTTTTTGCCTTCGCCATCAGAACCTTCGCGCACTGCAACGTGCACAAAGATTGAATTATTCCTTAGCGACGTGCCTAAAGATCGAATTTTGTTCGCGGAATTGCTGCGACGAAGCTAGGAATCGAGGGGGGAAATGAGGGAAATGAAGAGGAACTCACGGAAGACGTAGAGGGGGAGGCCCCCGGAGCCGCCGCTCTTGTCGCGGCGGCGCGGTTTGGGGTGCAGGTCCCCGTCGCTGTGAGCGCTCCCGTTCGCCGCAGTGTGGCCCGGCGACGGCAGAGGCATCTTGGCCGGGCTTCGGGGGACGGGGACGGGGCAGTACTCGGCGCAGCGGTGGAAGGGGTTGTCGGCGTTGGGGCAATTCGGGTTGACAGCCCTCCACTGCTCCCCTCCTCCGGCCTCCTCATACCTCGCCGGAGTCCTGGCGCCCCTCGTCCTGTCGCCCACGTCCTCCGACTCGACGATCCTGTCGCCCACATCCTCCGACTCGACGATCCTGTCGCCTTCGTCCTCCGAGTCAGCGGCGGCGGCGGCAACAGCCCGTTCCGCACGGTGGCCGTTCGCGGTCCCGTTCATCACCGCCTTGCCCCGCCCCGGCGGCGGCGGCGGAGGCGACTTGGCCGCGACTCGAGGGGGCGGGACGGGGCAGTACTCTGCGCAGCGGTGGAAGGGGTTGGCCGCGTTGGGGCAGTCCGGATTGACCCCCTGCAGCTGCCCCCCTCCTCCAACTCCGACCTCATCCATCGCCGGCGGCTTCAGGCTCCTCCGAGTCAGCCGCAGCAACAGTAACCCACGGAGTCTAAGTTGACTCGCAACTCGCAGGAATTTGCAGAGACCCGAAGAGAAGAAGATGGGGTGCGACACGGGGAGGCGGATCGGTGGTGGAGAGACGAGGGAGGTGCGCAGGGAAATTGGGGGTGGGCGAGCTGGGAAACGAAGAAATGGAGGGGAAGAAGCTTTTGGTCCAAACTCCAAAGTCGTAGCGGCGATTAGTGGCAGCCAAGCCAAGCGCGCGGTCCAATCTGATGGGTGCTTCCGCGTCCATTTCCATCTCCTCCGCTTTTCGACTTTCAGTTTGTTTTCTTGCACTTGTACTGCCAAATGTACACATTGACTAATGCAAGAACCAGAGATTTCGTTGCTAGGCACCCGTGTCCTCCTGATAGAGCTACTGATCTACATTCTTCTCAGCCTGTTCGCCTGACTGCTTTGTAACAGCTGCTTTACAGTAGCTACAGTTTTTCAGTTATTTCTTCAACAGTTGCTACAGTGTTCACAGTTATTTTTTCAGCAGCCGCAGCTGCAGCGCAGCCTGCCGAAAAGGTTTCTGTCTCTGTTTTTTAAAAGATCAAATGAGCTTTATCTCTTCGCAAAAAAAGAACTTTATCTGTCTGTCGACTGGGGAACTGAACAGGATCGAACTTACAACGTCCAAGCAACGGGAACCAAAAGAATAAAATAAAAACTTTGGAAACATATTATGTACCTTGTATTTCAATAGAAATGTTCGATTAGAAGCACTGACAGACTTGAACACCGATATAGCAGGGGCCAATGGAAACTTACTGCTTTTAATGCTTTTATTAGTGCAAATGACCAAATAATTAGTATTTTTTATTAGTTTAAATAGCTAATTCACTAGTGTTCATAAAGCTTTTGTTAAATAGCTGGGGGCCAAGGCCTATTTTAGTCTTAGAAAGCTCGTCATTGATTATAGAAGGTTTCCGGTGAAATTATAATCCCTTTTGAGTTTAGGGTGGCCTGCAAAATAGTGAAAATGTATGTTCTTCGTACGGTAAAAAATACATCACTGACCATCGTCACTGGTGAAGGTAAAGATGGTTTTATTTCTACATGATTCCCTCACTCGAGATCGATGGAGAAAGGGACATCTTCTCCCACAAACTCCGCATAAGCGAGGCGGAGTCGCCTCGTGGAAAATAGATGAAAATAGAAGAGAAAAAGAAACATGAAGAAAAACAGCTCATGATGTAAGGTTATGGTTGCACGGGAAAAGTCGTTGGTGCTCCACTTAGGTGGGAGCACTGCGTATATCCAGATGCGTGTGCTGTGTTCTGTGTGCTTGCAGCTTAAATGACCCTGTCACGTGTGTTCACTGCAACATGGTATGGCTGGAAGCTTCGATGGTGTTTGCAGAGGAATTGATTAGCGACCATTTGGACTAGCACCTGCCAGATAAAATACTCATTGATTCAGGCCCGATGTGATTTTTTATTTCTGCATTCCACGTTGTCGCGCAACGACTTGGACACCGGCTCGTGTCATAATGAAAAAAATGAAGAAAACATTACGGTGTCCGCACAAGGCAATACTATGGCGCAACGGTTGGTTTAGCCAGTGAGTTTAAACTGGCAAGAAATATTAGTTTTGAAAGACCAGTTAGCTGTCGGTGGCAAACTTTTGCGCAGAAAAGAATTTGCACGATTTTTGTTATATGGCATGTGCTAATTGTGGCAATATGACTTTTTTGAGGGGATTTGTGGCAATATGACTTGAAAAGAGAACTTTGTACAGCCCATTGATTACTGGGCTGTGCAAAATTCCAGAAGATGCTATTTGCACGTCATCTGGACGTGCTATTTGTACGTGCAGAAGACGAACGTGTGTTACATTTTTTTTTAATATATAAATGGAGGTATGAAGCAGTATGAACGAATGAGTACAAGACGCAAAAAAATAAAGTCAACGAGTTGGACATTCCAGGCACAAACGTCATCCCAGCCCAGCCCAGCCCACGTAGTATACATGAGTCGGCCCATCTAAGTTGTGAAGATTTTTGACCGCATCCACCTTGCCTCATAACTGAAATGTAAAATAGAGCAGAAACACGAACACCAGAATCGTAGAACCTAGTGTGTGCAATGCAAATACTAGATCAGGGAACGTGACTGTTGATGCATGGAGCAGAGACGAGTGACGGGGCAATCAGGCGGCAAAGTGGCTCATTAAGCCTGAAGAAATACCTGGAGGGGGTGTCCGATAGAAGTTTTCCAGCCTGCTTTGCTTCTGCTTCATCGATATATAGGGCTGTGGAAGTTGATATAGATGTTGTCCCTCTGTATTTCTTCGACGCAGGTCCATGCCTGGGTACCGCAACCTAGTGTGCAGATGATCCCGTTACCCAAGCAACGGAAGAGAAGAACTGACGGTCGGCCGCCACCGGGGTGTTTGTCGTGGCGACGGTAACAGGGATCGACCTCCAGTCCTCCACGACGGACAGCACCGGCAGGGTGCTCGCCGCCGTCTGTGTGAGTCTGATGTCGTACGCGGTGAGATTGTTCGTCGTCATAGACCTGGCGAGGAAGATGCGGCCGTACGGGACGGTCTCGCCGACGAAAGGCAGGTTCTTGTGGCGATCCACGAGGTGCCATTCCTCTGCAAGCGTGTCAAACGCCGCGGTGCCCGCGTCTCGCTCCGCCCTAGGATCTCTGAGTGTGGAGAGTAGCAGGCAGCGGCCGACGACGGCGTAGGACTCGAGCTGGCCCCCGTCAACCCGTGACCAACACGTACTCCCTTATGATGGGGTCCCAGGGCGGAGTTGGCATGGAGCGCCATGCGCAATCGGTGAGCCGGCCGAAACGCAGGAGGCGCAGGAGAGGCCTCCCTTCCATCAGCAACCATTGAAGGCCCAGAATACCATCAACAGAGCCCATGCTTGCACCGTACGGCCCGCCTGGGCAAAGGTGTGTGTGAAACGGGGAAAACGTAGTTGATGGCAACATCACGAAGCAACGGAATCGCATCTTCTCCACACAAGGACAGACTTGATAATATAATCTACTGCCATAATTGGTGCCCTGCCCCGCTGGATCCAGTGATTTCCCACCACCATTCACGGTGAAATCGTATCGCCGTCTGATCCGATCGCCTTCCTGTGCGTGTCCTGGTACTTACGCAGAAGAGTTCCATGACGGCCAACCAGAGCAGAGCAGCCTGTTTCACGGCCGCGGTCAGCCACCACCGGAGAAGGCGCGCGGTGCCCGGCCGACCCGGGCTCGGCTCCCACCTTTTTTTTTTTGATCAAGGCTCCCACCTTTTAATGCCGCAACGGTCAAAAGCTCAGGCGGGTAGGCATCCGATGCTGGCCCACGCCGACATCCTGGCACCCACCACCACGCGCCGGACGTGACAAAACGCTCCGTCGCGCTCGCTCGCCCAGTAGCGTGGCGTCACCGACTCCCGGCCCCAACCACCGGCCCCCGCGCCGAGCTTCACTCGTGCACTAGCTCACTCTTCCAGCTGATTTCTTCCCCCTTCTCGATCGGCGGCCTCCGCCTCCTGATCCCCGCCTCCCCCAACCCAACCGGCGCCGCCCGGCATGGCGTACTCCGGGCTTGGCGGCGGCGCGAAGCTGTCCGCCGTGGACGCCATCCTCGCCGAGGCCGCCGACCTGGTTGCGCTCGAGCAGATCGCCAAGCTCAACACCGCCCACCTCGCCGACGACTCCGCCCTCCCCTCCAGCCTCGAGTCCCGCTTCCGCAAGCTGAAGTCCCTCCCCGCCGCGGCCCCAGCCCCCGTCAAGACCCTCGCCCGCAGCGCCACAGAGCCGCTCGCGAGCCCCCGTCAAGACCAGCCGCAGCCGAACCCTACTACTACACCTCCTCAGCAGCCGATCCAGGCCCCGGCCCCGGCAGTCCGAGAGGAACAACAGCCGGGACAAGATGCGGCCAGGAGTGAGGAGAACTCTTCGCCGCAGCATGTTCGTCCTCCGGTCGGCGCCGTCCACGCGGTTCACGACGACGACGACGACGAGGACCTGGAGCGGCTGTTCGGGTCATCAGGCCGGCGTGGCCGCCCGACGCTGCGGGAGCGGAACAGGGGGAGGGACGACGACGGCGATTCCACATCGCCGCCGCCGCCGCGGCAGGCGTGCTGCTTCGGCTTCTCCCCGAAGAAGCCCCTGCAGAGGACGCCGACCAAGAGCAAGAAGGTCCACGGGTCCGCACGGGGAGGCGCGGGGCGCGACGTCCTCGGCGTCGACGCCGACGAGTGGGGCGACGAGAACAGGCGGATGGTCACCGAGCTCAAGGAGCAGCAGCGCAAGCTCAAGATGGCGCTCGAGGAGCAGGTGAAGGTCAGCAGGGAGACCGCCAAGATGGCGCGCTGGGTCAAGCAGGCGTCCGCGCGCATGACACACACCGCTGCCATTGACGACCTGCTCAGTGACTGCGAGGACGACGACGAGTTCAAGTGATCAAGATCGTTGCTTTGCGCCTGTCTTCTTCCAGAGCAAGCGGCCGCGGTATCAGTGGTTTCATTTTCTTGGTCACAATCTAGCAAATGTTTACGCGACAATCTACAAGAGTTAGCATATATGAGTCAAGTCTCTAGAGGAATCGAAGTTTATGTATTAGTCTATTAGATGAAGAAATATGAATGAACGGAGAATGTTAAGGAAGCTATATGAGTCATATACTAGGAATGAACAAATTATACTACTGTGAAATTATTTGATCTTTTTGAGCCATGAACGAAGCTCATAAGTAAATTCAATAGCAACAGTGCACAATTGGGTGCAAAATTAATTTTGGTGACCAAAGTAGCATCAATCATTCTTAATTAGCAATTATAATATTAATTGTCCATTAGATGTTGCCCTGAATCCATACAGAATTTAAGCGGTATGGAATGAAGCAGAGCAAAGAAAATAACATACGTGTCTACACTCTGCAACATGGCGGCAGATTACATAAGCTATCTTGTTCTTGTAGTTTGGTGAATGTGAATCCAGTGGCATACAAGTCAATACTTGGCACACCTAAAATTTTCTGCAGTTATTCATCACACTAAGATGACTCAGAAAGAAAGCAACATACGGGATTCCCACAATGTTGATGTACTTCATCTGCAGAGGTCTCTATCCTTCTCAATATTCATGACTTGTAAACTTTCACTTTCTGATCCTTTCTTTTGAATCTTTATAAGCCCGATAGTCTTGCATTCGACATAACCTTGACTACGACATCTGCACTCAAGTACAAAAACAAAAGGATGACACTTTATCCACAGTTGCATCAGCAAAATGAACAAAAGTAAATAACTAATGTTTGATTATCTGACTAAGCTCGTATCCCCGCCGTGAAAATCGTACCTTTTTCACCCACTGTGCAACCTAACATATTCTCGACTCCAGGGTCCAGGCTTCAGCAAACCCAGTTTTTGCTGTCGAAAAATCATCGTCCCAATCTGTTGCAGTCTCAACATTGACGAAAATACCAGAGAATTATCATCTGGACTGTATGGGAACTTTCAATGTGCATGCCATTGTTAGCAAACTCAGTTTCTGCCGTCGACAAATCATCGTCCCACTCTTTTGCAGTCTCAAGATTGACGAAAATACCAGAGAATTATCATCTGGACTGTATGGGAACTTTCAATCTGCATGCCATTGTTGGACATTCCTTTAAATGTGCATGACGACTGTTTGGCATTATGCAATTAAAATGTAGATAAACAAAACAGATATGCGGCCGATAAATCATATCATTATGCCTTCAAACTTGGAATGGAGATGAACATGGGCATATGATAAGAAGAAATTTACATATAATGTTATGTCTCACAGAAGTTAAGGCCCAAGCTTTTGTATTCTAAATCTCTAATAAAATATACGGTCAATTTTTTTCATCGAATTGAAAGGAAGACGGTCGAAACGCGTGCTCCAAACAACTTTAATGCAAGAAGATACACCATCTTACAGTGTTGTGAGAACAGAAAAGGTGGTGAAGCATCTACAAGCAAATTATGGTCTAAATGCAATCAACTACCTTGTTTTTTGCTGTCAACAGAGTCATCCATCATCCCTGTGGAAGCAAAAGGGGAGATGGGTTCCTTGAAGCTACGATTATTGATCTGAGCCACTTCAGAATCACATGGCGTTCCAAATTCAAAAGATACCTGTCAAAGCAAGCTGCATGATTCAGTGCATCCTTAAAATGCAACCTGTCAACTGCAAATGAAATACTCACATCCTCTTTGTTCCAGTATAACAGAGGAGTCATGTAACATTTCTCTGGCTTTTCTATCCGGAGTGCATCCAGCGCATTCCATTTCCTTATACACTTTAGGGACCTATTCAAGGCAGAAGCAATGTTTTTTCAAACTTGTCTGACTAATTAGAGACAGAGAATCTATGAATGTTCCGACATTCCAATGGCATCAGATAATTCATGTTGTACCATCCTTATCGAGACAATCAGATTGGAATGGCTAATATCACAGGCTGAAAGTAAGAACTTTTCATAGTCTTTATTAACAATTAAGATTGGTTCTTGCAACCATGCAGATATTTGACCTGGTGAAAATAGAATACAGTTGGCAAACCAAACCTCTTCAAATTTTTTTGCTCTCATGAATGCTTTCATAAGTGTAGTGTATGTCACAACATCCGGGCTCATACCCTGAAATAAAGAAGCACGGATAAGATATAACCACAATCATGGAACTCAAATAAGAATACACAAAAGGAAACTCTCTGTATGGTCTATATCTTTTCTAAAGAAATACATACACTATCTTTTATATGATGGAATACTGCTAGTGCCTCCAAATGCCTTCCAGCAGTACCAAAAGCGTTGATTAACAAATTCAGCATAACAAGATTCGGTTCAATTCCTTCTTGCTCCATCAATTGAAGTACACTAACAGTTTGTTCACAAAAACCCTGAAAAGAAATAGTGTAACAACTTGTGTAAGAAGCCAATATGGTGAAACGAGTGATGAGCATCTGTACAGGGCCAGGTAGCGATAATTTTCTGATAAATTAAGCTCGGTATTTTCCCGTAAAGGAAAAGGTACCTACACTAACAAATGCAGAAATTAATTCAAGACAGCAGTAACCTAATGCGGAGAGTGATTCTCCATTTACATGCATGTAACAGAAATTGGAAGATCAAATCACAAATGACAACATAATGAAGAATCCTGGTTCAGCTAAAATGTTCAACCAGATGGAATTTTTTTTTTTAAAGTCATCTCACTATGTTCATGATATTGTTTGTCAGGGTACTTTATTTTGTTTCTCAAAGCTTTCAGATATGGCAATGTACATTAATATCAGTCTTGAAAGTTAAGTAGTATTTCTCAAAAAGCAACAATAGTATTCAAAACTACCATCCCGTACGGCAAAGTTATTTCATCCATGATCAAAGTTAAACTAACCTGCTGAGCATAAGCGTTGGCCAGGACGCAAAAGATGCTGGGTGTAAGCTGCATATTTTCAGATTTAAGAGCAGCTATACACTCACGTGCATCACGAAAATGGCCATACTGCCCGTAGATGTCAACCAATACCGCATAGATAGCACCACTCTCCTTGAGGCCTCGATTCCTCATGCCATCAAACAGCTTCTTGATCTCGTCCCACTTCCCCTGCTCCCCCAACCGGCCGATGATCATAACAAAGATCTTTGGGTCTGGGTACATCCCTTCCTCCTGCATTGCGGTGAAGAATCGCAGAGCACGTTTCATGTTCCCCACTCGGCAATGCCATCGAATCAAAGCATTCCAAGTCGTAATATCCGGCTTGATCCCTTCTGCTCGCATTTTGTCGAACAGCCTGCGTGCATCCGCCAACTGCCCATACTTGCCGAATGTATCGATTAAGCCGTTGTAAATCCTAACATCGAGCTCCACCCCGAGCTCCTGCATCTCCATGATGAGGTCGGTGGCCTTCTTCCACATGCCATTGTCACGGTAGAGCCGCACCAGCATGCTGTACCCGGCGGTGTCGAGACTGATCCCGCGGCGCTTCATCTCGCCGAGAACCCACCAGGAGTCCTCGAGCCGTCCCGCCCGCGCGTACGCGTCCAGCAGGAGCATGTAGGTTCGCCGGTTCCGCGCGACGCCGTCGTCGGCCATCTGGAGGAGAAGGCGGTCGGTGAGGCGGAGGTGGGCCCTGGCGAGCAACCCCTCGAGGAGCGCGTTGTAATGCGCGGCGTCCGGACGCGGGCCGAGGCGGCGCATCTCGAGGAGGAGCGCCTCGGCCTCGAGCGTGCGGCCGGCGCGGCCGAGCGCGCGGATGAGGCGCGCGTACGCGGCGGCGCTGGGCCGCGTCCCGGTTGCCTGCATGTCCGCGAGGAGGTCGAGGGAGCGGGACAGGTCGGAACCGGCGTGGAACTGGATGTCGCGGTCGTATGACTCCCATGGCCGCTCCTGGTGCGGGTCCGCGGCTGTCGAGCAGCAGCAGACCACGGAAATGGCGACACGGAGACCGCGGCGGTGGCGTCGATGGAGAGTTCGAGGAGGGAGGGGTGGTAGCTGGAGGGGCGGCGGCATATGGCGGCGAACGAGGTAGTAGGCGTCCATGGCGCGCGCGCTCACTCGCTGTGGTTGGGATTTGCCGGAGGTGGGAGCGGAGTGGGTGGAGAACGCGACAACTACGAACCAAGGCTGAAAACGTACTTCATTTGTTACTGTTTATCGGTTCCATTGTACTACCCTGATATCTACGGAGTCGTTCACCTGTGCTTACAATTCCTTCTCAGTATGATGCGTGAACTGTAGCTCAGATTGGAGGTATCTGAAAGCCATAAAATACATTGGATTTCGGAAGTAAAACATCTCAGTACTGCAAAACTACTCTATTCAACTATCAAATTGAGCCTTTGTGTGGTCAGGTTTCAGGCTGATAGCTGAATCCAAAGGGAATCACTTCAGATTTTGATCTGCAAAAAGGGAGAATTTAGTCCCCCTCGTCTCCTAGGAGAGCTGAAATTTCGGCAAGCAAAGAACATGCTTGAAGTGCTGAAAGATACAGAAAAAATAATTAGCATAAGATTTCTAAACTGGCTTAATGAATGACCAGCTTCAGCGCCCGTCTAAATCAACACACTCACGATGACGCAGAGGCGACGCCATTCAAGCAGCAATTAGAAAGCAGCAGGTTTATACGATTTAAAACTATTTAATGGGTAGGTTAGACCCAAATGGTCAAAGATCCGACAAATTTCCACCCACCCAGATACTTGGTTTTCTTTTTTTTCAAGAAAACTTAACAACCAAATGCACGTATATGTCCACGTCAGTAGTCAATACTAGTCCTTTTTGCAAACGTGCAGAAGGTGCGGTGTACAAGTCAGTCAATCGTCACGCAGAGGTGCACCTTGGCAACGGTTTCTTGACTAACACGGGTCAGGTTTCAAATTGAAGAAATGTGCAGATAGAGACGCCCGCAGGCTGAGCCAACAACAATTGTGCATGGGCTCTTGGAATGCACTTGATGCTGAAAATGTCGAGTCATAACATTTTATTTGTGCAGTGTCAGATTCCAAACCGGCCACCCACCTTCCGAATGCTGACCGCTGAGAAGGATCCGGCACAGTTTTAAATCACTCACTACTCACTACCGTGTTCAGGAAAAAAAAACTACGGTTGATTCAGCTCACTTAACTAATCCAACCGGTACTGCTGAGTGTGCAATTTTGCATCGTGTTCCAATAGCACTCCAGTCCACAGTCCACAGCCACAATATTTTAAAACAAGCTGAGACGAATAGACGATGGATTAGGCGCAATAACTCCACATTGACAGTCTTTCTCTATAAGCACATCCGAGTGCTACGTATTTGTCAATTTAAAAGGACGTTGTACTTACTGCTTGTCTTCCTATACACTAGCTAGCTGTCAACATGCCTAAAAATAGTTAGACAGGCACGGCTGACGGAGATACATGGCCGTATTAGAAAGAAACAGGGTTAGAACGACACGAATGAATTGAAGGTGCAAATTCTCCGGTGTGGCGCCGTTTAGAGAGGAGTTGGTGCACCAACCTGCCTGCCCCTAATCATATGCATGCATGAACCCGTGTCTCTCCTCGTCCACCGAGTCAGCAAGAAAAAACCATCCACACAACGATATGACGTTAATCACCGCGCGCGACACAAAAGCCATGCAGACATCTAGTGTTGGATCAGGTGACGATCCGTCCATCGATCCTTTCACGATAATGGCACAGATGAAAGAACGCAACAAAATCGCTGGTCGATCATGTAGACGACGGTTCAAAAAGGACACCAAGCGACGTGTCGTCGGTGTTTCTGTTTCGACGCAGGAACTGAAGAGCTAAATGAGACTTTGTTGATGCTAAGACGATAATGGCACAACCACCAATCAATCTTATCTTATCCTCGACGCTTTTGTATTCGAGCGCGGTAAAATAAAGTATAAACACGAAAGTTTCCGTTAATATAATTTGCACGCACTATCTGACTTCCTCGATCGAGTCGAGCGGGCCTGAATGAATATGACGTGCCCACGGCGTGACAGGAGTACCGCCGGCCAATAAATTGCCGTGGAAAGTTACCGGAAACAAATAGGAGTAATCAGACGTGGAAGCGCAACGTTCTTTCATCCAATGCACGTAGCTCTCAAATTCCCTGCAAACGAATCCACGCGTCAAAAGGACTCTGATTTGCACATCTGAACCGAACACAGAATCCCCGGTAATCAACGGCCACCAACCCCCACTACTTACTGGTGATGGAGTGGCGATCGAGTGCTGCGCCAGTTTTGCCTCTCGTCCCTTTTTGTTCTGAAAAGAAAATATTAGTAGTACTACTCTGCAGCTCGCACAAACTTGGCATGAATGTTGGATGAAGAAAGGTGGTGGTGCGCGCCGATGTGAACGAGAAAAGTAGAAGCACGTAAAAGGCGGTGCCTGGTCGGGCCTCTGCCATTGCTGACTTGGCCAAGTCTCGGAATCGCATTCGTGCGCGTGCGCAGTCTTCCGTCGTCGTCGTCTCCCAAATTTCGTTCGTTATCCCAGAGAAATGGCCAATCCAGTTATCCCCGCCACCGAATGGTTTTGGATGCACCTACCTACTACTGCCACGCTGGCAGCGTAGACTTTCGCTGACCATATGGCGCACCAACCCCCGGCGTTCCGTTCGTTCAACCTCGCTTTCCCGCGCGCGCTATAAAACCAACCAAAAAACTCAACTCCACCACTGCATCCAGCAGCAGCACCACTGCCAAAGACCACCTCATCAGTACGTCTGACACGTACTGACCATCATCCATGGCGTCGACGACGACACTGCCGCCGTTCACGGTGCGTCGAGGTGAGCCGGTGCTGGTGGTGCCGGCGGAACCGACGCCGCGGGAGACGAAGCCGCTGTCAGATCTTGACGACGGGGAGGGCATGCGGTTCTACAGCTCGGGCATCCACCTGTACCGGCACAACCCGGCCAAGGCGGGGCAGGACCCGGCCAAGGTCATCCGCGAGGCGCTGGCCCGGGCGCTGGTCCCGTACTACCCGCTCGCCGGCCGCCTCCGCGAGGAGGAAGGGCGGAAGCTGGTGCTGGAGTGCGGCGCGCAGGGCGTGATGTTCGCGGAGGCCGACGCCGACCTGACCGCCGACGACTTCGGCGACGTGCAGAGCCCGCCGTTCCCGTGCTTCGAGCAGTTCATCCTCGAGAGCACCACCATCGCCGGCGTGGAGCCCGTGATCGACCGCCCCCTGCTCTACATCCAGGTGACGCGCCTCGCATGCGGGGGCTTCGTCTTCGGCCAGCGCTTCTGCCACTGCGCCGTGGACGCGCCGGGCGGCATGCAGTTCGAGAAGGCCATCTGCGAGCTGGCGTGCGGCGCCGACGCGCCCTCGGTGGCGCCGGCGTGGGGCAGGGAGATGTTCATGGCGCGCCGCCCCCCGCGCCCGTCGTACCCGCACCTCGAGTACCGCGAGCCGGCGGGCGGGGCCGACCGGATGCTCTCCACGCCGCCCGCCGACATGGCGCGCGTCCCCTTCTTCTTCGGGCCCCGCGAGATCGCCGGCCTGCGCCAGCGCGCGCCGCCGCAGATGCGGTGCTCCCGGTTCGAGCTCGTGGCGGCCGCCATCTGGCGCAGCCGCACGGCCGCGCTCGGGTACGGGGCCGACGAGGAGGTGCGCCTCTCCTTCATCGTCAACGCGCGCGGCCGACCCGACATCCCGCTCCCCGAGGGCTTCTACGGGAACGCCTTCGCCTACTCCGTCGCCGCGACCACCGCCGGCGAGCTCTGCGGCAAGGACCTCGGCTACGCGCTGGAGCTCGTGAAGAAGGCCAAGTCGGCGGTCACCTACGACTACCTGCAGTCGGTGGCAGACCTCATGGTGCTCGAGGGCCGCCCGCTCTTCGCGCTCTCGCGGACGTACATCGTGTCGGACATCAGCCACGCCGGGTTCAAGAGCATCGACTTTGGATGGGGCGAGGCCGTATACGGCGGGCCGGCCAAGGGCGGCGAAGGCCCGCTCCTCGGCGTCACCAACTACTTCTCGCGGGCCAAGAACGGCAAGGGAGAGGAGGGCACCGTGGTGCCCATCTGCCTGCCCAGGGACGCCATGGACAAGTTCCAGCTCGAGGTTGAAAGCCTCACTGCCGAGCTCTAAAGTATAGAGTGGTATCTGCATGGCCTATAAGTTAACAATAGCGCCTATTACATACGCACAACCAGTACACGAGAAATGCGTCGTGTTTATGTCATGCATTTGTTAGCTTGGTGCGATATATTTGCACAGGTGTGTGTGTTCTTAGTACAGAGTACAATATGTAAGGAAGGTGTTTGCAAGATCACGCCTCATGTGGATACCATGGCAATTAAACACAAATACTGAGCTAGTGAGATCAACTTTTCTTATGACGTCATATACTTAGTAGATGTTGTAACAAGGGGGAGCAAGTTCATTATGGTTTTTCAGCGACTCGGGACCAAACCCAACAAATTTGACTAAAATGACCCACTCCTCTTGTTTGGTTTAGAAGCTTGTTGTGGTGGTTGAAGCAAGCCACTCATCATTAGGAGAAAAGATTTTTTTTTTGAACTGATTAAAGATTGACAAGATAGGAAGCTTGCATAACGTGATCAATGGACACAACCAAAGTCCAAAGAAAACTACTGCTCAGCTGGCACCCGGCGAAGTTGACCATTTGACCTGACGATTCTTCAGCCCGCAACAACGCTGTCGCCGCCAATGGCCCTACACAGATGCGGCGATTTGGGATTGGTACCACTAGCAAAACTGCGCCGTCCGCCGCCTTTGCTGCTTTTCCTTTCTCACGGGATCCTTTTTTAACGAACTGTTGCCTTGCCACCGATTTTCATGTCAGGTGATATAAGTACTAGTACTACTGGTCATTGGTAATTGCGCGCGCAGTGGCAGAACGGCAGGTGTCTCAGTCTTTTGTATAGCCAAATTAAAGCACCCGTTTTTGCCAAAAGAGCCTGCACCAAGGCAATGTGTCGATCTAGATAAGATTCCTGGCTCCTCCATAGCAACAAAGCCAACAATGCAAGAAAACGGAACTTCAGTTGCAAGGTTTGCGACGGGCTGGGCACTAACGTTGTTGAAATGCAGCTCGAATCAACTAAACCAATGGCTGGTGCACGCGAGCGAGGGAAAGGCCATGGCATCAAGTCTTCCCTTTCTTCCATCCCAGTTTCCGACAGACAAAAGGGGCCCAGATCTGACGTGACTGTGATGATTTCCTTGATACTGATAGGCTACTAGGCTGAAGCTCTAAAGAAATGGAGTAAACAAGCACGAAGCACCTTGAGCGTGCAGGTTAGCTCCGAAAAGGAAGCTGGGGGAGAGAGCAAGGAATGAAGCAAGAAAGATACCAAACCCTTCCCCTCTCCTCCATGGCATTCGATCTCGTCTCCCCAACCTAAACCATCCTTCATTCTTTCCCCGGCCTGCAGCTTTCTTTACCTCCTCGATCAATGCCACCACTCCTCCAACCACTCTGATCCCGCCCATCGATCCCCGGCGCCCGGCATGGCCACGGAGCGAGGAGGTGGAGGAGGAGGAGGTCGGACTCATCATACGAGCAGCAGAGAGCAGCTGAGTGGCGGCGGGGAGACGTCGCGGATTCTGACGGGCGGGCGGCCGCGGCGGAGCTCGAGCGTGGTGTGGGCGGTGGTGATCCTGTGCACGCTGCTGGCCATCGGCGTGATCGTGACGGGCGCCACGGTGTTCGCCGTGTACCTGCTGTACAAGCCCAAGATGCCGTACCTGCTGGTCTCGGACGCGCGGCTGGTGTCGCTCGAGTACGACGGCTCCGGCACCATCCGGAACCTGGTGCTGTCGCTCACCATCCTCGCCGAGAACTCCAACTCCAAGGCCGACGCCTCCTTCTCCCACTTCGACCTCGCCGTGGGCTTCCGCGGCGCCGAGGTGGCGCTGCTCCGCGCCAGGCCATTCACCGTGGCGCGGCGGAGCAACGTGCCGCTGCCGTACCTGGTGCTGTCGTCGGGGCGGCAGCTGAACCCGGACGGGATGCAGTACATGGACGGCGCGCTCAAGGCCGGGGTGGTGCCGCTCGACCTCTTCGGCAAGGCGCGCACCACATGGAAGGTCGGCATCTTCGTCTCGCTCCGCTTCTGGACGCGCATCCACTGCAAGTTCCTCTTCTTCTACCCGGGCAACGGCACACACATGCCCATCGACTGCCGCTCAAAGTCGCCGTAGGGGACCCTGATTCACTCCGCCATTCATCATTCCTTCATTTCATACCACATACACAGCAGCGAAGATTGATACATACGCCAATACTTGTACAGTCAAATTACCCTACGTATAGCCCGCAGCGCACGAACGCACATTTGTAATCTGCAATTCATTTTTTCGTCCCTTCAATTGATTCGCTGTACCTGTACTGTACTTATCCATCGATATAGCGTACACTGTCAAGTGAATTACTTCAGCTCAATGCTGTTCGTTTCAATACTGATAAGCGGTGTCGGAGCACAGTACGAAGCATCATGTAATTTCTTCTGTGTTACCATGAACGGATGAGATTACCTCCATCCGATCCGAGTGAATCATCAGCTCTGTTTCTTCCTTCCTCTGTTTCTCGGACATTCAGGCGGCAGTCCGTTTTGGTAATTATTTGTCGTTGGACTGGGCTGAGATTATAACGCACCTGAGAGGCTGAGAGGGCTCCTCCATGTAACTGGACCGAGAAACAAGCCCAACATGTATCGAGAAACAAGCCCAACATTTATCGACACAAACCTGGGAGCTGGGCAGGCCGAAGCCCGGTCAATACATGTGTCGCGACTTGCGGCTCGTCGTGTTCTCGTTCCGGAGGGAGAGATCCGTGTGGCGCTGGGGAGTTCGCGGACGTGGACGGCCGAGGCGAGCCCAGATTGTCAATCATGCATCTCCCGCCGCGGAATTTATCTCCGTCGCCATCCGCCGTCCGGCCGACCGGGGGAGACGCACGGCGCGGCGCGGGGACAGGCAAAGTGGAAGCTTCCTTCCTCTCTCGCTGCCAGACCGCAACGCGACGACGACCCGTCGGTGTCAGGCGCGCCACTTGTGGCGCTCTTCCCCGCTGCCGTCTGCTACTTAACAACAACCAGCTCCGCGCGCGGCGGGAGTGAAGCAAAGCAGTATCAGCAAGAGCCACGGGAATGAAGCCCAGACCTTCCGGTTGCAGGACAGTTGCGGCGGCGGACGGTTTGGTGGGTGCGGCGTGCGGTGGGTGGGCGTGGCGGCCGAGGCCGCGCACCAGGTCCGAGGCATTCTCGCCCAAGTGCCCCCGCGCAGGGGCGGCGGCGGGCGAGGTGCATTCAGAGCACCACCACCGCCACATGCACGGGGTGTGGTTCCGGCAGGCGGGGCCGGCGTGCGGCGGGTGGGCGTGGAGGCCGAGGCCGCGTGCGAGGTGGGCGGCGGTCTCGCCCAAGTGCCCCCACGCCGCGGCGGCTGCGACGGGCGCGGTGCATTCAGAGCACCACCACCACCGCGTGCGCGAGGTGTCGTCCCGGCAGGCGGGGCTGCCCGGCACGGAATACGGATCGGAGCTGGAGGCGCGGATCGAGAAGTTCATCTACGCCTGCCGCTTCATGACATTCCTCGCCATCGGTGGCTTGCTTCTCGGCTCCGTCCCATGCTTCCTCAAGGTACCTGCCTGCCCTGCTTGCTTACTTGATTGGTTGTTCGCACTAGTGTTGTATCTCCTCCCAATTGGTGAACTTGACCCTGGGATTCTGCAGGGCTGCGTTTATGTGATGGACGCCTTCGTCGAGTACTACCTGCACGGTGGAGGAAAGGTCATCCTCCTCATGCTTGTTGAAGCCATTGGTAACCAAACTGACTCAAAACACATAATGCCACTTCCAAATCTCAATGAAGCATTTCAATTTCGTGTCATCAAAGTAGAACACAACCACGATATCATCACGACATTTGTACTAATGGCTTACTTGTTCCACCTGCAGACATGTTTCTCCTCGGAACGGTCATGATTGTCGTCGGGACAGGTCTGTACGAGCTGTTCGTCAGTAACATGGACATGTCTTATGGCTCCAACCTATTTGGCTTGTTCAGGCTTCCGGTTGGTTCCCTTGCTGCCTTGCACATTCTTCTCACTGATACTAGCTAGGCAGCAACCCATTGCAGTCAACTTCAGTTTCATGGTATCTCCGATTCTGCATGCAGGGACGGCCAAAGTGGTTGGTAATCGATTCGCTGAATGATCTTAAGACAAAGCTGGGACACGTCATTGTCATGCTTCTACTAGTTGGCATCTTTGAGAAGAGCTTGAGGGTGACCATTGCATCGTGCACTGACCTCTTTTGTTTCGCCGCATCGATTTTCCTCTCTTCAGGTTGCCTATACCTACTCTCCAGGCTCCAAACCAAAGGCGGGAGTCATGCTTGAAAAATAGG
The DNA here is from genome assembly GCA_012490785.1 of Eragrostis nindensis. Taxonomy (NCBI): domain Eukaryota; kingdom Viridiplantae; phylum Streptophyta; class Magnoliopsida; order Poales; family Poaceae; genus Eragrostis; species Eragrostis nindensis. Next base: position 271,113 of record JAAXCT010000132.1, on the reverse strand, counting down.
ACTTGTATTTCCTCTCTTCAGGTTGCCTATACCTACTCTCCAAGCTCCATACAACAAAAGGAGGGAGTCATGCCTGAAAAATAAGCCTTGTATATAAAAGATGTCTCTTCTGTTGCTGCGCAATGCCTTAGGTTATGTTTGTGCTGTCATAACATGTATATAGGTCTAGAGATGCAGTTTGGCACTCCACGGAGGAATAATGAGACAGTATTATCATGTATATGTAGCTCACTTCTTGATGGTATATGTAACCAGTTATCAATATTGTGACTTATGTGCAATGCTAGGTTAATAGTGTTGTCAGGATTTCTTTTGTCTGTAGTGTAAAGAATGCTTCTGAGTTATTCTGCAGTACTTTGCAATAGCAAAATTTAGTAGTTACTTAGCTTTAGATCACAATTGATTTAGTGACATCTTCAGTACTTCTGAGCTACATCTTCATCTCATTATTTAGTGACATATATTCGAAAGCAATTGATATTTCTGATATATAAACATTTTACTGCTTTTATTTACAAATGATTAGGCTGGTAACACATATTGTATCATGACCTTTCTGAAGTTGGTGGTTTGTGTGATATCGTAATGCTCCCACATCATTCCTCTTTGGTAAATAGTTAGACAACATGAGCCCCTGTTAGAACCTTACCAATATGACACTGATTTAGATAATATTTGAGAATGGATCTGATGATGTTTCCGCGTTGGATTTCTTTGGCAGCAGCTGGCATGTGAATAAACCGAAACAGATAATCTTAATGTGTTTGTAACCATCATTATGCACTAATTTGTAACCATGCAAGCCCGACTTAGTTTATGAGATAAATATAATAATCTGACAGAAAACTAACCTGATGCTGCAGTTTTGTGGGGAAGTGCTGAAGTTGATGCTTGTGTACTGTGACTTATATCTAACCAAGCGCCCACACATGTCAATATCTTTAGTGCCAGATGCTTGTATCTTAGGTATGTTTCTGATTGTACGTACTTACTTTAAACTCTTAGCGTCTGTTAATGATTTACCAATTGGACACCTGAAGACTGAGTTGTTTTTTTCTTTTTCCTAATATATGATTTGGTATTTAGCATTTACTTTTCCTAAAAAAGGTTTCGCTGAGGAATAAGACTGTCATGGCAGGACTGATGAAAACTTCCTTGCTTTATGAGGTCAAATTAATGGCACTTTTTCTCAGGGCGATTGAATTAAAGGACAGGAATAAATGTAGATTAGTTGCATTGTGCCACAAAGGATGATGGAACATCAAATAAACTATTTTGATGAGCTCTAGGCAACCAACGGGAAGGAAGGATCCCTCAGAGGAACAATTTTGGTGGCGCTTTGAACATTAGCTGGTGTGGGCTCTTTTCTTGAAGCAGTGAGGAGCAACAAAATTAGAAGCCCCAACTTGCTGTTGCTTTGTCCACCTGGCTTTCAAGCGCTCGCTTGAACTTGATTGGAACATACAAAGTATTGCACTTGGATATTTCAAGTTTGCAACTTGCATGCTTAATGAGGCTTTGATTGATATATTTAGTACATGATAACTTCATGCTACCAAGATGTGGACGGCAGAGTGTGAGCTGCTAAGTGAGTGCAAGCGGATCATCATGAAAAGTGATGCGCTGAGGAATTTCAAGTTTGCAACTTGCTATACTTATTAATGCGGCTACATGATATATTTAGTCCTTGTTAAATTGGTACTGCCAAAACGTGGGCCGTGCAGTGTTACTGCTAGTTTACAAGTAGATCTACTTGTGTGCTTAGTAGAGGAGCTGATTTTGTGGTACAAAGAAAAAGAAAGAGAAAACTAAAGAAAGAAAGGAAAATTAAAAGGGAAGAAGAAAGAAAGAAAGTAATGTGGAAAAAGAAAGAAAGATTATTCATAATGAAAATGATCACTGCATGTACTAGTGAAAAAGAAAGAAAATTATTCACGAATTGCTAGTTCGATGATGTACTAGTGAAAACTTCAAGATAATCATGCTTGTTAGACGGTTGAATTATATGTACTGTCATGCTATCCCTGATTTCACCCGAAATCGAGGCATATTCCCATGTCATTAATTTTTCATTGTAGATCACACTGCGTAGAGTATATATTCGGGCAGGTGAAACTTAGATGTTCCTTAGAATAAAACCGGATTAGGAAAAGGTGTTCCCTTTGGTGTAGGATTTGTAAAAAAAAAACCCAAGATACTGAGACATCCAAATCCTAAACTATTGGCTGGGGATTTCTGTGGTCCTCCCATTACTGGACTCCTTTAAAAGTACAACTTTTTAACTAAATTAGTGATACCATCTGCATATATAAAGAAGGGAGCTGGCTCAATAGGCGAGCCATCTTAGCTGCGAGTAACTTGTGTACTGGGTTCTCATCCTCCTCTTCCCATTCTTCCAATCTTGCTACCATCACCTTATTCCTTGTAAACTTCATGGCGATTTCATATAAAAGCATTGCCATGTTCATGTTGCTGCTCAGTGCTATATTCTTCGCGCAGCTGACCATCCCAAGTCATGCAAGGAAGCTGGAAGTGAGGGCACCTATCATCGGTGTGCATCGTTCATCCGCTGGAAGGAGTGTTCTTCAGGTGCCTTCTATGCAGACTGATTCAACCACTCCAGGTCATAGCCCCAGCATTGGCCATAACAGTCCTCCAAATTGAAATGATCTGCTGCTCGCTACATACTGCCGTCCTTATCTGAGATTTTGTATCGCAGTATACGAAACCTCTGTGGTGTTTTCACTTGCTTTTATGTGATTGTTGGAAGTTAAAAGGCATAAGGCATGAGATGGAGGCTGGCAAATATTTTTTTTCTTCCTTTTAAATTTACCGCCAGTATAACTTGAGCATACATGCCTACATGCTTTATTTTGTCACTCTAGTATGAAGAACTTTTGCTCAATGTTGTCTCTGAGGAGCTGTACGGACCTGTAGGCTGTAGAGCGTTTGAAATTCTTATATTGTTGTAAACATGAGTTCTATTGTGACCTGAGCTTGTTCAAAAATTTTCTATACGATGATGCGAATGGGAAGGTATGTGAGCGAGTGACACCTTGATTTTCCACATTGTGTCATAGTTGGAACAGCTCTACATGAATGTATTTGAATGTTGATCCATACCTCTGTATCGTTTGTTTGGGTAAATATCAAATTCATGTTATTCCTCCCTTTTGCAAAAAAAAAGAAGAAGAAGAAGAAAAAAATTCGTGTTATTCCAACAGGAAAATACCCGGCATAATTTATAGTTCCATACTTTTATTTATTATTAATTCACAGCAGTTATTAGAGCTGTTAATAGTCAGCATGCCTTTTCCTGACCTATGCTATTGGTGTCGGCGTTCTTTTGCATCTGACTGCACATTCAGCTCAGAGCGAGCTGCTTATATTTGCTCAACGATCTTGCTGTACTGACTACTGAGCCCGAAAAGGAGAAGAATAAGGTTGCATTTGCACACCCTTTTTCTGAGACTGATGGAAGGAGATTGCTACTTCCAGTCCACAATTATTTTGTCCTATAATTCGTGAGGTGCAATTTTTTAAGACCTTGATGATTCATTTATTACAAACAGCTACACTTCAATTTCATCACATGAAAGTAAAACTAAGAAACCTTGTCGTTAAAAAAACACTTCATGTTCAGTATAATTACAAAAAGAAATTAGCAAAGATTTTCATCAAAGACCCTATCGATTTGCTAGACGACAAGCAATGAGACTGGAGAATCGATGTTCGGATGCCGTTAGCGGTCGACGATGGTCCGTCCCGCGATGGAACATGTATGGGGGCCAAAGCATGGAGTCGGAGTAGTACGATGATGTTAAAATATGAAGGCAGCTTGGGTAGCATACACCAGTGATCACTTGGTCCCAGCTGGCAAACTAATCACACCATCCTAGGAAGCACTGCATTCACGTTAATGCGTCGCTCCTTTTGAAAAGGAAACCTAGTTGTTTCTAAGAATTGACCTGCAATAAGTAGTGACTGAGAAAAGATATCTCCGAGTTAAGGCATGTGTGAGTTGTGATAGGTTATTTTTAACACATCTCCTTTGAACATCAACTTTTGTAGACCGGTATCTAGGAATCTCCTTTTACTGTCTTCAGCATCGTATGCTACTTTTCAAAAAAAAAAATGTTGCATAGAAATATGCAGCTTTTGTTTGGCAGAGTTAGTGTTCAAATGTCCTAACCTGACGATAAAAAATGAGAATGGCCATCTTGAGCTCATGAGAACATAATGAGAAAAGTTGACTCAGGTTTTGTGTCTCTCTATGCAGTTGGCTTTGGATAGTTAACTCCTATATAAATTACTACAATGATTTAGACAACCTAGGTTCGACTCCTCCCTTCTACGTATAAGGGCATATTACTGGAGGGAATGTCTCTGCCTTCAATGGCATTTTATATAAGTTACTGTAAGAATAAACCAACACAACATGGCTCCCTATTTTTATAATCATTACAATATGTCTTTGCCTGATAAATGATGAAGCCCGCCATGAGATCACTAGAGCGCATGAAATCAAACTAATTTTATATTTCGATTGGTGTCGTATGAGTCACAATCTTTTCTTAGAGAAGTACTATACACTGACATAATTATCATATCGTCAAGGTTACTTGAACCTCAAAGAATAGGTACCGTGCAACGCCCACAGAATGTATGTTTGATTTACGTACACCTGTAGAATCAACTTCACCTTTTCTCAGCTAATAATAAGGGTTGTGCTTTCAAGTGCTTTAATCTAGTTTACCGACGATCCCAATCTGCAACGAACACGTTTTCACCGTCGTCCGCCAGCTGTTGGTGAGTGACGAATTCAGTTCAAACCGTCAAAAACCGCATAGCATCTGCATTCAGTGCGAATGCCTCAATCCATCGCCTTTACAACAAGGGGAACCTCGTGGTTTCCAAATCTTGACCGGCAGCAGCAAGTGCCTGACAAAGTTATTTCCTAATTGTGGCATGAGGCTAAGAGGTGATATATTTTTTTTCTGCAAGTGTGTGAAGTAATCACCACTAACTTTGCATTCAGAAATATATATAGTACATGCATGCTAGTGTGGCAACAAAGTTGACCGGCTTGCTGTCTCTTGTGTGTAAAGCCGCTTTTTTCTGCACATCTTAATTTATGCATGTTGAACTACGATAGGCTCGAGCAGCTCATCAAGTAAGTACAGTACAAGTTACAAGATATTCTCTTCATTTTAAAAAAGTTTTTGTTTTGGAATGAGAGTGCCGTAAAATCTTTGTCACCTGCCATGTCTTTTTTGATAATGCAAGAATAGTTAGTTGTGATTAATAGGGCGGTGGTGGATTTTGTTAAGTACAAAGGAACTCTAAAAAAGAATGTTTAGATTTCTGTTCGTAATTAATACACATATAAGTAACGAAGAATGGAAGGAATAGCAATACTATCTTGGTACCTGGTGTAATCTCTCGGTTTATTTCCTGTACTTATATCATATACTGACAAGTGACAACTACATGAGAGATCTTAAACTTGAAAAAGATTCAGATATTTACCTTGATCGATGACACCTGAAAATAGATGTTCAGCTTGCATCACCAGTTGTGGGCTATCTTGTCCACCAGTTTTATTTAATTTACTTGGATTGTAGTTCTCATGCTTTTGAGGAGACATTGATCGTGGATGGCATGATCTCTTCCATCTACGTTTTCAACTTTAGAGTTTGTATTCTTCAGAAAAAAAACATGATAGCATATAATTTATAAGTGTGGTTCTCGCACTACAGTGACCGCTACAACAAAGCAAGTACTATCCCTTGATTGTCTTGTCTGGAATTCAACATGCTAACGGGCAAAAATTTTCAAATTGTTTTGGAACAAAAGATCTTATGAGAAAATGTCTTAGAAGTTTTGCCGTAATTGACACTATGAGACTGTTGTTGAATGCTAGTGACAGCAATCTTCACGTGGTTCAGCAAATAGGTTGATGAATATTTTGTTTTATGGTTCTTCCAAGTGTTCCCATCACACGATAGCAATGATCAAAACTTCACCTACATATAAGGCACACCCCAAGTTTGCGAAGAACTCCAGATGCTATAGTTGCTAGCGGCGCCGACCATTGCCCAGATCGTGGTGGCATGCTACCATCCGTGGAGGAGGAGGTGTTCCTGGCTTTCATCAGCTCCGCAGAAAGGGCATACCAGCTTGTCGGAGATGTGCTGGTGACGAAGGACTGCGCGTAGGTAGTCGATGCTGGTGAAGCAGCAAAAGGAAGCGCTTTCACTTTGGAGTATCGTCCAACTTCCATATACCCATATGATTATATTTTAAATCAGTATTAAGTATATTATATTTCTTAATACATAAATAAAACATATATTACTGTTGTTCTCAACTATAGGACATTTATGCCAGGACAATAATTTTAGTTCAAACTAAATTAGTTGACCTAAATGTCATATGTATTTAAAAATAGAGGGAGTACTACCTCTGCCTCAAAATAAGTTCATTTCTAGAGTTGTCAAAGTAAATGAAATATAACCAAACATATATAAAAGAGTAGATATTCCTACTATTTTATATAAAATTAATTTGGTGCAGTAGATATTGCTGCAACTTTATATAAAATTGGTCACACTTAAGTTAGTTCGACTTGGACCAATTCTAGAACAAACTTGTTTTGGGACAGAGGAAATAAGTAATAATAAAAGAAGGGACATAGTAACATTATTTCCTATATCTGACTGATGTACGCTGAGCAATGCTAGGGTCGTCACTCGTCAGTGCTTATATCTAAGACATACTTGCAACTATCTGTAGACCTTTTAAACCTTAGTGACCAGTTTAATATACTTAATTCTTACTAGCAAGGTACAGTATGCTTTATGTGGCAGCGTAGGGGGTGGATCACATGATCTCCTCCATCATTTGGGGAGCTTTTCGATTTTTGTATTCCTGGGAACAAAGGCATGAGATCCGAGACAGAGAGAAATACACCACTCAGTAGCGAGACATCATGAGTTGGTATATAGTCTTCGGACCTAGTTTTTGCACTAGTCGATTTACATGCATAGATTTCGATCCAGATATTAGCCTAAGTTTTCATTTTCAATTTTCAATTCAAGCAAGCAATTAATATATTTGAAAACTTAAGTTGACCGCCAAGGTGAGTTTGTTGCAGTTGAATGCCAGTGGCAGTTATCTCCACTGGTTCAGCAGATATGTTTGCTCCTCCATTAATGATCCACTGCCCTTTCCCCTGAATCACGAGAGCAAGAAGCCGGAACACATGATCTGCCTTCCATTCTTCTTCAGTCAGATTCACAGGATCATTGATCATTGAATCCCGGAGATGCATCCTTTCAGATCTGGATCATTGATCGAGTGATTCAAATCCATGCATGGCCTTGCATGGCATCAGCATATTAATGGCACCCAGAGCCGTTTCGTCCTGTTCTAAAGCTTTTTGACTGTGGAGCGTCTGGTGAGGTGATGATCGAGCCGAGAGCACTCCAGCATCTCTCTCTCCGCTGGAGGATAGAGCGCACATCAAATGCAAGCATCCAAACGCGGATTAAATGGCATGGCTCGTCATCGTCTTCGCCCCCGCCTTTTTAAGGGCTCACCGGCCTGCGCACATCCCACCCAACGCTCCCCGCCTCACTCTCAGCGCACTCGCTCGATCTCTTCCTTGCTCGCTAGTTAATTCGTCCTCATGGCTTCGCTTGTCCGCCTCGTCCTCGTCGCCGGTCTCGCCTTCCTGGTGCTCAACGCCCAGAACGCTCATGGCGCAGCGGCGGCCGCTGGAGCTGCAGATGAAGCTGTTGTTCAGGTGCCGGAGTCTACCGGCGGGCCACCGGCGTCCGTGGAGGTTTCCATGCAGCAGGGGCCGCTCCCTCCGTCCGGGCCGTCCGATCACTTCAACTACATGATCAACCACGTGAACATGTCGTCGGCCCACGCCCGCGCGGCCGGCCCAGTTCAGGGATGAAGAAGAGAAGAGCTTCGGCGGCTAGATCTCAAGCCGTAGTGTTTCGATTGTGCATCTTATGTTCAAATCGACTAGCGATTCCGTCCTCTACTAGAAAGAGACTATCTATCCTAGATTTTATGTCTCCTGATGTAAGATTGTCAGAGTGTACTCTCTCTGATTGATTTCGTAGAGTCTGAAAAATCAATTCGCTATAAGATCTACTAAATAATTTTTCTTGTCGTCCTGATTCTTCTTTTGCTTCATTTCCTATAGTGTGTTTGTGTTATAGCGTTATGCTTGCGTTTTGTTCTATGTTGTTCATCTACCTGATGACAGATGACATCCAAGGGCACTATTATGTAGTAGTTGCCCTCCAATCTGCTCCTGGAGAAGAGAGCTAACGAAATCGTTGTGTTGATCCATAGGCAACAAACTACTAGTTTTTGAGGGTTGCCATCAAATGTACGTCTTCCAAAAAAAACTAGATCATCCAAAAGTTTTTACAGATGTGGCTCTCAAGAACAGAAAGGAACACAGATAACCATAAAAAAAAACACTAGAGCAAGTATGCTAGCCCTTAAAAGCATGAAAATAAGAAACTATTGAACATTTTTAGGGGTTATATATACTTTGACATCATCGTCACTACATATCAGGTGCAAAGTTGCTTTCAAGTCACATTCTATAAGCTTCACTTTGATATGTAGCAAAGGTGGCACACATAACCTATATATCCTCGAGGTGTTTCTGACTATACAAATATATACCGTGAATGATGTAAACACTAAAGTCCCGACAAAAAACAACTTTTAGGGTTTCACATCATGGCGTCATGATTCCGTTATAAATAAGAGGCAAGATCTTACTTGAATGCTAGAAAGCCATACGTGTACTGCCCTCGCGACGATGTTAATAGAAAGAAACTATGAACGGAAAGACTAGTATCCCGACAAAAGATAACTTTTAGGTTTACGATGGCCTCATCTCAATAAATGAGTCGACAAACCGTTATTCAACGTCACACGCCATGCGTTACCGGTACCTGAGCACATCGTCTCAATAAACAAACATCACTTCAATGCAGCAAAGGCGGCGCACATAACCTCTCTTTGAGGTGTTTCCGATGGTACAAATGATTGATGTAAATAATGAAGTCCCGACAAAAGATAGCTTTTAGGGTTTACGATAGATTCATCCCATAATAAGATGACAAACTGTTACTCCATTGGCGTTACATGAACACGTCATCTCAATAGAATAAGGTAACAAACTGTTATACGACGTCACGCTCTATAGGTGTTACTTGAACATCACAAAGGCATGTGTGGCCTATCCTCGCGGTGCTGTTAATATTTAACCAGCTCATGGGGCAAGATGCAGCGAACGGCGTAAATAATGAAATCCCGACAAAACTAAAATACTTCATGAGGAGACACCAATAAATTAAAGCCATTTTGCCCACATAATAACATGATACAAAATTTTAAGTACCGACTAAAATTTTGCTTCCATTCAAAGATGCGATTTATTATTAGCAACATTCACGTTTGTTTTGATGCTTTTTTTTTGAAAGGTACCCTCTATATATGACTTTTATTTGTGGTATTCTATTGCCAAACCTTTTTGTTTATCTGAGTTTCTAAAATTATACTTCTGAATTCTGATATGTGATACGTTTAGAGCAGAAAGTAATTACGTCCTTTGGTGGTGGCCTCTAAGACATACATAGAAGCATTCTCTTCCAAATTTCATTCAAGTAGGAAAAGAAAAAGGGGTATATCCCTATCCTATGTTTTCCATGTTAAATTGAAGTGCTAACAATTTCCACACTGCAGGCTCGACACCTCCATAAGTGACACGGCTTCTTTTCAATCTCACTCTCAGCAGCCAAACCTTAAGAGAACTCGTTGATGATGATTATATCTTGCAAGCAACAACACACGATATACTATCTGCCTCCATTTAATTTTCTTCAGCCATCCATATTCCTCCTCCCGGTTGGTACCCCAATTAATGTTTGCACCCTCTACCGAGTGCTGAAAATTGATGGTTTTGCATGGCATGTCATGAGTCAGTGGCTGCCAAAGCCGTTTCGTCCTACTATCCTGAATCCTTTTGACTATGGAGCCGGTGAGCGGTAGGTGGTGGTCGATCGAGCCAAAGCACTCTACTATCTCCTCTCTCTCCGCTGGAGATGATGAGAGCATATATGCAAGCACTGATTAAATGCTATGGCTGTCGTCGCACCAGCCGTACGTTGATTCTTGGAACCGGCAGACATCACACTTTGTACGTTCCTGATGCCGACAGCCCGGCCACGGTACGGTAGCACAGCTCAAGATATGGTCCAGATCGAGGTCGTGCACTTGGTTGTATGATTCCACCAAAATGACCTCGATCGGTGTGAACTTCACTGATGATGCTGCATGTCAGCTTTTGATGGATGAATTGAAAACCTATCTATGCGAGTTGTAAGCTAAACAGGGAAGTATGAGTTGGTCCCCTTGATCAACACGTTCATCAAGGGCGTTACCTTGAAATAATGAGAAGAAAAACAGGGAAGGCTGCGTGTTCGGGTTGTTACAGGAGGAAAAAAAATGAAGAAAAGAAACATAATTATTTAAAGCTTGTTTCCTCGAATTTTTTTTTTAAAAGCTTGTATGTGCCACGTGCCAGGCCAGTGCCATAGTGCTTGTTACTTCAGCTCGAACAAGTAACAAGCAGAAATCTCTTTTCTTAACGGCACAAAAACAACTTCAGCACTAATCATTCATGTAACGACTGGCATTGGATTATTACAGACAGCATCGCATTCATCTCTAGGTAGCAGTTGCGGCATCATTCAGCTGGCTAGCTAGGGCCATCTCGACGGCTTTTTAAGACACAACGAAAGAGACGACGAGCGAGACGTTGGAGCACTAAACTAGGAGTAGACAACTCTAGAGATTCAGTACCTTCATACTGGCTCGACTCTTCCCAGTCATAGTCATCTTCATCCCCTGTAAGTACGTAAAACAGCGTAAAAACTTGAGCTTATGCTTGGCAAAATCCAGGGGGATGCAAGTAATAATTTATTTACTGCTACATTTCATATAGTTATGGTGGCAATAATTAAGGGAATAGCTAGAGACGTACGTACTTTTAGGGATAGGAAAAATCCTAGCCTCTGGATCGATATAGTTGCCTATGTTACTAGGGAAATACGCGACGCCAGCACCACGAACCCTTTCGGTTGCAAACTCAACCGCGCCCAGCAGTTTGTTATCCCTCGTGTCAAGAGCGAGAACGAATACCTTTGGGGGCCCGGAACTTGAGCCTGGCCTGCAAGTAAACGACACCGTCATCGGTGATGCCAGGAGCCGGGAAGGTGACCAAGAGGTTCTGGAAGGCTCGCTCCGGCTCTGCTCCTCCATCTCCATGTGACTGCAGTCCGCACTTGAGCATCTTCGAATTGAGCTTGCTGCTGAAGGAGGTGCGGGAAGCTTTGACCTCGCCGTCCATGTGCCAGTCCTCCCAAGAGGCGGTCATCTTGGTGTTGCTCCATGTGGTGATCGTCCAGTCACGCATTTGCCATTCTTCTTCTTCGTCATCATCATCGTCATCGCTATTGTCCTGAGAAATAACAGGGACGGCATTGACTCCCAAATGAACAAACTTGAGGCAGGGGGATTATCAACGACGGAAATGCCGCGGATGGACTTTGGGCACCCTAGGTGGGTCCCCATGCCATTGTTGCAGCTCAGTTGCTCCAGCGGCAACGGCAGGGGCACGCCGCGCAGCTTGGGCTCGCTGCTGAGCACGTCGCAGAGCAGGATGCTGCGCCAGAGATCGACCCAGCCCATGGTGCCGCCTTCGCCGCCGATGGGGATCACGGTGGACGTGAGATGGAACAGGAGCCGTGCTGCGTTCCTGGGGATCCTCTTCTTGTAGGGGAACGCGACCTGCGGCTCCACCAATGACACCTCATCGACGGATCCACTTGTCGGTCACCGAGTCGAAGCGGTGGAGGTCGTACACGCCAGCCCTCGAGGGGAGCAACGCGGCGATGGTGTAGTGCTCCTCCCCGCGGCGAAGGAGGCCCACATCTGCGTCGTAGAAAGTGGTGGTGGTATGCGGGATCAGCTTCAGTGACGGGCCTTTCTCGCCCCCGGGCCGGTAGACGAAGTAGTTGCGCTCGTCCAATCCAACCTCGGGGACGGAAAGGAGGATGAGGTCTTCCGCGGCGCGGACGATGCGCGGGGGATTCTCGATGAAGTCGATGCCGGGGGAAGACGATCGTGGGCAGCAGCGGCCGCTCGGGGCAGCTCAGGGACACCTCGATGCAGAAATCGCCATGGGTGGCGGCGCGGGCCGTGGTGGCGTTCAAGTCGAGGGCGTTGCCGGGGAAGGCATCGGCGTGGAGGAGGACCCACTCGAAGGGCGACATCGTGGGGTGAATGGGTGATGGCCGATGGCGGCGGCGCCGGGATCAGTGCCGGGCGGGCCGGTCTTCGCTGATCAATCTGGACCCATACAGCCTTATTCCACGTTATTAAGGGCCCAAGAACTTGGTGCTGGCCCATCAGAATTTCCTTATTTGATTTGAGAGTGCTCAACATTTGACTACGAGTACAATCTCTCAAGGCATGTTGCCACAAGGTTACAAGATCACAAAGGTTGCAGTTCTGAAGGCGTTTGTTGATGCTGTTTCTGCTAAAGATCAGCAAATGTTTGAGCATCAGAACTGTTCAAGGCAGCGAGATATTCTTCAGCACACAACACTTTGCCAAGCTCCAAGCAAATAACACTTGCAGAGTAGCAGCTCAGCATTAGGGATGAAACGGAACGGTAATTTTCCGAAACTACCGACGCCGTTTTCACTTTTTTCCCCGATCATATCCGTTTTATTCAAAAATATATGGTAATTGGACGGTATTTGGAGTGACAAATATGAAATATGGTTCCAAAATGATTTGGGCATTCTTCCGTCCGTTTTATCATATTACCATATTTACCGAAAATCACAACCGAAATTTCCGTATTTATCCGATATTAATCGAGCATATATGCGTGAGACTGATTATTAGAAGCATTTCATTCAATACATTCTAGTATTTGACCATTTCATACTTTTGTTCAATTATCATGTTTATACTTTTTGTTATTATCCATGCATGCAGATCATATATGTGTATGTAGCAGCGTATTATAGGATAGAAATATAAACATGGTACTAAAGATTACACTACACACATGGGAAAATATATCGTTTGTTTGTCTCCTCGTCTTCCGTCACATAGGTTGACACCACATCGGCATCGCGCTTGTCCGATGTGAACTATCATTTTTTGACCGATATCGATATGTTTCCGCTCAGATTACTTCGTTTTCGATGTTTCCGTTATTTCCGATGCCGTAACCGTTTCCGATGTTACCGTTTTTGTTCCGATTTCGAGATAAAAATATACAAGTGAAAGTGGTTTAAGGTATTTTTCGATCGTTTCCGACCGTTTTCATCCCTACTCAGCATGATGTGATATATGGTGTTAGTAAACAACTATCCTGGAGTATTTGGCGCACTTTTGTAAACAAGAAATGCACGCTGATGCAACATCTCTCACTGGCGTCCACCAACATCCAACGAGATATAATATCAAATAAAAAAGGATCATTATTCATTTATTACAAGCATACATTTAGATAATTTAGGAAACTATACAACAACATAACAGCTCCCTCAACCGATCAAAACAGATCAGCATTGTTGGCTCAAAAGTACAGGTACTTGCACACTGCGCAGGAGTTACATAAACATTCATAGATACATTTTGCAGGCCGGAATTTAGGCAAAGACATAACAGAAAGCTACATCCCACTTATTTCCTCTTCACGCGAAGAAGCTTCATCTCGCGTAGCTGGGCACATCAGCAGAAACGCAACGCGTGTTCAAGTTCCTTCTCATCAGTGCAATTGTAACCCAACATATATGCACGTGCTGTTCATCATAGAAAAGTAAGATAAGTAACTTGTGTGGAAAAACAAGGCACTTCAATATTGAAAACGGATAATGGCTGCCTAGCATAACATTAAATTATTGACGAATGCGCCGGTGAAGAGTATACTAGAAAAAGATATAGGCAATTATCACAATATTTTTAAGAAAAGATAATTCAATCCCACCCCCTCTTCCTTCAGCTCAACAATGCATACCATGACTTTCAAATTTTTTTCTTTAAAAAAAATAATGCATACCATGCTAAAAATCTCTTTTCTAACTTGTTATTAGGAATTATAGGATTAAATGCAACACAGAAGTAGGATAAATATATATTTCAATTGCAAATGATGAAAACTCGAGTTAGTACCAAATCGTCCAGATCCCATGAACGGCTCTGCTTCATCAGCGACACCACCTTGTTGCTGATCCTGAAAAGTGAAAACAACAGACAAGCAAATGTCATTAATAAGCACCAAACCAGACAAAGAAATTGAGACGCCTATCACTCTGCATTCTTAGAGAAACACCAACTTAAGAAACTCGCTTTCAGAAGATATCCTATATGAATTTTATTTCACAGTCTTGAACAAAAAGTATGACATTTTCGACAGAAACTTACAGTATCATATGTGTCCCACTCGTCATCAGGACACAGCCATCGCTCAAAGCAGTGCCCAGATATCGTACAAAGAAGCAGCCCACTTGATTGATCCAAGACAAATTCACGGCAAGCATCATCACACACTGGAAAATAAAGAAGACCACCGTTTCAGGCATATGCAAGTTATAAATGACCAGATACTTAAAAGAAAATGCACATTACCATGGACACGACCAGTCTTCTCACAAATGTAAGCATCACCAATCTGGGTGTAGGAGCATGTATTTCCAGAACAAGAGTGCCCCTTGACCGCTTCATCAGTAAGCCCTCTGCTGCTTTTCCAACTAGATACCTGGTCAGCTATTGTTTTATCAAGTATAACCTTATCGTCATTGACCTTCAAAATTCAGAGATGAACACTTAAGTTAAACATAAGTTTATTAGGATTGTAGAGCCTGGAGGCAACTACAAGATAGAAAGAATGTCACAGAAATTAAACAAGGCATGGATTTAGTAATTACTTCTGAAGGAAGAGGAGCTTGACTCCTTTTTGCAGCCTGCATCTGGATATAGTATTCCTTGAATTCAGTAGGTGTATTCCTCACAAATTCAACCATATCCTCTCTGTCTCGCTGGGGTTTACGTGAAATGAAAAAATAGCAAATCATCAATAAATCAACAAAGAGATTATCGAGCCTTATGAAAAGAAACCATTTTTTGTACAGTATATAACTAGAAAAGCTCAACTAAATGCGCTTATCCTGCAAATTGTTGGTTCCGATAATGTATCCCGCATAAAAATAACTGTATTATAGCATGTGCGATCCAATAGCAACATAAAAAATGTCATCTTTCATCTCCATAATTACTTTGAAATTTGAATTATGGAGTAGTGATGAGGAACATATGGGATTACCTGGATGTAGAGGTTCTTCCAAGCGCACTCCCTGAGTTTGGCATTGGAGGCCAGGCCCCACCTCATACAATACCTGAACCAATTGGAAAGGGATCAAAATGTAAATCTGTTGCAACCAATACCAGAAAACGGATGGCAAGAACAGCTTACAGGCGACGCCACAGCGTCTCGTCAGAGGCGACGGCGTTCATGAAGCGGCAAACGAGCGCGCATGAGATTAGGTCCTCGGAGGAGAGGAACTTGAAGATCTGGAGGAACAGCTCCGGCGGGATATCGCTGAACATCCCCGTGTCGATCTGAGGCGCCACAGCTTTCCCTTTCGCCTGCGCTCTCTTCACCCTCTTGATCTGCTCCCCCTCGCTGCTGCTCCCACTGCCGCCACCGTCCCCGCCATCAGCGTCCAACACCGAATCTTGCTTCCTCTTATTGTTTGGAACACCACCTGCCGCCTGATCACTCTTCTCCTCTTCCCCTTCGCCCTCCTGCGACCAATTCGTTCGTAGAACATCCCAATCACGATAAAATTCGCTTCGTAAACAACAATTACCGGAAAAATCGAATAATCAAGGGAACTCACATCGAGAGGATCGCCTGCGCTAGATCCGGAGAGTATCTCGGACTCAAGGAAGCTGGCGAGGCCGTCGACGTCCTCCTCCTCCTCTTCGTCGCTGCCGCCGCCGAGTTTTCCTTCGCCTCCCTCTTCCTGATCCGACAGCAAGTCATCCAGGAGGGGGTCGGCGTCCGTACCCTCCACGTCGCCCTGCCCTTCAGCCATGCTCACCTCCATCGACCACCACCGCCTCCTCGCCGCCGATGAATCGCCGCTCCTGCCTTACCCTAGCAGGAGAGATATTGATGCGGTTGGAGGACGCGTAATCCACCAGAACACGAGAGGATGGGCCGAATCGTGCATGGGCCTCGTTATAATCTGGGCTTTATACTGCGTATTGGGTTGGGCCATATACTGCTCCCCTTTGGGCCGTGATGATTACTCGGTGTCGTCTCATTTGACTTCCACGTAGGCACCACGTCTTCACCTACCGAGGAAGGAGGAGTAAAGGACAAGCTCATCGGTGCACGGTGCACCATTGCCGGCGTGCTGCTGCCATCTACGATGTTGTCGGGTTCGGAGATGGCGCCTTACAACATGTGACTTCCCTAGGAACACGCGTTCTTTGTTTCGTTGGGGATTTTTGGTACAGTACACTTTCCATGAATTTCATGATTTTCACTGAGTATTCGCAGTTGAGTGCATCGAAGGTGCAATGGCACTTATAAATACTATCTATTATAAAACTTCATTACATGTTATAATGTGACAAAAACAATATCGAAACTGAAAAAAAAAACTAGTCAAACAGTTTCTGAAATAATTATGTTTCAGGTTGAAAAATATTTTTAGGTTGAACTGAATCGTTTTTTATTCTCAATGAATATAAAGCTGCACCAAACGCACTCTTAGCCAGAGCAGAAAGCAGCAATTACCTCCAGCTGCAGCACCGGCGAGCCCGAATGAGCAAGAGCAACAAGTGAAATGAATGACTCCATGTGCAGTTGTTTACAGATTGCTTTTTCCCCTTGATAATCATAAATATAGTATCACCGAAAACAGAGTATGAATCAGCACGGTCGATCTTCCGACACAAAAGCGCCTGCTCGGCCACGATAAGGTTCATCATAAAAAGCAGGCAGGGACCACAACGAGAGATCGACGTGTGACAGAATCGGTGTCATCCTCGATTATTATCCCGACTCGTCGACGTCCACGGCTGCGTCATTGCTGTCGGTGTCGTCTTGATCGTCGTCAACAATTGATCCGTCATCTACCACCAGCTCAGTGGTCGGGTCCGGCGAGCCCTGGAAGTCAAAGAGCTGCTTTCTAAGCACTTCATGGAGGCCGTCGAAGAGCTTCCTCTTGACGGAGTCCATGGCCCACTCGAGGCGGTTGAGCAGGTCGGTGGAGTTCTTGTTGTACATGAAGAGGCCGTTGTAGAGGTCGAAGCTGTCGCTGCAGGTGTTGTCGACGAGCCGGAGCAGCGTCTCGTAGCCCTTGGTGCTGATGGGCGTCGGCTTGAGCTCCAGCAGCGCCAGCATCCGGCCGACGGTGTGGGTGAGGAACTGCGTCTCGGCGGCGTTCTCGTCGTGCTCGGCGCAGGGCATCTCCACCATGCGGCACCCCTCGCGCGCGAAGATGTCGAGGAACGCCTGGGCGCGGGCGCGGCGGGCCGGGCTGTCGCCGACGCGGACCCTGTCGAAGACGAAGGGGAGGCCGGCCCAGCCGTCGCGCGCCGACTCCGGCCCGAACATGGGGTGCGTGCAGATGATGTCGAAGTCGTCGGGGAGGTTCTCGAGGAGGAGCTTCTTGGGGAACTCCTTAACGGAGAGCACGTCGGCGAAGAGGGTGTCGCGGCGGAGGCGGTGGACCGGGAGCGAGAGGACGACTTCCTCGGCCGAGAGGATGGAGGTGGCGAGGAGGACCACGTCCGGGTGGCACTCGCAGAGGTCGTGCGGGTCGGGGAAGAAGGTCGCGCCTATGGACGCCGCGGCGGCGGAGTGGTCGGAGCGGGAGTGCGCCAGGACGGTGTGGCCCTGCGCCACGAACGTGCGGGCCAGGAACTGGCCGTAGTTGCCGAACCCCACGATGGCGATCCTGAGGCGCCGACTCTCGTCCTCCTCATCCTCCTCCGCCGCCGCAAGTAACGAGGACTCGACGTAATCAAGCTGTCGCGCGGCGTCCGCGGCGCGGAAGAGGCGTTGGGGCGAGGCGGCGACGCCGGGAAGGCGCCGCCACAGGCATGTTCCTGCGGCGACCGGACGGGATGGGATGCTGATGGGAGCGGGTAACCGGAGGCATGAGGAGGGTGGTAGGCGGAGGCGAGCTGAGTTCGCCATCTCATACAGGTGTGGTGTGGCTGTACGGACGGAGGATGACGGCGGCGGCCGGCGATGGTCTAGGACTAGGTTTCGAACAAACGAAGACGCGACTGTTCCGCAGAATGGCCCATCCAATAAATAGCAAGCAGGTGGTCCAATCTGTTTATGAATGGGCTGCTCTGGTCCCGGGTAGCGATGGGTTTCCTTTCCAATTTGGATTTCGATCCAGACCAACTCCCGAATAACATGTGCGATCCAATTCATCAGTGGGCCGGACGGGTCTCCGATAGATTCGCTATCTGGTTTGTAGATGGGCTTGTGCGGCGGCCTCACCAAACGAGCTGTGTCGTTTCTCTGAGCCGAGGCTAGGGTGTCTTTGGTAATTTGCGGGGAGAGGGGATTCGGCCGGCGGCGATACGGAGAGGGGGCGGCGGTGGCCGGAGAGGGAGAGGGGAATCAGGGATGGACGAGGAGGTGACGGGGAGCGGCACGGGGATCGGGCGGAAGATGCCACCTGGGGAGGTGGAGCTGAAGGAGAAGTCTGGGACGGCGTGGAGCCACTCGTATCTGAACCAGAAGCCATGGCACCCGCTCTCGTACCCGAACCAGCGCCGCAAGTGGATCGCCGAGCAGATGCACGCCAACCACGCGCGCCGCCAGGAGGAGGTGCAGCGGGAGTTCGCGCAGGAGCAGGAGTTCTTCCGACAGACCGCGCTCTTCTCCAAGAAGGACAAGGAGAAGGTACTAGAATATAGCCTAACATTCATACACTCGCCATCTCTTTTCACCTATGCCATATGCCTTCCTGGGATCAACCTATCGTTGCCATTAGCAAAACCATATGCTTATCCTGATTCTGTATTTTCACCGGCAAGGACATTAGCATGAAGCGGCAATAGGGGAAGCGGCTCATAGGTTTGGTTATAGGCTTTCATGGTGTAAAAATGTGGTGAAATAGTACCGGGACGTTGATATTTATCGAATACGAATAACCTAACTTGAAAGCTTAACTACAGATACAGTGACAATTCACAACCTGGAAACCTTTTTCCATGCCTTTTGTTTTGTCAATCCTGATCCCAATGAATAATCAAAGGCAGTCAGTGGAGAAACTGAATTGTTGGCTGGATGTTAGCTAATATCAGTTGGTAATAACTGTGCACTCCTCACAAAAATTGACATTTCTGGGCACTCAAAGTCTGGTACCTGCATATTCTCCTTGTACTCAGAATCCAGTAACCTGTTGGAAACAGACCAATCAGAAACTTCACCTAGGCAGCCACAAGCCATCTTCATCATTTGTGTGGTATATTACTGTCAAGCTACATCCTGTAGATTCATTAGTCCGATGGGCGACATTGTGTGGATAACCAGCTCTCAAAATGTTTCCAAAGAACAGGAATCAGTTAAATAATACTAGTTGGGGACAGATTTTTCTGCACTTGGAATGAGACCATCCTTTAAATTAATACCGAGATATGTAGTCACGATTCTTGAAGGGGAGCCCTGGCGCAGCGGTAAAGCTGTTGCCTTGTGACCATGAGGTCATGGGTTCAAGTCCTGGAAACAGCCTCTTGCAGAAATGCAGGGTAAGGCTGCGTACAAAAGACCCAAAGTGGTCGGACCCTTCCCCAGACCCTGCGCAAGCGGGAGCTACGTGCACCGGGCTGCCCTTTTATATGTAGTCACGATTCTTGCATTTTAAGAGATGTAATAATTCTTTGGTTGTTTTCGAGCTATAAACAAGTATTGTTGTGCTTCGATGTTGATCCCACTGTTACAGCTCATGAAGAACCGGTGTCATCAATGTTCATTTTCTCTGTGTAAGTCCAGATGGAGGTAATGAAAGCTGTGAGTTTCATGTACGTACGCCCACCCGGCTACAATGCAGAGAGTGCAAAAGCTGCTGAAATTGAAGATGAGAAGAAGAGGTCAGATGTAGGTGACGTAGCTCAAGGTGCAGCAGCAGCAAATACCTCTTCAGTGTAAGCTTCCTTTTTATGCACTTCACGAGTTGCTTAATTTTCCTATAATATTATGCTCTCCAAAAACTATCTGAGTTCTAAGAAAGATTTGGGAAGTATTTAGCATGCCTCCCAGTATATATGTTCCTATTTTTACTTTACTTTTGTTTTCCTTATTGTTCCCTGATTGCTTCTCCATTATTATGTAGGTCTGACAAGGGAGTTGAAAAGACCCAAACGGTTGCAGATAAGAAAAATAGGCCGAAAGATGTGTTTGGTCGGCCATTGCCAACAGAACAAGAATTTGAAGTTCTCAAAAATGCTCCAAGGTAATCTGCCTCGTCCTTGTTTAGATGATTTGTTTTCATACAACATGAAACACAACATACTTAATGTCCATTCTTTCAGAAACTGAAGAACCTACCAAAACAAGAGATTCATTTTACATTTTTCCCCCTAGTTATGTTTAATTAGTACTAATTCTGTTTATGTTCCCTCTATTTCACTTATGTAGCAGTATTATACTGCGTTTAGGTCACTTTTAAGATTTTTCTTAACATTTTGTATGTATATGCTTCTGTTCTCAGGTTGGACACAGGTGCTCCTGCGAGGGTTAAACCATTTGGAATTGAGGTTCGTAATGTTAGATGTTTGAGGTGTGGAAACTACGGCCACCAGAGTGGTGACCGGGAATGTCCATTGAAGGATGTGATCATGCCTAATGAGGAGAGTCGATTAAAAAGGGATGATCCACTTACAGCTATAATGGCGCAGACTGATTCAAGTGAGGTTAGATTTTTTTCTCTCTTTGAAATATATTATCTGTCGCAATTTACACAAGCCATACCAATAACATGGAAATCTATCTCTCACACGGGCTAAGGTGCCGCTGTGTAAGGGTGGGGCAGGGCTTCGGGGGTTTTCTTGACTTGCGTGAGAAGGTCTTCTCTATGCAAAATGCCCGGGGGCTGTCTTACTAGGGGTCGAGTTTCCTTTTCCCCCTAGAGATGCAAGTCATCCACTTTTTGGTTTTATTGGTTGGCCCAAAACTCTTTTAAATGAACAAAAGAACTAGTGTGCTGCCCACAACTATCCGTTGGGTTCCCACCTGCATCCCTACCTTTTCTCATAACCTATGACAATGACAACATATTATTTAATCTACCAATAACTGCATATTTTTTTCTATAATTCATTTATAGACATGTTGCGGTAGTTTATTATGGTCTATTTATATTCTTAAAACTGTGTGTTGCCAGTTACAATTTTTTAGACCAAGCTTACATTCATCTCCTTAGCAGTATGCGATGCCATACATGTCCGACCAATGCAAACAATTGGCATTTATATTTGCTCACTGCATTTGTTTGAACATCAATTTTTAATGTAACTCAGCCTTTGAAGTGGGAACTTAAGCAAAGGCCCGGCATGAGCCCTCCTCGTGGTGGTTTCGACCCGGAGGATCCTAATCAGCAGATTGTGGCGGAAGACATATTTGATGAATATGGAGGTATAACTAGTAGTCTGAAAGCAGATAACATCCACGTCACTAAATTCATCTCGATATCAGGACTTCTGCGAGCTAATATTTTTTTGGTGCTACCCATGTTTCTTATCTTTCAGGCTTTTTGGGCGACTGTGATATTCCAGCCCTCATCTCCAACTTTTCTGCTAGCAAATCCAAGAAACGTTCCAAGAGTAAAAACAGGCATAAGCAGGTTGAGACAGTTCACGAGGAATCCAGAAGGCATCAAAGCAGTTCCCATTTGTCATCGGACTCTGAAGATGAGAAGAGCAATAGTAGATCAAAAGGCAAGAGAAAGAAAAAACATTCTTCTGATTCATCATATTCTGATGCTGAGGTGGAAGCTCGTAAAGGCAAGCATAAATCAAAGCACAAGCATAAGAAGAAACACCGTTCAGAGTCATCTTCTGACTCAGACGTTGAGGTTAGCAAAGGTACAAGAAGGCATCTGAAGAGAGAACACAGGAAGAAGAAAAGAGAGGAATCAGAAGCTGCAGAGTCTTCCTTCTCCGAGGATAAAGGAGGCACAGAGAGCAAGAGGTATTCAAGGCGTTCAAGGGAGAGGCGCCAGTACAGTGACTCAAGTCCCTCTGAGGGTGAGAGGCATTCAGCCCGACAGAAAGAAAAGCATAATTACGCCGGCTCAAGTTCTGCTCGGCACAATCGACACTCGAGGAGATCTAGGGAAAAAAGAGACGCCAGTGACTCAAGTTCCAGTGACACCAATAGGCACTCAAGGAGATCGATGGAGAAGCAGTGTCATACTGATTTGAGGGCACACGAGGGTGATAAATATTTGAAAAGATCAAGCGGTAAGCGAGACTACACTGAATCAAGCCGTTACGAAAGTAGTAGACATTCAAGAAGATCTCGGGGGAAACTTCACGACTCTGATTCAAGTCCTCCTGATTACTCAGACTCCGATCGAAATTATCACCGTCATCATGGGAGACGATGAGTAGCAACATGTAAACCACCCTATGCCCATAGATCTAAAGGTCAACTGAATCTGACGGGAGAAAGAGTACATGGTCCCTTTCTGAGATCAGTTAGGTCCAAGGGGCGTTTGGTGTTTGGTGGCTAGCTCTGGGCTTTGTGCTTCCACAGTAGTTTGTACTGTGCAATCGAACTTTTTTATGTGGGAGACTGTTTGATTTTATTCTTGTATGTGATAGGGTTTGGAAATTGAGTTCCCTCATGTGGGTGTGCTGGTTGTTGTATCAATCGACTGTGTTCTTGTGCATCGTGTCTCATGGCCCCAATGCTTCACTATTGAGAATACTCCACTTAGATGAATGATGATGATTGATGAGCTTTCATTTAATTGAGCTCGAATGATTCACTACTTGAATGTACTGCTATGTTTGGAAGGAGGAAAACTAATGATTCAAATAGGAACAGGGCTCCAGCGTCTAAATATTCTAAGAATTTATCTTTTGGGGGCACGGCGCTTTAATCAAACTAACCAGGAACAGTATCGAACTGCACAAGTATTATCTAGAGTAATGGTATACACGTTGCAAAAGTGCTGCGAACAATGAAGATTTTCACAAATCCAAAGTCGTCGTGTAAGCAAATCCCAAAATGATTGCTTATTTTTTATTTCTAGAAGCATCCTCTGTTTCAAGACGCCATTTTTCTTAGAAGCTAATTCAATTTCTAAGACAATTCCCAAAGTCTACTGTTGTGCTCCAAATGTCACAGCTATTACTTCGTACTGTAGAGTACAAAATAGGCTTCGCAATCCCAAAGGCTATTTTATTCGCAAAAAAGAAATCCCAAAGGCTATTTAGCATCTTAATTCTCCCCTCAAAAGAAACCGACAGGCCCAGGGCAGAGCAGCAGCAGCCTAGCCGAGCCCAACCGAAGCAAGATGCTGTCTTCTTCCACCTCCACCCTCCGCCTCCACCAGCCGACCCGGTCCCCCCGCCGCCACCCGCCTGCTCCGGCGAGCTCCCAGCAGCTCTACTCCCCAGCGGCCGCATCCCGCCGGTGGGCGGCTACCCTCCGCTCGCGTTCCCACCGCGGCGTCATCCGTGCGCTGGACGCCGCGCAGCCGTTCGACTTCGAGTCCCGCGCGGCGGGGCTGCTGGAGGAGCGGCAGCGCCTCAAGATCGCCATCGTCGGGTTCGGCAATTTCGGGCAGTTCCTGGCTCGCACCTTCGCGCGGCAGGGCCACACGCTCCTCGCCCACTCCCGCACCGACCACTCGGCGCTCGCCGCGACGCTCGGCGCCTCCTTCTTCACCGACCCGCACGACCTGTGCGAGTGCCACCCGGACGTGGTCCTCCTGGCCACCTCCATCCTCTCCGCGGAGGCCGTCCTCCGCACGCTCCCCGTGCACCGCCTCCGCCGCAACACCCTCTTCGTCGACGTCCTCTCCGTTAAGGAGTTCCCCAAGAACCTCCTCCTCACCACTCTCCCGCCGGACTTCGACGTCATCTGCACCCACCCTATGTTCGGGCCGGAGTCCGCCCGCGACGGCTGGGACGGCCTCCCCTTCGTCTTCGACAAGGTCCGCGTCGGCGACTGCCCCGCCCGCCGCGCCCGCGCCGAGGCCTTCCTCAACATCTTCGAGCGCGAGGGCTGCCGCATGGTGGAGATGTCCTGCGCCGAGCACGACGCGCACGCCGCCGAGACGCAGTTCCTCACCCACACCGTGGGCCGGATGCTCGCCACGCTCGAGCTCCGCTCCACGCCCATCAACACCAAAGGGTACGAGACGCTGCTCCGGCTCGTCGACAACACCTGCAGCGACAGCTTCGATCTCTACAACGGCCTCTTCATGTACAACAAGAACTCCACCGAGCTGCTCAACCGCCTCGAATGGGCCATGGACTCCGTCAAAAAGAGGCTCTTCGACGGCCTCCACGACGTGCTAAGGAAGCAGCTCTTCGAGGGCTCGGCACAAGCACCCGATGCCTCCAACGTTCGCAAGTAATCGTGATTCCACCCATTTCCATGGTGATGTATGATGTATTCGTTTCTGTTAGCAGTAATTCAGTTCTTGGGTGTTTGCTCGTCATGATCCTCCTGCTATACATTGTTGTATCAATCAGTTGATAGGGGTTCGTTCTTTCTCTTTGGAGGAACAAGAACCCCAAATTTGCTTATCAATTCTGCTGCATTCCAAGATAATCAATCCCCTTTTTGAAGGGTGAAAATAAAAATCTTATCTTGGAATTGTGGTCAATTGACATTGTGAATTTGTGGTATGACAATGAAGGAAAAGTAAAGGAATAAGCTTGCCATTGTGATGACCTTGTGATATCGGGATGAGGAAATTCAGTAACAATCTCAATTAGCTTCTCTGTCACTGAGAAAATCATGAATTAGGAGAAAGTTTTAGCCCCAAATCAATTGCTTTTTGGACTTTGGGAGTCCCTGTCGTCCCGAAATTCGCAGTGCGTTGGTTGTGAGAGCGACGTCCTGCAAACTGCGACGAGGTTTCGGTGTTAGGTAACCACCACAGGCCTGTTCACTCATCAGCGCTGCTCCATCTTGTTGATAAGCTGCTTTCGTGACAGCGGTTTTCGGACCATTAAGTACAAAGGAATCCCAAAACTGTGTGCTTCGATTGCACATTATGGAAACCACTTGTTGTATACGGAGGCCTCGTTTGGGAGAGCTCCCACCGGATTCCACTTCACCGTAGCAGCAGAGGAGCCGTAGTGTCGCTACAGTAATTTGACTGGAGGAGCTGGAGCGGAGGGAGGGAAGATTATGGAAACGCACCCTCCATGTTCAGCCCAGATCAGGAAGATTACTTTTTGCAACCTCGGTAGCGCAGACTAAATAAAGTCTAATTGTAAAACTTTTTTAGGGATGGATGCTATTTCGCGAGACGAATCTAATGAGCCTAATTAATCTCTGATTTGCTACAGTAACTAGTCGCTAACCATGTCTTAATTACCCTCATTAGATTCGTCTAGCGAATTAGTCCGGGGTTCTGGCATTAGTTTTGTAATTAGACTTTACCTAGTACTCCTAAATAGTAAGATTCTTAGGGGCTAAAATTTAGCCCCTGGGATCCAAACACCCACTAAGACTATCTCCAACGGATAGTCTATTTTGGGCATTATACACGAAATGGGGTGTGAAAGATAGTAAACTGTCTCCAACCGAACACCCAAACATCATACCTATTTTTGGAGCCGGCCGTCTCGCACTCCACAAATGCGGCACATCCTCGCGCGACCCACCTCCGAATCGTTTTTTTTTTCCTTCCTGCTCGAGACGGAGGCGGCTCTCGGCGGCGGAGCAGCGCGGGAGGAAGAAGGAGCCGGGGTGCGTCGGTGGGAGCTCGTCCTCCTTCCCCTGCGCCTTCCCCTCCTCCGCCTGACCCCTCCTGGAGGCCGCGGCGGCGCGAGCTCCGCTGCTTCGCGGGGGACGAGCTCTGCGGCGGCGTGCTGCTCCGCGACACCGGATTGCACGCGGGAGGGAGCGCGGGCCAAACTTGGAGGAGTACACTCCCTCGACCCCGGAGGAGTACACGCCCTCGACGTCGTCCAGCCGCGCGAAGAGGAAGACAGGAGGCGGACGTCTTCGGAGAACGCAAACCATCAAGCGAGCAGCGAAAAAAAGAAATCCCGACGAGTCCCTGCTCGATGTCGAGCTGCAGGTCTTCTTCAAGACCAAAAAAATAAGTTAAATCTGATTGACAGGGTATACTATTCGGGGGTAAAATAAAGTTTTTCCTTTTACTCCCTCCGTCCCTAAATAGTTGTCACTGGACATCATGTTTGACCCTTCGTCTTATTCAAAAAAATTATTTAAATATAAAAACAAATATGTCATGATTAAAATATATTCAATAATAAAATAAACTGTAAAAAAATAAATAAGATTTGCGCAAAAAATTTGAATAAGACGAGCGGTCAAAAAAAAGTCAAACGACACCTATTTTGGGACAGAGGGAGTAGATATTGGCTGAGGTTACTGCACCAACTTTGTTAGGGCACACCGTTGGAAAGAACAGTGTTCGCAGTCTCTTTGGCTTCTGATTTTGTTGAATCAAACGAAGACTCTCAAAGGAGTGATACAAATTGAAATTATGCAGACGAAATCTCATCTTTGGACTTGAAGAAGACGTGATGGAAGGATAGGTGAAACAGTGGAGTAAAACCAACCACCTCTACCTACCTCAAGCCAGATCAGATCATTTCTGTTTTCTGTGGATCAGGAGTCCTGTCCCTTTCATCCTCTAAATTTCTTCATTTATTTTTAGCTGTGCTCTGGTGACAAATCTGCTATGCACTCATCGGGCCCACGTTTTACTTGTGCACAGTAGGCCCTGGCACGTTGCTTAGCGCGTGTTGCATTTTGTATAACTGGGTCCGGAGTAAGTGATGTGACATATTCACTGAATAATGACCCGAACCTTTGCCAGGTAACGGCAGCACAACTAATAAACTTGCAAGAGTTTTTTTTATTATTTTTTTTATTTTTGGAATCAACTTGCAAGAGAGTTTGTTCTAGCATATATGCCATGCGGACGTTTCAGCACCCAGCAGTATGGAGTGGTAGGTAAGGTCTTGGCAATCATTCCATGGAAGAACCATGGGCTTTGTGAGTAATGAAATCTTTACTGTAACAAAACATGATGCTCTTTAAGTTTCTGAAAGGCCAAATTTTGGGATTGATGTTTCACCCTGAATTCTTGTTCTGAATTTCAGGTGTTTGTGTTCTGTATTGAGAAGCTTCTAATTCTTTTTTTTTAAGCCGAGAAGCTTCAAATTCTGATTTCTGAGAGGCTAGTTGTGCCTAGTTGTGGCACCAAAATTGTTTGATGTTGTTCAGCAATTTTCAAATTCTTAAGAATCGAAAAGATTACGTAATCGAGGTTGACATAATTTTTTTTTTAAATTACACAGTACAACTTAGACACTCACAATGTACGGACACTCACCCTTATGAACACATGTACGCAAACCCTACCTCTATGAGCATCTTCGAAGACTGAGCCGGCAAATCTAGATATTGACGAAGTCACTATTGGCGCCTCGCTGTCAACGGGAGCATCGCCTACCACTAAAAGCACAAATGCCGTTAAATCCTTGAAAATTAGCTCCCACGAGGAGTCGAATCTAGGACCTGAGATGCTACTGAGGTTCTTGTAACTATTAGGCTACAGGCCCTTTCGCAGGTTGACATATACATTACAACAAGCTGCAGCGGCAGCAGCTCTATGAAATGCGACTTTTAATCGTAGGCCCTAAATAGTTTTTTTTTTTGAGAGACGTAGGCCCTAAATAGATGGATCAGGAACATTTCTTGGATGAGCATATATGGCCCAGAAAGGTGTCTTCAGGAAAGAGGCTGCCATAGCCCATAGCAGGGGTCGCAGTCAGCCAGCCACGGACCAGCCCACAACTCTATTTTGGTGGGTTCCTGCATGTGTTTTCATTTATTTTTCCTGTGTATCTTAGCGCCTTAGCTTTCTTTTTTTTGATCGTCGTAAAAAAAAGTCATCTCAGTCAGTTAGGCTCACAGTGCACAAAACGAAGCCTCAAACAACCAAAGACGTGAAAAAGCTAAGGCACTGAAAATCACGACATCTAACGGCTGTCGGCTGGTGGAAAGGGAAAAAAAAGGGTTAACTGCGAACAGGTTCAGGAAATTAGCAGAACGTAAATTTAAATCCGCTGATCGAGATCGGGATGGGAAATCCATGGGATCCGTCAGTGAGCTGAGTAGTCGTCTCCCGCCTCTGAATCCATGCGTTGAGTTGCTCTCTAAAGTACTCCTAAAACTGACTGAACACCAGATGCTCTCTGTAGGCATGCAGATTTTGAAGCACAACAGCAGATGCTGAAGAAGTGTTAGTAATCCTTAAACGTTTGGGACAATAATTAGAGTAAGAAATGGACCTGCGGGACACGAAGGAGGAAGAAAACATAGGGTGGTGAACTGGTGAGCAGGAGCTGTCTGACCATAACGTTTGTCCATCCGATCTTTCGAAAAAAAAAAAGAACATGCGGGGTGGATAAGACTGAAATGCTGGCCAGCCCTTCCTTCTGGCCCAACAAACAATCTAAAAGGGTGTAATTTGAAAAGAGACATTCTAAGAAGTGGTTAGGGTCAGCAAAAATAATAAAAGAACATAACATCAGGATTGCACGGACGAACTAAAAATATTTTGTAACAGTGATGTGCGGAACTACCGTCTTTGACAGTTCTTTTGCCTGCTCGCTTCGGAGTGTCGCGTTCCATACGTGGGCGAAACCGAAGATTTTTCAGTTCTAAACCTGCCACGCCGCCAGTACGCTCCCGGCCTGAAAGCTACAATTATAAAGCGAAAGGAGCAGAGCCGCCCGGGCAAGCAACAAACGAGGCGAGGAGGCGACGGCGTCAGACCCGCGGGCGACCCGCTCTGCAGAGGTCGTCGGCGGCGGCGGAGGAAGAGGGTGGAGATGGGAGACGACGGCGGGGAGGAGAAACCGGCGACGCTGCTGCAGCGGTGGTCATCGTCGGTGTGGGGCGTGAGCGGCAGCGGGCGCCTGCTGTGGGCGGACAAGGCGTGGCGGGCGCACGCCGGGATGGTGTTCACGCAGCTCGCCTACGGCGGCTACCACGTCCTCACCAAGTCCGTCCTCAACGTCGGCATGAACCAGATCGTCTTCTGCGTCTACCGGGACCTCGTCGCGCTCGCGCTCCTCGCCCCCATCGCCTTCCTGCGCGAGAGGTAACCCATCCCTGTTCTGAACCTAAGCCTCTCCTCTCCCACCTAATTCCACTCCAAATTTCCTCTGCCTCAACCCAAAAAAAAACTTCAGAGAGCAGATCATTCGTTTCTCCCCTCTACGTTAAGTATCTGAATTTGGCACTGGAATTTCTTATGCTCTGCAACCGAATTAGGAACAGAGTCAGAACGAATTAGACTAAATGAGTTTAGCTATCGATGATGTCTTGCTTACCACGATCTTCTATGTGTTATTGCAGGAACGTGCGGCCCCCTGCGACCCCTCAGCTCCTCGCATCCTTTGCTCTTCTCGGCTTCACTGGGTAAACTCTTCTGCATCTGGAACAATCTCCCTCTTCTTTTCTCCGACAGTTAAGTAACACTTGGAATGGGCTTCTCCTACCTTTCTGCAGGATCTTTGGGAATCAGCTTCTGTTCCTCCTCGGCCTCAGCTACACCAACGCCTCCTACGCCGCGGCTTTCCAGCCTGCTATACCGGTTTTCACATTTCTTCTGGCTGCAATTGTTGGGTAATTATCAGATTTCTTTATCTGAACAATGGCCCCCTTTTGACATTTCTTCTTAATCTAAGAATATTTCTCCATTTCCCAGTGTTGAGGTGATCAACATCTTCACGAAAGATGGCATAGTCAAAGTCCTTGGCACGGCCGTATGCGTTTCTGGTGCAGTTCTGATGGTTTTCTATAGAGGCCCGTCCTTGATTGGATTGGGAGGCGTCGGTTCAGCACATGAAAATATTCTGGTTGGCTCATGGAGTAGCAGCAATGCCGATCTCGCTCAGTGGTTGACTTCAGCCATGCTCCAGTCTGGCATGGAAACGTGGCATCTTGGTGTCCTGTGCCTTATTGGAAATTGTTTTCTGATGGGTGCTTATCTCGTCATACAGGTATCTTTGCAAAAATTTGGGAGCTCATACTTATCCTAATTGTGTGTCTAATATCTTTTGACAAGTATCTTTTCTTGTGTTCTTTATGAAAAGTATGGATGTTTCTATTTGCATCCATTATTGATATAAATCGTGTCATTTTCTGCTGTCGCTATTCCAGGCTCCGGTGCTGATAAAATATCCCGCAAGCTTATCATTGACCGCTTACTCATACTCATTTGCCACCTTGTTTATGCTGTTAACTGGGGCACTTGCAACCGATGGGCTCCACGAGTGGGTGTTAACAAGAACCGAGATCATAGCTATCTTATACGCTGTAAGTTTGTGTATTAGACTTCAGGATTAGGCTAAATGTTTTTTTATGGTAATGCTAAGATTTTGAAATTGCCCCTGGTTATCTAACCAAATTTCTCGCTTGTGCATTCAGGGAATCGTTGCGTCTTGTATAAACTACGCAATCATGACTTGGGCAAACAAAATTCTCGGACCTTCACTTGTCGCTCTCTACAATCCGCTCCAACCAGCATGTTCGACCTTGCTCTCAACTATTTTTCTTGGAACCCCAATTTATGTCGGAAGGTTTGATCCACTGCTCATCCCTAAAATTATGCCAACGATTATATCTGGACATTGGTTCTCAATACTTCTCAAATATTGGATCCTTTGGTGGCTCAGTGTCTGATTTCATGAATTATCAGTTGTTTATGGTGTTCTTTCAAGCTAAATAATAGCAATTGTGGTGCTTGGAGTAAAATGATGATACTTTTCAAGAGAGACAGAGAGAGAATTGTAATGCACATATTTCGCTTTATTAAGAAGACATGATCTTTTCATGAACGTAGCTATTGTTACTCCTTTCCATAGAGCTCAGGAACTGCTAATTCTGACCTCGTGTACCTTTTGTTCCATTCCTTTCAGTGCTATTGGGGGAGTCTTCATAATTGTTGGTCTTTACCTGGTTACGTGGGCTCGATACAATGAGGCACAACGTCTTCTTAAAGTTGGTTATTTGGACCCCCTTCTTGTGGAGGATCCATCAGTCTCCAAGACACAAGGAAGTTCATCCAGAGGTTCCATTGATCCTTAGACCTTAGAGGGCAGAAGGATTGTCTGAACATAATTGTGGACATTCAGGGCATCGCAGTCAGTAATTTTCCCAAACATACCTTGAGTTAGCAATGTGTAGTGGTCTCTCCAGCTTCAGCATTTGTGTTTACAGGTCCAAGAAGTAGGAACAGCTTCAGCGTTTGTCTTTACAGGTTAAAAAAAAACAGCTTCAGCAACAAATTTTTCTTATCTTGATCAATATTTCAGTAGTTTTATGCTGTTAACACACCGTATATCATATATCTGTTTGTATCAAATAGTTAATCTATTTTCATCATATTGGCATCAAAATTTGAAATTAACAACCTATACTTAGCATGTCTAAACTTTCGAACACGTAGCATCTATTTTTCTTGCTGCACGACCTTTTGTATGATTACTCATTTGTTAACATGCTATTTCTTTGCCCCTGCAGAATGTTCTTTTGGGCCTGGGAACTCGAGCTGCAAAAGGCTAGAGCATTGTGACAAGAAGATTATTTTTCTCTGATGATGGAATGAAATTTGTTCATGTTGACTAGTACTACATTCGGCAGGATATATCGGATTCTGGAACTTTTGTGGTATACTGGTGAAGTGTTGTTTGCTTACCGTGTCCTTGTTTCTCGATATTGTGTCCCTCCCGTTGTGTAGATTCGTGATCGGCACTTGTATAACTATATATTATACTTCCTGCCAAAATAATTTATTTCCCTTCGTGCCAGAGCAAACAATCCTTCCTTGAAGCTTATTCGATCTGGAACAATTTTATCTTGCAAATGCACAAACCAAGAGTACTGTGGTTTTGTACAAGCGATGCAGAGCGACAAAAAATTAGCAGAAGAAAGGGAGCTAAAGAGCTTGAACCGAGTGTTTCATGATTTCCATGTCATGAGAACTTGCGTCGATGTGATGCAGCACGCCCTTGAAAAGCTGTCTCAGAACCAAATCCAAACAATCGAGAAGCATAAACTACTTCACGACTAAAACCAAACATCCGAGAAACGTTTCATGTAAAAGATACAAAAAGGATGACGACTTCATCTGATGGGAGCTAACGGCAGTGTTATCGGTTCCATGCTATCCAAAAAATGAAGTTGATAACTGCCTTCACATCTCCAAGCATTATACCAATCAAGTAACCATAATAACACAACAAACGGCATTGTGTCATTGATTCCATGCTATACAAAAAATGAAAATGATAACTGCCTTCACATCCTCCCATTGCTCCAAGCATTATATACCAATGAAGTAACCATAATAACTCAAACATAATAACTCAAAGCATAATTAGGGGTAAGCTAACCCCACAGCAGCTAGCAGTACAGGTACTACAAATGGATGTCAGTTCAGTTAATTTGCAAGACCTTATATCTTGTATACATCTCTGAAACCGTGTATACAATTCAAAAGAGTACAGGGATGTGAAACCATATCATAATCCGGACCAAACAATGCTCTGATGCAAGTACATATGCTTTGTTTTATTAGGTCATTCAAACAAAGCAGAGTCATCAAAATGTCTACTAATCACATGAAACATACATGTTAATATGTTATCCAGTATATTCATCTCTCATAAATGGCACTCAGACATTGTGCAGGGCTTTGGGTTCAGAAGGATCATGTTCGGTCTAGGATCAGCTGGTCCTTGCAAGGAATTGTAAACTTTGTTAGAGGAAGGACTCATTATACATACTCAGACCATTAACTGCACCTCCAACATTTGAACATTACACGAACCGAGCTCGGCTCAAGGTTTGAGTCCTCTTCTCAAATTTGGGTGTACTTCACTGAAACAAAGAAAACACCCTGTTCCCCCCAAGGATTAAAAAAAATTGAAAAAAAAAGTTCCATATCACACAAACTAGACCAATATCTTACAGTTCTTACTCGCTACATGGATTTTCCCCTGGTTTGATAACAATCATCCTTACTATGTAGACACAGCCCTTAACTGACGTCGGGAAAACATGTGAGAATTTATACTGCCAATGACATTGTATCTCATGCGGGGCAATTGTAAGGTAAAACAATGCTCAAAAACTTCCAATCCACGAGATTTACTTTAGGATAGTTGAGTGACAAGCAACAGAGTTTCACCCATTGTTTGAGCAGCCTGGATCGACAACCATCGCTGGCACCACAGCACAGCAACATATAATTAAACATGCCTAGTCGCCGGCGACGAGATGGAAGGGAACAACAGGCATACCCATAGCACAGATATATAATTAACACGTCTATCACATGACACTTTAACAGCAGTAACGTAAAGCAGCTGACTGCGGAAGGCGGCAGCGGCAAGCGCTGCGGTGCGGTAGTAGATTGCAGATTGGGTGGATGGACGGGATAAATCAGATTACCCCCACGGACCTACTTCTTGAGGCTGCCGCGGATGCCGGGCTTGGGCTTGGAGGCGGAGGTAGTGGCCTCCGCCGCTGGGGTGGAGGAGTGCAGGTTGAGGATTTTCTCCGGCTCGAAGGGGAGCTTGGGGTGGCGCGCCTCATGGTGGATCTGCATGGACTTGACGTCGGGCGCGGAGGTGCGGCAGAGCGGGCACGCCAGTTTCGCGTGGCCACCCTTCTCTTGCCCCAGCCGATCCGCGAGCCCCGCCTTACCGCCGCCGCGGTTCGTCGTCGCCGCGTCGATCTTCGCCGCGATCTCCTTCGCCGTGTGCTTCTTCGGCTTCGCCTTCCCCGTCATCTCCGACCCCCGGATCCTCTCTCCGGTTTCCCTCGCCGCCGCCGCCGCCGCCGCCGCCTCCTTCCTAACCCTACTTGTGTTTGTGTTCGTCGCGCTGATGAGCAGAGGGGGACGGACCGGGGCCGCCAATTATTGAGTTCCTGCGGCTGCGGGCGCCCACGGCTCCTCCCCGCGTCGGTAGTCGGTCTCCCTCTGCCGTTGGATTTGTGACTTGCGGTCGTGATGATGTGGGCTCGACATCCCAGGGCGGTCAAGGATTTGGTTAGTGTACGAGATAAAGAAAAGATCTACCAACCTCTATTTCGTTTTACTTGTCACTTGCTAGTTACTGTAGCAACTTTGACCGACCGTCTTTTTCTACAAATTCGTCGTCGATGCCTAAAACTTTCTGATCAATAGAATTATCACAAAACATATTTTGATAACATTGCGCACTTTGAAGTATTCATCAAAATTTTGTAGAAAAAAAGGGTCAGTCAAAGTTGCTACAGTAACTAGCCAGAGACAAGTAAAACGAAATGGAGGTTGGTATATAAAAGGTTTCCCACGGGGCCACATTTGTCTCACATCTTGATATTTTCACGCGCCCTCATTTGGCAAAACTCGATAATTTGAGTTTTTTTAAATTTATATTTACTGGTTCCAAATGGAATATTTAAATATCAATTTTGTAATGCATCCTCACACTTTCGACTGGGCCTTCAAACGATACATGCTCCCATGGTATTACACGCATAAGCTTTAGCAGATGTATGAAACTGCCCATGTATTCCTGTGTACTCTGTATTGCCGCTTGCTCTCCCATGGCAGATAATCATATGTATTTTTTTGGGTAAATAATCATATGTATTTTTGTACTATTCATGAGGAGTCTTTCAACGTGGCGCGTTTCAGCCAAAGGTTTATTCGCTTTAGATAAATATTCAGTAGATTTTTCTACGGTAACTAAACAACCACAGAAAAGCATTCTGACAGACGAAACTGAAAACGATGGAGTGAGACCACAGTTTAGTTCAACCTTTCAAGCAGGTCACTGTACTCAACTGAAACCAGCTAAACGGCACGTCTCGACATGCTAATAGCAGTTGTCTCAAACAAAAAACACACACTAATAGCAGTTCGAAGGCGACAAACAACCACAGCAACCCCTTATTATAGTTCCATCAAAAGACTAGTTCAACTCATCACATCGGCAGTTCGCCGCTATCTGCTATAACTACCTTGCTCTTTGGCGCACCACTCTGCCTGCCTTCAGCTTCGACCTTGTAGATAACATCCATTCCGGACAACACCTTGCCGAACACAACATGTTTCCCGTCCAACCTAGCACAAACGAGTCGGGGCAATCATCAAGGAATAGTTTAAATTGATCAGCAAGATCTTCAGTCACAATTTGAAAATAGGTTTTTCCATGATTACAAAGACTAGTGAATATTACCAGCTTGTTGTTACAGTGGTGATGAAGAACTGGGATCCATTTGTATCTTTCCCGGCATTGGCCATGGACAGAAGGCCTGCATCGAGTGCTAGTCAGTCAAAAACGATGGACTCAAGCAATTCACATCGAGCTAAAGCATTCGTGGCATAAGTCAGATTTCAAGGAACAGACCAATTAAGGGCTTAATCAGCTACCACTCAGAGAAAACATTTCTGGCCACAGATAGGATCAGGTTAAAGGGTCACATGCATAATATTAAAATACTCAGTTATTCACACCTGGTCCAGTGTGCTTGATTTTGAAGTTCTCATCAGCGAACTTTAAGCCGTAGATAGACTCGCCGCCCCTTCCATCTCCAAGAGTGAAGTCACCCCCTTGGATCATGAAACTGGGGATAATTCTGTGGAATGCACTTCCCTTGTAATGGAGAGGCTTGCCACTCTTGCCCATTCCTTTCTCACCTACACAACAAGAAAGTTGAGAGGGCGACATGAAACCAAAGTCAAACATACGGCTTCAGCCGTTTTGCGACAACAAGAACGCATCATTGAAAATGCTACTACAGATTGTAGAAAAATCCACTATTTGGATCAGGCTCTCCCTTGATACACCACGTAGATACATGTGTTGATGATATTCTATCATTATATATGAAGAACATCATTTATGGATATTATGGTTACTGCTATTATCTTCATTTTCAACCGCTTCACAAGTATTTCTAACCAGTTGCTACTAAGCTAGCAAAACACAACTTACAATTTATGCTTTCCCCAATTTAATAATCATACGCTATGGCAATGGGTGGTCAAACAAAAGTCAAGCATCAAGTGATCACAGCTTATGGTCGAGTGAACTTGTAATTTAAAGCAGTCAATTCCCTATTTGCGAGAAAAATAGTTACACAGCTTATCTTCACTTTTGGAGCAAGTCCTATGCATGCATCACGTAAGATCTAGAAAATTGTTTGTGCACTTGAAGATGCGACCAAGCTGCCAAGCTTGCCACGAGATTATCACAATAATCTGGATACTACCATACAAGCAGATGGAGCAGTAATAAATTCCTTTAACATACCTGTGCAAAGCGCTCGGAAATTCTCTGCAGGAAAAAAGAGACATAATCATTAGTATTTTTCTCATATCACAAGAAAACAGTTACAGTTTGATTATTAAGGGAACGATACCTGCTGTTTTGGGAACAGTTTTCCCGAAAAGTCCCATGACAACCCGACCTATGAGAGTTTAAAAGCAATAAGCAACAATATGTCAATCAAAATTAACAGTCATTCGCCATCATGAAACCATCCAAACAGAATGTAGCTGACAGGAAGTTAATCATAAATTTTGACAGTTGCAGATTCAGTAATAACACTACATGCACTCATGGAACCAAAACCACTAGACATTAAAGTCCCCTATTTCTAATCACCTAGAGATGGAATAGCATGACGATTTAACAGGGAAACAATGACCCAGCATGCTGATCTGACAGTTAAACAAGAGAGAGGATCACCGCGAACCTGCGGGCTTCCCGTCGATCTCGATGTCGAAGTACACCTTGTTGGTGACCTCCGTCAGTTCCGCGTTCTTCTTCGCCTGAAACCCCAAAAAAAAAAAGGACAAAAGTAAGGCTACAGCCATGCTGAGATAACAGATCAGAAACCAAATACCTCAAGGCCACTTGGATCCATCCACATGAAACAGATTCATACACTAGACTGCGGGCGTCGAAACTAACCACATCGAATGAATTGCGAAAGTAGTAATCAAGTAACCACAAATCAGATCGAAGAACACACGCAAGGCGAGAAGGGGAAGGGGGAGGGGCAAACTATGGGCGTGTGGGCGTGGGACGGACGAGGTGGATCAGCACCTGGGCGAGGGTCAGTGCTGCGGCGGCCAGCGCGAGCCACAGGAACAGCGTCGCGTGGCGCGAGACGGACCGCGCCGCCGCGCTCCTCTTCCACCCGCTCGTCGCCATCTCGGATCTGCTCTCCTCTCCTCCTCGTCGCCGCTGCCGATGATAGATCTGGTTGGTCGCTCCACTCTGCAGTCACCGCAGCGTCCACGACCAAATACGGGAGAAGAGCAGAGTCGTTGCGGTGGCTGACAGGTGGGGTAGGCGAGGCGCGAGGTGTTTCAGAATGAGAGTGTTGTTAATTGCAAAAATCACCCTCAAGCATTTGTAATAGAACTGCTGGTTTTGTTTTTTTTTTTGAGATTACACAGTACAACTCAGACACTCACAACGCACGCACACTCACCCCTATGAACACACGTACGCAAACCCTACCCCTATGAGCATCTTTAAAGACTGAGCCGGCAAATCCAGAGATACGAAGTCACCACTGGCGCCTCGCTGTCGACGGGAGCGTCGCCTACCACTGAAAGCACAAATGCCGTTAAATCCTTGAAAATTCGCTCCCACGGGGAGTCGAACCTAGGACCTGAGAGGTGTTACTCGGATGCCTTAACCACTAGGCCAAGACTCCTTTCACAAGAATTGATACTGGTTATGTATCCGTGCAGAGAGCAGCAGAGGCCCTGTTTGGCAGGTTCTGGCTCCTCAAGAATTGATAGGATGGGATATTAATATATTTTTCTTTTAAAAAAGATTATTATGGTCGTATGTATTTTTTGATTTCTATGTTGTGGAACAAGCTATAAATGCTTGGCTGGAACCTATTTTTTTGTAAAATGGAACAATTCTCTATTTGAAGATTGAATATTTTTTTATATACAATCTAACACACACCGGCTCCAAACAGATAAAACAGATCACACACCAACAACAATTCCACATCGGAAAACAAAATCACAATTTCTCCGTCTTCTACAGATCACCCGACATGGGCAGCTACAGATAAAATAGATCACACACCAACAACAATTCCACAACCAAGCGCTCCTTCAATATGCTTTGCATGGATCATCATTTCAGCTCATCCGACATGGGCAGCTCTCCGCTGTTAGCTATGAGGACTTTGGCCTTGGGGGTTCCTTTCATGTCCGTCTCGCCTTCGGCTTCGATCTTGTAGACAACGTCCATTCCACTCACCACCTTGCCAAACACAACGTGTTGCCCGTCCAACCTTGGACAAATCAAAAGACGCATTCGTGATCAGCAATCAATAACAGTAGAGGGGTCGGGGGAGGCCTGTGCAGATTACTCACGATCTCGTCCTTGGTGTATCCGCCACGGTGATAAAGAACTGGGACCCGTTTGTATCTTTTACTGCTCTTCGTCCGCCTGGACCGTCGGTGACCTCTGTAACCATCGACACAGTACCTGCGACGCAGTTGAACAGATACATAAGCACTTTTCTAATTTACAGTGTTATTACTGTTAAAAAAAATAGTACTCCAGGATGAGGATTTGAAGCAACACTGCTGAGACAAGTGAGTCACCTGGTCTGGAGTGCTTGAGCTTGAAGTTTTCATCCGCGAACTTATCCCCGTAGATGGAGTCACAGCCTGTTCCGTCGTTGTTCACGACGTCGCCTCCTTGGATCATGAAGCCTTTGACGATTCTGGTGAATAAGGTTCCCTTGTAGTGAAGAGCTTTGCCGTGCCTGCCAATTCCTTTCTCCCCTGTACGTATATATGACAACGCTCGTTATTCAACACATCGACTTAACTATGAGAAGAGATCATGCATTTGCATGACGGTCAGGAAGCGTATATACCTGTGCAAAGTGCTCGGAAGTTCTCTGTGAAAGGGAAAACATGCTGACTGTTAGCATTTCTCCCACCCCGTGAAAAAGAATATAGTAACTTACACACTGAATTAGTAATTGAACAAGTACCTGCTGTTCTGGGAACAACCTTCCCGTAAAGTCCAATGACAATCCGACCTGTAATAACCAAAGGATAATTCAAATGTTAACGAGCCCATCGAGCATCTCATCAGG
The DNA here is from genome assembly GCA_012490785.1 of Eragrostis nindensis. Lineage (NCBI taxonomy): Eukaryota > Viridiplantae > Streptophyta > Magnoliopsida > Poales > Poaceae > Eragrostis > Eragrostis nindensis. The sequence continues at coordinate 231,575 of JAAXCT010000132.1, read as the reverse complement.
GAACGCGAGCTAAGCTCAAGTTGTAGCAAATTCGGACGATGGAAGTAGAGAAAGCAGGCTGCCATGCACGCGCAAACCTGCGGGCTTGCCATTGATCTGGATGTCGAGGAAGACCTTGTTGGTGATTTTCTCCGCGTCCGATTCTCCATGTGCCTGCGAATGGCGAATGGAAATCATCAAATGGTGACGATGCCGGTGACCTGGTAAGGAGGCAGCATGCAGATGGATGGATGAACGGGACGGACGAGCAACCTGGAGCAGCGTCAGGGTGGCCGCGGCGACCGCGAGCCACAGGCAAAGCCGCACGCTCCCCCTCCACCTGCTCAACGCCATTGCTGGCGAACACTCGGTGCCAATGATCGATCTCCTCTGTTTTACGTCTATGAAGTATGAACCCTGCCGCGCGGCGTGAGGATGGCAGGAGTGGCTGACAGGAGCGGATAAAAATAGTGAGGTCAACCTGTCGGACAGCGAATTTCTGGGAGCTAATCGTCCTAGACCGCACACTGGACTCGTGGTCATGGAGCTGCTGTTAATTACAGATGGACAATCCTTATTCAGTTTGACAGTAGTACAAAATGGCTACTATGTGGATCGTGCAAATGTGGATCTTATACGGCCCAGTAGAAAGCCGCAATTAAGATGAAAACTCAAATGATTTGATCAAATGGAAAATATCTAACACAGCTCCAGTGGCAACATGTACAACGGTCATTCAAGTTGGAGAAAACAAACGGCGTCACACGAGAGGCCCGAGGCCAAATTTGTCAGCCATCAACTTTACGATATACAGATTTAATATTGTGATGAAACTATATAGCTACGGTTTTGATTTGCATTGCACAGCTTCGACAGGTCCATGGCTCGTCCGCACAAGTGCAGCAAAACATAAGAACTGAAACTACCACCTCATGTCCAAGGTCATTGTACACAAACTACTGAATCATCAACCAATTCAAAGTCTGGTCAGCTTGTCTCCACTAGCAAGTAAAGGTGTACATTAGCTATCAGTAGCTGGTACTCGCAATACCACCACGCCCACAGCATAGTTGCCTCACAGGGGCTTGCGCTCCAGATCCTGGAATATCAATCTTTGGATGCACTGGCTGATGGGCCTTTCTTGCCGCCATATTTCTGCATTGGAACACAAGCCGAGTTAAAGTAAACAATGTAGGATAAAGTACACGCTGCTGAACTGCAGGCGCAAGTCAATGCTTTCAATCAGCTACGGGGAGGATATCTTGCCTGTTTAAAGGCATGCCAATATAAATGGTGCGCCAACATACTGTATCGTACAATACAGCTAAACAGATAACCGAATCACATCCTGTACTTGCCAAGCTCCTAGTGCCATGTTTGAATCCTCTAAACTAATAGTTAGCCGCTAAAATTATCTCTAGGGATTCCAAACGCCCCAGCTAATAGCCCAGCTAATTGTTAGCTACCACCCCAACTAACAATTATCCCATTAGCTCTCTCAACCCAGCTAATAGTAGCTAATAGGTGGCTAAAGGTCAGCTAATATTAAGATTGTTAGAGGTTTCAAACACCTTGAGCTAATTGATAGCTAGCTAATATTAGCTAATAGCTAATATTAGCTAGCTAACTATTATCTCTAGAGGTTTCAAACACACCCTAAACAAATTCATTTTACTCCCCGCTATTTTAGACATATGACATCCTCCTATGCAGCAATTAAACAATAATCATAGAACAAGATATTACTGTCTAGATCAGTAGACCTAGAAACAACGGGCAGGCCTGAAAAAATTGGTGTTGACTTTAAGGAGCACAGTTAGGAAACGGAGGCAAAGATCTACTTAACTGTTAAACAACACAAAATAACACAACAGTTCAGCAACATAAATATCTCACCTGCTTTCCGATGCTGAACGGGACATACTTGTACTTGATCATGTGGGCAATCTGTCGCTTCATTGTCAGGACAAAGAGTACAATCCAATAACAGAGAAGTATAGGCCAGAAGACAGGAACGTCGAATACGGAAAAGAAGGTCATGACGAAAGCAATGAAAAAGGCTTTCGTGATGGCATACCTGAAACAAGATTAATCAACAAAGTTTCAGTGGCACAATTGCATTACAGAATGCCAGAAAGAGACAACTCTACAAGCAAGAGAAACAAATTTCGACTGCAGAGGCATGGGGAAGAAATATACAAGAAACAGAACAACAAAATTTAATTGGTAGTGGCGTGATGTTTTCTATGCCATCTCAAAATTGATAAAAATAAAGTTTGCTCCCGAGAAATTGTAAAAGCCTTTCTAGATGGCCCAAGGGAAGCCAGTATCACAGAGGCAGTTCATTGGCCTAATTCTAAAATGGACCTTACAGTAACCATGTGAAGTTCTGAACCAATGCTTGTCAGGGGCCAACATAATCTTATAAAGATCACAATGACTTCAAAGGTACTCATTACTGAAAATAACATCAATGTACAACAAAGAAGAAATTGCACAAATATACAAGGACGACATTTCCAGACTACTCATCACAAAACTGTGCAAGTTAATAGCTCCTAAGGATACCCAATGGACTAACAAAAGGAGTTCTCACAATATGCATCACAAAAGACTATATTTTTCAGGCTATGCATACAGATTAAAATAATTACTTTTCAGACTACTCATGTACTAGTATGTAGCTTTCAGGTTTCATAGGAAGCAGCAATGAGAGGCAATGTAAAGGATGTACAGATTAGTCTAATCATTTATTGGTTTATCATCATGTTACACATGGCTACTTAAATTGGATCAGCCAAATCAAATCCAAATGTATCTAACTTGGAAGCCCATCATAAAATTTACTACAAATGCAGGCAACAGATTCACAAGATTAGCTTTCTGGTAGCTAAACAAGTCTGAGATCAGACAATTCAAATCTCAAGATACGACGAGCCGTCTGCGAGAACAACTTGGTTGGTCAGTCCATGAATGGTGTATTTTAGCAAATGCTCAAAACCGCATAGTTGATCCAATCAAAATGTGACACAAAAACAGTGCATCACAAAGGTATCATTCCATAAATCTCATCATCAATTACTACTTATGGAGTAATGAGTACGGATGGCAGGGATAACCATGCCTCATTTCTGGCAGCTAAACAAGTATTTATTTATTAATTAGAGAACTGAGGATGTGCATTGCACAGTCAGTGAGACATGCTTGGTTGGTTGTTTGGTCAGTGGTAACTAATACCTAATGGTCCACTTCAGCTCAGAACAGCAGGTTCAATTGAACTCTGACACTACACTAAAACAGCGTACTTATAAATTATAATGGTAGCGTGTTGCCTTCAACAGATTACATGTCCAATTATACTAAAGATATTATCTTTTCCTCGCAACCAAAGGATGGAGAGATTAGATCAGTGTGGCGCCCTGTAACAGAAACATAGGACGAAAGGAGGCTAGTGTAGAGCCGCAATCGCATACCAGAACTTGAACTCGGGGAGGCGGCGGATGAAGGGCTTGAACTCGTCGGAGCCGCGGGTGGGGAGGCCGGGGCCGGCGTCGAGCGCCTCGAGCTCCGGGTCGACCATGGGGGAGAGGAAGCCGATGAGGAGGTTGAGCAGGTAGATGCCCAACCCGTAGGTCACCACGTAGAAGCCCCGCACGTAGTAGACCCGCAGCGCGTACACCGCCGCGGCCACGAGCGTGCCCGCCCACCGCCCCGCCGTGTGCGGCGCCGCGCGGTCCAGGTAGTGCTGGAACGCCCGCGCCGCCTCCGCGCGCCACCGCTCCGCCGAGCCGCCGGCAGAGGGCTCCATCGCGGCCGCTGCCTGGGAATCCCGGGTGTTCGCGAGTTGGGTTAGGTTTCGCGACTGGTCCTGGCCGTCTGGGACTCTGCTGAATCGCAATCGCGAGCAGAGAGGATGGAATCACATGCTCGCCTGATTAGGCGCGCCGAGGTCACGTGTCGCGGTGCTTTTCGCTACGTCACGGCTTGTTAACGGCAGCATCATCGTGTAAAAAACGGCAGCATCATCGTGTAAAAAAAAAATCGTCAGCATTATGCATTTACATTATCTACCTCCTATTAATTACGAGATACTGCCGACAATTTTTTTTGCAAAACCCTCGAATCTTTTATACAATTTTCTGGATTCCTTCTAGGCAAAGATTGTTAAGCGTTTTATAAACTTCTATACAGGAGGCAAATGTTGTTCATCGTTTATAAACTTGTATGGTTCTAACTTCTAAACTATCTCAAATCCATAGGAATAATGAAGTAAAGTACTGCAACTGCTCAGATTCGTCAAACATGGCCTAGAAATCGAAAACCATCTCTTCATTTTCATCCTCTTCGTACAGCTCGCTGTCTTCATCCAGCTTCTCGCACTCGAACAGATAAGGTGCACTGTCTTCTACATTGTCCTTGGAGTCGTTCATCTCTATGATCCGGGTCATCTTCTCAAATAGAGAGGATTTAATTTCTCCTTCTGAAATTTCTTGATCTGAACCTAGCCCGAGAAGCGTGATGCACTCGCCTTGGAACTCTGCATCGTTGGACGACATGATCAGGCCAGCGATTGATTGCGCAAGGTCCGGAACATATTCACGAACCTGAAACGACACAGAAACAGGTTACAATAGTTGCAGTCAATAAGCATAGATTTGAGAAGCACAGTTACATGATCTCCAATCCATATTTTCAGGGAATTCAGGCCATGTGTCCTAATTACGGTGAATATTTCATGAGCGCTCTATCCCAAAAATGCACCAAATTGGCATTGTTTACTCTTTGTTTCACAGCTAATCGCAGTATATAATATACATATGTTTGAAGGAAAGCGAAGCAAAAATGTGTGTGCAATTTTTTTTTTTTTGACGGCAAATGGGTGTGCTATTTTGCTTGCAACGGAGCATGTGAATGCTAATGGTGCTGGAACTTTACCATGATATACAAAAATTCGACCTGCAGCGGGTAAGCCACCCCCGGCATTTTTCTAAGAAGAAGGCCTTCTCATGCAGGCCGAGAAACCCCCGAACCCCCCTCCCCACCCTTACACAGGAGGCTGTACACCGTGTGAGATCGGTTAGGCCTTTAACCTATGCTTTGGCGTGGGGAGATGCGAGGGGATTTTTTTGGCGAGAACAGGAGTCGAACTCACGTCGGCAGGCAGCCAACCGCATGCCTTACCGATACACCAAGCACACGTTCTCTTACCATATATATGCATATAAGGGATGGATTGCCTAAGTTGTTTCTGTGCCAACTCTAGCAAGTAGGAGGCAGTTTGCAGCGCAGTGAGCATAGAGCAAGACAAATATTAGTTGGATCTATATGGTTGCATTTTAGTCTTAGCTTCTGTGCAATAAACAACTGAAGTTCTTCAATTACAAATAAAAAAACCTTAATGAAAATATGTAGAAGGCATACCCTCTGACCATGGCAACTGAGAAAGTCTCCTGCATGATCTGCTTTCAAGTGCGACAATGCAGACTTGAGTGCCTTCCTCACAAGGTATCTATCTTGTTGAGATCCCTGCCATTCTTGCACTGCAGTGGCTAGAGCAAGTCAAGGACAACCAAGGAAATTCCCAACTTTCCATATAAGATTGAGAAGAAAAAGTATAAAGTGGACACAACGGAAGCTGGATATCCTCCATTGAATGTGTGAATGGCAATATCAACACGAGCAAATGTCACGTTGTCCCACTCAAGAACAGCATTTCCTTCATCATCCATGAAGCCTCCTTTTAACTTGAAACCATAGCTTTGCCAGTCTATGTTCATCAACACATCGAAGGAGGATTGTGATATGGGACAAGGCACAAATTCTTCAAAATTCAAAACCTACAATTGTTCCAACCAACAGTAGCATAAACCGTCAGCTCCGTTGTGTCATTTGTCATTTCAATAGAAAACCAGATTGCACTGGCATGAAAAAGTGTCATCTGCAACCTGAATTCATTCCCCAGGCAAGGGCTACAAACATTTATTCAGAAGAAAAATAAATTGCATGACTGAAAGCTCTGCGATGCAAACCTGTGTAGACGAACAGTTTACCATCCAACAGCTCATATCAGATATGGTGTGTGCAATCACTATGACTACATCGACATGTAGGTCTTTCACTTTTTTTCTGGCTAAATTGCTTACTGCTCCAGTTCCAATCTTCAGACGATCTCTGAAGAGAGACAAAGAGAAGTAAACCAAGCTAACTATGTTCAATATGTCAGGCTAAGTTAATTATGTGAACATATTGCCAGTAAGATCTGTACAGGAGCATATATCTATCTTGGAGCATGGCTGATCAATTTCAGTTGAAAAAGATCTTTATACATGAGAAAAATATGTAAGAAAGTTTTGTCACCTATTCAGAGAGCATGTATCACAATTGTCACAAGTGTTTCCATGTGAGAGTGCATAGTCTTTAAGGCCAGAAACTAGCCGGTCAATACTCAATGTCGTAACAGAAAGACTGGCATCATCATAATCTTGTGGTAGACAGACAGTTCTTGTTTGAGCACTGCCTGTTTGCTCAATAAAGAGCTCACAAGCTAAATTCTGCGTTAAGTACAAAATAAACAGCCAAACAAGAATTTTAAGTGAACATACTAACAAGAAAGGAGCTGAAACAGAACGACTGAGAATAAAATGGTGCGTGAAATTTAATGTACTTGACCGCTGTCAGTGATGATCAGTTCTAAATTTAATGGTGTCATGAAACACTGCCATTGCCGGTCCCAAGCCCGGATGAGAAAAGTGGAGGGGGTTGTGTTAGGCTTGGCTAGCCAACAATCATTTTTTAGCCAATCTTATGGAGATGAAGCAACAAAGGAAAATGTTAGTCAGTTCAGGGATATATATACACGCACCTACTGCTAGTTTATTCATGGCCAATGCACTTTGAAGGATTATCTCTGGCCTTTGCCAAGGTTAAACATATATACAATTATAGATTCATATGTAGGAACTCCCTGATGCTAGAGGTTCTGTTTTTTTTCTTTCTTGCAGGATATAGATTGAGAAGCACCACATCTGGATATCAGTACTTTCAGGCTACGAACGGTACACAAATGCATTAATTTTCATTTGAATATTGCATATTTTATGAAGGCATGAGCCACACCTAAACTGACATAACCCATAGAGCAAGAAAGAGGAATATGACACGGTACACATCCATAAAACAACACCATTGATGCTATAACAACTCCAGTGTAAAAGGGGAAAAGGATACCCAACCTAAGGGGAACTAACTGGTTTTCATTAAGAAGAAAATAGGCACCCACACTAGTATTTTGAGTCAAAGATGAACTAATGTATAGGAGCTTTTTTACCATCCTTGTAGTGACTCGAATAATAACTTGGTTCTGGAACCTGTTGTAACATTTTTTGGTACCACTCAAGTTATAATTGGTCGTATTGCAAGGACGGTCAAAATGTTCAATGTCTAAACACAGTAAAGGAGCTCAATATCTCAGGGTGATATCACATTTGAGAACTCTAAACTAATCAAGCTGCCAAGAAAAATAAAAGACTATAAAATACTTCAGCAACAACTTGAGGGGGGAAATAGAAGATCAGAAATACTTACATCAGCTCTTAGCACAGATATCTGCATGTGTTCAGAAAAAAAAAACTGTTGGCTAAGGTTGAATAGTTGGAAAGATATGCGAAAAAAAAAATTCTTAGTTTATAAAGACGGACCTTACGGATGAAGCCAACCAACCATGATATGAAATCATTAGCATCAGATTCATTTGAAAGGCAGAGGCAGACTTCTGTTCCGCTGTGTTAAAAAAAAGGCATGGAGATTTGATTAACCAGAATATTCAATCAGTGACGTCAAAACAGCAAGACATGACCTACCTAAATGTTGCATGATTTTTGTATGTGGTAGCCAGCATGGTGAATCTTGCACTAGATATCTCTTCTTGAAGATTAAACTGGTAACGATAAATAGCTTCATCATCGATTCCTTCAGAATGGGAAATGTTAATAAAGCATCATTGACCTTCCTGAGTTCACAATATCATTAACGAAACAAAAACAGTAAATATAATACACATGTCACAGTCACACATATGCACTCTAAGACCAGATTACAGTAGTGAATCAAACATGTATACAATCAAACAAGAAAAAAGGTGAGTTAATTTACTGCAAAACATCTAATAATCACAAGTAGGCAACAGAGATAAGAAATACTCGACATACTCTTTAAGTAATTTTTATGCTTGACTTTATAATGTCTGAGTTAATTAACGAAACTGTAAAGGAAACTATAAGGTACGGTCAAAAGAAGAAATAAAAAAACAAAGGGGGAAAACAAACGAAAGTAGAGCAGAAAAGATAGAAAACCACAATTTTCAGGGCATCACGGTGAGAGTTTGGTCATTTCAGTTTGCAAGTATTGCCATAAGATCTGCAGCTCTTTTGTGAGATAAAATTCTCGAGAGTACCATGCCATTTGGAATGATTAAGCATGATGTGCTGCTACAAAAAACAAATGTGCTGCTACAACAGTAATTACCGCAAGAAATTTGTATATAGCACAAATAGAAAATGGAATATGGATCGAGGAAACAGAAAACATACCAGTAGTTGTGATTAAAAGAGTACCATCTGCATGTAGATAGAAGGTATATAAGACACATGACGATCAAACAGAGATCAGAAAGAAGGCATGCTCTTTGGTATGACGGTTTCACATGAAACTATGGCCACGAAAGAAAATGGCAGCAAACAAATCCCCTCCATACCATCAAGATAATCTCAACTCGGAAGGTACCAATAATTACGACAAATAGGCATGTGAAAGTGACATAATCGCAGCCATATCTATCACGTAGTATCTAAGATGCTATAATTGAAACACAGACTTGGTAGAAATTGACGGTATTGTTTCTAACTAGTGCTTTTTCTCCCTAACAAAAGGTCACAGTAATTTTCTTCATGAGCACGTGTGCATCTTATAACATACCCCATTTCTCCACGGGAGTCTCGTGCGCTAGGACGTCGAGCTCCAGGAACTCCTCCAGCCTGCTCACAACCCCCGTGTCCGAAACTGTAACAGCTCACAAAATTGGAAGTGGAACCAAACGCGAGCGGGGAATTATTTAGACTAGGTTCGCGTCTCTTCTCCCGCTTTATGCCGAAGGAAAGACGAAGGAAGGCCGGCGCAGCCTACATTACCGGAGACACGCAGCGGAGAAGGTTCGGCGGGGCGTTTGAGGGACACCGTGAGCCGGCAAGGCGACTCCGACATCCGGCAGCGCTGCACCGCCGAGTAAACCAGCTGAAATGGTGGTGCGAAAAAACCTTGTGACGAGGATAACTGGAATCAGGAGGGATTGGAGAGAGAGAGAGAGAGAGAGAGAGAGAGAGAGAGAGAGAGAGAGAGAGAGAGAGAGAGAGAGAGAGAGAGAGAGGCGTACGGAGTGGAGAAGCTTCCGGTGGGGAGAGGAGGTGGAGGACGACGCCATGATGGCGAGGGAGGAGAACACCGCCCGCTTACGGAAGGAAGGCGAGTACACTCCTCGCCCTGGCGCAGCTTTTGACGGGGAACTGCAAGCAGGTGCGTTGATGATCGCCCTCGCCGGAGTTCCGCCGCCCTCGGCTCGCCTCGCCCGTCCTTCCGAGTGGGACGGACAACAGGCTGGTCATAAACGGAAATGTGAGGCAAGGCAAGGGCCTCCCTGGAAACACACATGGAAGGCGGCCCAACCCACATAGCTGGTCCGGCCCGGTTTCGCACTCCCGCTCGCACCCGTCGTCCACCCGCGACAGAGACCCCGACCCCGTCATTTGTGAAGCTCCAAACCACCCACAACCAACCCTAGATCCCTTCCACCGCTCCGGCGCCTGCCCGCCTCCGGCCCTCTCTACCCGGGAGCACACGCCTCCGCCCTACAGAAGGGCACGCTACCGTCGCCACCGAGGTATTTCCTCCCATCTTCCGTCCCCTCTACGTCCTGCTAGGACGGAGATTGATCCGTGAAATAAGTGGGCTGGGGTACGGGCACGGGTTAATTACTCCGCCCATGGCGGATGCTAGTTTCACCAGTGCGAGATTCGTGCGAATTTTATTTGTGATCCTTTAATTGAATCACGTTCCTATCTCAGTGGGCAAGTAGCATTCGATTGATCGCCTCATGTTCATCTCATGAGAGTTTGTCGCGTTTGGTTTATTGGTAGACGAGCTTGGTACATATCAGATATCTTTCTTTGAGAAGTCATGGTTAACATAACACTACGCCTTGTACTGTTTGTTTAGCCTTTGAATTTTTTAGTGACTCTGCTGAGTTGAAATAGGGCTTTGAGCCATGAAATCTAGTTTCCGTAGAGAGTTTGCCACATCGGGAAGTATGGTTTCTCTATGATTGCCTCATTATTGCAATAAGGTTAGGAGAACAGGTAGTTTGATTTATCCTTATTGTGAGGCCTCACACCCCTGGTTTGGATAAGGCATAAAGCTTGCATTTGTCATTTTAATTTGGGTATAGTTATTTGAAAAAATTTCGAAGTATCAGTGGGACAATAGATCCTGTCACTAATGTCATAACATCACATTGATTTTAGGAACAGAAAACATATGGACAGTAGATCTAGATGACCCATGGAGAGTGGGGAGATTGATAACCAGTGTTTCACATGAACAGCTTGCCTCAGGGAATGGTTGCTGATTTCTGACTGGTTTCTATGTAATATGGTATTAGCTATACAACTTGTTTGGCTGCACTACTGCAAGTCTAAGATTTTCATTCATTTACTATCAAAAATATCAACTTCACTTGTCAGAAGTATATCATGCATTACAGTTACATGATATGTTGGTGCCAAACAATACAAACACAGATGCGCTCTAAATCATAATTGTCGGTATTCTTACCACTGACTGCATTTTGTATGTAATTTAGCATTATAGTGCTGATATAAAAAAATCATCTTGCGTGTTCTTTTCCTTGTTAGCTTTTCCAAACTCCTTATCAGGTACAAAATTCATGGACACTCCCGCACTTGTCCATCCCCCCAAAAGTATCATAGATGAGTCCGAAATTATGTAAGCTCTTGATTGATGAGACCTAGAAATCATCTGCCATTATCAAGATACATCGTCTCCCCAATGTCCTTCATCATACATAGCACATGCAACTTTAGTTCTCTCTTTCTCTTGACTAGCATACCTTTTTTTGGGTTTGGTCCATTTAGCTCGATCTTGGGATGACTTTAATCTCATTCTATTTTCCAATTTGCATTTGGTATGGTTTTAGTATAACAAGATTTTGGGAAACTGCAGAGCAGAAGTAACCTGTAAAAAGAATTTTATACTCATTTGCTTAACTTCTAATTTAAGTATTATGCATCCATTAATCGTGTAACTTTGAATATTCAATTGTCAGTAATGGAGTGATTTCTGATCTTTTTTCTTTTAGTGTGGTTCTTCAACTATAGCTTCAATTAGTATACCACATGTATCACCAATTTTGAACTATTTTTAGTTTTCAAAATGTGGTTTAAAGAACCAGTTGTATATCCCTCCTACGCACTAGGCATCGTCACCTGACGGCCTGCCTGACACGTAGAGACTTGCAAAACTGTCAAAAATGCATTTTAGATATATTTTACAAAAGGATTACATATCATGAAAAAAGTGTACATTGTTTCACAAACCTGTACAATCTCAATTAAAAGATATCTAATCAACTAATCAAGGAATTTTGTGTATGTAAGTTATCATGGTTAGTATTCTATTTGGGTGATACAATGGCGGTAAGTTAGAGGTGATATAGCATATTGTGGATGCCGCATTTGGAGTCAATTTTAGTGTAGAAATGTGTTTATCTGTGTCTGACCAAAACATTTCATGCATTTTGTTGGTTATATTAATAAAATGATCACATCATATGTTAAGAATGAAGTTTCCCTATGACTTCTAGATACTATAGATAATGTTGAATTGCTGTTCAATTAATAGCTGCTCCTTGGTACAGGATGGATTCTAAACGTAGGAGGAGCCATAGTCCAATTGAACACAAGGAAGGCTGTGATAAAGATTATGAAAGTTCTGGAAGGAATAATAACTCAAGAAATCTGGACTCAAATAATGCCAGACCAGTCAGAGGTTATGAGTCCAGGCAGACTGATAGGAATTCCTATGGAGCATCACGTGAATCCAGGAGGCATGATGATTATAGGAGGTATCATCATGATAAGCATGCTGATGATCATGTGAGGAGTCACTCAAGAGCCTCTCGGTCAGATCGTGAATCAAGGGCTGATACCTACTATGATCGCTCAAAGCGTGATGGCACATCGGGTAGAGCACGTGGTGATCAACGAGATGCTGACAGTAGGTATGGAGAGAAATATATTAGTCGAGATCTGAGTAAGAATGACGGCAAGCAAGCGACCGCTCGTGACTGTCAAAGACATGATGGTGGTGAGTATGATAGATATACAGATGCAAGAAAGGTTGTTGAGAAAAGGGATTATAGGGCTTGTGATAAGGACAAGGAAATCAAGGAGGAGGACGTTGTGAAGAAGAGAAATGGAAAGGAAATCGAGAAAGAAGCTGAGGTGGAAACTAGGGAGAAGAAAAGAAGTTTATTCAGTTCTGGACCAAATGTTGATTGCCCAGAGGGTTAGTTGATTTTTCTTTTCTGACATTCTTATCAGCTCATACTTTGTTATGTTTAGTCTTTTTCATTGAAATTGTGAATTCCACAGATGTCAAGTTAACCTCAGCCGCAAATGAAGCCTTGGATAACTCAGGAGGAACATTAGATGGTGTGAATGCAGCAAAAGTTGCAGCTATGAAAGCTGCTGAATTAGGTAAGCATTTTGTTATTGATTGTAATTCTGATTCAGTTTTTTAATTACTTTTTCCATATCTGCCTTGCCTCTAAATTCTGTAGTTTCCTTAGCTGATTCTTGTGTGCACTTGTAACATTGGTGCGTTTACCTATCAACAATGCTGGTTGGATAGTAAAAGTGTTGATTTTTATGGGCTTCAGTGCACTGTCAATTGATTATACTATAAGAGGCATTTTTCATATTTCCATCATGGTATCAATGAGTGGCCATGATTGTAATCTCTTCCCTGACAGTTTTGAATTACGGATTGCGTCATTGACCATTACGTTGTGTTATTTACCAGTGAATCAAAACATTGCATCATTTGGTGCTGGAACTGGGCGCTTGTCCGCTGACCAGAAGAAAAAACTTCTTTGGGGAAACAAAAAGAGCAATCCTTCAGAGGAGGTAAACTTGAGAGAGCAGGCTATTGTTCTTTTTTTTTTTTTTTCGTTTCATTTCTTTCCATTTTAGTGTCCCTTGGTCATGGTATCATTTGACGTTATCTCTGATGCTACAGACAAGTAAGCGCTGGGATCTAAATTTGTTTTCTGATCGTGAGCGCCAAGAGAAATTTAACAAACTCATGGTAAGTTGAATTCCTGCTCCTTTACCCTCTACTTCCAATATTTCAGACCTTTCTAAGTTACTTTTGTTCCCTGTATTTGCAATATACACCAAATTACTCTGCGATGACTAACACTGTTTTAGAGTCTGAGGATGCCTTGGTGGCTATGGCCTATCGCAGGGTGTGAAAAGCAGCACACCGGTTCAGGAGAACAAGGTGGAGAACAACGATGGGAATTCGGCAGAAGCCAAGAAACTAGAGGAGCTGGACACCAACCTGGAGAAGCATTACATAGCAGGCCTCCGCCGGAGAGATGGCCGAACAGTTGGGCTTGGTCTGTAGGAAACAGTTCCTGCAAATGCTACTGCATCGGAAAATTTGAGGGCTTGCTCTGTACAATATTCAGGGGCCTGTTTATCCTTGTGCGTCGAAGTTTAACTGGTTTTTTTACTTTACCTGTGTTATCATGTATTCCTAAACGGCTACAGTGTCATGACTCTTCTTGTTTACTGTGTTGCCGTAACTTATGCTGGAGGGCTTTGTGCGCTGATATTTTTAGATTGCGTAGCAAACCGAACCACAGCTACTTCAAGTCTTCAATGCAGGTGATCTTTTATAAAATTTGGCTCTAGAATTGGTCGTGAGCATAAAGCCTCAAAATTTGAGAGCAATACATACCCTCCTCTATTTACTTTTCCTACAGTCCCTTATTTATCATCGCGATCGATGCCGCATACATTAAAGCGAATTTTCTCCTTGGCACCTAGGTTGAGCATATAGACCTTCTGCATATCAGTGGTACAGTTCTGTTGCATACCCTCGATGTGCAGGATGGATAATCCAGATAGCCTGGCAGCCTGCTCCCCCTAAGTGTTCATGGTTTTTGATTTAGTCCTGCATATGGTGAACATAAAACCATGGTATGTGAAAAAATATCATCGATACATTTTTAGTATTTTCCAAAAATCAGGTTTACCAGTGGAAAAAATTAATTTATCAGCCAAAATTTTAAAAATGAAATTTGGACAAATTTCAACAAAATTCATGTAAATTTATCTAAATTTTATTTCAATTTCAACTTATTTTTTTAAAAAATGGATATTTCTGAAAATCAAGTTTATCAGTGACCAAAATAATTTTTTTTTGAGCCAAACCAAAATAAAATTTTGTTACCGATAAAGTTTTTCTACCTCTGGCCTCTTTTGGAGAAATGTACCTGGCTGACATGTTGGCCCAACTTTACATGGGCTGCTCGCATCTGTTAAGAGTCGGAGCTCAAAAAAAAAAAAAAATCTGTTAAGAGTCCCGTTGACACGAACGCCTCTTCCCCGCCGTCCTCCGCCGGAGCTCCGACGAATCCCGGCTGCACATCGTCTCTGACTCCTCACCCGCGGAGTTCCTTCCGTCACCTAGTTCCCCCGCGGCCTGACAGAAGAAGCCATCGCTTTTCGAGCTTTTACCAGTTCCGATCAGAATATCCGCATCACAGAGCAGGCGCCTCAGGAATCTCGCGTCGCGTCGCCGTGATGCAGGTGGAGATCGCTGCACGCGCCTCCTCCCATCCCGGCAAGGCAGAGACGCCTCCACCCTCCCCGGCTGCCGCATCATCCACGTCGGAGGACGCGCCGCTCCTTCCAGATGGGGGCGTGCGGCGCCGGGTAGGATGCGGGCGGTTCGCGCAGCGAAGCGGTTCCTTCCGCCGCGAAGTCGGCCGCGCTGCCGCCGAAACCTTCCTCCTCACGCGGCTCACCCTAATCCTTCTCCGCTACCTCGGGTACTCGATCAACTTCCATTTCGGTTTAGCTTCTGGCTGATAATTGCATAGTACTATCAGTTTGCTGTCCTAGTATACTTGCTAGCTTGTGTACTACGATTTCTACTTGGACTTGCACACTTCTACTTTGTGCTATAGTAGTTCTCCTGCTACAGCTGTGCACACAAGGACATGCAGAATTTGTTATGACATGCCATATTTAGCATCGATCTGAGCTATATTTACATGACATGCTAGTTGTTACACGTCTTAAAGGCTTAAAAAGGCTAATACATGATATGGCTGGTACTGACATTTGGGCGTATGGCCAGATGGTCTTTTATATTACTGCAGGTTGTTGCTCAGTTTACTGTACTAACTCGTTAAATTTTATGCAGGATAGGCTACAGATGGATCAGGCAGTTCCTAGCCCTCTGCTGTTATACTCTATTGCTGATGCCAGGTTTCGTACAAGGTTAGTGCTATGGGAACTTTGGCATTGCTGGTTGATATGTTTGCCTTTTCTTTTTCTCGTGCAAAAGTCCTGGTGATAATTTTACAGAAATCGTGCAATTGATCTAGCCGTGCTGTGCTGTGCTAATGGAGTAATGGTTTTGCTCTATGCCAGTTGTATATTATTATTTCTTCTCAAGTCAAGTTCGTAGAAGTGTTGTATATGGAGATCAGCCTAGAAACAGGTGTTTTATCCTAGCTCAATACCATGCACATAATTTTTCTGCTCAACAAATCATTTGGCATATCGTCTCAGTGAGCTCGATATATTCTCTACACTTGTTACTTTTGCAGATTGGACTTGTATATACCTACTAGCACAACGGGGTTAAAGCCAGTTGTTGCATTTGTGACTGGTGGGGCATGGATCATAGGGTGAGTAAAAGTATGTACTAACTTTAACTCCAAATAATTTGTCATGTACTGTTATTCCACTAAAGTTTTGATTTTTTTTGACTTTGCATATCAAATTATATACTATTTCTCAGGTACAAAGGGTGGGGTGCTCTTTTAGGAAGACGCTTGGCAGAAAGAGGCATCATAGTTGCGTGTATTGATTACAGGTATCAGAAATGAGCCCCAAGTATGCAAAGCAACATGATTGTCATACCTTTGTAACTGTGGATGCAAATGCTTTGTTTGCAGAAACTTCCCTCAAGGAACCATCGGTGACATGGTCGAAGATGTTTCTCAAGGAATCTCTTTTGTCTGCAACAATATAGCAAGTTATGGAGGTGATCCTGGCAGGTTCATAACTTATGCTGATCTATGAAGTTTCAAACCTGCACACCTACACGGAGTGATAGTGCTTTTTTAGATGCTTGGCTAATTTATCCTTAAAAAAAAAAAACTCCCTCCGTTCACAATTACATGTCATTCTAGACTTCTCCGGTTTCTCAAATTAAATGTCATTCTCACTTCCCAATGCACCTTTCTCTCTTTCCAATACACCTTTCTCTCTTACCATTACACCTCTATCTCTATCTCTCACCTCGTTTCTGTGCACCCACCTTTTCCACCTCTCCTTAATTCCCGTGCCCAGAGATAGAATGACATCTATTTCTGAACGGAGGTAGTATATTACTTTACCATTTTCAAAAGAATATGCACAGTGAGCTTACATCTGAGTATTAAATACATATAATCCTGTCCTTAACTAATAAATTCAAAGTATTTTTTCTCACATGCTTTATATACATCATACCTGCAGGATTTATCTTGTTGGACAATCTGCTGGTGCACATATTGCTGCTTGTGCCCTTTTCAATCAGGCTATTAAAGAATGTGGTGAAGGAGATGCTTCCTCTTGGAGCATTTCACAAATAAAAGCTTACTTTGGTATTTCTGGCGGGTATACATTCATGTTTCTTTGAAATGTAGCATACCTAAAATATATGCCCCACTTGTTGAATTTAGTAGGAGTAGCATTCTATTCATGGAAATACAGATAATTTATGGATTAGACTTGATTTTTTTTATTATGATCTCTGCAGGTACAATCTCCTTAATTTGGTTGACCATTTCCACAGGCGTGGCCTTTACCGGTCCATCTTTCTCAGGTTAGCTGTTGATATTTATTCATGTCCCCTAGTCTGAAAATGCTCTCTGTCAATTGATATTACCTTGTAGTATAGTTTATGACTCCATACCAATATTATTTTTCAGCATTATGGAAGGCGAAGAATCACTGCAGAAATTCTCTCCACAAGTTATGATTAAGGACTCATCTGCTAGATCGGCAGTTTCCTTATTGCCTCATATCATCCTTTTCCATGGAACAAGTGACCATTCAATACCATCAGCTGAAAGGTGTGTTGAATTTCTTATGTGAACAGATGACTTCATGGTAAACCCATTCATTTGTTATTTTTGGATATTGGGAGTTGGGGACAAGATTAACTTAAGCTAACCAGTTGTTTGTTCTGCTGTGACTCTAGTTCTTTTTCTTTTGGAAAACAGCTATGATTCCATCAACAAAAACTGTAGCGAATGCTTCACATTATTTTTGTGTTCTTTCAGATTCTGAGGAGTCTGATTTTTTTTTGGCAAATAATGTTGTAGATTAAAGTTTGTTCCATTATTGAATAAATCCAACATACTGGGAACAGTATTTGTTCCATTGGCTTTGCAAGCTTCTACTCATTTTTTTGTCTGGCTTTGTTTACTGCTAGGGTGTCTAATCTAACAAATTATATCTGTTTTAGATGTATTTTCCCCATACTGTTAGTATATTGCCAAAGAAAGAAACATTGAACTATTTGATTAGTTAACACTTGTTTTTTTTGTGTGTTAAAGCACATGTGTTATGCTTTTGATTCAAATTACTTAAATATGGAAATCGTCTTTCTTCCAAATCTTGTACTGATATGCCGTGTTTTTCTTGATGATTTGCAGTCAAGCATTCGTTGATGCTTTACAACAGCATGGTGCTAAAGCAGATCTATTCTTGTATGAAGGGAAGACGCACACTGATTTATTCCTTCAGGTAGTAATTGCATATATGTGGTTTCTGGATTGATTGCTTTTGTTTCTTATTCAATTTTTTCCTATGTGATTTTAAGAATATTTTTCATTGGAAGTTTCTAATTCGGTAGTCTTTAGACAATCCATCCGTTTGCTTGTCCCAAGAGATTTCCATGAACTAATTTCAAGTATGGCTAAGTGCTTTCAGTGATAAATGTTGTATCGCAGGATCCTCTTCGTGGTGGTAGAGATAAAATGCTTGAAGAGATTGCAAGTGTGATACACCGTGACAATCCAGATGCATCTGCTCAACATCTTGCTGTGCCTGTTGCACGGCGTCTTGTTCCTGAATTCATGCTGACGCTTGCTGGGAGAGTAAGCCCATTCTGAATGTGCTGTAATTGCAATGTTAGCCCGATGTGACTGTAAGATCGTGCACATTATTAGGGGAAGCAGCTTCAGCATTGGTGGCATGCAGCCAGGAAAATGAGTTGCTCCCTCATTGGACAGGAAAATACATGTCTCCTTGTTCATTGTTGGTTGTGTACTGTACATCACAGATTTTTACCAAGACATTTGCCACTGTTGTGGAAAATACATGTATCCTGGTTCTCTGTCGGCTGTGTGTGTTGTACTTTACATAATTTTACAAAGACATTTGCCACTGCTGTATTATATCTAGATGTACATATTTTTAACAAGGCTGTGAAAATTATGAATGCCACTCTGTTGTGCTACTTGTACCTACTACAGCGACGAAACGAAATTTGCACGGCGTGTGGGAAGAAGCGGCAGTTGGTTCCCGCTGGCCACTGAAGTTTTACTCAATGGGATAAGGGAGAGGTGGAGATCGAGCAAAAATTACTCAATAGAAGGCAAGATTTGATCAATTGAGTGAAAAAAAAATTTGGTAGGAGATGGGTAAAATGCTAGTTCATGCATAATAGAGGCATTTTACTTAATCTATCGGAGATGCTCTGAAAGCGTAAACCATCATTTTACTCTTATCTTCCAAGGCAAAACGTACACCGATGTCCCTTAAAAAACTTCTCTTTTTTGGGAACAAAAAAAAATGGTACACAGACGACAATTCAGACGGCATAGTCCCTTATGCATAGGTCCAATACTCCGATGGAAAATGAACAAGTCCACGTGGTGGCCAAGCTTGCCACACTCCACTATTCCATGGACAACACAAACTTTACATATGGGGAATCATCCATGAATATCTAAGCAGGGCTCCTAGACAAGTCGTGCCGTCCTGGCATGGCACGGGTGAACATGCAGGTGGCTTGCGTCTTCCAAGTAATGTTGAACGTTGTTGGTGTCGCTATGTCCCAAATCCAGACTTGCAGTGCAGCGTTTGCTTTCCCAGGTCTTCTATGTGTTCAGCATAAAGTATACCTGACAGAACTTGCACCAAGATTGTTGTCGCCACTGTAATTGGTGCCTAGGAGTGCATCCTGGAGACCTTGTCGGACAATCCATCGACAACTTCTTCCATTTCCTCAGGGATTTCATCGTCCTGAGAGAAACCAAAACAAGTACTGAGTTAATACATGATCTACAAAGTGAACAAAATATGTACATGCAACAAATCAATCAAATATGTTCTTTTTTGCATATCATTTCTAGTGTTGACAGTACATTGGTGTGCATCTTGCCTAATAGCATCAGTACCTCTGGGTGCTTATTTCCATCGACAACGACACATTTAGAAGCACTAATGCTCGCGCTCTTCAGGTAGCTCCGGGAACTCAAACTTGTGGATTTCACGCCATTCTGACCACCATCTTGTGATCTTGGAGGGCTCATAGTAGTGCGGGCAACAGAATCTGCAGTCCTCTCCTGATCTTCAGTATGTTGTTCATTATAATCATTCTTTGATACCACTACTCTTTCCCTGTCATGCACAACATAATGCATGATTTAGCACAACTGAGATCAAAGCATGAGTTGTGTCCTGAGTTCTAACTACCGTATTATCTACCTTGGTAAAGAGGCATGCTTTCTCTGCAGTGGAGAACCTCTTTCACCTTTACTGTAATGCTCCTCAAGGTGAGCAAACTGACGTTTGAAGCGATCAACTCCGCTGCAGGGAAATAGTAGAGTTAACAACAGCCAGAGCCGTTTGAAGAAAGATAAAACAATATCAGCTGTACAAAAAAAGGAGTATAAATACACGTTTTAGCAATTCCAGCAACTTCTTCCAACGAAACTCAAAAAACAATTCACCTTTGATTTGTTAATGGATGATGATTAGGTGTTTCCTACACCTACGCTTTTACTCTTTTTTTCTTTTCTTTTTTTTTTTTGGAAAAAGTCCATTTCGCCTCCCTCAACTATACTCAAACTCCGATTTTCCTCCCTCTTTTACAAAACCGGGTATCCATCCTCCCTCAACTCTCAATACCCGATGTTTTCCCTCCCCGGGCTGTTTTGGATTGCGGTTTTGGCCGACGTGGCAGTAGGGCCCACATGTCATATGCCACTTCATCACTAGGTTCCATATGTCATATTCTATCTCAGAAATGGGCCCCACATGTCAGATGACACTTTTTCTTTTCTCTTTCACTCCTCATTTCCTCCTCCTAGCTGAGCCACACCACCAGCCAAGGCCGCACGTGCCCATCCTCTCCTTCCCGAGCGGCCACCCATGTCCCTTCTTCCACGGTGGCCCCCGCGTGCCCTCCTCCCCCCTCTCCTTCCCCGGCAGCCCCCGCGCCTCTACTTCCCCGCCGGCCCCTCCACCCTCCTCTCTCCTTCCTCGGCGCCCCCCGCCCATCCTCCCCTAACCCGACGGCCACCTGTGCGCCATCCTCCCTCTGGCGCGCGACCCCGTGCCTGCGAGCCCAAGCCGCCGCGAGCTGCAGCCCCGCACGTCGCCCCCTAGCGATGCGCCTCCGCCCCCCGAGCTTTCCACGGCGGACCCCACTTGCCCTCCTCCCCCCTCACCTTCCCTGATGGCCCCCGCGCCCTTTACTTCCCCGGCGTTCCTTCCTCCCTCCTCTCCTTCCCTGGCGGCCCTCCTCCCTCCTCTCTACTTCCCCGGCACCCCCCTTCCTCCGGCGCGCCGACCCATGAGCCATCCTCCCTCCGACGCGCCGACCCCGCTCCTGCGAGCCCACGCCGCAGTGAGCTGCAGTCCCGCACCTCCACCCCCAAGCCTCTGCAACACCGTGCCCGAACGTCGCCGCCATGGTGGGTGGTGGCTCAGCAGAGGAGAAAAGAGGAGTGAAAGAGAGAAAAGGGGAAGAAGATGAGATGGCATATGACATGTGGGCCCCACTACCATATCAGCCAAAACCACCTTCCAAAACAGCTCGGGGAGGAAAAACATCCGGTATTAAGAGTTGAGGGAGGACGCATACCCGGTTTTGTAAAAGAGGGAGGAAAATCGGAGTTTGAGTATCGTTGAGGGAGGCGGAATGGACTTTTTCCTCTTTTTTTTTTGGGGGGTGGGGGGGTGGGGGGGGGGGGGGGGATAAACCCTAGAAACATGTGCTTCTAACAGAAACATAGCCAAGAATGCCCAAGATTTCAGTGAACAATCTAAAACAGCAACTTGTCTCAGCGTTCATAGGTTTTAAAGAAAACAGAGGACATATGGCTTGGACGATTGACCTTCATTATTCCCATGGTATGGATGCCAAGGCTGGGAACCCCCATTATCTTAAAAAAATGGTATGGACGTGTGATAGTACATCAGTACAATCTTAGAAGGGGGGAAAAAAAAAAGAACAAGCAAGTTTGCACCTTGGATAGAGAAAGCTAATCTGTTCTCCACCTTTCATGTACTCCTCCAGCATCTGTGGATGATACTCCAAAATCTGTTTGGTTTTAACAAAATAATCAATTGTAGGTGAGGAGAATATGTATTTTAATCCAAACAGGATACCAATCTATTGCTCCCTACCTCTCGATAGATCAACTCTCTAACATCATCTTTTGTCAGTTTCCTTCTCTCAAATTCGAACTCAAGTTTTGAAATTGGCTGTCTCGAGGGCTCACGCTCCACATTAGCAAGCGACGCAAAGTATGGGTCGGCTAGAGCCTGGAACATTACAAAAAGGCAAAACGATATATTATTACATGACTTTTTAAAATTGATAAAGTAGTTCCAAGAAAGAAAGAAGAAACTGTTATCTTAATCCACCTCTTCAGCTGTAGGTCGGTCTTTAGGATCAAATGCAAGTAAACGCTCGAGTAGACGAAGGGCCAATGGATCAGCATTACGAAATTTGTGAGAAAAGGGGACAGGATGCTTTTTCCGCATGCAACTTAAGTATCTTCTGGCCTTCTCATTTCGAATCTGCAAAGTCACAAACAACAGTAAGGATATCCATAAAAAACCTGTAAAAGAAAGGAGCATAAATGACAAAATGAATAAGTAAATGAAGCCCATAGAATACTTAAGTGACTCTCAATTGATCTTTATCAAAAAAAAAATCCTAAACTTCATAAGCCCGTTACTGCCTCTTGCTAGAAAGCATTGCATCTCCATGAACGAGATTTAAGAAAAATGGTGCGTGCAAGAATAGCTACAAAGCATACCCGAGATAAAGTTTCAGATGATGGAGTTCCGAGAAGATCTGTTATGATGTCCAATTGGTGTACAACATTCTTCCCAGGAAATAGAGGTCTTCCAGTGAGAAGTTCAGCAAATATACACCCAATACTCCAAATATCAATTGCAGGAGTGTACTGCATGTAAATTCAAACTTGTCAGAGAGAGTAAATGGTAACATCGGTTGCAGTGCCATGACATGACAAATATCAATTGCAGGAGTGTACCCCAATACCCCAATACCCCAAGGATTATGCCATGCCATGACAACTATCAATTGCAGGAGTCTGTTCTAAAAGAAAATGAAAATTTCAAGTTTCAGCAGAGTTTACCAGAAGAACTGTGACCTTCAAATACTACAATGGTAACATCGGTGAAAAAAAGGTATTAAAAAATAATAAAAATAACTTGGTATTTCATTCAGCAAATTCGTTATTTCGAGAGTTTTTAAAAAGTTGAAACGGAAATGCACATTTTTTTTTAAAAAAAAAGAAAGAAATAAGATATGTGAAAAGGGGCTTTGGCTGAGTGGTCAAGGCACCCAAGTAGCAACTCCGAAGTCCCGGGTTCGACACCCAGTAGGGGCGAATTTCCGGGCTGGGTTAAAAAAATCCCCTCGCCTCCCAATATCAAAGCATAGGTAAAAGAAGACCCTGCCCGGTCGTGCTTTGGCAACTGTGCTGCCCAACCAGGGGGTTGTGGCGGTGCGTCGGCCCAGCTGGTTGCCTCTCGGGGTGTTGGGTCCCTGTGTAAGGGTGGGGAGGTGGGTTCGGGGGTTTTCTGGGCCCGTGAGAGGAGGTCGACTTCTTAATTGAATGCCATGGGGGCGGTCCCCCCCCCCCGGTTGGTTTTTTTTAATTTGAAATGTCAAGATGCATATTCATAAAAAAAAAAAGCTCCAAAAGCAAGCATTCATTTTGATGATGAGACTATTGAATTCAGAAAGCATTCATTCTGATTGTATGAGACTATTGAATTCAGAAGCATAATGAACTTACTTTGGAGAAGAATGAGCCACACAATTCAGGTGCTCGGTACCACCGTGTTGCCACATAATCCTTAAAATAGCAAAGCAGAAAATAGTACAAATTAAAAACAACAAAAGTGCAACATTAATACTTCCATAAAAAGACAAGCACCTTACCGTCCAAAATATAGCTGACGGAGCATCATTAAATGATGCACGGGCAAGTCCAAAGTCGCAGATTTTCAGTTTACAGTCCGAGTTAGCAAGTATATTCTTGGGCTTTAGATCGCGATGAAAGACATTAGCTGCACCAAGATAAAGAATGATGCCGCCATTACATAAGAGTAAACAGGAGGCCACGAAAACTTAGTAAATAGACCTATTATGTGTGCGGGGCAGATGGTAGAATGTTCATTGGGCTGCTATTCATCGATTTACCTGCATGGATGTACTTAAGAGCACGAAGAAGTTGGTACAGGAAAAACTGGTGATGCTCTGGGGTGAGGTCATCATTCGCCTTAATTACTTGATGGAGGTCTGACTCCATCAGCTCGAAAACAACATAGATATCTTGGAACTCCCTCCGAGAAGGGGGGAGCATGATGTGTTTGATTTCAACTATGTCCGGATGACGTAGCAGCCGAAGCAGCTTGATCTCCCGCAAAATGCGTGTGGCGTCCGAGACATGCTCAAACACATCATTTATTTTTTTTATAGCAACCCGCTCACCCGTGCGGGTATCTACTGCTGCTGCGACTACTCCGTAGCTCCCTTTGCCGATGACTTCTTGGATCTGGTACTGGCTTGCCTCTCCGTACTCTGTGAAGAACTCCATTTCCACTGAGTTCTGCACGAACAGGTTAAAATTTAACCAACAGTACCGGAACAATATAACTGGCTGATTATAAAAAATACCTGCAGTTCGTGGGATGGGACAGTATAAAGCAACCGAACTCTAAACAGTAGTGATGGTGAAATTTATTTGTCAGCAAAGCAAATGGCACAGCTGCTTGGTGGCTAATGCAAATCTGTGATATTATAAAAGCTACCATCATTTATATGGATCATGACCAACCTACTCCAATTTGACCTTTTCACTAAAGACATGGTCAGGCACATCCAGAAGGAACACATGCACCGTGGTGCGAGGGAAAGACCTGTTCTCTGTTGAGGCAGTCCTTAGCTGCATAGCAAATAGGTGAATGGAACTGGAGCTAGATGGTGCAGATCAAGTCAACATTAACAGCCGACTCAGACCATCAACAACCCAAGTGGAGAATTTTGAATAGGAGCTCCGCATGATCAATGAAGAGCTAGAAATTGCTTGAAACAAGCAACCGATTCACACAATGAGCAAGAATGCTTTACGTAAACAGCTACTTGGATCAATCAAGCAAAAAGAAATATGTCATATAACCAAGTCCAGAAACTGGATCAAAAGCTCTTATTATTCTATTGATGTAAAGACAGCGCGGGGTCAGAGGCACAAGCTTCCCTAATGCGTAGGTGAAAGGAAAGGCAAGCGCGAATCTAAGCAATCAACTGCCCGAAAAGTCCGATCTTGCCTATAAATTCCCCGTGACGTCGAATCAAAGATCACGAGAAAGCATCCGCCAAAAAGGAAGCAAAGCGAAAGAAGCTGCTGAGCGTAGGGAGCGCAATCACCTTCTTGTGGTTCTCGACCGGCAGCGGCATCTTGCGCTTGGGCACACGTATGGCGCGGAGGCCGATGAGATCCGGGTCCTCGACGACCTCGAGATCGGACGAGCCCTCGTCGCCTTCGCCGGCTGACGACTGGTTGGAGTTGGCGTTGGAGCCGTTGCGGCGGTGGAACCAGCGGCGGAAGCCGTCGACGATCGCGCCCCCTCCGCCCATCCTCCTAGCCCTGCGCGCCCGACGGCATTGACTGCCCTCCTCTCCTCTTCTAGCTGCTGTCAGTCACCAGTCGCTGCTCGAGCTCTTTGGCTGCTTCCCTGCCGCGCTGGACTGCTGCAGCTGCTTCCGCCGGAGTCGTCGGCGCCGTGGGGGAATGGTCGAATCGAATGGGTGGATGCGGAACGGAATGGAAAGGAGGAAGCGATGGACTTTGATGGGAAGGAGCGGGATCTTTTATACCAGTTGGGATTGGATTGATCAGTTTTTTTCCCCTCTTTTTTTTTTTTTTGCCTTGCAGATAATCCGTTGCGTGTTCACGCACAGCCTTTTAGCCTTGTGTGTGAATGATGAACGCTGGTGGAGACAGGCAGATCCGATAATCTAGAGCTGCAGTTCCGGAAAGGGTGTGCCGGCTTTGCCATTACTGGAAGCCGTAGCTGGAATCAGCAAAATCCCAGCGGGTTTGCAGTAGACTGAGAATTCGTTGCAGACGCGTTATTATGATGGCACAAACACGCACAAGACGAGCGATCGTTCAGAGCGCATCTGCCTGGAATGAACCAGACGGGAGTTCTGCCTGGAATGAACAGACGGGAGTGTGAGAAATAGTCCTCCCTCTTGGCCATTTTCAGTCAAGCTCTTGGCCTGAACTGTCACTTGGAGTACCACCTACTGCAACTTGACGGTGAAACTGAAGCTTCCATTCCACAGACAAGTTGATCCGGTCGTCCGAGTGCTTGTCATGGAACGAGTAATAAGCCAATCAGACCAACGTAAGTCATATCGGAGCGGCAGGACACGTGACAATGAGTGTCATCAAGCCGTGAGCGTGTGATGCAAATAAGGAGGGAGAACCGAGCTTGCAGAGTTGTCCAACCATCATCCGGTGCCAGGTCGGGTTACTCGGTCAACGTTCAACGTGAGCAGCACATGACAATCGTTCTGGTTCCAGTTGGACACCGAGTTACTGGTACTAATCAAACTGGCCAACAGGGTTAGATCGACTTGCGCTTTTGTAATAATGTCCATGATTGTGTGAAAGTAGATGAAGCGCACACCGAAAGGTGTCGCGGGCCATTCATTATATAGCCGGAACAACACATCAATCTGTTACAAACGTGATCCACACGTCAAGATTACAACAGCCCCATCGTAACAACTCTATCTCTATCTAAACCTTAGAGATATACATACAGTTTATCTAACACTCCCCTTCAATCCCAACTTGCAAACATTGAGATTGGACCTAAAATCACATAGTCGTTTGGCTGATATCGCCTTAGTGAAACCATCCGCAAGTTGATCACCGGAAGGAATAAAACGAATCTCCAAAAGCTTAGCTGCGACCCTTTCACGAACAAAATGGAAATCAATTTCAACATGTTTAGTCCGCCCATGAAATACTGGATTCGCGGACATGTATGTTGCACCAAGATTATCACACCAAAGAACCGCAGATCGCGATTGTGGAACACCAAGTTCTCGAAGGATGGACTGAACCCAAATAACCTCTGCTGTCGCATTAGCTAGCGACTTGTACTCCGCTTCAGTGCTTGATCGAGACACGGTGGCCTGTTTCCTTGCGCTCCATGAGATCAAATTACAACCCAAGAAAACAGCAAATCCTCCAGTTGAGCGGCGATCATCAACACAACCCGCCCAATCAGCGTCAGAGAAAGCGCTCACCAACAAGGACTGCGACCGTCGAATATTAACACCAAGATCAGGAGTACTCCGAAGATAACGCAAAATGCGCTTAACAGCCGTCCAGTGAATTGTAGTGGGCGCATGAAGGAATTGACAAACTTTGTTAACCGCAAAAGAAATATCGGGCTGTGTTAGAGTTAAATACTGAAGAGCACCCACAATGCTACGATAACGAGTGGCATCATCAGCAGATAGGAGATCACCTTGATGAAGAGAGAGCTTCTCGGAAACAGCAAGAGGAGTATCAGTCGGCTTGCAATTTACCATGCCAACACGAGACAAGATATCCATTGTATACTTAGACTGAGATAACACAATACCATCAGCAGACTCTGTGACCTCAATACCAAGAAAATAACTGAGAGGGCCCAGATCTTTCAATGCAAAGTCCGCCCTTAAGTTCTTCAACAAAGCCTCAACTGCCCCGTCTGAAGAACTGACAACGATGATATCATCCACATAAATAAGAAGATACATAATGACACCACCTTGATAGAGAAAGAATAAAGAAGTGTCAACCTTAGAAGCCACAAAACCAAGCTGCTGCAACTTAATACTGAGCCGAGAGTACCAAGCTCGTGGGGCCTGTTTCAAACCATACAGTGCTTTACCAAGTTTGCACACAAACCCAGGATGAACGGGATCAACAAAACCAGGGGGCTGCTTCATATAGACTTCTTCCTCCAGAACACCATGCAAAAACGCGTTCTGAACATCTAGCTGTCGAAGACTCCAACCACGAGAAACACCAAGAGATAAAATAAGACGAATAGTAGCAGCTTTCACAACTAGACTAAATGTGTCTTCATAATCAAGACCATAGCGTTGTTTGAACCCTTTAGCAACAAGACAAGCCTTGTAACGATCAATGGTACCATCAGCTTTTCTTTTGACTTTATAAACCCACTTGCAGTCAATCAAATTGCTCCCCTTGGGTGCAAGAACCAGATGCCACGTATTATTCTTCATAAGTGCAAAATATTCATCATCCATAGCCTTCTTCCATTTTGGATCATGCAGAGCTTCACGAAGATCACGCGGCTCCCCAGAAGTGGTCAAGAGACCATACGGTATAGTACCATCAGTACGGACCAGAGGTTGTCGAATACCAGCTTGAAGACGGGTGCGAGGTCGAGATGGTGGCGGTGGAGCAGGATGTGGAAGATGCATAACCGCAGGCGATCCAGGAGGCGCAGAGGATCCGAGAGCACCGGACACAGCATCCAAATCCGGAGCAGCATCAGCCGGAGCGGGGGGGCGCAGGAACCCGGAGCGCGACAGGTGGCGGCGCACGGCTGGGGGAGCCAGCAGTCCGTGTCGGGGAGGAGGCGGGAGCGGACCGGGGCGCAGCACGTGTTGACGAGGGAGAGGCCAGCGGTGCGGAGGACGAGGTCGACGCGTCCACGGTAGATGGCGGTAGAGGCACCCGATCCAAGGTGGATACGGCCGGGAGGACAGCAGGAGGATCTGCCCCGGGATCGGTGGAGGGATCTTCTGTGGCCGTCGGGATCTCGTGCAACAGATGAAGTCGTACAGGAGTCTCCAAAGCACTGCCTCCAGGAGTGGCGTCAACCTGCACACGATCAAGCTCATCGCCATGATTAGGAGGGTTAGTCACAAGGTCAGTACCACTTCCCGTTGGGTGCAACGTTGGATGAAGGAGAGATATTTGGGCGCGTAAACGGGCTCTGGCATTTGGATTCAAGGAAGCAAAGGGAAAAATAGATTCATCAAACACAACATCACGCAATATATAAACCCGACCAGAGCTGACGTCAAGACACTTAAAACCCTTGTGTTGATCAGTATATCCAAGAAAGACACACTGTTTAGATCGAAAAGCAAGCTTGCGAGAGTTATAAGGGCGCAAATTTGGCCAGCATGCACAGCCAAACACACGAAGGGACGTATAGTCGGGTGCTGTACCAGAGAGGCGCTCGAGAGGGGTAGCAAAGTTAATGACTTTGGAAGGAAGGCGATTAATTAGATGAACAGCAGTGCTGAAAGCCTCACACCAAAATTTAAGCGGCATAGATGCTTGGGCTAGAAGCGAAAGCCCAACTTCGACGATGTGCCTGTGCTTACGCTCAACAGATCCATTCTGCTGATGAGTATGGGGACACGAGACATGGTGAGTAATACCTAATTTCTGAAAGAATGGGCTAAGCTTTTGGTACTCCCCACCCCAATCAGTTTGGATAGTAATAATTTTGCGATTAAACTGGCGTTCAACAAGTTGTTGGAAATCATGAAAGTAGCGAAAAACCTCAGATTTATTTTTAAGGAGATATATCCAAACAAACTTGCTATAGTCATCAATGAAAGACACATAATAATCAAAACGTCCAACCGACGTAGAAGCAGGTCCCCATACATCCGAGTGAACTAATTCCAAGGGAAACGACGACACACGAGAGGATCGAGAGAAAGGAAATTGATGACTCTTCGCTTGCATACAAGCATCACAAACTGACTCATTACGAGCCTCAATGGAGTGAGGCAAATTATTCTTGCTAAGAACCCGTTTAACAATATCTAAAGACGGATGACCAAGACGAGCGTGCCACCGCACCGTGGAAGGTTTGATGGCGCCAAAAACATGCTTCGAAAGAGGGGCTGCGTCGGCTGAAGGGAAAGGATAAAGGCCGCCTCTAGACCTGCCTTGCAGCAGGGTCGTCTTCGTTGTTCGATCCTTGACAAAAAAAGATTTAGGGTGAAGCTCAACAAAGACATCATTATCTGTAGTGAAACGATTAATAGAAAGGAGACTCTTGGCAGCAGTTGGTACGTGAAGAATATTTTTGAGATGAAGAGGACGAACGGGTGTACGAAAAGTGGAACGACCAATGTGACTAATAGCCATACCTTGACCATTAGCAGCATGAACCTGATCATGCCCAGTGTACCGCTCCTTGGAGGTCATCTTGTCGAGGTCGGCGGTGATGTGGTCCGTGGCACCGGAGTCAGCGAGCCAGTTGGTGTCCACGCCATAAGACGAGACAGCTCCGGCAGTCCGGTCCTCTTCGCCGGAGTAGCTGGCGTCGAAGCGCTTCCAACAGCGGACGACGGTATGTCCCGCCCGCTTGCAGAGTTGGCAGATGGGCTTCTTGCCCTGGGTACTGCCAGAAGGAGCGCGACCACCCCTGCCGCGCCCACCACCATCGCCGCGGTTGTCACCACCGCGGCCACCTGAAGCACCACCGCCGCCAAAACGTCCGCCGCGGCCACGACCACGCGCGGCGGCATTGATGGTCATGTACTGCTGCTGCGCAAGCCGCTGGGCCGCTAAACGAGCCTCAGTAGTCAGCATCTGCGCGTAGAGATCACCAAGCGTGATCGGATCCGCCCGAGAGCAGACATTCTCGATGAGGGAGTTGTAGTCCCCATCAAGGCCTGCAAGGATGTAGGACGTGATGTCCTCGTCGTCGACCTGTTTGCCGGCCGCCGCGAGATCGTCGGCGTAGCCGGTCATGATGTTGAAGTAAGCCGCGCACGACATGTCGCCCTTGCGCGTCGTGGCGAGCTTGTTCCGAAGATGAACAATCTGGGAGCGAGATTGGGACGCAAACATCCCACGAACCTTAGCCCAAACTTGAGCAGAGGTCGTGCAGCGCGCCACCTGAGCCAACACCTCCCTGGACATGGAATTGTTCAGGTAGCCAAGGAGGAGCTGATCACAGGCGAGCCAGTTGGCGTAGTCGGGGTTGGGCACCTCCTTGGTCTTCGTCTTGTCGGCAGGATCTTCAACCACAATAGTGGTCGCCGGCGCCGGGGTTTTGCCATCAAGGATGCCCAGCAGTTGAACACTGCGGACGGCAGGCAGAACCTGCGCTTGCCAAAGCGCAAAGTTGTCGCGGGAAAGTTTCTCAGCGACAGGGTGGGAGAGGAGGGCTGAGATGGTGGCCGGTGAGGAAAGCGATGCGCTGCTGGTGGAAGCCATGGCGGAAAAAAAAAGGAAAGCTAGATGTATCTATGGAGGCTAGCTCTGATTACCATAAGTAGATGAAGCGCACACCGAAAGGTGTCGCAGGCCATTCATTATATAGCCGGAACAACACATCAATCTGTTACAAACGTGATCCTCACATCAAGATTACAACAGCCCCATCGTAACAACTCTATCTCTATCTAAACCTTAGAGATATACATACAGTTTATCTAACAGATTGCACGTTAAAGTATGGAACATGAAAAGTCTCTCATACTACTCTATTACTCCCTCCGTTTTTTAATTGATGTTGCTGTTGACTTTTTTAGTTACGTTTGACCCTTCGTCTTATTCAAAATATTAGCTCAAATATGCAAAATTACAAGTTATGTTTCAAATTTCTCTAGTAATAAAACAAATTATAACAAAATATTTGATAATTTTTAAACTTTTTTGAATAAGACGAGCAGTCAAACGTAACGCAAAAAGTCAACGGCGACATCATTTTAAGAACGGAGGGAGTACTACATATAGCTAGAGGGAAGTCGTGTCACTAAGTTTGATGGGATGAAATGTGAAAACGATGGGATGTGTATTTCTATCTATGCTTCATGATTGCTCGTTATAATATACTATACGTGTTTATGAGGAATGGCATGGTGATGGATCATACCGCTCCTTATTTTCTTCTTTGGTTTGAGAAATATGATGAGTTGATACATCATCATTTCATCTCTTATATACGCACATGTCTAGTACGTACATGAGAAATGGAGTCATCTCAGAAAGTAAATACAAATTCAAATATATATATGGTATGACTTCGTGATGGATCATCTCAGCTAAGGCTACGTCACTCATCAAATTCAAATCAAACAAGCTAACAAGGTCGTATAGCAAGTGACAACTCGTGTTGATAAGTTTGACTAAAAACAAGGTGGAAAGTGTGCTAACGATTAGATATTCCAGATGTCACTTATTAAAAAGGATAACAAAGCATACTCTCGACGTGATAAAATTATAAACTACCACCTAAAAACACATAAAGCGATGACCGGCGGTGACAATTATCGAAATGGGGTGGGTACGTTTGTCCTGCTATCTACTAGGGCGCCATGGCGATGGCAAAAGGACTGTGGAACGTGAACGTCCTGTGCAACGCGTATCAAATGATGATGCCTTGCATCACATCACATGGAGCACTAAAGGCGCAAAAAAAAAAAGGATCAGATAGATGCTCTCATGCCAGCAATAACAATCGTCTCAAAAGCCGGAGGCGTGTCCCCTAGTCCTACCCTACGCGCCGCGTCCGTCCATCGCAGAGACGCACGCAACGAACGGTGCGGGTCCACGTCCGTCCACCGTCCCCTGTCGAAACGCGACGCAGGCGCAAGCAAGCCTCAAGTGGGTCCCACTCAACGTCCTGGTATGAATTTCTGGGCCCAGAGCCGACATCGAAGGATCAAAAAGCAACGTCGCTATGAACGCTTGGCTGCCACAAGCCAGTTATCCCTGTGGTAACTTTTCAGATGGCGTTATGCCGACATCTGGCGTTCTGTTGGGTCCCACCCAACGTCCTGGTATGGATTTCTAGGCCCACTCCGTTGGGATTTTAGAGCCCCCGGAAAAATAGGGCCCTAAGTGGGCCGAAAGGATGGCCCGTTTCGCCATGGTTGAGCACTCTTGAGCGTGAAGTGGTCGAGACTAGAGAGAGGCAGGCGGGCGAAATTTCTGTTCCGCACTCTCTCCACGTCGCGGGGCCCGCGCGAGGACGCGCTGTCGCGCTGAGCAGCGAAAGGATGTTGCGTGCATGCAAGTGCAGGCGGGACCCATGCAAAGACTTTTACACATCTTCGGACGTAGGACAAGCAGGTGCATGTAGGTGTGTGGCCGGTGCACGTGATGCAGTGCAGTAGTCGAGTACCATGTGCTCACACGGTTTCGACCATTTTTTTCTCTTTGTGTCTTATTTTTTTAAAAAAATTACGAACCAACTTTTTGATCAAATTTTTATTTTCAAACTTACGATCAACCTTACGATCAAACTTATGATTAACCTTACGATCAACATATGATCAACCTTACGATCAAACTTACGATCAATCAAATTTATGATCAACCTTACGATCAAACTTACGATCAACCTTCGATCAAACTTACGATCAACCTTACGATCAATCAAACTTACGATCAACCTTACGATCAAACTTACGATCAACCTTATGTTTAAACATTTTTTAAACACCACACAAAAAACATGGACCCCATGACAACATGTGCCACTTACTTCTTACTGCATGACGATTCAGGAGTTATGATGAGTGCAAAAGTCAAGCCGCGGGCCCTGGCATGTGCACATACGCTCACCTGCTGCCTGCCCATGCAAGCTCTAATGCAGCTTCACATAATCACATGCACCACCTGCTGCCCCATGCTGCTATCGAGACCTCCTGCAGGCGGACAAGCGCGGCCGGGCTGGTAGGCGCGGGCGCAAACCAAAAAGGAAAAACCAATTGACGGCCTGGCAGGCACGCGACCGAAAAGGGAAAGGTGCGGCAGTCGGAAATGCGCGCGGTTCGCCCGGCGTGCGCGCGCGAATTAGCCACCGAGAATAGATGCTTCCGCCTGTACTGGCGCTCAGATGCTTCCGCCATTCTAGAAAAAGGATAGAGGAGTAATCAGATGCGAATCATAGCACAAAATTTCTAGTTCAAACGATCTCGGAAGAGCGAAAACGGAAAAAATGAGAAATAGCGACCACCCCGGGTCAGCTGCCACCGGGAAAGACATGTGCATTCTGAGGCGGGGAGTGGAGCTGCAGCGGATTGGATGCGTGGACGAGGAAGAGGGAGAGGGGGAACGCGATGACGCCGCTCGATTGTAGGCTTGGGTGACACTGCCGGCTTGGACCAGAGGGCGAGGACGGCTGGCTTGCATTGTAAACGGCCTCCGCCTCGCCGGTGCAGGCAGGCGTCGTCACACGAGCAGGAATTGAGGTGCAGGCAGCGCGGGATTCCCGTGGCGTGGGTCAGATGGCGCCGCCACACCGAGCGCAGCGCAGGCTGGGTGGTGATTTGGCACAAGTCCCATGCGTAATTCTTTCAGGCCACGGGAGTTTCGCGGGAAGAACGACTTCCAAAGGTGGCTCCGCTCGATAACACCCTATGCTTGCCAAATTTAACGTGGAAAATCTTAAAAAGTGGAATATTGAGGGATGGATCTTTGGAATAAAGAGTACCACCACCGTGCACATAGATGCTGAAAGATGCCCTGGCCGAATTCCTTCAAATTTGTACGAGAGGGGGATACGGTAACCTTTGCCGAAAGGAAGATGATCCGCGGAAAATAAATCTTGAAAATTCCCAATAACTTCATTTGATTCTACGTGAATGGGCTATATATAGATCGAGATGTCCTGCTACACTGTTGTGTCTACTTTTTTCCTTGTGCGCTCACTACATTTGATCTGATACTCCATGAGATGAGTAGGATCCTTGTAGTTGCGTTGGCTCTGTCCGCCCTGCTTGCAGCCCACGCCCATGGAAACAATCCAAAGAGTGACGAGTTCCATGTACCCGTCAACAAATGGAACTCGATTCTACAATTTATTCGCCCATCTTCACCTCCCGAGGGCAACACCAATGACCCACGTGAGTTTTCCTTTTGCTTGTTGATTAGTGTCTACTCATGACTGAGCGCAGGTTTTATCCCTTGCCACAAAGGCATGTTCCTAGTCCTGAGCGCTTTGACTAACCATCAGCCTGCCGAACACTGTAGCGGCTGCTGAAGAAATAACCGCGAACGCTGTAGCGACTGCTGAAGAAATAACTGGAACACTGTAGCTGCTGCAAAGAAGCTGGCTGCAAAATGGGCAGCCGAACAGGCTGCATGTTCATTTCTACCTATCCTATACCTGAAAACTGCAAATACCTACAAAATCTGCCATATTGTTGTGCTTCAAACATAATTCCTGCGACTTAACAATTGATGTTTGTTCTGACTTAGTTCGCACTTTATGACGAGGAATCAAACCCCGATGGCTACCACGGCTTCATCGCGACCATGGAAGTGTATGGCTTCTCACTGAAACCTGGACAAGGGAGTGAGGCATCGTTTTCACTTGCAGATCCAGGACCAGATTACGGTGAGCCTAGGCCCTCCAACGCGAAAGGCGTGACGATTGGTTGGCATGTAAGTGGTGGGCTATGATAATACATGTGTGTCATGGGTAGGAAATTAAGTGACACTTGCTCTGTTTTCTTGACAGATTTTGCCAGATGTGTATGGTGTTTCACACACTCATTTGTTTACCTTGTGGACAGTGAGTCCCTTTCTGAAGCCCGCAAATGCAATTTTTAAGTAGCATACATCTTATCATCCTCTGAATTCCCTGCAGAATGATGGGTTTGAAAGCACGGGCTGCCTCAACACGAAGTGCCCGGGTTTTCAGCCGGAGAAAGGCGCATCCATAGCTCCCGGAGGCATCATTCAGCAAGTCTCGGTTCCCAAGGGAGCCAAGCAAAATCTCAACCTTAAGATCGTCAAGGTATACCATTTGTTACTACTTTAGTATCTGATTTGTCCTTCCTTCATCACGCTCAAGGAAACTAACGAATAGCATTGCCATTTGACCGGCACATATCTAGGATGGCGCATCGGGAGACTGGCTCGTGCACGTCGGGCTCAACAAGGCCCCTGAGCTCATCGGACGCTTTCCCAAATCGCTCTTCTCCGCCGGGCTCTCGGACAGAGCAACCGCCATTAGGTTTGGCGGCGCTGCCACACGACCGGCGCCGATGGGCAGCGGGTACCTTCCAACGGACGGAAAGAGCGCCGCGTCCATGAGCAACATTCAGTTCATAGACCAGAAAGGTCAGGCCTCTCTTGTGACGGGGAGCTTGCGCAGTACGGTATGAGATCTAACTATCTACAACCTGAGTTCCATCGTTAACGGTCAGTTCTTCTATGGCGGGCCTTGGAAGGCGAAAGCTTGAATTTCTTGTAGGCTTTTTTTTTTATTTTTTTACACGAAGAAAGCATGATTGTAAGTTATGTGATGGTTTTCACGATTTGTAAACATTTGAGGTATGAGCTCGATATAATCATGGAACATCATTTTGTTTGAAGTCTCGACATTACAGGTCACGCATGAGACAACAACCAATCAGGCAGGTGCTTATACACCCTAAAAATGCCCTAAGGTTCCACACACACGCTAACACAAGACCATTTTGACTGAAATTGACACGATTGGGAGCAAAATTTAATTGCAAAAATTAAGAGGTTAGCATGAGCTTTCGCTTGTAATCTTTTCAATTAATGAGGTAAATCAGTACTCCTACCTTGCACATATTACCTACTAGGATTATGTGTCAATATAGTGGAAAATCAGGACATTCATGTTACCTCTGATTCTAAATTTGTCCGTTTTATAAGAAAATCATAACCTTTCATTCCCTGGCACATGTCCGTATGACCATATGAAAAATAAACGTACCTGAAATCTTTGTACTGATTGGAGAATCACACTAATACGTATTTAAGATGTATAAAAAATTAATAAAAAGGATGTATAAATGTTTTAATCTTTAGCATGACTAATAATTGCAAATACTTTCTAGCCTAAAAAAAATGCAATGGATTCACAAAAATGGCCCATTTATTCGCTGACCAGCCAACAGACGAGACAAAGGCGAGACTGCGAAACGAAACGGCCTCCCATCATTTCACAAGTCAAAATGGGCGGCGCAGGCGAGTCGGCGGGAGAGGCGTCCTCACCCCTCCTCCCGCGAGCTTCTTCCCGCCCCGCAGTGGGGGCGGAGGTGCGGCGGCAGGTGGGGCTCGCGGCGCCGCTGGTGGCGTGCAGCCTGCTCCAGTACAGCCTGCAGGTGGTCTCCGTCATGTTCGCCGGCCACCTCGGCGAACTTTCTCTGTCTGCCTCCTCCGTTGCCGCATCCTTCGCCAACGTCACAGGCTTCAGTGTGCTGGTAGTAAACTGCCTCTAACTAAACTACATATTCGTTCAACTCTTTACTGCTGCTGCTGTGCATGGAAGAGCAAATTAATCCGATGGAAATTACAACATGGACCAAAATCAGTGCAAGCAATGACTACTGTGACATTAATCCCAATGGCTTCCCACATGCTTGTTATTGCAGTGTGCTTGTGTTCCTAACAAGTAGCAACAATGAATGGATTTAGACATGTTTGCACAATATTATCAACCATGTTGCCCACTTTTACTACAAGTTTTCTAACTGTAATTGTATCCTTTGCCATGGTAAGTTGGGTATGGGGAGCGCATTGGACACATTTTGTGGACAATCATATGGAGCAAGGCAATTTGATATGCTTGGGACACACACACAAAGGGCTATTCTTGTTCTTATGCTTACCGGTGTTCCGCTGGCCTTTGTTTTGGCCTTCACTGGTCAGATCCTTACTGCTCTTGGTCAAAATCCTGAGATATCATTTGAGGCTGGACTGTATGCTCGGTGGTTAATTCCTGGCCTTTTCGCATATGGTTTGCTTCAGTGCCTTACCAGATTCCTACAAACCCAAAATATAGTCCACATAATGGTAGTTTGCTCTGGATTGACTCTGCTGCTTCATATTCTGTTATGCTGGTTCTTGGTTCAATATTTTGGCCTTGGCAACCAAGGTGCAGCTCTGGCGACCTCGATATCTTACTGGTTCAATGTGGCACTGCTAGCAATATATGTTAAAGTCTCTGAAGCTGGCAGAAGGAGTTGGCGTGCCTGGTCTAGAGAGGCACTAAACATAAAGGATGTTGATATGTATCTAAGGCTCGCCATTCCATCTACTTTTATGACCTGGTAAGCCTGATATGTTGAACAACTCAAGTTTCAGTGATATATTTTTTTTTTCGACAAATAATGTGCGGTTTAACTTTTTTTCTGCATGGCACTGGTTATTTGACTTGCAAGATAGCTCAGCTTGGAGTATTGGGCATTTGAGATGGTGGTTCTGCTTGCAGGCTTTCTTCCAGATCCGAAATTGGAAACTTCAATTTTGTCTATCAGGTAAGCAAACAAAAGTAGAAACGTTGCGCTCCTCCCTTTCAGTGCACAGACAGATCACTTTTGTCAGATCCAACATTATGAACATGGCTCATCACTTGGCAGTTGCATGCATTTCCCTTTTCATTTCCTGTGACAGTCATTTAGTAACATCAATGGATTATGCATTCGGTGGAGCATCTGATGTAACTTTCGTTCTTTTGCAGCCTAAACACAATGTGGATGGTTTATACAATTCCAAGTGGCCTCAGTAGTGCAATAAGGTCAGAGGACCATCAAGTTTGCTTTACTACTTTTGCCCCTTCATTTGTGATATTCAACATCGCAAAACTCATGACTAACTAGTCTTGATCCATGCCTCTTGTTTACTTGCAGTATTAGAATTTCCAACGAACTAGGTGCCGGGAATCCTCAGGCCGCGCGCCTAGCAATTTATATTTCAGGAATCATGTGCCTAACTGAAGGCCTTTTTGTAGCTATCATCACAATATTGGTACGAGATATCTGGGGTTATTTGTACAGCAATGAAGAAGAGGTCGTGAATTATGTGTCAATGATGATGCCAATTCTTGCTACTTCTGACTTCGTGGATGGAATACAATGCACGCTATCAGGTTTGGGATAAATGCAGTGTCTAATATGCTATGTTTGATCATGATGTACTTCTGCTCCCTTTTGGGAGTCATATGTAGATGCCTTATTCTGAATATCATATCGCACGGTTAACTTTTGTTTCGGCTGATCAAGATCACTTGATGTTTATGTTGGTTAGGTTGCCTCATCATAGTACCATTAGTACATTTGGAATTCGGATTAACTGTGCCGCCTC
Source organism: Eragrostis nindensis (assembly GCA_012490785.1). Classification (NCBI taxonomy): domain Eukaryota; kingdom Viridiplantae; phylum Streptophyta; class Magnoliopsida; order Poales; family Poaceae; genus Eragrostis; species Eragrostis nindensis. The sequence goes on along the minus strand of JAAXCT010000132.1, from coordinate 192,541 downwards.
AACAGGTCAAAATGAACATAATGACAGATTAAACATTTTTAAAATTGTACACTACCAATAAGAGGGCTTTGCCAGTATGACATATAATCTATTAAGGACCAGTACCATTCTAAAACATTATTACTGTGCTAGCTATCAGTAATCCTTTTACCAAAAGACGAGCGCTACAGGTATTATGCAGAAGAGAGTGGTCATTTTCCTGGTTGCTATGACATGGAATCATAATCTTATCACTGATTTCTTATGCCACTTATGAATCATGATTCATGACCTCAGCAATCCTGTATATAACTGATTCGTTATCTGTTTATGGCTTTAAGGCGCCGCTAGAGGATGTGGTTGGCAGAAAGTATGCTCGGTTATCAACCTGTTTGCTTACTATGCTGTTGGTCTCCCTTCAGCTGTTACTTTTGCGTTTGTTCTGAAGATTGGTGGTATGGTAAGTTCTATGTTTTGTGCAATTCTGAGATGATATATTTTGCTGATTCTGCCCCCACCACCTCTGATTACACTGTCATGTGACAGGGCCTTTGGCTGGGAATTATATGTGCTATGGCAGTCCAAATATTAGCTTTGGTGGTGATGATGCTCCGAACCAGCTGGGATGAAGAGGTACACCCTTAAACTTGTATGTTACTTCATGTCAAAAAAAGGAGGGAGCGGGAGATCAACTTGTTATGTTACAAACAAGGGAATGCATGTTCTATAATGATGAAACTGGAAATTAACTAGTAATAATCTCCACAAAGTTGTCTTTGTGAGAGGGGGCAGCCTGGGTAAGGACTATACATACGGAGCAGGTTTACATCAATGAGGAGTGGAATGCGGGACGAATCTCTGTATATTGCTGGGGTTTCTTCTCTTTCACTGGAAAACAATACTGTACCTTTTTTGCTCCTAAAATTGCTTTTCAGAAAAAAAAAATGGCAACCATTAGATTTTTAGATGTCACCTTGGCATATTTCAATTGAATTTGTGCGGAAACACACATATAACACCTCAGATCCAAACTTTACTTGTTGTCTAAACATGCATAGAACCTTGCTTGAGCTTTATCATCAATAGGTAACTTGGAGGTACTTACTTTGGCCAAGAAGTGTTATATACCTAGTAATACTATTTACTACTCATACTTCACTCATGTCATCGGGTAATATAGAGTACTATAAGGGGATCGCTTGCCTATCATCTGGGTCCATGCGATGTGCTAAATGTTACTCCTCTGTTCTTTTGTTGTTGCCGTTGGTTAGCTCATTATGTTATTAGTAATTACTTGTTTTTTTAATACTTTATTTTGTTCTTTATAGGCTGAAAATGCCCGGGCTAGAGTGCAGCATTCAGCTGGCAGTATAACATTATCGTGAAAATCGTCAGTCGTGACGATGCCACCCTTAAGGTAGCTAGCTATATTTGCTTTTATATAGTTGATACTTTTCAACATTTTAGGGGCTTTTTTTTCTGCATAGTTTGATAGGGCGAAAATTCATCAACTGAATTAAATAACGCATGGTTCTCCAAGTGTCATGGCTTGCTCGTGCCACACGTGTATATCACAACTCACAATCCAAGTATACTATCAGAAACAGAAATTAAAGTCGTAAAGGTTTTTATTCATACATTACCCCCCCTACAGACTGTACAGCCCACAATCATCCACAGACAAACAGGACTAATCATTAAATTACTATTATGATGCATTGTTCTACCTAATCCATTGTCTTTTCATTAAGCTTACTTAGGTAGTGTAGCTTCGATCTGAAAGAAAGCCTCCAAGCATCTGACGTTACATTGCAGTATGCTTTAGGTGTTAATACGGCTCTCTCTGTTATACATTTAGAAAATGAAAAGGAGCAAGATTCAGGCAAAAAGGAGAAGGTGCACAATTTCATTATACGAATATGTCCACCTTTTTTGAGAGCTTCGCTGTGGAGTATTTTTGTGTTTTAATTGTGGCATTTTCTATGTTTCAGCAGCACATTGAGATAACCCACCCAATGTTTTCCCATGCACGACGCATGGTACTGAACCAAAAGGAGAAAAGAAAAGTTTGTGTTGGCTCACTAAACAATTTTGAGAGAATCCTGAAACTTCGCTATATTTAAGTGTATGGAAGAACAAAAGAACTAGTATAATGTATACCTTAGATATCTTTTGCCACACGTGTTCCATCTGTTGGAGGGAAGTCTCCAACACAAAAAAGAGTAGCACCTGACCCAGTCCAGATCTTAGGATGCCTAGCATCATTGCCAACCTTGGATTAGCGTACATGAATAATAATGGATTTACCGGAACAACGTGCACAAATTAACTGCCCTAATTGGTGCCCTCCAAAAGCTACATTTGCTCTACTGCTTAGGTATCATCACGAAATTTAGTCAAAGGGGTGAGCCGGACAAAAGCGGAGACAAAGATGTCTGACCGGGAGAAAGTTGCATCTTATAGTGAAGTGGTATTTTCAATGACCGCGTTCTTTTCCTGTTGAACAGTAGCATTCCCTTCAGAACATGCTTTTATGTCTGGCCAAACAGACAACGATGCCTTTTTCAGAAACACTTCCCTGTCATCGTTTAGCCATTCCAACCGAAAATTTCAGATGCAGCTCCTTTTGAAACAATGAAGTTCAAGCCCTGGAACGCATGTATTGTGGTTGAGACTCAACCACTGTTATCCCATTTTCGACTACATAGCTGATGCTAATTGTTTCTCTTCTACATACATGTGTTTCCTTAGGTCCATGGCTGGAACTCTTAGCTTAACGCCCTGGATCTGGCAGGACTGAGCTATCAGCCTAAAAGCACGAGTACTTTGCTTACATGTGATGGCTTTGGAGTACGTTTCTTTCTGGTTTCTGCAGCTCAATGATGGCCTCGTGAAAGGCGAAGCGGCAACAGAAATTTGGTAGCTCCGAAGTGGAGGTTGTCGTGGCTGCTGAGCTGTTTCCAAATCTCTGTAGTCCACCTACTAACCGTGTGTGTCAATCGATCGATATTCTATATGACTGAAAGATACTAATGAGTAATGATTCTCTCTGAAAGTCAGGATAGGGAGAGTAATGAGTAATGATCTCTCTGAAAGCAGGAAGGGAGGTGTGTATAAACATTTTATTCTATATATCTGCTTCTGGAGTTGAAGGAAAGATATACTGTCGGTTGCATGGGCGTTTTCCACAGCTGCTAGATGGTGGTTTCTAAACTAAATGGTCACGTTTGTATCGATAATCTCTGGTTGGTCCAAGAAAAAAGAAGAGGAAAACAAAAGAAATGACTCCTCTGAGCTGGTTTACTGTCCTGTCGAACCCCTTCTTTTCGTGTGGAAAACAGTTGAGCAATCACGCAACTTGCTGGGTTCAAGGCTTGTTCGTGGCGCATGATAGGCTAGGGGTCATGCCTAGCAAGTTTTTCCTTCTCGAAGTTCTTGTTAACCGTGGCTTCTAAGGGAAACAGAGGACGAGGGGATTGGTGCTTTAAGCTCACGACAGTGTGTTGGGGAGAGCTCAAAGCCTCTTGGTGCTTTAACCTCAAGTTAAGGCCTCCTAGACAAGTCCTAATTCAGAATGCGTGTCTAAAGCCTCCATTGTTGCGGATGATGTGATTAGGCCAGATGGGAACCAAATAATAAAAGTCAAACAAAGGCCTTCTTACCTCAGAAAAGTAGGTTCATTCTGATAAAGCCTTACTGGGCATCTCGAAAGGAACCTGTTGATGGCAAAGCTATGATCACACCTTGTAGTGGACAAATAATTTACCTTTTTCCTGCCTTGTCATTTATCAACAATCAATCACTTTACAGTCTGTGTGTGTGTAAATTAACCTTGGACACTTGTCTATGACACGATCATGTTCCTCTCTCCCGTCTTTACCCAAAAAGGAAAAAACAAACAATGAAAGAAATGAATCTTGCAAGAAGAAGAAGAAGAAGGATGAAACCAAAATGAGCGTGAAGCTTCACATGATGAACCTATCTATCCCTTGACCGTCGCAGCTCCTCCCAGTGATGATGTCAGGGTGAAGGCAACAGGTCCCGCGCCTGTTGCAGCGTTTTGGTGAACCTGGTGAGGTTGAGCCTGACGTTCTGCTTGTCGAGATAGGTGGTCTTGATGGCGTCCCATCCCTTCTTGTGCACGTCGTAGGGATGCTTGAGGTAGAAATGGTCCTCCGGGTAGAGGTCCCTGAGCGAGCTCTCCTCCAGCGACACGTTGTACTCCATGTAGTTGACGTCGTAGTCCTTGGCCGGGTCCTTGAAGGTGACGCGGCTGAGCCACTCGAGTCCGCCGAAGGGCACCACCTGGATGAGCACGGCGCGGCTGGGGAGGAACACCATGTTGGTGAGCCCGGCGCCGTGCACGCCCATCATCACGTCCGCTGAGTTGACAAGCCGCGCGAAGTTGGGCATGTCCGTGTGGTTGTCCGGCTCGGCGATGCGCACGTCGAACTTGGCCAGCGCGGCGGCGTGCGCCACGGCGCGCTCGTTGAGGAATCGCCGGGAGCTCTTGCGGGAGATGATGAGCAGGCGCGGCTTGTCGCGTCGCGGCGCCCCCGTGCGCGACGCGACGGCGCGCTCGAGGCGGAAGGTGCGGCGGAGGAGGCGCTTGAAGTCGGCGATGTTGATGCCCCCCGGCGAGCGCGTGGGGTCGATGCCCATGGCGCGGTGGAAGGTGGGGCCGATGACGATCCGCGGGAAGCAGTGCACCTCCTGGTCGTTGTCGGCGTCGATGACGTCGTACTTGGAGAGCTGGCGGAACAGCGGCGTGAACTTGTCGACCCACCAGTCCTTGTCCTCCTTGCCCCATATGTCGCTGATCATCAACTGCACCTCCCCGCCGAAGTGGTGGGTGCTGGTGAAGAGCGGCACCAGCACGTCGGTGTAGTCGTGGTACAGGTTGCCGGCGAACCCGCCGATGGAGAAGAGGAAGCCCGGGACGGAGTGGTTGCGGGTGCAGATCGGCGGCACGGCGCTGTCGTTGGCACCGCCGAAGGGGAGGAGCGTGAACTCCCGCACGTCGTCCATGGCCACGGCGTCGTGCCGCCGCGCGTACGGCTTCGTCTTCCACTCCTTGCTCAGCGGGCTGATGTAGATTTTGGAGTGGTTGCCGTCGACGCGGATGTCGCCCACGGCCGCGCACCGCTCCGAGCGCTTGCTGGTGTTGTAGCAAGTCGGCCGGGAAGGGTCGAAGTCCTCCTCCCCGATCGGGCCGTCCATCTTGTACCGCGTGCTGTCGTAGTCCTCGTCGATCTCCACCACCTCCATCTCATCCGCCGCCTTGGCTGCACGCACATCGATCATTCACAGGCATCATCCATCAGTTCCGTCGATCGATTCCTGGAACCTTCCTCGCGCGCAAGAGAAGAGAATTAAGAGCAGAGCAGAGCAGAGGAGGCGACGTACGGAATGGGTTGGAGCAGTATCGCGCCTTGATGTAGGTGAGGACGCAGAGCGAGAGCAGCATGGTGACGACCATGGCGCCGTTGCCCATCCGCCGCGGCTCCTGCCGGCTCCTCGGATGCTTCATCGCTCCGGGTCTGGCTGGATCCGACCGCCCGAGGCTGCAAAGCAAGCAACGGGGGAAAGCTGCAGGAGGAGAGGGTATTAAAGCAGCAGAAGTTGGTGGCCGGCCGCGCGTGGTGGGTGACGCTCGCTCGCTCGAGGGTCCGACGGGCGGGCAGGCACACAGGCAACCACTACGGCAGCTACTACTGCCTACGGCCAAGGGCGCCGTACGTAAAAGGCCCTGGCCCAGCAGCGTAACAACCGTCCGTCGTGGGCTCGTGCCACGGCACGGCTGGCCCCGCCGCCGAAGCGCTTGCCGGCGGCATAGATAACGTCAGTGCGGCTTGCTACCCGGATCGATCGTGAGGCGAAACGGACAAAAAATAAAATTAAAAATGGTTCGCGTCGGTGCCGCACTGTGGGTTCGTTAACGTGTGCCGGAAATGGTACAACGAGCAACAGCAAGGTTATAGCTGTTGTGTGTCGAAGCCCCCACGATACTCTGGCGCCGGCCACTGGCGGTGATGGTTGCCGTCAGAGTTCTAGTTCTAGTTGCGATTTTTGGAGCGACATGCGGGCAGCTTCGCTCGAGTTAACTGAAATTTGTTGGGAGGTTTTATGATGGCGTCCCTGCAAGTACGCGCGCGTTCGCCGCCGTCGCGGTAGCTTGCGAATGCCGAAACCCAACAGCTCCAAGATCTCTTCCAAGGTGTCAGGTACCGACTACCGAGTGAGTCGAGTCGTTTGCGAGTTGGGGGTATCTTGTACGAAGCTCAACACTCAGGCGCCAGCTGAACGTCGTGTACAAGCGAAATGGAAAATATTGCTTGCATCGTTCGTCGCTCATTTATCCACTAGGGTAGTTGCTGTGTCCTTCTCTATCCTGGATGTAAAAAACGTGTATCACTGACATTTCAGGGCATGTTTCGTGGTCTCTGAACACGCGAAGCTTCGATCAATCTCGTCAAACACCTAACCGAAACACGGGATTTCTACAATGAGACCGATGCCTATGGAAATCTAAAAGTTTCGTGCACTTCATCAGCTTTCAGCACCTTCTTTTCGAGGCATCAATTCCTACCCCTTTCTCGCCCATTTTCCTATCAGTTAAAGAACCAGAAGATGAGGATACACGAGTGGCATGCTGCATTTGTACGTATCGTGTCGCTCGAAACGAGATACTACACGAATCCATCTTGGCAGATCGGAGAGAGACGTCGCAGCTTCCTGCAGCTGCCCGCTACGGGGAAAAGGCGATCGATCGAAGAGACGTTGCTTTCACGTGTGTCCACGCCACTGGATGGTACGCGCGCGGCTTTCCTTTATACCAGTCCCCCTCCCAAATGGATGGATGGGCCATGCCGTCACTGCCCAAGATTAACAAATCGGATGTCTTGCTTCCGATGCAAACAACAACCAGCTCCCCGGCGCTCAATCCACGAGCACGATGCGTCTGTGGCCGCAGAATTAAAGCAACAGCAACCGAGGTGTGGACATGGAGCCATTTATGGATACACTTTTTTTCTGGACAATATCTGTGCATACCAAAATGAATGATGAATTAAGTGATATATTTGAATGGAAAATATCGCTTTAGCTTCTTCTTCTAAATGAACTAAGTGGTACATCTCTTTAGCTTCTTCTTCTTCTTTTCTTTTTTTAAATATCTCTTTAGGTCATTTTACTTAGGGTGTACTTAGAGGTATCGGGGACGAAGGAACCCTCTCACAGTTGGGTTTCTTAACTAGAAACAACAAAATTCTAGTTTTTGGTTTCTCAGAAACCACAAGCAGTTTCTCAAGAATATGAAACTCTACAAACGGAACCTTAGCATACCCATAGACCACACCGTGCACACCCTAACAGCAGTGTTGCCTCATCAGACACTGAGAGGAACTACGACGTTACTGGCAACCTGGCCATGGATTAGGTATCTCATAGTGCCTGCCAACGACAGGTCATCCTCATCGTTCTCAGATCGTCGACTAGTAAGCGTCAGCTTATTGGCCGATCTATCTATGATGACTTATGAGCTATAAGTGCTCGATTACATAAGGCTTTAGGTAGGAATACTTTATGTCCCTAGCAGCTTTAATCATTCAACGGATATATAATGCAGCCTTTCATTGAGAAGAAAGTCAATTATCGGTAGTCTAGCTAGAAATTGAGTTTCCATGGACCAGCGGAAAGGGGACGACGAACAAACTTCTGACCACTGAACATTTGAACTGAACCAATCAGTTTTTAGACCGTGCCAGCTTACTTGGCATTTTGAAAGCCAGCCGAACCAATCGAACAATACCTGAAACTTTGGACTAAAAAGAGTCCGTACGTGACCGATTTCTGCACTTCTGTTTAGGCTGTGAGTACGCTGCTTGCTCGAATTGAATTGGAGCCAGAGAAACATGTTGGCTGCATGGGCCTGAGAACCAGAGAAACATGCAGAGTACATTTGCAAGCTTCAGTTGGCTGTGGGCTGTAGCGACCAACATGAGAACATTTGCAAGCTTCAGGCCTTAGGCCTTTTCCATCACTGCAAACTACAAAAGTGGGACATAAGACTAAGTACAGATGGGAGCTTGACTGACTGTTGTTTCTTGAGAAAACAGACTTACCATGCTATTTCAATCAGAAAAGAAAAGAAGAAAGAAACCTGACTGACTTTGCTACAACCACCAGCGTGTTGTTGCATCAGGTCAACGAGAGATTGACCTTTGTCACACGCGTCTTATTCCCGCACTGCTGAGACAAGCAGGCTATAGCAGGAATATGCACACAGGAACCAGCAGGCTATATCTAATGGAACCTGATAGGACGGATAGGTGTTTCAATCAGTTGGCGAGCGTAGGGAACTCCCAAACCGGGGGCGGCCATTCCAGAGCAGGTCGCGCACAGCGCCGCGCGGCTGCCTGTAGCTCCCGTCGGCGAGGTCGAGCACGCCGACGTCCGGCGCCACCTCGTGGCACCTCGTCGGTGAAGTAGACACGATTGCCCCTCACCGCGGGGCAGCAGCCGCCGTCCACCTGGACGCACAGCGACGCGCTCTTCCCCAGGAACAGCGCGCGCCCGGCCAAGACGCCGTTGTTGATTTTGCCGGTGTCCACTGGCGCCCACTGCCTGCGTTCTCCCTCGCCGGCCGTCCACTCGAAGAGCTCCACCTTGGCGGTCATGTACTCCACCTTTGTTATATGGTTTTTCTCGGAGCAAATTGCGTATGTTATTGTCGCTCGCTCTCAAGAACAACATTTTGTGGGTCATTGGCAACAATTACGGCATCAATTTCTGGTTGAACAGCGAATGAGAATCATCGATGACATGCGTCGAGCTAACTTTGGATGGCAAATAAGAATTTGCCAGTGACATTTGATCTCTGATGACCTGCTGAGAATTACTAGGCATCCTAGCCTCGTCCAGTTTTCTCAAAATAATTATCATTCTCACTTCCCGATGCAACTTTCTCTTGTCCTAATACACCTCTATCTCTATCTCCCTCCTTCTCGTTTTCTGCACACCTACCTTTATCAACTTTTCTTAATCTCCGTGCCGAGTGCTAAAACGACAATTATTTTAGGACGAAGGAGTAGCAATTACCAGTAACACTGACTGAAATTACCATTAACATTTGTGGGTCAAAACCTGCCTAGCAAGTATCCCAGTTTATTTTTATCTTTTATCAAGTTCCCTAAATGGGCCATTAACATTATAAAAGAGCCAGATGGCCCACTGTATGTGGAATAACTATGAGGGGCATCATAGTTATCACTTGGTGAACTGGGATAGTGTGAGTTTAAGGAAAGAACATGGGGGCTTGGGAGTGCCGGATTTGAGAGACCTCAATATCTGCCTGCTTGCTTCCTGGATTAAGAGATATCAGGAAGGAAAAGAGAAATTGTGGCGCCAAGTGATAGACTATAAATATGATACCCAAAATCCAAACATTTCTGTAGTAGAACACTAGGCGCTTCTCCTTTCTTTAAAAGTGTGATGTGGGCTGCAGCAGCAGCTAAGATGGGGTATGTACCTTCACCTGTTAGATAGGCAACCCCCTATAGACATGAAGGGATTTGAAAATTAAAAATTCCTCTTAAGATTAAGATTTCCTTTGGCTTCTTCTTAAAGGAGTTACTTTAACTAAGGATAATCTAGGGAGGAAAAATTGGAAGGGAAGTCAAAAGTGTTGTTTTGTAATCAAAACGAAACAATACGTCACCTCTTTTTTGAGTGCCACCATGCTAGGGAGATTTGGCGCTTAATTCACTACGCTACCAGTATTACTCCACCAACTTCGGTTTCCCATATGTTTGGGAGTTGTTGTCAAACCAAGATAATAAGACTAAATCGAGGTTTATGATTGGAGTCTCTGCGTTATGTTGGGCTATTTGGAGATGTCGAATGATGTTGTATTTAACAAAACCAAGTTTTCATCATTTATGCAGGCTATTTTCAGAGGAACCTACTGGTTGCGAGTATGGTCGCAGTTGCAGCGGGATGAGGAAACAAAAGAGATATTCCGGATGGCGAGCTTCAAACTAGAGGTTATCGCCATGGAGCAAGCCAATTACGGATGTAAACATAATAATAGATTGGCTTAGCTTATTTTGTTTTCTTTAGATGAAACAGTTCCCCTGGTGATGCTTTTGCTATTTTGGAGATTTATTCTGAGGTTGTAATAAATTTTGGCCGTATACGTCATGTAGAGGCCGGATATTGTATCCATTATCTAAAAAAAAAAGTAGGCAATGGGAGGAAGGTCAAGTTTTGGGAGGACAATTGGGTGGGGACGTCAAGTCTAGCAGTACAGTTTTGGGAGCTATATGTTATAGTTAACGAAAAGAATGCGACAATGCAGAGGTTTGGGATGGGGAACAGTTGAAATGCACCTTTAGAAGAACGGTAAGCGATAGACTGATGAGGATGTGGCTAGAGTTAGAGCAATTAGCTTCTACAATAGTTGTCTCGGAGGAAGATGATGAAATGATATGGAAATATCATACTTCTGGCATCTATTCTTCGCAGTCCCTTTACAAAATAATTAATTTTAGAGGGGTGCAACCATTTCACACCCCTGCTATTTGGAGTCTTAAGATTCCTCCTCGTTTCCACATCTTTCTCTGGTTGATGAGTAAGAATAAAATTTTGACAAGAGATAATCTAGAAAAAGAAGACATGTGGATGATGCTACATGTCTGTTCTGCAAAGAAAAGGAAACAGTGCATCATTTGTTGTTCGACTGTGTGGTTGCAACACAAATGTGGTAGAGCTATCTGAAATCTTGAAGCTGAATTGTACTAATTCCTTTGATTGCATAGGTGGTATGTGGCTTAGTAGAAAATTTGAGGTAGTGAATATGGTTACTTCATCAGCCTTGTGGGCTATGGAAGCTAAGAAATGATCTCTGTTTTCAGAATTTGAGGTGGAAGTGCTTGAGCCAAGTATGGGCAAGGATGGTGCCTATGCTGGAAGGGTGGAGAGTTCTCTGCCCAATTGGCAAACTGGAGGAGTTGGAGCAAGCTATTGCTGGGTTAAAACACCTGATGGTGAGGCCTGGGAGAATATGTCCAAGACTGAATGTCCCCCATCATGAAGCCGCAAAGGAGGAAACTCCAGCACCAACAAGATGAGGGCCTGCGCAAGTAACATGGAAGAACCGGGGCTCGAGGAGTGGAACAAGGGTGAGTGTGCTGTGGGGCTTGAATAGCCTTGTAATGGGTGTGTCGAACTGTTGGTACGCTGTGTGTAAACTCTGGTGTGAACTTGTTGGCCGTGGTTGCAATATATCAGGCTGGGGCGTTTCCCGCCCTAAAACTCAAAAAAAAAAAAAAATTGGTCTCAGATGGCAGGCGGAACAAGGCCAATGTATCGGCATTGCCGGCCTTGCGGCAGCCACAGGTAGTTCACCTTCCCGCGCTTGCCATCTGAAGCTCCCCGGCAGGGAGTCGCTTCACCTCCACTACTAACAAGGAGCTAGCATTGTACGTGATTTGGGGCCAAATCTCCGCGGGTCCATGGTGCTCGTAGCCTGCAGATGCAAAATCTTCCCTTGCCTAGATAAGCCAAGCTCGGCAGGTCCTTGGGCATCGTGTTCAGCTGGAAACCATCGCTGTGAACACACGGTTTCGAGGGCCGAGGGAAAGTGTCTCTCCACATGTAGCGCATCACTGGTGGTTCCCCCGTGCCTTTGATGTCACACGCGCACAGGCATTGATGAGTCCCAGTGATGAAGCCGAAGACTGGATCGAGTTCGGGAACGTGCAGCGCCTAGCCCTGGAACGGCAACTGCCAGGTTCCTTCCTGGCGCCAGCCATCATGCTCCGACGCCGTGTCCAAAAAGAAGGTGCCCTTGCTTTCCACAGAGATCCACACGCGCGTGCCCATGGAGAAATACGCTAATAGCAGCACGAGCTCGCTCACCACGGGACTCTCAGGCAAGCGTCCTATCGGTGGCTTTGGTAAGGACTAAGGAGGTGGCGTGCCAGCTCCCACGGTGTCGTGAAGAGGGTGTCGTACCAGTCGTATCGGGCGCACACCACGGTTCCGCCGGAGGCGGCCAAGGAGCAGCACCATGATGGCAGGGGAAACCGGGCCACGGGGTTTTCTGTCGAGTACGATACCCGCAAAAAGAAAAAGGAATTTTCTGTACCAAACGAATACGAAGAGAACTTTTTTCCGATTTATCTGTCATGACTCGTGAGCTATAAGTGCTCGATTACATAAGGGCGTTAGGTAGGAGTACTTATGTCTCCAGCAGATTTAATCATTCGATGGATTTATAATGCAGCCTTTCGTTGAGAAGAAAGTCAATTATCGGTAGTCTAGGATCTAGAGAGAAACTTCTGACCACTGAACATTTGAACTGAACCAATCAGCGGAAAGGGGACGACGGACAAACTTCTGACCACTGAATTTTGAAAGCTAGCGGAACCAACGATTATGGACTAGAATTTCAATGGAAGAAAACAATACCTGAAACTTTTGGACCAAAAAGAGTCCGACGTGACCGGTTACTAGATTTCTGCTCATGCAGTGCTGTGTGCAGACTCTGCAGAGTATGCTGCTTGCTTGACTCGGATTGGAACCAGAGAAACAAGTGACAGACCACAAATGTGGGCTGTAGCGACCAACATGAGAAACAACATTTGCAAGCTTTGGGCCTTCGGCCTTTTCCATCTCTTCAAACTACAAAAGTGAACATAGGAGCAGCAGCCCAGAATGGGAGCTTGACTGACTGTTGTTTCTTTTGGCTCAAAAAAAAAAAGAAAAAAAAGGACTACTGTTGTTTCTTGAGAAGGAAAAAAAAAAGAGGAAAAAGACTGACCTTGCTATTTCAAATTTTCAATCAAAAAAGAAAATAAGAAAGAAACCTGACTGACTTATTACAACCACCAGCGTGTTGTTGCACCAGGCCAGGTCAACGAGAGATTGACCTCTGTCACACGCGTTTTATTACTGTACTGCTCAGACAAGCAAGCTATAGCAGCAGTACGCACACAGAAACCAGCAGGTCAACGACAAATTGAGCCGCTGTTCCTCAATTATCTAGATGGAACCAGTAGTAGATGATGAAACCTACGATCAATCAGTTGGCGAGCGAAGGGAACACCCAAACCGGGGGCGGCCATTTCCAGACCAGGTCGCGCACAGAGCCGCGCGGCGGCCTGTAGCTGCCGTCGGCGAGGTCGAGCACGCCGACGTCCGGCGCCACCTCGTGGCACCTCTCGTGCGACCACGGCCCGTCATCGGTGAAGTAGACGCAGTTGCCCCTCAGAGCCTGGCAGCAGCCTCCGTCGACCTGGACGCACAGCGACGCGCTCTTCCCCAGGAACAGCGCGCGTCCGGCCAAGACGCCGTTGTTGATTTTGCCGGTGTCCACCGGCGCCCACTGGACGCGTCCTCCCTCGCCGGCCGTCCACTCGAAGAGCTCCACCTTGGCGGTCGTGTACTCGACGCGCTCCGGCCGGGGCTCCCACTTGTACCGCGCGTGCGCCGCGTCACGAAGCCTGTGCACCTGCAGGAGGTGCCCCGGGGAGAGCTCCACGAGGTACTTCCGGCACGCTGCCGACATGGAGCACGAGCGGCCCGCGCAACTGCACGGCGGCGCGATCGCCCAGCTGGACGGCGCCGGCGTGGCGTCCATGTCCCATGCGTCGACGCGCCCGGTGGTGTCCATCGTGTACACCACTCGCCGCTGCGTCCCGTCGTCTCTGGCCGCGCGCACAGCATCGACCCAGCAGCGCGCGGGCGTGTCGAGCAGAGTCCACTCCGTGTCCCCGGCTCGGGCGACGGCGAGCTGGAACAGAGGCTGGCAGATGAGAAGCACGGCGTAGGCGCCCCACGAGCCTGACCATCGAGGCGGGGACACGAGGATGGCCTTCTCGTAGAGCTCGTACCGGAGCCTGTCCGCCACGAAAGTTTCCGGCGGGATCACCATCGCCTCGTCGCCGTCGTCGGTGAAGCAGCACCGGAGACTGTAGCTCACGACTCGGCCGTCCGCGTCGCGGCTGGCGTCGACGTACGGGAGCGTGGTGACGGACGGCAGCTGGACCTGCGCGCCGGTGACGGGGTTCAGGAGTTGCAGTTCCGATGCGTCGTCGGCGGTGATTAGCCACCCGTCCGACGAGCCGACGCAGAGGCGGTCGGAGACGGCTGGCGCCGGCTGCCGAATGGCGTACGTCCTGCCATCCTCCGTCAGGCTCAGGAACCGCGCCTCCAAGTACTTGGCGTCGTCGTCACTGCTCCTGGCGCGCCCGTGCGTGGTCGGGTTGAATGGGAGCATGAGCCACGGCGACCGCACGGTCTGATTCTGAAGCCGCCCTGCCGTGTCGGTGGCAGCGGCCTTTTGCCACGCGGTGCAGACGGCGGGGAAGCGGAGGCTGTCCGGCACGGGGAGGCGGCCAAGTACGGACTCGAGGAGTTCGCAAGGTAGGTCAGCCCAGCCCAGCCTCCCGCCGGCGACTTGGAGCTTGCTCATAGCCATTGGCAACAGGGAACGCGATCGTGTGTGGAGGGATGGCAGAAGCGGAAACGATTGTGTTTTTGGTGTCGAGAAGGCGTGCATGCCAATGAGACTTTAAACGCAGCCGTCTCTCCCTGTTTCGCCGTGCCGTGCCCATGTGTCTCTTCCATGCCGCCGTCGCAGGCGAAGTTTCGCCGGGTCGCCCCAGTCTGGCCGTCGCGCAAGAAGCAGGAGCGGACGGGATATGTACGGCTGATCGGCAGCCACGGTACGCCGCCGCGCACAGACAGTGGGCGGGCGATACCGTTCTCCCCCCGGTCACGTGACGTGGGTGGGCCAGGCTCATGATTTGAGTGGACCGTAGTCAATTCGGAGTGCTTCGTGGGCCGCAAATCTTGTGGGCTGTTTTGCGGACACCCACTTACCCTCAAAGTGGGCTAGGCATCTCGTTCTTTTTGGTCTTTTGACCAGACGTATTCCAACCGAAGCAGAGACACACACACTCAAACGTACTCTCATCTCGTAAGAAGGTCAAACGGGCGCAGAGATGAGGATTCGTATCGTAGTGCTGACAATTTTCCTTTTCTTTTCTGGGCGACGAGGCAACTGGGCAAATGGCGACAGAGTATTACGGTTACTGACACCAGCAGGTCCAACATCCTATTGTAATCGTCGGTCAACCATATGATATGATACTACATCATTCACACAACCAAAAAAAAACACAATGAGAGAGTATCTACGAATTTAGAAAAACTCAATGCACATGAAGGAACGGAAGCTAATGGCGATGCTCATCGACTTGCCAGGAGTGCTATCTATAATGTAATAGGTAGACATGTGTGATTTATTTCGCCGTCAGATGGCATTTGTACCTCGTATACTTGAGATGAATAATAAAGTGTTGGGTTCCCTAAAAAAAATCCAAGTTACCAAAGTAGACACTCAAATGTACTCGCGGACATGTGGACATGACTAGGACTAGCAGTACTCTCATCTCGTAAACTTAGGGTCTGTTTGGCGGAAACGGCTTTGGCTTTGGCATTTTTTACTGTAACTACAGTAAAATGAGGAAAAAAAACCCTTAAAAAACCGGCTTCTCCGGCTTGTGAAATTTTATGTCAAATGGACAACGTCGCTACAATAGTGAAATAGTGAGTGAATAGTGCCATAAGCCGATGAAAAAAACTCCACCAAAGGAGCCATAGTGGATCGCGGTCTCGCTGATCCATCTTTGAATGAATAAATGAGACGGGTATATCAAAAGAAAAAGTACTCTCATCTCGTAAGCAAGGTCAGTCAAACTGGCGAAGAGATGAGAATTCGTAGTGCTGACAATTTTCCCTTTCTTTTCTGGGCGACGAGGCAATTGGGTTACTGACACCAGCAGGTCAAACATCCTATTGTAATCGTCGGTCAACCATATGATATGATACTACATCATTCACACAAAAAAAAAAGAAAAGAAAAGTGAGAGAGTATCTACGAATTTAGAAAAACTCAATCTTCACGCCGAGATGATAGCCAGTAACATGCATGAATAGGCCGCTGGATGTTTCGTCCATGTTCCTCCTAGTGTCTACCTCATAATCTCATTGTGTCTTTTGTGGTTTGTAGTTTGTCGGTCGAGATTACTTTCCCCAGCTGGCCGTTTCAGTGTTTCGTGAGTTTCCAAGCGCGCTGTTCTTTACAAATGTTTCTTTGTCATGGCCGGGCGGGCAGCAAAGAAGCAGGTTTTTAAGTCGTTGTATATGCGGCGAAAGAGGCAAAGCTACAACGACTATGATTACGCAAATGACATACCAATTAACAGTAGTTCATTTCTGAATGATATGCTGCCACTTTGAATACACTTATGTAAAGTACATAGTTCCATTCAAAGTTTTAAAAAAACTAGGAATGCAGTAAAGTACAAGCTTGCAGTCTGGTTAATCTCCTCTGCTATTCTGTTGCCTTTGCTCATGCGATTCCTTTCCACATGTGCTTGCTCATGGCTATCAAACAATTCCTTCTGCTGGGGCGGTCAAGACAATGCCAAACTGTTGGATCTGAAGAGCACGTATCACCCTGCTTTAATCTCGCAGTGTAATGGATCTGACCTCTGAATTCACTCGGTTTTCGAAGTGATAAGGCCACGAGATGCCACTTGACACACATTTGACTTGGCAATATATCTATGAATGCGGCAGATTTGCCGGCTCGATCTCGATTATCATGATCACATTCTGAAGATCTGGACAGCGCTGCATGTAAATTCCAGCGACTTCGCAGGTCTACTTGCTCCAGAGGAAAAGAACATGACAAGCCTAAAAGACGAAGCAACGTCAGTTCCCGTGATCAAAAAGAAAAAGGGATGTGGCGAAGAAACGTGGTTTCCATGAACAACCCCAGCTGGTTCAACCGACGAAGCCGATCGATTATTAAATCAATCGCCTTTCAAATCATGTATTCTTCCCCACGGCCACTACCGCTTGCCTAGCTGGGCATAACGATTAACAATTGATTTGTTAATTCCTCTGCTGTTAACTAATCGCCCTGGTGCCTGCAATGTACTTGAAAACGCAATGCATTTATGGATACCGCACCGGCATCAGAGGGTGGTCGCATTCCGTTTTGTAAGGTTGTAAAGCTGCTGATCTTGTCTGCTGGGTGGAGGTGGGAGGTGGTGCTTCAGAAATGAAGCCGGCAGCGAAGAACAAGAAGGGCAGAGGAGCTTTCTGCAACCTCCCCCTGCTGCTGCTCATCGCGGCGATTCAGTTCTTGGTGATTTACTCCCCAACCCTCGATCGATATATGGTGATGATTACATCAGGTACGTGCGTATTAGGAGCAGTATCTCCATTCTATATTCACACGATGTTAGTTGCTGAAGTGGCAATCGTATTCAGTTGCCGAATGATAAACTGTTCAGTCAATGTTGGTTCTCGCAATGATCAGTCGATGATGTGACATGCAGGCAAACCTGGGTTTCCATCACTGTTGCTGGATGGCAGGAGGGGATTCAAATTAGTCGGTATGGGCACAGCTCAATTTGATTTCTTGAATCGAGGAGCAGGGGAGAAATCCTAATTTTGATTGGTGTTAATTCATAATGCAGAGGAGGAGTTCGTCCCGGAGCCCCGCGTGCGGTGCGACTTCGCGGACCCGAGGTCGGACGTGTGCGAGATAGAGGGCGCCATCCGCATCCGCGGGAGCACGTCGGAGGTGTTCGTGCTCACCCCGCCCGGCGGCGGCGCGAACATCACGGGCGCGAACGCCACGAGCTGGGGGATCCAGCCGTACACGCGCAAGGGCGAGACCCGCGTGATGAACGGCATCACGGAGATGACGGTGCGGGTGGTGAGCGCCGACGAGGCCCCCGCGTGCACGGTCCGGCACGACGTGCCGGCGGTGGTGTACTCGAACGGCGGCTACTGCGGCAACTACTACCACGACTTCAACGACAACATCATCCCGCTGTTCATCACGTCGCGGCACCTGGGCGGCGAGGTGCAGCTTCTGGTGGCGCAGAAGCAGGCGTGGTGGTTCGACAAGTACCGGGAGATCGTGGACGGGCTGACCAACTACGAGGCGGTGGACCTGGAAAAGGACGCCGACGAGGTGCGGTGCTTCCGCCGCGCCACGCTGGGCCTGCGCAGCCACAAGGACATGAGCATCGACCCGCGCCGCGCGCCGCACAACCTGTCCATGGTGGACTTCAAGCGCTTCCTCATGTGGCGGTACGCGCTGCCGCGGGAGCACGCCATCCGGACGGAGGACGAGGAGGCCCCCGCGCGGCGGCCGCGGCTGCTGGTGATCACGCGGCGGTCGCGGCGCCGGTTCGTGAACCTGGACGAGATCGTGGCGCTGGCGGAGGAGGTCGGGTTCGAGGTGACGACGTCGGACGTGATGTCGTCCAAGAAGAGTAACAACAGCGGCGCCGGCGGCGAACATGGGAAGGACGCGGACGGCGGGCAGGCGCGAATGGCGGAGGCGTCGGCGCTGGTGAACTCGTTCGACGCGATGCTGGCGGTGCACGGGTCCGGGCTGACGAACCTGGTGTTTCTGCCGATGAACGCGGTGGTGGTGCAGGTGGTGCCGCTGGGGCGGATGGAGGAGCTGGCCATGGACGAGTACGGGGTGCCGCCGCGGGACATGAACATGCGGTACCTGCAGTACAACATCAGCGCCGAGGAGAGCACGCTGTCGGACATGTACCCGCGCACGCACCCCGTGTTCATGGACCCCGCGCCCATCCACAAGCAGAGCTGGTCGCTCGTCAAGGACATCTACCTCGGCAAGCAGGACGTCAGGCTCAACATCAACAGGTTCAGGCCAGTCCTCCAGAAGGCAATCGGCCTCCTCAGGTGACCACGTACCGCCCAATCAAAGGAAATTTAGGTCCCAAGTCCCGACACAAGCTGACACTCATTAGCTTCCTGTGCGTGCGTGTGACTACTACGCAGAGACATAGATCGATCATGGGGTTTCGGTTCTTCTTTCTTCTTTCTCCCGGCCCCCGTAGCTTCGCTTCTTCTTGTACACTGAGATCTTCTTAATCTCTTCTCACGCAAAATATAATGCTGTATGTACAATCAATTAGCGTTCGTTGCTGCGCAAACAGCAACGTTTTTGTATGATACTGATAGTGGTCTTTTTTGAGTCGTGACAAGCGTACGTGTCGAGTGCTGACGTACCAACAACAGAAAGAACAATATCATGTGGAGCAATCAGCGACCCTACAGGCTACAGAGCCACCAACCCTGCTTGTGACGAGTCACGACACGCCAAGAGATATTCTGTGCACCGACGGAAATCCAGTCCGTGTCCGCCCAAGGAATTGGGCTGTACCACCAGCAGCAACCGGTGAGTGAAAGATGATGACGATGGCTACGGGCTGAACGGGCCGAGAAAGCAGAGAACGTGCTGGCCTGCTAGGCGGCGCGGCTTCTTCTTCTGGTTTCTTTCACGTTCTGGCCTGCTAGTCCAAAAAAACACGAAACTCTAGTCGCATTGCTTTCACCATGGATAGATACGTGCACGATAGCCAACGTTCAAAGCATCCACACCATAGTCGATGCACGCTCACGCGAGTCACAGTCAAAGTCGAGTTAAAATCCGCACGGATACGCACACAAAAGGTCACGGATTGCTAGGGAGCTCTTCGAAAAGAGGAACCATGCAGCAAAAGTTACTGTCATCTTTATCCCTAGGCTGACTGTGCAAGTGTGCATGCAGCGGCATGCATGCAGAGCGCAAACGTGTCAAGCGAGAGGCGTCGGCATGCATGAGATCTTTGATCGTGTTCACGCCATCCTCCTCTATAAATGGCCATTCGTGCCACGAGCTATATGTGGCAGTGCACGAGACAGCAGTTCCTTCCCAGCAAAGCACAGAGAGACCGATATGGGTGGCAAGGGAGGAGGCGGCGGGGGTGGCAAGGGTGGAGGCGGCGGCGGCGGGAAGGGCGGTGGAGGCGGCGGCAGGAGCGGTGGCGGAGGAGGAGGTGGCAAGGGCGGTGGTGGCTCGGCAGGAGCGGGCTCCGGCAGGTCCAGCGGAGGCAGCCATGCCGGACACGGTGGTGGCTGCGGTGGGGCAGGGAAATCGAGCTCCGGCGGCGGCGGTGCAGGCAGTGGTGGGATGATGAAGGCGCCCGGCGGCGACGGCGCGTACATCTCCCGCCCCGGGTTCGAGTCCAACCCGCAAGTGAGGGGCTTGGACGTGCCTCTGCTAGCTATAGGCTGCTCGTGTTTTAGTAAAAATCAGCTGGACTTTACGTGTCCATGGCTTCTAAATAATGTAGAGAGCTTTGTGCAGAGCAGCCTAGCCTACTACTGCTGTATGGAGAGTACGTGTGGAATGTGAATGCTTGTGGTTGTGGAAGTTGTGGTGTGCTACGTACTGGCGTACGTATTAATCAACTGTGTGCTTGTGTTGCCTCCGTCGATGCTGATTGCATTGTGAAGTTCAGATGCACTGATGCTGAATCACTGATCACCCACCGTGCAAATTCGTTCACCCTGTTCCTAGTGTTCGGTTCTCTTTTTCTTCTTCGGAACTGTACTTGTGTTGGTTTTGATCCCTCAAAAATTTGGAAAACCGATTAGATTGGGCCTTAGAACAGTTCCGAAGAGTTCAATCAGTCCAAACGGGCTGCACGGACAACATAGTAGGCCCATGGGCCTAAGCGTTAGCGAATCATTCCCCGTTTCCTGGTCACGCCACTGCCGTTTCCCTTCCCCGTCACCTTTCCCTTCTCTTTTCCCCTCCTCTCTCTTCGCCTCCTCACTTCACCTGACCGCAACCCGACCGCGACACCCGACCGCGACACCCGACGCAAGCACCGACGCCGGCGACCGACCCATCGCCTCCTCGCCTCCGCCGATCCTCCCGAGGTGAAGGTTCTCAACCTTTCGCTCTCTCTTCTGTGAACATCTGATCTGGCCCTGCCGCGCGCTCATTCCTGGCCCTGTCTAGGTCAATACCGCCTCCTTTTGTGTCGCGTCCCTTGCGGTCGCGGTCGATCTGATCCTGAATCGTTGCGTCGTATCTAGATTTTCTACCGCCTTTATGATTTTCCTGTTATGTTCTGGTGCGCCTTGTGATGGGGATCGTCTTGTTTGGTCCAGTTCATAGACCCTAGCTCGTTTGATCAGGTGGGCGCGGGGCAGTTGGGGAATGCTTGTGCGTTGCCTCCTTTACCCGAATGCTGCTCTTTGCCAATAAGCTATTCCAGACTTGCGGTAGCGTGGTAACTTGTTTATTTGCGAATGGGAGTGGGGGGACTGGTGATTGGGAAAGATCAATCAGAAGCGTTCCTAGGATTCGTAGCAGCACGCAAGGATTAGCTGCCACAAGGGTTAGAAATTTTTTGTGCCTTTTGTGAACGTAAATAGGCATACAGATTTTCATTATTACGGATCTATTCTGGCATCTTGATATTTGATCGTTCAGCATCGTTTTGATTAAAAAAAAAAATCTTTGCTCACATATATGCTTGCTGTTGTTCATTGTAAACCTGCTACCCAGTTGTTCCAAATTACTAGATCTTGGCCAGCAAAGCTCATCGTTGTAGGTTTATTAAAATGTTTATTCCTTGTTTTACTGGGAATTTGGTGTATCTGAAGTTCTGAACGGTTTGTGACCTTTGTGTCCTTGTTTTAGAATTTTAGCACAATTAGTTATTTACAGTAGAGGAGCATACTTTTCATCATTTTTGTGTTCAGTTTGATATACCTATGTACTGGCCAAATATTTCATAGTTTGCTCGATGATCCTCTCCCTCTACCTCTAGTTAGGATGCATTGTACTATTTCTCATTGACGTTGGATCTATCTCAATATCCACATAACTTTATTTCATACCTATAGAGCATCCTAATCTAGGGCTACTTGCATCTATTCACTATATGCCCTTTGAGGCTTTGAGCATAATTGCAGTATGTGTCATATGGATTTGTGATGGCCATTGTTGTCGCACTTGCCAACATTTTAATTTCAGAATTTGACTGTTGCTGTTCCTAAGAATTTTCTTGATTTAGAACATTCACTCTTCCATCCACTCTTCAAGAATAAAACCCTCTTACGATTTTGTAGTACTGTAGTCATCTCTGATTCATACCAATATTTACAACACCTACATGCGAACAAATTCCGAACTAACCTTGTCAGACTACTTACTGTAGCCTCTTTTTGCCTAGCATTTAACTCCCTATCTGTTAGCATTAACAATGCGAGTATATTGCTTAGTACTAAGTATCTTTTGATGTAAGGCGCGCACGAGCATTTCTGGACTGCCTTCTCCACTGATTATCTTTGTCAGTTATACTTCTCGTTTTCAAGATTGCACATAGAGCTATGAACTGACTTTTCCTCTTTGGAGATTTGCAGATTTGTTGAAGAAGGCACAATGCAAGGGCCTTCACAGTTGAATCCAGATGCCAGTCCTTTTGTACCTGTCTCCATGAGTTCATTTGCAGACAAGGCCCCAGAGAAACAAGCAGGTGAAACTGAAAACAGCATTCCTGACTAAAATGCGGTATTTGTACTCCCATATTCTCTTTCTTCATATGATTACACTTGGAACTCATCGGCTTTTGCATCTCTGCAGAGTCATCCTCCAAGGGAGACCTTTCTGGTAGCATTTTGGATCCATCGCAGTATGAGGAAATTGACATGGATTCAGCTGCTCTTGCCAAATCAGTCTTTTCAATGTTCCCCAATGTCTCCACAGACTTCATTGATGAGTTGCTCAAGGCAAATGAATTTGACATACATCTGACGATCGACATGCTTCATGACCTGAACTCGCATGACATGCTTCATGATGATGCTGAACTGGGCTTTCCAACCTTTGCTGATACCAACAACCTTCATGAGGGCCAGGTACACAAGACTTCGTTTTTTTTTCCCAACTGTGTATTTCAATTACATTGATTTATGCTGTGTATCGTCGGGGGAAAGCAAAAATCATTACTATTTGTTCGCTCTGGACAACGTTCTGAATCAGTGTGGCTTACAACCTTTCATTATTGATTGCCTTATTGCCACAGGGTCTGCCTGGCAGTGACAAGCATTGTGCTGAGGTGTCTGAGAGTAGCAGCAATCTCAATCAAGCTCTGCAGAATGAGAAGCCAGCAACAACTTCTGATGTGAAATCTGCCCTGCCAGCATCCCCACAAAGCAACCCGCTTCACAATGACCTGGTATGGTTTTTACATACACATTCTTGTCGGAAACAAATGGTCAAACGCAATAAGTACTGCCCCTTCATAATATTCTTGGACAACCTTACTGATAACCTTTATGATCATCTTATCTACCACAGGTCCTGGCTGACGATACCAAGTCTGAGGGCACTTCTGTTGCAAATTGATCTCTTCTCATATCAAGAAGTTCTGTTTGGTTCGACTTACTGCGACTTATGTACATATTAATCAGACCCTGTAGTGGTGGCTTAATTGGAGGACAAAGCAGTGGAGAGCAATGCTTCCTTTTGGGTTTGCAGGACTAGTTTACTGTTTCTGGTGGTCATCCTAAGTTTTTTCATACCGTTTCTGGTGGTCGTCCTAAGGCTTTTACTGTTTCTGATGGTCATCCTGAGGTTAACGGCCCAGTATGAACCCTTTTGGTACTTTCAACTAGTTATGCAATCTGAACCTGGAAACTAGCAGTTCGTGAATGATGTTCTGCTAAGTTCTATCCCTATACTGCTTGTAGTTGTGCGTGTGCACCGAATTACTAGTCATATATTGAAGGTTGAAAGGCTGATCATGCTTACCTTCCAGTTACTGTGTTTGTTGTGTTGTTCATCCTTATGTGCCGGGCAGGAAACTTATTGTGCCATTTTCCAAGATATTGCAGTTGCCGTTAAAAGGGGGCGTATAATATGTTCGAGTCACTAGCATAAACTCACCATTTGATGGGTGAAGATCAGGACTCCTTCCATGAAATTGAACACAGTACAGTACAGGTCTCGATACACACAGTCCTTGAATTACGAACAAGCACTTTTATTCGTACGGAACAAGCACAGAAACATTACGAAAGCAACCCGCGTCATACGTAGCTGACGAGTGACGAGATGCTACAAGCACCAACACATGTAACCAGTAGCCGAAGCAGGCTAGCTAGCGGTCGCGTTTATTGACACGTCCACCGATGGATCAGCCGAGGACACTGGACACACACCCCGTGCGCACGACGTACAGGCCGGCGGCGCGCCCGGGCAGGCACACAGGCTCAGCACTTCATCATGGGGAGGCCGCACGACCTGGCGACGTTCTGCGCGGCGGGGCCGTTGAGGTAGCCTCGGTAGGCGGGGTTGCGCGCGTACTGGCAGAGGCACCCCTGCTGCGAACGCAGCTGCACGCAGCAC
Source organism: Eragrostis nindensis (assembly GCA_012490785.1). NCBI lineage: Eukaryota > Viridiplantae > Streptophyta > Magnoliopsida > Poales > Poaceae > Eragrostis > Eragrostis nindensis. The sequence goes on along the minus strand of JAAXCT010000132.1, from coordinate 168,246 downwards.
CCGCGTGTGACCACCCCGCCCAACAGGGCGCCACCGCAGGGGCTCAGCGCCGACGGGTTGCACGGCGCCGCGTGCAGCTCCTGCGCCGCCAGGAGGACGCACAGTGCGAGCGCGAGCACGGAGGCCGCCGCCTTGCCCATGGTCTGTCTAGCTATCTAGCCCTGCTTGCTTTGCTTCACTGGTTCAATCGGTAGAGCGCGTACACAGGTGAAGAAGTGGCTGCCGCTGCTGAGTGAGTTTGCTGCTGTGTGGGAGGTCTGTACTTATAGGCCTCCTTTGGATTGAAGGAAAAAATTTCCCTTCCTACGTTTTTCCTATGAAATTGAACTGTTTTCTGTGAAATTTTTGTGCGATTCCTGTGAAATTCCTGCGTTCTAAAGGAGGCCATAGGCGTGCATTGCACGGTGTGGAGAAGAATTCTCCATCTCGGATGGCTCTGGATCGCGGCAGTGCTGCAGTGCATGGGGCCATGGGCCAATGATGGGCAGCGACGCTCTGCGGACTGCAGTGCAGGCATGGCCATTTTGGAACACGTACGTGCATGCACCGACGTGGTGGACGGCACGAAATGCTGTCTCACGATTAAAAGAAGAAAGAAAAAGCTCGAACCGGATCACAGACGGGCCACCAAAAAGAGGCCTCCCTTTTAAGCCATTCTATTTGGGCCCGAGCATAGCTTCGTTCAAAAACAGCCCAAAAGTAACCTACCGGCATCTCTCACACCCACCCACACGCGTTCTTCTCAGCTGCGAGCGTGCCGTGCCATGCCCGCGTCGCCATGGCCGACCCCTCGCTCCGTGCGGCAAGCGGCCGAGCTCCACACCCTCCTCACCACCTCCGGCCGCTTCCTCCACGCACCCTCCGTCGCGCACCTATTCAATGCCCTCACCAACTGCATTGCGCACTCGGAGCCGCGGCACCTCCGCTACGCGCTCAGCCTGTTCGACCGAATGCCGCACCCCACTACCTTCCTCTTCGACACCGCACTCCGCGCCTGCTTCCGCGCCCGCACCGGAGACGAACCCATCGTTATCTACCGCCGAATGCGCCGCGGGGACGTGCTCACGGACGCCTTCACTTTCCACTTCCTCTTCAAGTGCTGCTCCAGCGCCCGCACTCAAGCCCCGCTGTGCCGGATGCTGCACGCCGCGTGCCTCCGGACCATGCTCCCCTCTGCCGCACCACTCGTCGCAAACCCTCTCATCCACATGTACGCTGAGCTCGGGCTCGCGGAAGACACTCGCCGGGCTTTCAGCGAGATACCCGTGAAAGACGCTGTTTCATGGACGATGGTGATCGGTGGGCTATCTAAGATGGGGCTTCTCGACGAGGCGCGGAAGCTCCTTGTGCAGGCACCAGAGAGGAACGTGATCTCGTGGACTAGCTTGATCGCTGGGTACTCACGTGCTGGTCGGGCTGCTGAGGCCGTGGATTGCTTCAACAGCATGCTTTCTGATGGAATTGCGCCCGATGAAGTTACTGTGATCGGCGTGCTCTCGGCATGTGGGCAGCTCAAGGATCTTCATCTTGGCCGTTCACTGCACTTGCTGGTCAGGGAAAAGGGGATCTCGATGAGTGACAATCTCGTCGTTGCTCTTATTGACATGTATGCCAAGTGCGGTGATATTCTTCGCGCACAGGAGGTATTTGACGCTGTAGGCAGGGGCCAGAAGCCACAGCCTTGGAATGCTATCATTGATGGGTACTGCAAGGTTGGCCATGTTGATGTTGCAAGGTCATTGTTCGATCAAATGGACGCCCGTGATGTCATCACATTCAACTCGATGATCACAGGGTACATTCACAGTGGACGGCTTAGAGACGCACTGTTATTGTTTATGCAGATGAGGAGACACAATTTGCGTGCTGATAACTTCACACTGGTGAGCCTTCTCACTGCCTGTGCAAGCTTAGGTGCATTGCCACAGGGAAGGGCATTGCATGCTTGCATTGAACAGAGGCTGGTGGAACAAGATATTTACCTTGGGACTGCACTCTTGGACATGTACATGAAATGTGGGAGGGTGGATGAGGCTACTGTTGTTTTCCAGAGGATGGATGATAGAGATGTTCGCACATGGACTGTCATGATCGCTGGTTTGGCATTCAATGGTATGGGTAAGGCTGCTCTGGAGCATTTCTGCTGGATGAAGCGTGATGGCCTACGGCCCAACTCTGTTACTTACATTGCTGTTCTGAGTGCGTGTAGCCACTCATGTCTTCTTAATGAAGGGCGTATTTACTTTGATGAGATGAGATTGTTGCACAATATACATCCTCAGGTAGAACACTATGGCTGCATGATTGATCTGCTTGGCCGCAGTGGGCTTTTGAATGAAGCTATGGACCTTCTTCGGACCATGCCAATGGAACCAAATGCTGTCATATGGGGATCCATCTTGAGTGCTTGCAGAGTTCACAAAGACATTTACCTAGCTCAAAATGCTGCAGAGCATCTTCTGAAGCTAGAGCCTGACGAGGACGCTGTCTATGTCCAGTTGTATAACATATACATAGACTCTAGACAGTGGGAAGATGCATCAAGAATAAGGAGATTGATGGAAGAACGGGGAGTTAAGAAGACAGCAGGTTACAGCTCTATTACTGTGGCTGGGCAGGTGCACAAGTTTGTCGTTAATGACCAATCACATCCTTGGATATCACAGATCATCACTATGATGGAGGAGATTGGATACAGGCTAAAGTCTATGGGTTATTCACCGGTCACGTCAAAGATTACAGTGGATGTCGACGAGGAAGAGAAAGAACAAGCACTTTTAGCACATAGTGAGAAGATGGCTATTGCTTTTGGCCTCATTAGTCTTCCACCAAACTTGCCTATCCATATCATGAAGAACCTGAGGGTCTGTGAGGACTGCCACTCTACAATCAAGTTAATATCCAAGCTTTGGAGCCGGGAAATAATCGTCAGAGACCGAAGTAGGTTCCACCATTTCCGAGATGGAGCATGTTCTTGCAATGATTTTTGGTGATTTTCGTTCTGCAAGATGCCAATATTGATGTAAAGCTCAGAAAGCATAACACAAAAAAAGTACAAGTGCGTCATCTGACATATTGCCTTCGAGTTTCTAATTTCAAATGCCCAAGGTATTCTTTCTTTCTTACCGTTTTAAAATGCCATCAAATAATCTCTGGTAACACAAGCTCTCGCGTCCTTTTTTTTTTAACCAGAGAAAGGAAACCGGTTTTGTCACCACCAATCTGCACCTGCCCCGTTGAAGCTGTATTCCTCTTGAATTTGAACGCACTCAATTAATAGCTGGAATTCAATGAACTGAACTGAATGTGTCCATGAGATTCTCTTCTATGTGTCCTTGATTAATGGGCTGGGTTGGCCATCTAAACCGCTTAATGGGCCTTCCCGGACAATCTGAACATCCTGGGTCTTCCTTCTTCTTGGGCAGCTCGCAAAACTGTAGCATCATAGTCCGCCGCCCTCCGCCGCCCGTCCCGCCGTCTCGGCTAGGCGGTGACTGCCCTCCGCGGCTCCGCCTTTAGCACCCCTGGAACCTGCCGCTTGCTGGCGTGCTCCCTCCGCTTTTTTTTGGCGTTCTCCTTTGCCGCCCACCGCGCTCCATCCCTCTCGTGCGCGGTTCGCTGCGGTGTACGGGACCGACAGTGCATGCAACTCCTTGGCGCCTAATTTCCTACCGAGGTGAGATGACTTCCTGGCTCTGCTTTGATCAAAGCTTCGAACCTGTGTTGTGTCTTGTGTTTAGGAGGGGGTAGGAAATGATCTTGTTTTTTTAATCAATTTGTATAAAATGCATTGGATTGCTGTCTGAGTCTGACATTGATGGATAAGAAATGTGGAAACCACTCGCAGCTTAATTGAATTGTTCGCGGTTAGATGGATGAGTTTTTTGTGCAGTGCTCATCAAATTGATGCTTCTTGTACAAAATTGAATAATATCATTAATTGCAGTGGCAAGAATTGAATTATGATTCAACCGCATATAAAAAACTGTGAAGGGATCCTTTCACTGATAACATTAGGCTTTGGTTTGAGTTTGACTGTGACAATGTGTTCATTGAATGGTGATACAGTCATTTTCTATCTGAAGAATGGACATCCAGCATCTTAGCAGTAAATGCCAGTAGTCTTTGAATTCTAAGCTTGCATATATATGTAGAGATACTTAGTGATGCGGTAATCCCTATCTGTCCTTCCATGTCATAGGGAATGTGAGCTGGACCAAAGTAGAAGGAGGACATTGATCTACTAATTTACCAGGTGCATGAAACCGATGCGTTGTGGTAGATAACCGTATCGTGGTTTATTTTTGTTTTTATGGTTTTTGCAATCTTTCCAAAAGTTTCATAGACTTTCTCCTCCGGTTTTATGCCAGGATGTCCAATGCCGATTATCATATCAGTAGATGATAAGCTCTGCCAGCCACTCTTCTTCGCAAGATAAGTCTCCCTTGTTTTTCGGCCCCAGAAAGCTCACTGTAAAACGATGGAAATAGCAGAGGTGCTAGCTGCATGGACAATTTTCCACCAATGACCTGCCGCATCCATATGGTTGCATGCTGATCTCACTCCTGCAAGTTGCACAGACTGGCGAAGAAGATCAGAGTCCCCAGCATCTCCTTGCTGTCTTTGGTGGATCCATCTCTGGTTCCAGTGAGGCTATTTGTGACAATGGCAGTCCCGGATGTCGTTTCCTTGAACCGTATGATCACCAGATTCGTTCAGGACGGTCTCAGTGAACAGGCCCTTGCAGTGTACAGGTGGATGGTTGCTTCTGGCATCAGAGAAACCCCTTATACTTTCTCTGCGATCCTAGGTGCCTGCAGTGCTTGCGAGGGACAGCAACTGCATAGCCGGGTGCAATCAATGGGCATGTGCTCCAACCTATTTGTCGGGTCTGCATTGGTCAATCACTACATGAGTGTTCAGTCACCACGTGCTGCCCTCCTGTTGTACGATGAGGTGCCGCACCGCAGTGCAGCTTTGTGCAATGTGGTACTGCGTGGCTTGTGCAACCTGAAGCTGACTGAGGAGCTTCTTTGTTCCTTCCTTGATATGAGACGGCAGGGTTTGGAGTTGAATGGCCTTGCCTATTGTTACGCTCTGAAGGGATGCCATCAAGATGAAGAATGGCTGGAACAAGGAAGGCAACTTCATGGAGTTGTTCTCAAGGCAGGATGGGTTCCATCGAACATTTTCCTTTCAAACTCTCTTGTGGATCTTTACTCGAAGATCGGAGATTTGGTTGATGCTATGAACTCACTGAATGATATCCCTTCTGAGGATGTCATCTCATGGAGCTCCATTGTCTCTGTTTATGCTGGCAATGGACATATGAAGGAAGCAATTTATTACTTGAGGCAGATGCTTTGGCATGGGAAGATGCCGTCAGTTCGCCCAATCATTGGGCTCCTTGCGTTGTCTGGCCGAACTGGGGACCTCCAACTCGCTGTTCAGATTCATGTCATTGCTCTCAAACTTGGATTCAATCAGTGTAGCGTGCATGTGCAAACCACGCTCATCGACATGTATGGGAGGTGTTGCTCTTTTGACCGTTCATTAGCAATTTTCAATGAAATCCCAAGACTTGCCGTGGAGTGCTGCAATTCAGTGATCACATCATCACTTCGCTGCAATATCTTTAATGCCTCATTGGAGGTGTTGTATTGTATGATTGTGGAGGGAGTTTTGCCTGATAATGTGACTCTCTCTGCAACTATAAAGGCCATATCTTTGTCAGCCTCATCAAGTTTAATCAGTTGTCGAATGCTGCATTCTTGGGTTGTCAAACTGGGTTTTGAAACAGACATGGCTGTGTCCTCCTCCTTGATCAGCGCGTATGCTCGAGCTGGCCAAATTAATAGTTCACACTGGATATTTGAAAGATTGCAAGATCCAAATATCATTTGCTTCACTTCAATAATATCTGCATGTGCTCGATATGGAGATGGCGCACGAGGAGTGGAGCTATTGAATAAGATGGTTTCTTCTGGCCTCAAGCCTGATGATGTTACTTTCCTATGTGCCATTGCTGGATGTGATCAGGCAGGGCTGTTTGAAGAAGGGCGACTGGTACTCGAACTCATGAGAGCAAATCGTGAGCTGGATCCTGATGAAAGGCACCTTGCATGCATGGTCAACCTTCTTAGTCGAGATGGTTTTGTGGAGGAAGCAATGAAAATGATGGAGCATTCTCCATTAAACCATTATACGAAGGCATGGAGTTCACTTCTACAGAATTGCAAGGCACATGGTGAAAATAAGCTGGGAAAGAGAGCTGCAAAAATGCTGATAGATGTGGGCCAAAGAGATCCAGCCACCAACTTGCAGGTATCAAAATACTTTTATGAGATTGGCGACAAAGAAAATGCTTCAAAGATTAAAGTGATGACAAGTGGGCAGGATGTGAAGGAGAGTGGTCACAGCTTGGTTGAGATCAGTCACGGAATTTAGCATCCATTGTTACAAATATTATGAATGATTCAATTCCATAGTTGGAATTAGTTGTCTACTTGTTTATTTGAGCTGATAATTTGCACATCATAGTCAAGGTCTTGCTGTGTGTGCTCTTGGTACATTGAAACATGTTTGTCCCCAGGCGCCTTCTGATGCTGTTCCATACTGCAGCGCCGCCTGGCAATCGATGCTCTGTTTGTTCGTTTTAGATCTGAATCTTGAGCAATTGGTCACAGCCATATGTTTTTATCAGTTGAGAAATAGCGGCACTTTTCTTGTGGTTTTTCAGCCATTATTCTCACAGCGACCCTGAATGCTTGCAGCAATGCAAATTTTATTGCCTTTTGAAAAAGCGAAAAGCCTGCTGTCGCGAGTAGTACACTACAAGGAGAAGCTAATTGGATGGATAAAGCAACTGCAGATTCGGAGTGGGATATGGTGCGACACCAAGCCTGTGCGACACTGCATATCTGAGATCCTGCAGTAGCTTCTTCTATTCAACCCTTTTTCTCCCATCCAATTTCTTATTCAAAAGTTAATCAGAGTATGTTATTGAATAATGCATTACTTCACCTACTACTAATTACATCCAGAAAAGTACTAACGCTCCCTCATCAGTTAATTTGATGGCTTTATGCCTGGCCTGCTCGGCGTTTGGACTGAACTGATAAAGCGACAGAATAATTGAATTCCGTGCAAAAAGATTCACTGCTGCAGTATCAAATATTCCCCCAATATTGAGGGGAAGCGACGCTGGTGCCCCAGATTCCTGAACAGAGCCTCCGCACCCCCGTCGCCATCGCACCCAGCTGCTTTTCCCCCAACCCAACCACAGTGGCTGCCTCAGTGGATGGATTGATTGATCGCAAACCCGAGCTGCTGGTGGTGCCCGCCGCCCGCCGTTCTCCTCCTCTGCCTTCCCCACCTCCGCTTCTCTGTCAGCCGGAGCAAGCTTAGATTCCCTTGCCCGGCGTCAAATCAGGGGAGGTATGATCCATAATCTTGTAATCTCTGGAATTCATTTGTCGCCGTTTCTCCAACTGATGCCGTCCTTATTGCTCAGGGAGGAGGGGCTTTGCCAGGAAAGAAGGGGGAGGTGGCGCTAGGGCCGGAGAAGGAGGAAGCAGTTCATCCGGCATGTCGGGCGAGGACGTCCGCAAGGTCTCTCGCGAGGACATACAGCTCGTCAGTAGTTCAGTGCCTTTGTTGCATTCCTAGTCGTTGCTTGCTTCTTGTGTGCGCTCGTCAGCTGCACTTCCGTAGGTTTACAACAATTTTGGTGAATTTGCTCCCGAGTTTTGCTTACCCATATCTGTTTCTCACAAAGAACATGGTTCAGTAAAGTTTGGTTTCAGCGCTTATAATTGTGAAATTGGCGTTCTAGGGTTTAGGATGAACAATTGTGCTGGTGTTGAGTTTGCGCGCAGTGCTTATTGGCAACCAAAATTAGTTTACACTTGCCACTAAACCTTTTTCTTGCAAAATTATACTTGGAACCCATCTTTCCATGGCCTGTTCTTATTGATGCGATACATTCTTAAAAGAGCTCGTATATATTTAATTCAATGCATAGATGAGATAAGTCATTAACTCCAGTTGCTAAATACAATTGTGCAGGTTCAGAATCTTATACTGCACTGCCTTCAGCTATATATGAACCAGAAAGAAGTGGTCGACGCCCTCTCTCTCCAAGCAAAGATAGAGCCTAGCTTTACTGAACTTGGTAATGCTCGCTCTTATCTCACACAGTGAAGGGATTGTTTTATCTTTCTTGCAAATTGGAACAATGTTCTGAAACTGACAAAGCATATATTTCACGCATATTAGGATCTATTGTTAATGTAGTATCAACTATGGACATATGATAGCTTATTAAAGCATTACTCAAATAACTCTTCAAGTACCAAATCCTCTTCAGTTTTGTATTAATTGTTGTTGTCTACTGTCCAGATATACTGTTTATAGTATAGTTTACTGGAAATTGATACCACTTTTGGTACTGCTCAGAAGCAACAGTGTTGCAAATTGCCATCCAATACAAAGGAAACATCAATGGTAGACAACTTATGCCAGAATCTTGATTGCTGTCGTCTAATCCTTTTATTTTATGCCGATCCAAATATCTCTTTATATCCATGCCTGCTCAAAATTGTGGTGTCCTGTGTGGAAATTTCAGATCCTTGTCAACATCAATGACATACAGCACAAACATGACATCTTGGCTATCAAATTCTAACCCTACCATTATTTTCCTTTTAGAAAATTTCTGTTGCAATTCATTCATTGTATTGCATTTGTACTTGACCTTAACTGACCTCCATTAATGTACCTATAGAGAACAGACTAGTGGAAATCGAGTTTACAGAGTTCCATTCATTTCCGTCAGATTTTTCAATAATGTTACTTTATTTCCATCCCATTTGCAGTTATTCTTTCAAAAGCTCTAATTCTGATATATCTTATTTAAGGTTACATACTTATCTGCATACTCTTTTCAGTTTGGCAACAACTTGAGGAAGAGAATCGTGAGTTTTTCAAGGCATACTATTTGAGACTGATGCTCAAGAATCAAATAGCAGCCTTCAACAAGCTTCTCGAGGACCAGTTACAGATTATGAATAAAGAATTTTCTTCAGGGGTCTCTTCGATCTCACCTCCTGATCCTCCAAATGGCTCTAGTTCAAACCCATGTAAGGTCTTTTGTTTCCAGCTTTTGAGCTTTTTTATTGTGAGTTTGCATCTGGGTAATAATTGTGTGATTGTTGGGTCGGATCGTGTGTAATCTTTTGCCGGTGATCGTGTTCTGTGAATATTGCTCTTGTAAGGGTCATTTTGTTCTCTCTCTTTTTAATACAAATAAAAATAAATTAGTGATTTTTTATCATTTGATTGAATAGTCTGATTTGCTAGAACAATATTTGGATCTCATGCACTGCATGATTTTTCGCAAAGTGATATAATCATTGTATAATCTCAAGAAGCTTATCAGTCTAAGCTTTGTAGTTTCTTTTGCACTGCATGATTTACTTGCAGTGAAGTATCCTCTTTATCGAATGCACGTGCCTCGTCCTGCTCTGTAACAGCACATTAACAATTAACATAATTATTTTCTTTACTTTCTTTCAGTGAAGCAGAACTTATGCTTTTTGCCAGAGACAGCTCCTGGGTCTACAATGCCACATGGAATAATGCGCAATGGAAGTTCAAGTGGTATAATGAACGGCACACTGTCTGGGGATCAATTAATTTATTCTGGTAAAGACATGCATGGTCTTCACAGTGGAATAGATGCTTCAAGTAATCTGCAGTCAACACAGAACTCAGCTGCTATGCTGTTTGGTGTGGATAATGGGACATCAGTAAAGACGGAGTCTGGTTATTCAACTAATGCTGATTTCGCTTTTGGGAATACTTTCCTTGAATCATGCCAGTCAATAGGTGATGCATCTGGTGGATCCTTTAGCAGCTCAGAGTTAAATGGGCAGCCACTGAATGATTCACTTTTGGATATCGAATCATCATCATTTGGCTTCTTGAGCCAGATTCCCATCTTTCCAGACTTGGCAGAGGATTTCAGCCAAAGCGCAGGTACCTTCCTGCGACGTGCTTATTTCTCATAGTTTTTGTGTACCACCCCCCCCCCCCCCCCCCCCCCCCTCCTCTCTCTCTCTCTCTCTCCCTCCCTCCTCATATATGTCACTTTGTGCTTTATTTATCTTGTTTTGTTTTTCCTTTCCTGCAGAAGTATTGGAGAATTACAACAAGTCACCATTTCTCGCTTCTGAAACAAATAACTTCTCAGATTCTGCAGGAGATCATACAGGTAATTACTGAACCATCCTATTCCTAGTTCACATCCAGCTTCTGAGTGCAGCTCATACCATTGTTGCCAATTTATACTTCATAGCAAATGGTTTTCAGCCATTTATTGGACAACCGAATATGTCGGTGGATGTGTTCAAGTGTCTTGGGACAGCTTCAGTATTGAGCTGATCTAGTCTTCTAGAGGGAAATATTACGGAACAGAACATGAATTCTGGTACTTGCTGCTGTTTTTATCTCTGCAGGTTGAGCAGCCATACACCATCGACTTGTACATACTCTCATGGGCAGGCAAATCTCCTCTGAGGGAGAACTTGAACACCTCCTGAGTTAGCTGCTTCTTTTCTAGTATTCTGATCTTATATTGCGATAGTTTGGATTGGGTGGGTTTTCTGCTACATCAAAGGGCATAATGCTTTCCAATGGTATTGTAGTCGTGCCTTGTACATTGTTACGCTTCTGTAAGATTAAGGCTTAGACAACTGTGTTCGCATCTGCATTTTATTGGTTAATGATCCTGTTTGGCTTGTACAACATAAATAATTTATTTCATGTGCATGCTGAAATCAGAGCTTAGCCTGTGAATTGTGACGGCTAAGCTAATGCAGCTTTGCCGTTGTTCCTGACTTAACAGGATGAATAATAAAATATGATGTTTCTTTTCTCATATCACACCAACATGATGGTGCCGCAATTTCACACGTCATACTGCAACTGCCGACAATAGCAGAAAAGGTCTTTCGTTTTCTATCTGTATCTTGCAAAGAATGATGTGTTTTCCAAGGGAAGAAAACCAGAAGGGATGATTATTCTTGCAGGTTTTTATCAGAAGATTCACGGCTGCAGAAATCCGAATATATTTTGTCAAAAATCACTCTTGAAACATTATAGCCGATAGCCGATACTTCAAGGACGATAACATCCAGACTCTCGTCAGCCAGTTCATCCCGTTCAGTAGCCTTTTAGTTGGCTCCCCAATCCGGCTAACGCTATCCATTTCTCCAATGTTGTCGCGGAGGACACGAACGCTGATTTGGAGGATTCAGCGTCACTCTTGTTCACTGCACCAAGAAATACACTAGGCGTCTTAGATAAAGATCAAAACTGGAAATTAGGTTGTTCAGATAGAGAACAGGCGACTGCACATGTACCTGATGTAATCAAGGAGGCCAACGAGGAGTTGAAGCTATCAACCATGTCCTTCTCCTCTGGGCTAGAGCTGAACTGTTTGTGGTTGGAAAATGTGCATTTGAGAAGGCAAGCTATGTATATAGATTCGAGAAGCAAATCGGAACAAAAGGGGCAGACCTTGGAGAAAGCTACATTGACGTTCTGCACCCACTGGGCATCAGAACTTGGGCCAAGAACACTGCCTGCAGCAGGGAGATCGTCCTTCTCAATGGCCTGGCCGACCTTGCTCAGCTTGTAGATAAGGTCCTGCAAGTACCCTGTGGTTTATAATCAATCTACACGATCACTGCTCTTGCACATCTTTAGAGAATATTCTTTTTCAAGCAAAAACCAAAAAACCAGGATATGAACTGGACGGTAATTGACTGATGACTAACCAGTCTCGGTGCCTGAGGTGCTGATGATCCCTTGCTTCTCCAGCCGCTTCTTCCTGTCCTCCTTCACGCGCTCCAGCAGCTCGACATCGTCGTCCTCCTCCAGGATGGCGGCCCGCGCGGTGCAGTCGACGGCAAGGGGAGAGAACGAAGCGGCGGCGACAGCGGCGAGCACGCACGATGCCAGGCCGCTCCGCCTGCTGATGACGATGGCCTCACGCCGGTCTTGGCATCTGATGGTACTTATGCCTCTGAACGACGCGGCTTTCTTGGCCTTGGCCGCTGCAGGTGGATGCTGCTGCACTGGTGCTTCCTGTGCCGCCGTCTTGGACGCCGTGCCGCACCCGGCAAGCACCCATGCCTCTGTAACAATGGCCACCATCGGATGATCGGCTCAAGGGATTCTCTTCTTGTTCTTCACCAGGAAGCAGCAGCAAGAGGAAGAGGAGAGAAGCAAAGCCTGTTCTTGGCTGAGCAGAAGCCAAAGGTGAAACATTCACATGCACGACTGGTCCTATGGAAGTATCCCCTTATCCTCACTATCTTGGTTCGGAAGGTCACAGCCACAAATGAGTTAGCCTAGAGGTGAGCACTGGCCCCTAAGCACTAACTCTGTATAGTAACCCATTTTTCAGAAGTCAGGAGGTTAATAACTAAACTAAATAAAATATTAGGGGGTTAAGTGACTCTCAGCATACTAGAGAAAATGGACTTCTTCCTATAATCAAAGACAGCTCAAAAGAAAAGGTAAATTATTCTTCACATTCACAAACTGAACAGATATTTTCTTACACACAGATCCTGTTATCTACTCATCTACTGTACGTCTAATTTCAGTGTGTACAATCCAATCTGTGTGTCCTTAGATGTTGATGAACTATGCACAAACACAATAGCCTTGTAATATGGCTAGGCAACACCTAAGGGAAGGCAAAACCCAAAAGAAGATAAGAAAGCCAGACTAACACATCACCATAACCAGCTCCTGCGGCTATCAACAGCCTTGACTGTGGTGGCCACAAGAGGCATATGGCCATACATGGCAGCAAATGTGTTGAGACATCTGGATCTCTGCAAAGAATGGCCTTTCAAACTGCTGATGCCGCTCGATCCAAGCTCATATATCTTTCCTGCGGCAGTATCAAGAACACAAATTTGAGAAAGAGCATGTAACAAGAAGAACAGCATATGACCTATCTCTATACACACGTTCTGTTATACTCCAGTAGCTAGGTGTTTTTCTGTTTCTATATTGATGAAGAATAAAGGTTGTTTTCGGTTCTAGCAGGACTACTGGGAAAGGATAGAAAAAACAGCAGGGAAGTATCAGACAAGCTACAGTAACTTGCTGAAATTCAATTATTGGTAACGGAAGGCCGTGTAGTTCAAGAAATTCCATGAAAACAAGAAATTAGCTTGTTCTATTGTTAAATTTCAGCAGAGCAATGTAATAACCACATAGCTTTCCTAATCGTCAATATAAAGAGCGAAGGTTATGGCCCCTATGGGTCTAGAATCCAAACAAAGGAAATTAGCTTGTTCTATTGTTAAATTTCAGCAGAGCAATGTAATAACCACATAGCTTTCCTAATTGTCAATATAAAGAGTATAAAGGTTATGGCCCCTATGGGTCTAGAATCCGAACAAAGGATCCAGTCCCTAGCTAGGCACTACAGTAACTGTTAATCCATTTGGCTGATAAAGTGCACAAGCAGACGAAAAGACTGACGTGAACTGTATGAAGACGTTTTCGCCAACAGCAGCAGGACCGAAATAAATTTTGGTCCATAAGTAAACATCAGTAGTCACTCTCCAGAGATGAAATTTCTCAATGCAGAGCGAACAAGTTCAAATAAATTAGGGTGCCTTGTGTTTCTCAAAAGATTTTGCACAAGGATTTATTTCTTCTCAAGAGTGCTCACTGACCTTGTACCCATATCGGTGGAGCTCCAGTTACATTCGCAACAAGAAAAGACATTGCAATGTCCTCACAATTCCTGTGAAGCGTTAGCATTGTGAAAAGAGTAAGAGGTAAGGAGTAATACATGAGCCAAGCATTGACAACACCATAACATAACTGAAGGCAATTTTGTGTGAAAATGGTGAAGAAGTAAGATATGAGTTGCACCTATTTTCATTCACATATTCACGAATGAAGGGAAGCATGCGGTAGGTGTACAGATCCAAATACTTCCTGTGGAAGAAACTCGCTTTGGAAAGAACCATGCTGTATGTCCCTGTCCACCAAACTGACCACCACCCTCCATATCGGTATTCCTTTGTACTGCTTGTCTGCACAAGCAACAACTCCAATTTAATTAAGAAGATCGAAATAAGTAACCTCTTCATTATGCCCATGCACAATTCAAATTAGTTTTGCAAACCTAGCAATTCAAATTAGTTTGTAAACCCAGCAATTCAAATTTCACTGACACCTACAGCAAGATACATCGAACCAACAAAATTCGCACATTGAACCGAGCAGATATCAGTCGTTAAGTGAATTGCACCAATCGGATTCGTACCGGGTCAGCGAGCCAGTGCATCCGGGGCACGAAGCCCACCATCGCAGAGGGCGCGCTCCGCCACACGCTGTAGGCGAACCGCAGCGTGGAGCAGGGAACGATGAGGTCGTCGTCGACGGAGAAGACGGCGTCCGTCGCGAGCCCCCGGATGGGCCTGAACCTGTTGTTGAGGCTGTCCCCCTCGTTGATCACGAACCGCACATTGCCGCGCCGTGTGGAGTTGGCGATGCTCCGGCGCAGCGACTCTGGCGGCGCCCGGGGCTCGCTCCACACGACGTGGACGGCGTCGACGCCCGCGCAGGCGGCGTAGTGCGCGACGGACCTCCGCAGGAGCGCGTGGCGCTTCCAGGTGTTGATCACCACAGCGAAGCCGCTGGAAAGCAGAGCACCGAAGAGTGTGAGCAGGTGACCAATCGCTGAGTGGAGTAGGAGGGGCGCGCGCGGGGTGTGGTTGGTCGGTCGGTCTGGTGCTTACCGCTGCGAGCTGGCGCCGTCGTACGCGGCGGCACGGTCGGGGCGGTGGAGCGAGAGCGCGAGGGCGAGCGCAGTGGCGGCGGCCGCGAGGAGGAGGAGGCAGCGGACGAAGCAGGCCGCGAATCTGCTGCCGTGGACCGAGGCGGACGCGTGGCGAAGCGGAAGCGGGTGGCGGCGGCCCGGGCCGTATCCGAAGCCGATGCCGTGCCTCGTGTCCGCCGCCGTCGCCGCGGCCTGCAGCTTGAGCAGCAGCTTGGTCATCCGCGGCATGGGCTCAGCACGCCGGCGGCAGGAATCAAAGGGGTGCAGAGCGCGCGCTGCACTGACGCGAAAGCCGAGGCGGTGAAGAGTCTACAAGCCTCGGCGTGGCCTTCCCTTGTTGGGTCTGGTCTCTGGTGGGGCGGTACGCCGCTACGGGCCTGGTTCGGCAGCCGTACACAAGCAGCAACAGAGATGGGGTGGGAGATCTCGGTGGCCGCCTGCCTGCCTGTGCGGTGCAGGCACCTGAGCTGTGCCTTTTTGAAATGGAGCAGAAGCTTCTTGCGGGCAAAACTTGTGGCGGTGCGAGATTCCGGCCATGTTCAAAGTCTAGAAGTACTTGAGCCTTTGGACGTTTGGTCACGTACGTACGGGTCCGCGGAAGTTTGAAACGAAAATGATAGGTTCCCAACAATCCTCTAGAATGCAAGATGTCTAAAGGAATTCTATCTCTCTATTGCGGCGTTTACATGAATCCTCGAGATATATTGCGGATGATTGCTGCAGTAACTCAAATACATGACCACAATTGATGTGAATAGCCATTAGTTCCCGACTCTAATGTTCGCACAACAAACAGTCATTGTCAAAAGCTGGACAGAAATTCAGAATACCGTATTTACGTCAGTAGTATTCTCGTTTGCCCGTCATAGATGTCATGTCAGTTTCCCGGCCCAAAATTTCCCACAACGATCATTTTCGAAAGCTGGACAAAACGTATCGACACCGTATCAATGCCAGTACAGTTCAATTTTCAAAGGAAGGAAAGACAGTTCGTTCAGCATCCTCCATGTGGCTGCCCATTTCTTCTTTCAGAACGGTGACTTTCTGATCAACTGCAATCACTAGATCATGTTATATCAACAAGTTGAAATTTCTCAACTCGGATTGCCATCATCATCGTGTTACTTCTCGATCATAGCAGTGCGCCGGCCGCATGGCTGTTGCCTCACGATGGCCGAAAAATCAGAGAGCAACGCACGCCCTGACGCCTCGACGTTTCACGGCGCTGCTGGAAGCAACCATCCGAATCGGCACCTTCTGGAAGTCAACTGTTTGTTGCATGTGATTCCACAGCACCTGCGATGTTGCATTCAACAGCCATCGACATGGAGACTGCACATTGCATACTCGACTCGTCTGACACAGCGCAGCGCTGGAATCCACATGCTACGACACCGACTGGACAGCGGGAGGCGCCATCTGCAACTCCTGATGCCTCCAAGATGCAACAAACAGCCTGTAGCCATATCCAGAATTCCAGAAATAGAGTAGAAAACGGATCAGCCTCTGCAGCGCAGCAGAACTAAACAGTGATAACAGACACGATATGAACTCAGTATTTTAGGTACTCTGATCAGATATGCATTGCACAAATATCATAAGCATCTCGGTACATTTTCATTTTCTTTTTCAGATGGTGCAGAAAAGCCAAATCATGATCCAATACAAATTTCAGTTCACCTTCTATGCTAACCACGTGGGCATCATCGTCGGACAGCTTCTGAATTTCGACGTGGTCAATAGTTGCATGAGCACAAACTGCATCCAAATCGCAGTTCAAGAATCCAGGGGTAGTTTGCTGATATCTGCACCCAAGCCATGGCTTGATGCCTTCTTCATCTCCAGGGCGGTTTTGTAAGGTGGAGCAATGGGAGGCTGGACTGGATCCAAGCTCCTGTAGGAGCCACCTTCCGTGCTTGGGAGCGGGTATGATCGGTCCGAATCATAACCGCTGAGATCACCGCAAGCCAGAAATGGAATGTAGACCTTGTTTGGTCCCTCCAACCATCCGCTTCTGCAATCTGCACATGACAAATGGATAAGGAAAAATCTGCACTTGACATTGCAAAATGATTATGTAGTAAGGCTCCAGGATCATGTGTTGGCCACTTGGGGGAGCAGTGTAATGTCAATCGTTTGTAGCCTTACCTAAATCATCGGCTCCCGAAGGAGTCCCCACTTTCTCTAGCAGGTGATACAGATCTTTCTCCTTAAACCCTTCAGGAGGTGAATAATTCTCACAAACTGCAAATGCCTCTGTTTGATAAATGACAAGAAAAAGACGTATAAGACCACATTAACACTTCCTTGAGCAAGATAAACGAGGATGGCTAATATTATTCTTCAAATATGCTAAAATACCAACAATAATTTCAGAGCTTTGAAGCTAGACCATATAACAACTCACCAATGCTTGAGTTGCGGCTACTTTTTGGCTTTGCAAATGTAACTTGTGAGAAGAACAGTTTTAGCTGCATAAATCACAGATAGTAATACGCACATCAGCATCTCACGCTAACATATATATGCGGGGAAGGAAACTATCTCACGAGCACAATCATCAATCATAAATACAAGACAGATGACATGCGGTCTGGTGATACAGATGCTCGAAATAGAAATGGTAAGGGAAAAAAGGACTGAGTTTTACAGTACAGATGTGAATTCTATAGTTCAACAGATGTATCACCTGGCAGTACAAGAGACTTGTATCTTTTCCCCGAAATATCTTTGCGACAAATTTTCCACCAACTTTGAGCACATGAGTCACAATTGTCAGCGCCTGTATGCGCATAAGAATTCAATAAATGGATAATGTAACTTGACAATTCAAATTTAAGACAAAGCATGATGCCTGAAATAAATTTTAATATAATATAGCTACAAAAGCTAATTCAGATCGAGGAAAATTTTAAATGAAAGTTGCCTCCTCAATGTCGCACATTTTGACAAAATAGATCAGATTTGAACTACACGCAAACAGAGTGATAGAATAACGAAAAGAACTAACCGCCAGTATAAGCTGGGACTGAACAAATTCGTCCATGTCATGAAGGCCAGTAACTGTAATCATAAAAAGAACCATAAGTATGTGCTGTTCAGTACTGTAATCTAATGGACTCAGTTCTCTTGCCCTACTATTTTACCATCAGGAGCGCCATCGCAAACAACCAAGTCTGCTTTGCATCCATCAAAGTGCCTAATAACCTGGCAAAACATTCAAACGAGTTACAGACAATTAAATTTGCAGTAACAAGTCTACTTTCTGTCCATCTCACCACTTCTGCTGTTCGAGCATTAGTGATATCACCCTGGACTTGTATAACACCTTCTATGGGGGCCATTGGCTGCAAGTCGATTGCGACAATGAGAGGAAGATCGCCTTCCCTAGTCACATAACATAACAGAAACAAAGAGGAAACGAAAGTGTCATATATCAACAACCGCAAATTCACTGGAACAGACAGAAGCACGGTCGCACTGATATTTACTTGCAATCAGGTGATTGTTTTGCTGGTACATAGAGGTTCCGGCTCAAAACCTGCAAGTGCCAATGTAAACAATCAACCGTCCAAAACAAGAAGTTGGGTACAGATGGTCGAATGGGCAGAACGATACCTGGCTCCAGCTTCCGGGAGCAGCGCACAGGTCAACGACACGCTTCACTCCTGCCAAAGAAAAATATTTACTCTTCGTTCACGGAGCGAGCTATGGTTGCCAAAGGACGCACAAAAGAAACAAGCAGATGAGTTGAGCTGAGACCGTGGAAGATGTTGAACTCCTGATCGATCTGGAGGAGTTTGAAGGCGCTTCGAGCTCTCCATCCTTCCTCCTTGGCCTTCCGATAGTAGATGTCCTGAGCAAAAGGCGGGCGGCCCGGTGAGAAACAGGAAAGCAAAGCGGAGGAAGCTGGGTGGAGAGTCGGAGGTTGCGCACCCTCTTGTCCTTGGAGGCCTTGCCCATGCCGACGGGGAGGCAAGCCCAGCGAGCGAAAAGGTGGGTGCGGTGGCGGACGGCGGCTGAGCGTCGGCTTTAGAGATGGTAGCGGCGGCGACGGGGAAGGGAGGCGCCGAGCCGAGTAGAGAGACGGAGGGAGGCCGACGGGTGTTATGGGCCCAACGGGCCGTTTGAAATGCTTCGTTTTCAGCCCAAGATATCTTTCGCCAGTTGATGATATGTGCGATTTGAATTTGCCCTTGAGTTCTTTTTAGAACTCCTTAATCTATTTCTGACCTAGTAGATGGCTAGAAAACACCGTTCCTGAGGCTGTAATCAGTTGCGCGACGATGCAGGAGAGCAGATGTATCTGCAGTGGAAAGTACGTCACAGCCAGCGTCCGCTCTGCAGCGAGCTCCCACGACTCCAAGCACCGAGAAACAAGCCGGAGAATGCTTTCGAAACTTAGACGGCAGAGAACATTCATTTCAGCTCATTTACAGTTAGTCATTCAATTCATGAAAATCATAAAGAGACCAATATAATTACAGCATAGTGTAAATTTTCTAGTTTTTGCTGCCAGAATAATTGTGATAGAGATGTGACGGAATGCCGTGACTGCTAAGGATCCGAATCCCCTTTCTATCTGTCTTTCTAGTGGGCCTCCGGACCTTTCCCGGCGGCGGCGACTCGGCGATCAGCAAACAGGGTCTTCGCCGGCGGCGGCGAGCACCCACCTCTCCCGTGGTCCGGCGGCGACGAGCTCCCGCCCCTTCTCCTCCCTTGCTGCAGTGTGAAAGGGTGCACCCCCAAATCCTAATATAACCTATTTGTACTCTTATTGACTCAAATCACAAGTAAAGACATGCATTATATACCTACTAAATTCGTTTTTGTTTTGCAAAAATTATCGGTTGTACATGCGTGCAGCCATGTCCGATACTGGGTTCGCCCCCGTGGTGCAGTTGTGCTAGTCAATTGCGCGTGTGTGTTTTCGGAGTATTAAGTTGACCCTTTGTATTTTAGTTTTCATGTGTGTTGGATTTCTGATAAAGCTGATTGTACTTTGTTCCTTTTTTTTTTCAGTTACTGCATTTAGCTTCGTTTGTTTGACTGTTGATGATGGCGATATATTGGCGCTAACTCAGCTGGCAAGGTGAACAAGGGTCAGGAGGCAAAACTGTCCGAGATGTCAGGGCAACACGTTCAGATGAACTTAAGCGGTGGTTGCCACCAGAAGCAGCAAGTTGCTTTGGGTCACCAGCAGCTGCAAGATCCTCAATTCAAAAAAATGCGCATAATCATGCATGGGAGGATGTAAGCTTTACCTTTTTGCCGAAACCCAACTGATTCTGCTTAATAATTCATGTTTGTCAAAAGGTGTGCATTTAACCATAAAATTGAATTATGATGTTGACTGAAGCCTATTTATCATTCCTAGAGTTGACTACCTTAGAGAGAAGAACATTGCTGCGCAGCAGAGCCTTGAGCCACTCGCGAACCGGTTAGAGAACGAAATGTACAGGTTGCGTCCTACGAAGGTACACCTTCCATTTTTCATATTAATTCTTTACTGCTTTCAGTGTAATGTTTCCATGTTTTCACTGCTGCATGCCTCCTCTTTGTGTTGTTTAATTACCTATGAGCAGGATGACTACTATGTGATGTTGAAAGAACCAACCGAACAGCTGGTGAGAGCTGCTATTAGGGTCCTTTCCACCCATGGCCATCAGCGTAAAAAAATGTTGAATCAGACACAAACTTCCTCCATCTATGGCGCAATGGTTCCCACACCTGGTATGGCTCAAAGTACAGATACAAAGTCTAGAAATTACTTCATGGGCAACATGAGAACTCAAGGAGAGTTGTAAACCTCTGTAGTTGGCTTTTGTTTTGGGACACTATATTCACCTTCCTTTTCTTGGTTCCTTCATAACCACTACTTACTAAATTCTTCCTGTAGGTTCCATGTCTGATGGCTATGGAGATCCATCCACGAACTGCCAACAAAATCCTACCACTAGTAGTGTTAGTGTATCACCAGCGACTTGTCCCGTGAGTATGCAAAGGCAGGTAACTCATATGATTCCAACGCCAGGATTCAACAATCAGCAGACTTTACCCACTGGTCATGAGTACTTACATGCTGGGTATCTCAACAGGGAGTTGGATGTTGTGTCACAAGTGCGGCAGAAGCAACAGAAGTCATTCACTATTAGCCAAACTACCTCTCCAGTGCAGCAACTTAACCATTTTGGTTCTGGAGTGCATTTAAGAATGCTGGAGAAATCCTCCTCATGTGATTTGTCAGCTGCACAAATCGATGATGGAATTGGATCACATAGACCAAATATGCAGCTCACAAATAGAGTTGCTGCTTCAGAAGCATCTAGAAACATACCTTATGGCAGTATGTCTGACAAAGAATTGAAGCCAGAAAGTCAGACAACCAAGCAATCCCTTCAACTGAGACCATGTAAAAATGCCAAAGAATTGGACAAAACGGAAAATGTGAGTTTTAGGAAATCAAAGTCATCTCAAGAACAACTACTTCAGAGGCAGCATCAGTTAAAGTCTAACCTTCCTTGTTCCCAGTACGTGCAAAATCAAGGAGCTTTGAAGCAGTGTCAACTTGGTTTGTATTCAGAAGCAACCGAGAATAATGACAAAAGGGACCAAATGTGTGGAAAATTGGACCCTCGAATTCACATTAGGGTTACCTGCGATTCGCAGAACTTATTGTCCCCACATGTGACCAATACTATATTTATGAATAACGAAATTCATAATGAATTTTATCATAGAACAATGTCACAAGATGGAGCACGAGAGCCTGCTTCATCTTATTGGCTCCATGCTGGTTGCACTATGAATTCCGTTGATCCTACACTGTCAAAGATTCGAACAAATGGATCTGAGCAGATGAGAGAAACTATTAAATGTTATTATCGACAACTCCGGTGGTTGCTGTTGTTGATTCATGCAAAATCATGTCCAAGTCCTTTAGGCAGTTGTCACTCACAATTTTGTGTTCATGCACAGGACATATGGAAGCATGTTAATAACTGCCAAAGAAAAGATTGTTCATATAAGTACTGCCGGCAATCGAAGATGGTGATGTATCACTACAAGAATTGTGTTAATAAGCATTGCCCTGTATGCAGCAAAGCAAAGGAAAAGTTGTGCCGCTGTTCTACACAAACAAAAAAGCGTGGTCATGCTGAGCCTATTTTAATTATGGAGCCATCTACAGTTAAAAGAATCAGTGATGGTGTACATGGTGATAGAATGGACATTGACCCAGGAGCAATTGAAGCATTAGATGACCAACCACCTGTATCAAAGCGTATAAGGAAGTCTTTGTCTCCCAATGTGTCTGGTAATGTTCATGCCCCTGTTCCTCAAGCATGCTCAGGATTTGTGTTGAATAAAAGGAAATTCCTAAAACTAGAGCTAAACATGAAGACTGACATGCACCCTCCTGGCGTTGCAAGTGAACTGGATTCTCATGTTGAACAAGAAAACTGGTTGTCTGACAAGGCTACAAATGAGAATGCCCGCGATATCAATAATATAAATGGCTGTACAGATGCCCTGATGTCCAAGACAGGAAAAATAAAGACAAAAGGCATTTCACTCATGGAACTTTTCACTACGGAGCAAGTATATGAGCACATTCTCAGTCTAAGACAATGGGTTGGTCAGGTATATGCGCCTTGACTTGAAAAATATAGCCGGCATACTCTTTATCTGTTTTCATGGTAGTAGGGCATATTCGGTCAAATAAAATGAATGCCAGGAAGTAACAAACTCATCGCTCAGATGTCTAATTATTTGGAATCTCAATATGCAAAATTTGGAAATAAGTACTATCTTGCTCGTTGATCCTCGCAGAGTGTTCGTGCCCATGTAATGTATGACACATTTTAACCTACAATCCTAGAAAATGTTCTGAGCATGATGTGTTGAGAGAACCTTGTATTCACAGATTTGTAACATTGCTTGCAATTGCAGGAATACAAATGCACTTTCGTATCATATGAATACTCCTTTCACTTGTAGTAACATCTGAATACTCCTTTCACTTGTAGTATCATATGAATACAAATGCAAAGTTAAATTTGGATCTGGAAAGCTTGGGTTAATCTTAAAGTTCTTGCCCAGAGCTAACTTTTTAATTATTATTTTTTATTTCTGTAGTATCTAACTGGTTACTGCCCAAGTTTTTACACGATGGCCGGTTACCTATGAAAATTTTAAACCCTTCCCGCTTATATGTATTTTGATTTCTTAATAATGTCTTTGGTTGGATTCATGTTGTACTGTCATCACATGGATTCATAATTTAAGCATATGCAGTAGTATATGTTATGGCACTATGGAGTATGAACTATTTTGTAATTCTATTGTTTACAGAGTAAGGCTAAAGCTGAAAAGAATCAAGCAATAGGACATTTTGGAAATGAGAATGCATGCCAGCTTTGTAAAGTAGAAAGACTTACTTTTGAACCTCCACCAATATATTGTTCTCCCTGTGGTTCTCGGATAAAACGGAATGCACCGTACTATATTGGCACTATCAGTGAAAGCGGTCGCTACAATTTCTGTGCACCATGTTACAATGAGTCTCGCATTGATTCAATTTTTGTGGACAGCGTTCAATTTCTCAAGTCAAAACTTGAGAAGAAAAGAAACAATGATGAACTCGAAGAAGAAGCAGTGAGTATTTCGGTTTTGCTCTTTCCAGGCTGTGTCTACATAGTTGTGGTTTATTTTCCTTCCATAAGATGTCCTAACTGCTCTGTTCTGCAGTGGGTTGCATGTGACAAATGTAAACGTTGGCAGCATCAGATTTGTGCTCTTTTTATGCTAAAAGGAATGAAGAAGAAGAAGAAGAAGCAGAATTTACTTGCCATGATTGCTATATTCAAGAGATAAAACATGGTTTGCGAGCACCTTTGCTCCAGAATACTGTTCTTGGGGCAAAAGATCTGCCGAGGACTCTGCTCAGCAACCATTTAGAAGAGCGCATTTTTCAACGTCTCAAAGAGGAAAGACAGGCCAGGGCAGAGAAAATTGGGAAAAAATTCAACGAGGTTGGTAGTAAAAGCTGATTTACCTTTCTTTTTTTCTTTCAAAACTTTTCAAATTTATGGACCCTACATACTTATCTTATCTTTATTTTATCAAATATAATTATGTCTTATTTTCAATTTTTGTGAAAGCATAAGGATTTATGCGGACCTAGTCACTGCAGCTATACTTTTTGAATAGTATTTGTTCTACTAGGTCCTTATTTTCTTCAGGTGAAATTTTTTAGCATTATTGGTTTTACTTGTCCTTTTTGTTGGGGGAGTGTTGGAACCTTGGATTCAAAATCCACACTCTTTATTGAGGGAAACCTTTTGAATATTTCTCGCCTTTGGTTACAGGGTAACATGGCCGGCATCAAAGTATATAGATTTGTCTGATATAACTTCCATGTGTACATCTCAGCACTTTCCTATTCAAGTTAATCAAGTGTATTCCTTTTATATGCAAGTGCGAATTAAATTATGCTACTAAAATGATTTTGAGGAATTAGCTGGGTGCTTTGAATAAGCTACTCTGCATTGTATAAAATAAACTTTTGTTTGTGAATAACAAAGTGTATATACTAAATGATATGTTACCAAATTAATATTCCCATTCTCATTTTAGGCTCTATGTAACAAAGACTATCCCTATTTGACTGTTTCAATGTAACAAAGGCCATCTCTATTTTGATGTACTAAAGATTAAGTTATTTTTTAAGATAACTAGGTTAAAGCTACCATTTGAGGGCTTTCGTAGTTCTTCCGAAAAGTGCCTTCAGTGCCAAAATATCTGGCATGGACATTGCAATCAAGTAACAAGTTACCAAGAAAATGTACCAAGCTAAGTTAGAGTGTTGGGCGGATAGACTACTTAAGAAAATGTACCAAGCTCACTGGTTGTAACAAATTTAAAAAAAATGATACCCCTAAAAAAACAATTTAAAATGAAGTACTACCTCTGCTAGCAAATTGCTTAGATAACTTGGAAAGATGAAAAAGGATCGGTATGCTTCAACATCTGTTCACATGAGGTTTCACAACGTGGCCATGAAAAATTCAGAGATCCTGTTTGAACTCGCTTTTGGTAATTAAGTGCAAAAAAAAAAAAGGAGTTTGCAAAGTTACTAGATAGAGGTTTGTTCTGCATCTGACTGTTATTGATATATCCTATGAGCATTGGTTCTGCAATGACAAAAAAAAACTTCTGTATGCTGTATCTGCCCTGGTGATGCCCAATATTGGTGTAAGACGATAAGGTGACTACCTGTATGTTGAAGGAAAGTAGCAACACACCGATGCACTTGTGTTAATGTTGTAATTTTGTACTCGAAAAACACTTTTTTGTGTCATTAGGAACACTTAGGATTGCCTCATGTGTCTTGTTGGGCATTATATCCTCTAGCTCATTCCACTAAATATTTTTCACTGTCTATGATGTGTCTCATTTTTCACGAACTAGAGATTTTTTTGGTCCTGATTACCCCTCACTTATTAGGTTCCTGGAGCAGAGGGACTCGTAATCAGAGTTGTCTCA
Source organism: Eragrostis nindensis (assembly GCA_012490785.1). Classification (NCBI taxonomy): domain Eukaryota; kingdom Viridiplantae; phylum Streptophyta; class Magnoliopsida; order Poales; family Poaceae; genus Eragrostis; species Eragrostis nindensis. The sequence goes on along the minus strand of JAAXCT010000132.1, from coordinate 142,823 downwards.
TCAGTGGACAAGAAATTGGAAGTTAAGCCACAATTGTTGGAGATTTTTCAAGAAGAGAATTACCCAACAGAATTTCCTTACAAGTCCAAGGTAAAGAATGCTCTAATCATTTGAAGAATAGAAACATGTGGAGCTTTGTTAACAAAACTCATCTGGATTTTGTCTCCTTGTTTCTTTTGCAGGCCATTCTTTTATTTCAGGGGATAGAAGGTGTCGAAGTGTGCATATTTGCCATGTATGTGCAAGAATTTGGCACAGAATGTGCATTCCCTAACCAACGGCGGGTTTATTTGTCTTACCTTGATTCTGTTAAATACTTTAGACCTGAGATTGAAACAGTGTCTGGTGAAGCCTTACGAACATTTGTCTATCATGAAATTCTGGTAATTTTCCTTTTATTTGGATCCCAATCCCCTCTATCAATTGCCCTTAACGAGTTAAGGTTCCCCTAGAAGAGTGTGAACGCTTTTCTCTATCAATTATTTTCTTGAACATCAATTTCCTTACTTTGGATCATTTTGTTTTCACAAGCTAACATTTTCTTTTTCCATCTGCGTACAGATAGGTTATCTGCAGTATTGTAAGCAGCGGGGGTTCACTAGTTGTTATATATGGGCGTGTCCACCTTTGAAAGGTGAAGATTACATCATGTATTGCCATCCTGAGATTCAGAAGACACCAAAGTCTGACAAATTGCGTGTATGGTATGACCATATATTGCACTATGTTATTCTTCTTGTTAATGATGTTCAGAATTATAGAGATTGGTGAATTTATTTAGCAATTTGAGATCTTGTAGTATAATTTATAATTTGCATACAGGTACTTATCTATGCTTCAAAAAGCCATTAAGGAGGGTATAGTTGTTGAGCTGACAAATCTCTATGACCACTTTTTTGTCCATAAGAGAGAATGCAAAGCTAAAGTGACTGCAGCTCGCTTGCCATATTTTGATGGGGATTATTGGCCTGGAGCTGCAGAAGATATGATCAACCAAATTCGCCTATCGGAAGGTGATAGAAACCTGCAGAAGAAGGGGAAGATGAAGAATACTATCACAAAAAGAGATTTGAAAGCTGCTGGTATTACTGAATTAAGTGGTAATGCTTCAAAGGATGCTATGCTAATGCAAAAGGTATACTTTTTTCTTAAATTCTACAATATTATTATATGTGCTTGCTGATGCCAGTAAATTCTGATATCCTATATCTTTGAAGTTCCATAATATCTAGGCCCATTGGCCCATACTCATGTCTATACATAGATGTACTAACCATCTTCGCTAATCATAAGGTTAGTATCATAGTAGAAGGATTAGGGTTAGGGTTAGGCTAATCTGATCCTCACCTCAATCCAGAATCTCCGCCATTTTTTTTTCCTGCGCCGTCACACCATCTGTCTCCCAGTCACCATCGCGACCGACTTCACGACACTGTTGCGGCCTGTCATCTCATCCCGCAGATCTCATCAGATCCGTTGGTTGCTGTCCACCAGGACATCGGCCTGCTGCTACCCAGTAGCCGTCCTCTCCGGATCGTGTCGCGGCGTCCTCATCAGCTTGTGGCCTGTCGTGGCCAAAGTGCCACGGCGTCATCATCATTCATGGATGCACTGTTCAGTCCTATCCCTCGTCACCCGATTCGTAAAAACCAGCGGTCACACGTGTTTGAAGGGGGGTGTTAAGGCCCATATTCATGTCTAAATGTACTGACCAAGGCTGATGTACTAATCATCTTCTCTAGTACCCAACGTTAATAACAATCTTGAAGTTCACTTTGTTGTTGTGCAGCTTGGAGAATTCATTTACCCAATGAAAGAAGATTTCATCATGGTCCATTTGCAATATTCTTGTAGTCACTGCTCCATCCTGATGGTGTCTGGAAGACGTTGGAAATGCAATCAATGCAAAACTTTTCATATTTGTGACAAGTAAGTTGATTGGTTGCCGTCACAGGGTACTTTCATGTGAACACTTTTATATGATATACATAGGCATTATCGTTGGTGCAACTAGAAAATATTGATCAAATTGCACAAGAACTAAGTGGATTCAAAGTTTGCTTTCTCTTTTGTCATTACACAAACGGAACTTTATGTTCTATGTGGTATGTCAGTTTTTCCTCCTTATCATTTTCTAATGCCTACACAGCTTGATAAGTCTCTAAATTGCTGCAGCGCTTTATCTTATTTCAGTATTGTTTCAAGTGGCGTAATTAATTTTAGATCTGGATGAGTCTGCTGTTGCAGGTGTTACAATATAGAACAGCAGTGTGAAGAGAAGGATAGGCATCCGAGTAATAGTAGAGACTTGCATACGCTACATGGAGTAAGTTATCTCGAAAATATTTTAACTATCCGGATAAAAGTAGAAAAAATAATTTATAACCATGACTACTTTACTTGATTCATTTAGGTTGAAATTGTTGGGGTGCCTGAAGATACCAAGGACAGAGATGATATCATAGAAAGTGAATTTTTTGACTCCAGGCAGGCCTTCCTGAGTCTCTGTCAAGGAAACCATTATCAATATGACACCCTTCGCAATGCAAAGCATTCCTCAATGATGGTTCTGCACCATCTTCATAATCCAACTGAACCTGCTTTTGTTACCACATGTAATGCCTGCAAGAATGATATTAAAACAGGGCAAGTGTGGCGGTGCAAAGAATGTGATTATGATGAATGTACTGCTTGTTACCAAAAACATGGAGGTGTCAATCATGCTCACACTTTAACAAAACATCCTGCTGGGGCAGACAAGGATATTCAAAGTAGGCGGCGCAGAAGTTTGTTCAGACGGTAAGCTCAGATGCTTAAAAATGTATTTTATTTTTGAATTGTTGTGACTAATCTGTTTTTCAGTTGTCGGAGGACCTTTTTGGCATTGGTTATTGTAATTGTACCTAAGCTCAGTTGTTCCATAGTCATACCTTTTAATTCCATGTGCTACTGTTGATAGTTGCTTATTAATCATGGTATATTGTGCCTCACACCATGGGAAGGCAATATTCATCCTTTGTGCTGTGCATAACATGACTGAAATTTTGCCTGTTTTTTACACTATGTTTTGAATACAACTTATCGAGGGAGTGCATTCCATGTTTTGTGGGAAATTTGATTTCATACTATCGCTATCTACTTTCTGGATTAATAATCAGTCTTTTACTACTAAATTGACATTTTCTTGTGTTGTTGCAGGCACGGATAATGCAGGAAAGGAAAGTTTGGCACATGCAGTAAAATGCCGTGCTTCTCCTAGTTGCCAGTATCCTTACTGTCGAAAACTTAAGTTACTCTTCCTTCACGGAAGCAAGTGCCAAGAGCGTGTATCGGGAGGCTGCACTCCCTGTAAGAAAATGTGGGGTATCATTCATTTTCATGCACGAATTTGCAAAGAATCACAATGCAAAGTACCAAGATGCAGGTGTGTAGCACCCTCTCCCTCTGTCCCTCCCTCCCTCCCTCTCTCTCTAAGTTGTGATGATGTAAGCAGAGATCTGAAGGAGTTTACGAGAAGGTTGCAACGGCAGTCAGAGTCTAGGAGGCGGGCTGCCGTTAATGAGATGATGAGGCAACGAGCTGCGGAATCTAGTGTGAATCAATAAAGCCAATTGTTGATATAGCTCCCTGAAAGAAGAGGATGGCTGATAAGGAGGATGGGCAGTGCATAACAAGAGCATCAGAGTAAAATTGCATATGCATTATACTGGAAGCAAAATGTCTTGGCCATTTCCAGCCATGGTTAATTTGTTTCTTTCTTAGTTATCCTGCCTGAAAGTGCACTGCGGCAGGAAGTTGATACCCATAGCCTCTCAAACAGGTCCCAAACCTAGAGGTTGATTCATTTATTCAGCATCTATTATGCTGGTCTTGTTTTGTTTATCCCTCATGTATTATGGTGATAGGTTTCAGGCCAATGTCTATTGACATGGAAATTGTTTTTTTTTTTGTCCTTCCCGATACTGAAAGGGCTATAGGAAAGAAAATAGAGATGAGCAACCCTTACATTCAATGTAACTAGTTTCAGTCCTCACATTTTGCAATCTGTGTAGGACGGATCTTCATTCTAATTCAAATGTATAGAGAATAGAAAAAATGACATGGCTCATATTAGTATTCTATTCTGACTCGGCTGCCCCAGTTTTTTGTTTTTTAAAGAAAAACTCTGCTGTCGCACACTTCTTTTCTGTATGGTATTCATGTGAAGAGAGCTATTCCCGCCAGTTTTTTAATTCATGACATTAGGACAACATTCTTATTTCAATTTGAGCTGAAAAAAGCTGTTCTAACAATATCAGTGGTTTTAAATTTTGCTTGTCAGTTCCAATCTTCCAAATACGGGTCTGTTCCAAACCTCTAAGGCTAATAGCCAATAGCCAAATATTAGCCAGCTAATATTAGCCTTATAGCTAACTTAACTATTATTTAGTTTGGGGGTGTTCCATACACTACTAATAATAGCTAACTATTATTCTATTATTGGGTGTAATGGATAATGTGTCTCTATTAATTATTAGCTAGAGGTGTTTTCAATTTTCGGAGATAATTTTAGCAGCTAATTACAATCTATAGAGGTTTGGAACAGGGTCTACACCACAATCTGCACTTGACGGGTGCAGAATTGATTGCCCCTTTTTGGAACATCAAACTGGACATATCTCTCTCTCGGGAGACAGTTTAACTCTGCATGCAAATTTGAGAGCCATCTCGAAAGCCAGTAGCATAAGCAGTGCATTGTCAATATAAGAGCCATCTCAAAATCTTAGCCGTGCAGGCGGCCTGATCGACTAACCTGACTTGGCACGGCCAAGCTTCCAAATGGTCAAGCAACGGAAAAATTGCAGCACGTCAGCACATCGAAACAGTGGACCAGCAGTACACGTGGACCCAGCATGACCACGTCGCCGCGGCGCGCCGCCCGCCACCGCGCGGCCACGCCTCCGGCCCTCCTCTTTACATGTCCCGCGCTCTTTATCCACTTCGGAAAAGGCAGCGAGGAGCTCCCCTGACGGCGACACCATCCTGTCATGCGTGCCGCGGCCGCCAGCCTCGCGTCGCGTCTCTGCGCCGCGGGCCCCACCGAGGCGGGGACTAGCTTGTCTGCCTGCCAAGTGCCAGCCCGCGCAAACCGCAGCCACAACTGAAGCCCAGCACGGCAGCCACTCAGACCGCGCCCCGGCTTTATCAGCGCGGCGCGAGATTCAGCGAGAATATTGTGGCGACCACGCCGGATTCCGCCCGCGACCAAACCATCGGCAGCAGCTGCGTCGCCATGGCGGCCATCGTGGCAGCGCCGGCGTCCGGGGCCGCGGCCGTGAGCACCATCGCCTCGTTCCACAGCCACCACTGCGCGCCACCTTCCTCCTCCCGCGCGGTCCCGCCACTGAGCGTGGCCGGCACTTCCTCCTCCTCTGTCGGCGTCAGGCGATACCACCACGGCGCGTGCTGCTTCGCCGCGAAGCCCACTCAGGTGGCCACAGACCTCGTGGACCAGGACGGCCCGAGCCCAGCGCCGCGTCCATGCAGGAGGAGGCCACGCCGCGGAGCAAGGCGCGGTCCCGCCGCTCCCGGAAGGCGAAGAAGTCCACCACCGCCAAGCTCGAGGAAGGGAGGGACAAGGCGACTGCTGTGACGGCTTCGGAGGATGAGGAGGCGAAGAAGAAGAAGAAGGATGCCCCTGCTGCCGAGGAGAGCAGCAGGGCATTGGCGAGTCTGGATGATGTGATCGTGAACCCGGTGGGGCTGGGACGCCGGTTCGCGGCAGGTGTTCGACGAGGTGTGGCGCAAGTTCTCGCGGCTGGGGCAGATAGCCAGCGCCTCGTCCACGGCGCTGGAGGAGGAGGAGCAGGCCGTGCTCATCCGCGGCGGGCCCATGTGCGAGTTCACCGTGCCCGGAGCGCAGGACACCACTGTCCTCGTCGTCGGTGCCACCAGCCGCATCGGTCGCATTGTCGTGCGAAAGCTCATGCTCCGAGGCTACAATGTCAAGGTCAGCAAAGAAAATTTTCTCTCTCTGGTCCCATAAGCGCCCCAGTACTAGCTCATAGCTAAGAGTGATTCGATTCAGCGCTCACTAATTCTTACCATATGTATTGACCTAGGGGGGCTAGCATAATGATTTCCTGACTTTGTATTCACAGCTTGTTTCTTCAGTCAATGAGACTTTTGATGTCATGGCCTTAATGAATTTTGTAATTTCTAAAGTGGATGATGGTATGCACAAACTGTCAGCTGCATGATAGTTATTGCCGGTTTAATCTGGTCAGAGATCATGCACGAATTTGGTTCTCTACTTCCATAATTATGTGCTGAATTCGTTAAGGTCTGAATTAAACAGGGATATGATCCAGTGTGCAGTATGGTTAACTTTGTAGAAATATACTGTATGGAAATGAAGAACGAAATTTTTAATGGAACAACAAACTTGTCGAGCTAATAACCAATGCTACGGGGAAAACTTGTTCTTAGTTTCTATTTATTTTTGGACATTGTCAATTGATGAATGCACGTTGCCCAGTGTCTGACCTGTTGGTGTATTTAAAAGTCTGGTTTCATGAGAAACTTGGCAAATTTTGACATAAGTATCTTGCTGTAACAGGCTTTGGTTAGAAGAAACGACCCTGAAGTTATTGATATGCTTCCAAGGTCGGTGGACATTGTTGTCGGTGACGTCGGCGATCCTTCAACTGTCAAGTCAGCTGTATCAGGTTGCAGCAAGATAATCTATTGTGCAACTGCACGCTCGACTATTACAGGGGATCTAAATAGGGTTGATAACCAGGGAGTAAGGAATGCTAGCAAGGCTTTTCAGGTAACCCCTTCCGACCTTCATTTTCTCATGTTGGTAATGACTTTTAGAATCAGCAATCCTAGGTAAAATGTTAAACACCAAGTTCTGCTTTTGTACTGCAGGATTACTACAATGAGTTGGCACAGCTCAGGGCCGGTAAAAGTAGCAAGAGCAAACTGTTGATCGCAAAATTAAATCTGCTAAGTCCCTGAATGGTTGGGAGTTGCGCCAGGGATCCTACTTTCCAAATACCTTTGCTTCTAGTTTTGATGAAGGCGTCGATGCATCATTTGAGTTTTCAGAAAGTCGGCAGGCCGTTTTCTCAGGTAACACTTGTTTCCTCAGCTGATTTATGTTTGCATGTCCTAGTTTTGTTGTCAACCCTTCTCTTTTTATCTTTTCAGGATTTGTTTTCACAAGAGGTGGATATGTCGAAATATCAAAAAGTTATCTCTTCCTCTGGGTTCCACCCTAGACAGGTATCAGGAGCTCTTATATTTTATTACAGCTTATCTGATGCTGAGTGACCTTTGTGCATCAATGATTTATGTGAGAATATGACATGCCACTGCTGTACTATGCAAAGGTATGATGGTTTACTTCTTTCGGTGGGTGGAAATGGAAGATCTTACGTTGTTATTCTTGAGACTGGCCCCCTGGCTGACACATCGCAAAGCAAGAAGTATTTTTCTCGGATGACTACAAAAGTAGGGTTTTGTAGGGTGAGTAGTGTTCAATATCTTACTATATTTCTGGTCAAAAAAATTAACTTACTATACTAGCTGCTTCTGCTGAATGGTAGAAAATTAAAATATGTAGTATTTGATCATTCTTATGTTTCTTTTCTGCAGGTAAGAGTACCATTTTCAGCTTTTCGGCCAGTAAACCCACAAGATCCTCCCCTAGACCCATTTCTTGTGCATACACTAACCATTAGGTTTGAACCAAAAAGGCAGGTTAGTGCAATCTGTTGAATTACTTTCTATCAACACCGCACAACAGTTATTTTAGGTTTATTGGTAATAGCATGAAAAGTTGGCTTAGCTACTAATGCTTTATGCAGAGACCTGGTGATGGATCTCAAAATGCTAGTGACCCCAGGAACTTTGAGCTAATATTGGAATACATCAAAGCTTTGCCTGTAAGTTATCTCCAAACTGATTAACTTTCTCATGGCTTAGCTACTTTCTTTTCTTTTTTTGTCTTAATTATTTTTGAAACCAGATATCTTTTATTGAAACATCTTCAACATTCCTATCCAATAATTTAGCGGAACATATTACAAATTTTTGTAACCAACAATCCTCTCTATCTACAGTGTACTTATAAGCATATCTCTTTGATCATTTTTGCAGAGTGGTCAAGAAACAGACTTCATACTGGTCTCATGTGCAGGTTCTGGAATTGAACCTAACAGAAGAAACAAGTTCTCAAGGCCAAGAAGGTTCTACTTTGCATATCTACTCAAAACCTCTATGTTTGCTTGATTCAAATGTTCATCAAACCTTTAATGATCTTGATATTCTAGGCTGGAGAGGATGCACTGAGGAGGTCAGGCCTTGGATATACAATTATTCGCCCCGGCCCTCTACAGGTGTGTCATGCACTGTGTCATGCACTTCTACTGACATCAAATAAAGTTTCTAACCAGTTCATGCTGTGCTCTTGAATTCACATTCCGCTTTAAATATATGTGTTGACTTAGTACTACCTCTGTATGCTTTAAATATTGTACTAAGCAGCGTTAACAAAAAGCATATGGAGGGAGTAGCAAAGCAAATGTCTTGTTCTCAACAAACAAGGTATAAATGGTGTATTAACCTAGTCTAGTGGGATACATTTCCTTCTGACGCTCAAAGTCAAAAAAAAAAAAAAGTGTATTGACGCAGAACAAGCTATTCCTTTTTTATTTTGAAAATCAAGATATAAACATTAGATCATTCTTTTGAAGCAAGATTATGAGTGAAGATGCTAGTTACTTTTGTAGTATAATATGCTTTTCACTGAAACTAGATCCGCTAATGACCATTAATATCATTATATTTCAGGAAGAACCTGGTGGTCAGCGTGCGCTGATCTTTGATCAGGGAACAGAATATCGCAGGTGAAACAGCATGAACTGTTTGCTTTTGTGATGCCATATTATGTGAATCATATGTTATGTGGAACACTATATCTTCAACTTTCTATGTAGGGTATTAGCTGTGCTGATGTAGCAGATATTTGTGTCAAAGCATTGCATGATTCCACTGCAAGAAACAAAAGTTTTGATGTAAGATCTATTCTTGTGCCCTCTGGACGATGCTTTTCTAACTTACATAATTATCTGCAGTTATCCAGTGACTAACTAGTCTACATACTTGATTAGGTATGTTACGAGTACGTTGCTGACCAAGGGACCGAGCTGTATGAACTTGTAAGTTTATGACGGAAATCCAATTTAATGGATCTTCATGTTCCAATCAAGGCATTAGTTGTTTTTGTTGTTCATTTGCATGTTTGATAATATGCCATGAACGTTTTTTCAGGTGGCTCATCTGCCAGACAAGGCTAACAATTATCTTACACCAGCATTGTCTGTTCTAGAGAAGAACACCTAATGATGGGATACAGGCTGTGATATAGGGGTCATATAATGTGTATATTCTTCTTCTTCTTGTACATCCATACGTTATTCTTATACAGGCCTCGTGGAATTCACACGGTATGCCATTTTGTCCCTTTTTGTAAAAGATATTGCCAGACTCATTACTTCAGGAAACAAATTTGATGACTTGTTGTAATGATAAGTTCTCCTTTTCCTACCCTTTTCATCTAAGAGTCTGCTTGCTCAATTTCACAATAAAGAAAAAGTTTTAAAAACAGTAGAAAGAAGAGGCCAATCTTCGAAGCAAAGGTAGCGATTTCTGAAGAAAGGATGATATGGTTTTACAATGCCACCTTGCTATATTGAATGAGAAAGAGTGGTCATAAATCAGAATGCAAACCTGACCCACTTCTTTAAAGTATAAGCCCAACTTACTGCACGACGACTAGCAGGACCATTGACTTTATTTAGACCTTGGGTTAGATGTGGAATGTCATTGTAGATTAGCGCAATGAGCATGAATGTCAATTGCACAAAAACGCATTTCAGAAAGATTTCTTAACCAAGTACAATTGGATAGGGGATGTCAACAGTGGATTCAGAGTTCAGAAGAAAGAGCTGTCGTTATCCTAACTATCACTGTGCTAATTCGGTGCTCTTGTTTGTATTTCACCAGATGCAAAAAAACAGCTTATGATCAGCTTATACTGTCTGACAACTTCGTTCTAAACACCAAAAGCTGTTATCTTCTTGTACTGTACATGGCGAATTTATATAGTCCATTTGAGGCATAACTCATTCAGGTCTCTGTGAACTGAATAATGATTTCGTGCACCCGATGTCGCATGGAGATGACCTGAATAAACATCATCGATGATGCAGAGAAACAGCGACACCCCTAAACTAAAAGGTACAATTCCTTAACAAATTAAAATGTTAAAAAAAACGAATGGCGCAAACAGCTAGTCCAATGCGTGCTCTGCCACTCAAAGATGTCAACCGACAGAAACAGCCATTCATACAGCACATGTCGATGCCCTCTGGTAACAGAGTTCTTGTGATCAACAAGGCCAATATTTGGGGGTGCGTGTGTAGCAGTCACATAGAGAGGGGAGAGGGAGAGAAAGAGAGGAGTGCAATGGCATTGGTGTTAGCCCTGGCAAAGCTACTCATCGCAGCGCTGGGCACGCTGACCAGCTACGTCTCCGTCCTGCTCTTCAAGGGCACGTCCATCCTCGTCGTGATCCTGCTCAGGCTCATCCAGCTCCCGGGGTGCGCCGTGAGCTTCCTCCTGTGCGCCGTCAGAGCAGGAACGGTCAAGATCGTCGCCGCCGCCTGCGCCGCCGCCGTCGAAGCCCTGGCGCTGGCGATGAGCGGTGCGGCGAGCATGTTGAAGGCCCTCGTGTCGTCGAACAGCGCCGCGGGGCAGAGCGTCGTCGAGGTCGCCAAAGGGAGGCCCGAGGTCTTGCTCAACGCCGCGACGGAGCTGCTTGCGTATGTGTGGGAGGTGGCCAAGAACACGGTGATCAGTTCGGCTGGTAGTGTCTTTGATGCAGTCAGATACGTCTTAAGCATGCCAGGGCATGAAGTAAGTAAAACAACAGCCTATCCTATACAAGCAGCTTTTGAAGTTCTGGGTGCTGGTTGAAATGTAATATGTATGTAAATCATTAATTCAAGAAGAAGAAAGAAAAGAAATGATGGCAGGGGCATCTCTGATCTCCTGGGCAAACACAAAAGCGCAGGACGCCGCGCGCGCCTGATCGTTTCGGTATTTGCCGCAACTAATGAGCCCACAACCAAAATGAGCCCAATGCTGAATTGAGTGGCTCGACTTGTCGGGCCGTAGTACACGCAGGCACGAACGATCAGTAATGTGAGGAAATTACGCAATTGTTGAGTGAAATTTAGGAGACTGTGGATGGTTAGCGGCTATTATCAGCTCGCTAAAGCATGAGGAATTGACAAAAGTGGTGGAAAGCGATCCATGATAGCTATCCAGTACGCTCGTAGGAAATCGATCCATGAGAGCTTTTTTTAAAGTCCTAAAAAATACGCTCCATGTAGATGCTCACACTATCGTAAGAAGTGCGATTTATGCTGAGTTTAGTGGGCAGTTTTGGTTGTTAAACCCGTCTCAAGACATACGTAACTCTTATAATTTTTTAATTAATAAAGAGTTATGTCCCCCCTAAAAAACAAAAGATAGGTGGCTTTCTTCCTTTCCTCCAAAGCTCCGTGGACCCAGGCGGCACAACAGTGAAATTATTTTTGAGTAAAGTGCACATCTGGTCCTTAATTGCTCGGCCGTGTCATTTAGGTCTCCGTACTCTCAAATTATAGTTTTGACTCCCTAAACTTAGCTTCGGGTGACATTTAAGTCCCCTTATACTCTCAAAATGTAAATTTAGCTCCACAAACTTGGCTTCGGGCGTACTAGGTCCTATACTTTCAAAATACATCGTTATACTAATTAAGTTGATTTTTTTAATAGATATCATTTAATTGTAGTCAAATAAACGTGAATTTCAGCACAAATGTGTACAGACTAAATGCGCGCGCGTTATGGTGCATCTCATTCTGTCGTTCCATGTGTTACATTATGAGTTAGCCATGTCCTGTTTGAGGGGGTTCTCGCTCTCGCCTGACGGTGTTTTGTGTGTTTTTTTCTTTTGCTTTGTTTACTTTAATATTGTACGGGTGTATGTGGTGGGGGGGACTAATTACCCCAATTAACCCATGTACTTTATTTTCTTCTTAATGTAATGATGCAACAGTTATCTAAAGATTCGAGAAATAGGAAATTGTGTGTATTAGAATATTGATAAGCGACATGATACAAATATACAAACCGAAGTAAGGGCCTAGATGACAACCCGAATCCAAGTTTAAGGAGCTAGATTTGCATTTGTGACAGTATAGAGACCTAAATGACACCCGAAGCTAAGTTTAAGAAGTCAAAAACTGTATTTGAGAGTATAAGGGACCTACGTGACACAGACAGTACAAGTTTAAGGACCGGCGATGCACTTTACTTATTATTTTTTAAGTATACAATAGGAAAAATGTTACAACAACACAAGCCAGCAATCAGGAAAATTCCTAAACTGGTATCTAGATGAAATGCATCTTTTTTTTTTCAATACGAAAAATGGAAAGGAACATATCTACAAGCATATAATTTCTTGACAAAAAGAAGTAGTAACTGATTTCAACATAGATTTTACTTTCAAGGTTTCATATCATGCATAAATAACATGATTTTCTCAAGCTTTACCCATGAATCACCACCAATTTATTGGAGCATAAAGGTATTTAAACAGTACTAGACTCCATTTAGTTCCCCCAAAAAGTACTAGACACCCATTTTCTATAAGCACAATGGCAAACTCCTCTATAATCTTGCGAAGAAAAAATGAAGTGAGTTTATCTCTTACTTGGGACGATAGAACCATTTCAAATGGATGAGATGATATTTTTCTGGTACGAGCAGGGGTGTCCGTGGCGATTTTCTTTTTAGTTTATGCCGATCCAGCAAGAGATATTTTCCTGGGCAGGTTAAGGGGACGAGATATTTCGCTCCGAGTGTGATCAGCCGTGCGTGCGTGGGGCGAAGGGTGAAAGTGAAACAAAACCCTAGCGCCGCCTCTTCGCATTCCTTAAACCCCAAGCCCGCTTCTCCTCTCTCTCGGCGCCTCACTAAGCTCTCGTCGAATCCAATCGGACTGAGGCTGCTCGTTCCTTCTCACTCCTCCCGTTCCTCTGCTCGAGCGGTCGAGACCAGCCCAACGCGGCCCCAGGTGAAAACCGAGATCTCCTTCCCCATCCTCTAGAAAATCCTCCACCTTACTTTCGTAGTTGACTTTTAGGCTGGACGTAGTGGTGATGCTCGTTCCATGCGCCGGGGCGGGAAGATTTCATCCCAATTGGGGATATATGGGGATTGGGAGGGGAATTTTCATCTCTCGGACGAGACGTTTCTCTCTGCGCTGCTGGCATTAGGTAGGACGACTGCCGTACCTGGCCCTATTGCTCGGTCGGCCTCTGATCTGAGGACCTTTACGAGTTAGGAAGTTTCTGCCTCTCGGATTTGTCATTTGACATTTCCCCGTGATGGCTAAACTTGTTCTTGGCAAGCTCGTTAATTGTGACAGCGTCGTGTAACAATTATTATCTGAGGATCTTTAAGAGTTAGGAAGTTTCTGACTCTCGAATCAGTCATTTGACATGTCCCCATGATGCTTGAACTTGTTTTTGTTATGCATATGTGCAGATCTAGCGTTTCATGGCGGCCTTCAAAAGCTCGGAAACCTTCTAAGGCACAATGCCCTGACGAGTGGGTCCTCTGCCGTCTCATCTCCTGCAGTGTTCAATGCTGCCCGGCTCATGTCCACCAAGCTTGTCGTTGGTGGTTAGTTTTTTATACTTTCCTCCATATTTGTGTGTGCAAGCATGTCAGCACCTTTGATTTATGATTATTTTGGTGTGTATTTCTTTGATTAGGTCTTTCCTGGGGTACTAATGACCAGTCCCTGAGAGAAGCATTCACCGGTTTTGGAGAGGTTATGAAGGTTAGTATATACCGAGTAATACATACCTTTAAATACTATTCTAAACGCTATGTGTGGCAATGTGTTAGCAGTTGGCCTGTATTTGTTCATTTTGGTCTGATGTGGAGTCGTTCCATATGCATCTGTTGTAAAAACGCAAATTTCTTCGCAGCACGCGTGATCACAGACAGGGAGAGTGGGAAGTCAAGAGGCTTTGGCTTTGTGAGCTTCAACAACCATGAAGATGCCAAGTCTGCTAGGAGGCATGGATGGTCAGGTGGAGTCTGATTCATGTCTGGTTTCGTTGTATCAGCTGCATGTATCTAGGTGAAAATGGTCTGAAACAATTGCTGTGTGATACGATACCATGGTTCCTACCACATTGAGGATTCATTTCATTTCTATCACCTGCAGGAACTTCAGGGGAGGAGTGTCCGTGTGAACCTCGCTAATGAGAGACCTACAGGACCACGAAGCGGAGGTGGCTACAGTGGTGGTGGTGGCTATGGCGGAGGTGGCTACGGCAGTGGTGGTGGTGGCGGCGGCTACGGTGGTGGGAACCAAAGCTATGGAGGGCAGGACAGCTTTTAAGATCACTGGCAATTAAAAATATCTTAAATAATGAACTCGTAGGGTCTGATATGGCTTATTTGGAACCATATCATGTTTTACTTTCTGTTCAATCGTTTGAATTCCTTGGAGCAAAACTGCAAATCAGGTGCTGCTGAATTGTTTTGAACAGCACAATTGCAAGTCTCATTTTGTCGTGAGGATGATTGCGAGCATTATGTTAGATACCTATCTAATAGCTACTGAATGATGAACTCTAGGTTATGATGGGCTTATGTCGAACCATAACATGATTTATTGCGGTCTGGAGAAAGTCCGGTAAATTACATGTCGATTATGGCATAAGCTGTGTTGCAATACAAGTGACAACTTGCATAGGTGTTGTGATCTGATGTGGATGGTCTTTCAGTTCGTATGACTGGTTCCTGTTGATGTAGGCTACTTCTGTTTCACTCCATATTGCCCAAATTTTTATGAATTTTGATCTGGATGTTGCATGCAAAAGTCCTGGATATTTGATGCTTGCCCCAATTTTATTGTGAGTTCTGATCTCGATGTTGCATAAAAGAAGTCCTGATTATGATGCTTGATTGATTTGTGCTTTGATTTGATCCACGTTTCCATGGCATTGGTCTACGGTGAAATAGTGCATATTATCATCTTTGCATCTAAAATTTTAACAAAAATATGAATGAATAGAGCATGAAACCATCTATCATCATGCAAAATTTGAGATACAGTTGAAACTTGTGCAAAGAGAAATACAATAAAAAAAGAAAATGAGACTGTGACTACTAGTAATGGGTTGTGGGTTCAGATAAACATTAGCAAACCAGACTATTCATAGACTGATTATCTTTTTTATTTCTCCCAAGTTGCAATCATACCTCAAATTTGGTATGATTGGTATATGGTTGCATGCACTATTCGTTTATATTTTTGTGGAATTTTAGATACACATGGGCATGTTTTACGACGATTGGTAATATAATACCTTATAACACTTAAGGGAACGGTAACATCGGATACATTCTCTCAAATCAAATTCTTGGCGAAGAAGTCACATTCTACTTTTCGGAATATATCAACCATGTCATGTTGGACGGAGCGAGTAGCAAGCAACAATAGGTTTGTATAGGCTAAACCATGGAACGAACTATGAGTCAGGTCTGGTTATATTTTTAGAGGAACAAAAAGAAAGAACAAATTAGGCAACATTCCAGCAAGTACTAACCATGAACGGTAGCAATCTTCCTGAAGAAACGATGATATGGTTTTACAATGTCACCATGATATCTTGAATGAGAAAGAGTGGTCATAAGAACAGAATGCAAACTGACCCACTTCATTCAGTATAAATTGCAAGGTCACTCGTGCAGCTGCAAAATCCTATCACATGTATTGGCTATTGCCATGTGATGTCGGCAATAAAAAATAAAAATTCAGCATCAGTGGTCCGGAACTCTTCCTCCCTTGGGAAGTTAAATTCAGCTTTTCCCCCTCAAATAAAAAAAAAGAGTTAAATTCAGCTTTTGTCCGCTCTTCTGGAAGCAGGCAAATTCGTCTTCGGTTGCTGCATTTGTTTTTTTTTAATTACACAGTACAACTCAGACACTCACCACGCACGCACGCTCACCCTATGTGCACACGTACGCAAACCCTACCCTTATGAGCATCTTCGAAGACTGAGCCGGCAAATTCAGAGATAAAAGTCACCACTGACGCCTCGCTGTCGACGGGAGCGTCGCCTACCACTGAAAGCACAAATGCCGTTAAATCCTTGAAAATTCGCTCCCACGGGGAGTCGAACCTAGGACCTGAGAGGTGTTCTCGGATGCTTTAACCACTAGGCCAAGACCCTCTTTCACAGATGCTGCATTTGTTGGTTCTGTGATACAGTACTCCGTATCAAGCTAAAATGTGTTCACTTGAGTTTGACTCAAAATTGACTTAAATCTATTGAGCTCGAGTTTTTTTTTTTGAACTGTATTGAGCTCGAGTTGAACCAACTGCCAGGTCCATTACGCAGTATGCACTCCAGTTGCGTTTTCTGAATACAAGACCTGAACTGAATATAGAGAGCAGGTGAGCAGGTGAAAACACAAGGGGAGGACGGAGACAAAGAACGCAAGGCTCTAGTAGTCTATTAAGGCGGGCGTCGCCATCGGGAAACCGAGGCCACAGGATTAAGACTTCTTGCGAAATCCCTGCGGCGTTTCTCCCCCTCATCTTCTTCGCCAGCCTCCAGGTACGTGTGTCTCCATCTCCTCATCCTCCCTCTCCCTCATCTTCTTCCCCAGATTTGGATTTCGGGAATCTGGAATCCAATTTCAGCTAATTAAACAGCATTAGAAAGCTAGGATTGTAGCCAATTGCTAACCATGCCTGGGAAATCATCTTATTGGTGTTGACGTTGCAGCTAGGCCATGGCTTCCACCGTCTCCTTCTCTCCTGCCAACGCTCAGATGCTCCAGGCTAGGAGCAGCCACGGCCATGCGGCCTTTGGGACCTGTTCCGCTGTTCCAAGAAGCGGGCCGAGGCTGCGTTCCACAGCCGTCAGGGTCAGCAGCGAGCAGGAGGCGGCGGCGGCCGTCAGGGCACCGTCGGGAAGAACCATCGAAGAGTGCGAGGCGGATGCTGTCGCCGGGAAATTCCCTGCTCCCCCTCCGTTTGTTAGACCCAAGGCCCGGAAGGAACACCGGAGATCAGGCCTCTTGTATGCTCCTCAACCCGATTCACAATCTCATATGCTTCATAATGTGCAATAGCAGACACCATACATCGGAATTTGACACTTACGTGTTCATTTTCAGGACATGACAAAGCGCCCTCGTCGCAACGGAAATCGCCTGCTCTTAGGGCTGCATTCCAGGAGACAAACATCTCACCTGCCATTTGGTTCTCCCCTTGTTTATCCATGAAGGTGGATGTGAAATATACACTTAAAGTTGTAAATTCATTTGAGAATTGAGATTTCGTCTGAAATGAATACATTTGAGATTTGATGCATCGACGACGATGATCTGCAGGAGAAGACGATGCTCCTATTGGAGCTATGCCTGGATGCTTCAGGCTTGGGTGGAGGCACGGGCTTCTTGATGAGGTATTGAGAGTTTCAGAGATTACCTCAGACCATAATTGTATATTTGTGGTGTTCTCCTTCATGAATTTGGAGCAAGATGTGCTTAATATGTGCATTTCGCCACTTGGATAAAGCTGTTAATATGCTCTTCAAATCTGTTCTGTTATGTTCAGGTTTACAAGGCACGGGATGTTGGTGTTAACAGCTTCGTGCTGTTTCCTAAAGTTCCTGATGCATTGAAGGTCTCTAATGAATAGTACAACTAATGTATTGCCTCTTTGTGTATTGGTGCGATCATAATCTCACTTTCTGTTCCTCCAGTCTCAAACAGGAGATGAGGCATACAACGACAATGGATTGGTTCCACGAACCATTCGCTTGCTTAAGGATAAATTCCCTGATATTGTAAGTTTTGCGTCCCCTGAATTAACATATGTTGGCTTGCATTATTTTTGCTATATCTGCTTAAAACTTCATGGCTTGTTTAGGTTATATACACAGATGTTGCGTTGGACCCCTATTCATCTGATGGTCATGATGGTATAGTGAGGGAAGATGGTAAGGAGAATGTTGACCCTTTTGATCTTGATCTCCTCATAGAGTCAAACATATATGCTGTTAGACAATGGAGAGAGAAACAAAATGTAGTCTCCAACAATAAACCTTTTTAGCTCCAGCTAACTGTTGGCTTTTTTTTTTGAGCGGTCTGTTGACTTGTTTTGTCTTGAATCAGGAGTTATTTTTGAATGATGAAACAGTTTATCAGCTGTGCAAGCAAGCAGTTTCACAGGTCCACCCCTTATCTTGATATTGTGTTTGGTATTTGATGAAACCAGCAATAGTTTACTCACACAAATGAATTCATTAACTAAATAGGCTCGTGCTGGTGCTGACGTCGTGAGCCCTAGTGACATGATGGATGGCCGTGTTGGAGCAATTCGTGCTGCTCTGGATGCTGAGGGTTTCCATGATGTCTCTATTATGTCCTACACTGCAAAGTATGTATCTAGACTCGTCACTATCCCCATATTCGCATGCCCATATTTGTCAATTTGTTGCACTTATGCAATTTGAATTGAATGGTCTATGCGCATTATATGTTTTTGCCAGGTATGCTAGTTCATTTTATGGTCCATTCCGAGAAGCTCTGGATTCAAATCCACGGTTTGGAGATAAGAAGACGTATGAAACTGACACCGAAATATACTATTTCCATCCAGTGTAAATTATTTGATATCTAAATATTTGCTTATCTTCATTCTGAAGTTATCAGATGAACCCAGCCAACTACAGAGAAGCACTACTAGAAACTGCAGCAGATGAGGCAGAAGGAGCAGATATTCTTCTAGTAATGCTCCTGCTCTTTGAACAGTGTCTTGTTATGAAAATAGATTGTTTATTCATTACACTAAAACCATGGTTCCCATTGACAGGTGAAACCAGGATTACCATACTTGGATATCATCCGACTTCTTCGAGACAATTCAGCATTGCCGATTGCTGCTTACCAGGTTAGTTCATCCGGTTCAATGGGAAGACAACCTGCTGCGAGGTTTCCCTTTTGTTTCAACCAAAAGTTCATGGTCCTTGTTTGGTGTCAAAACTGTCAATTCAGTAGCTATACTGCATATCAGAGCTCTCTATTTGCATTTGCTGGATATTCACTGGTTGATCGCATATTCAGTGCCAACCACAAAAATACTCCTTTCTTCTTTTTCCATATCGCATTGCTCTCATATTATTGATAGTTTCCTGCATGTCAGATAAATTTGTTCTGATAATGTTGCCCTATGCCAATGAACCCCTTCAGGTTTCTGGTGAGTACTCCATGATCAAAGCTGGAGGCGCCCTTGGCATGATCGACGAGCAGAAGGTGATGATGGAGTCGCTCATGTGCCTCAGGCGAGCCGGGGCTGACATCATTTTGACATACTTTGCCCGTCATGCCGCCTCCGTCTTGTGCGGGATGGGGTCCAAGTAAATCAACTTAGAAAGCTGCTGATCAACAAGGCCACCATTCTTGCACTGCCTGTCAGGCGACATGATCAGGATCATTTTGCAGCTGTGTCTTCAGTTGATTATTGTAGATTGCAAATGGTGAGTGAGGATGTTTCAACTTCGATTTTCGGAGGCCTTTAATAATATATGAAATGATTTGCGTCGGGAAATAGTTATTCGCCATCTGATTTTTTTTTTTCTGATTTCGAATAGAAAAATTAAAGTTACGCATTGCTGGACCAACAATGCTTGCACGCTGTAGTGAATAACCTGTATATTTTTCGATTTTCTGTACCCATGTCACATGATCCCATCATTCAACTGCTAGTAATTCTCGGTTGCCGTAAGAAGAAACGATGATCCAGCACAGGCCCCGACGGTAGATCCATCGATCCCATGGTTGTGTCAGCGGTAATAGGCACTGATCGGATCTCGAGTTACTTGCGCCGGTAACGAAGCAGCTAATGCTAAACTAACCAAAAGCGCAAACCATGCTGCGAGACGGAACCAACAGCTGGGCGTCCTGAGCCTTGAACTGTTGAGCACTTGCAGCTTGAATTTGCAGGGGCGAACATGGAACAGGCAGCAATTACTAGGCCTCCTCTCGTCTCAATCACGTGAAACGAACAAGAAAACCGACGGATTATTAAAGGCTCTAGCTCCAAGTCATACTACTAGCATTACTTAGGCTGCGTTCGGATCACTTTAGAGGGGTATAAAGGGGTCACATCAAAGATGTCGGCAGCATTTATGTGTACTAAACAAAGTTAAATTACAAAACTAAGTTCAGGACCCCCCATCTATTTCGCGAGACGAACGTAACGAGGGTAATTAAGCGGCGATTAGACGATAGTTACTGTAGCATCACTGTGTCAAAACATTGATTAATTATGTTCATTAGATTCGTCTCGAAAAATAGCGCTCATCTGCAGAAAGGTTTTGTAATTAAATTTTATTTAGTACTCCTAAATAGTAAGATTCTTTTTACTTTAGAGGAGTATAAAGTTTAGAGGGTTTTTAGAGGGGAACCAAACGCACCCTTAATACGAATATGATAAAGATTCACTGCCCTTGTCGAGGAGGCTCAAGTAAATGCAGGGAGTGTGAGGCCCCCTCCAACGGCGACGCAGCGGCCAACTGTTCTTGTTCCAGTAGCAACGGACATCACACGCGGGCAACGAGTACTGGTGTAATTTACTCCTTCCATGCCGTGATCGTCTCGTCGTCGTGGGTAACGAGAAGCCTCTCGAATCGAATGAGAAGAAAGCTCGAATCGAATGAGAAGAAAGCCGGGATCTCCCCGTAGCCATGCAGCATGAAGCTTGCCCATCGATCTTGCATGTGACAATGTCGGGTTGGTGGTGCCTCTGGAATTATATTGTACTTCTTCGTCGTCCTCGCGTGGATGGCCCAAACGAGAGCACACGGCCTCATCCTGCTCGTGATTCATATCTTCAAGGGGATGCTAATTAATCTGCTCCCAAACTCCTCACTCCAACAAATTAAGATGCGGTGCTAGCGCCCAAGGAGTAGTAAAGAGCAATCAACATACGCAACTGGACGGGCGAAAGCTCCAAAGGAGCCTGTTGATCATACAGTAAGCAGCTAAGGAACTAAAAACAAAAAAAAAAAAAAAACAAACCGAAGAGCCTTTGAATCCAATCTGATCGAATAACCTCAAAAGAAAGAAGCCTTAAAACTACAGTAAAATGAACGACGGGAAAGGAGGAGAAAGACTACAGTGCAAGATGTACTGATGATGGCTGAAAGGGTGCGCGAACGTCCCGGGCGTGGAGGTGGCGACCGTTCGATCAGCAGCTACAGCTAGTTGTGAGGCGGCGGCGGCGGCGGCGGCGACGAGTACGGCACCCCGTAGACCGTCCGTGGCGGCGGCGGCGACGCGTACGACACCCCGTGGACCGCCGTTGGTGGCGGCGGCGACGCGTACGACACGCCGTAGACCGGCGGGAACGGCAGCTTGCTGACGGGCGGTGGCGGCGAGGAGTATGCCACGCCGTGGACAGGCGGGAATGGAAAGCCGCCGCCGGGTGAAGATGGCGGCGAGTGCTGGTTGCCGTGGTCACCACCATGGTCACCGCCGCCGCCCTGAGGTGGTGGCGACCAAGAACCTGGAGACGTTGGCGTTGATGGCGTTCCTGGTGCGCCGGGAATCGTCGGTGTGGATGGCGATCCTGGTGCGCCGGGAGTCGTGGGTGATCCTGATGAACCTGGCGCGCCGGGAGCCGACGGGGTAGTGGACGGCGAGCCTGGTGCCCCGGGAGTCTGTGGCGGCCAGACGCCGCCCGGGTGCTCAGTGGGTGGTGCTCCCGTGGGTTGACCGGAGGACGGAGGCGAGCCTTGAGATGGTCCGGATGAAGGCGGAGTCGCGGAGCTCCCTGGCGGGGACGGGTACGACGGTGTCGTGGAGCCCGGCGGCGGCAATGGCTGTGAAGGACTGGAACCCGACCCAGGCGGCGGCGGCGATAGGAAAGGACGCACCGGAGGGTTCGCACCCGGAGAGGGCGGTCGACCACCGCCGCGCCCGCGCCCACCCCTCCCAGGGGGGCCTGCCTGGCATTGTGCCGTGCTGCAGTCGAACGGGGCGCCCGCAGCGGCGCACCGCGGAGGCGGCCGCTGCGCCGGAGCTCCAGGGATGCAGTTCCACCTCCCGTCCGCCGTAGCCGCCGGGCACCCGGGCCGCGAGGTGAAGTAGTTGTCCTCGTAGGTGAAGTTCCTGAGGCTCCTCTGCAGGGCGCACACCGCAGCCGGCACGGGCCCCTTGAGGAGGTTGCCGGCCACGTTGAGCTGCTGGACGGCCGACATCCCGGCGACGCTCCCCGGGAGCTGGCCCTGGAGGTGGTTGCCGCTGACGTCGAACACGGTCACCTGGCTGAGCAGGCCCACCTGAGGCGGAATGCAGCCGGTGAGCTCGTCGTTGATGAGCACGATCTCGTTGAGCGTGTTGGCCATCCTCCCAATCGACGGCGGGATGCAGCCGCCGAGCCGGTTGTTGGCGAGCACGACGACGGACGCCGGCGAGTTGCCAAGATTCGGCGGGATGGGGCGCGTGAGGCGGTTGTTGTTGAGGATGATGGCGTCGAGCGGGCGGTCGAAGAGCGCCGGCGGGATGGGCCCCTCGAAGTCGTTGTACCTGAGGTCGAGGTACCTGAGCGCCGGCAGCGTGAGCACGACGACGGGGAAGGCGCCGACGAATCGGTTGTTGCTGAGGTCGAGCTCGTGGAGGAGGCGCAGGTGGAGGAAGGTGTCCGGGAGCACGCCGCAGAAGCGATTGGAGTTGAGGTGGAGCAGCGCGAGGTCGGGCAGCCCCCGCGGGAGGTCCTCGGGGATGTACCCGGCGATGTCGGCGTGGTTGAGGTCGATGCCGGCCACGGCGAGCAGGCCGTCCGCCGGGTGCGGCGCGCAGAAGATGCCGTTGTAGGCGCACACGTTGGGGCCCACCCAGTTGGCGGTGAAGTTGAACGGGTCGGAGAAGATGGCGGTGCGCTTCCACGTCTGCAGCGCCAACAAGGCCGTGCGCAGCCGCGGGTTGGTCGGCTGCGCCGCCGCCAGAGGCGCGAGCGCCAAGACTACGAGGAGCGCCAGCAATTGGAGGCGCCGCGTCCCCGCGGCCTCCGTAGAGGCGAGCGGGGTCATTGGTAGCGACGGTGGTGGTGAGGCCGGCAACGCGGCGGCGGCGGCGGGGAGGGGAGCGCGAGGTTTAGGTGGGGGCGAGAGGGGGGCGGGGTGGTGAGAGTGTGGGAGTGAAGTGAAGGATGCAGGTGGCAGCTCGAGGTGTCAGGGGGGTCACATGGCGAGGGTAAACGCGCAAGGAGAGAGGGGTGTGGGCCGGGCTCGCTGGGCGGCGGGTTGACGGGCGCGTGGTTTGTAGCGAGCCGAGGCCGGCCACGGCCGGACGCACGAGGAGCGGCGTCTTGCTCGGAGGAACGGAGATCCGAGACGGATGAGTGGGTGCTCGAGATTTTGGAAGGTGGCGGACCGGACGCGCTAGTGCAGCCGTGGTGCTGCGGGAGGTGTGCTTAGGCGCGTGTAGCTACTGTGGCATGGTGTGATGCAATTCATGAATGCAGCGCGATGCCGCCCGATCAAAACGGTCTGCTCGTGCTTACGGCTCCATGAGCCATGATCAATGTAAATGGACGCTTGATAAAAAAAAAATGTAAATGGACGCTCGTGTATCGAATCGTTACTACCTCCGTCCCAAAATAGTTGTCGCTATTGACTTTTGATTGTCACTTTTGACCATTCGTCTTATTTGATTTTTTCGTGTAACATTAATTATTTCTTCATCACATGTTTTAGTATTAGTTTAATCATGACATATTTATTTTAATATTTGTAAAAAAATTTGAATAAGACGAACGGTTAAACGTAATGATTAAAAGTCAACAACGACAACTATTATGAGACGGAGGTAGTACATCCCATTCAGTGGTGCTGACTGCTGAGGCTTCGGCGTCCATGTGATTCACGGGACCGGAGAGGCTAGCATAAAATCCTTGGGAAAGAACAAATGGAGTACTAGACTATAGACTAACATGTGATCATTCCCTCCTTCAAAAAGTGTCAAGAGAGGAAAAAATAGATCGGCAAAAAAGAGAAATCTTCGAATTGTCCCAACTGTCAAACTAACTAAACAATGGCATTTGTCCTCAGAACCGATGTTTGTTCAAACTTCTCAGCGTTTTCCTCCTCTCTTTGATTTCGCAAGCTACGCATACATGGAGACGATCAAGGCCACTAAAATACTCCAGATCCTGCACTAATTAATGGGGGGGGCTTTGTAGTGTGCACCGCACTAGCGTGCGCTTGTGAATCTCAAGGCAGCTTGCACAACAGGTAGACTTCTTCGAGCATCATTTGAAATTTCGAATCGAACTTCTTTCGCACGATCTTTCCATCCAGGCACGCGAAGGTTGGTCAACAGCATGCTGTTGCGGCCGACAAAGCAGTGTCGGTAGCTTTACCCTCTAACCGCTTGAGCTGTGACTTGGCAGTTGGAAAATTTTGTTTGCTGTCGACACGAGCTACCAGACTGTAGAAGGCGATAGAAGTGGCACCGTGTCCGCTTGTGCTGCTCAGATTGCAGCTCTGCATTTTCGGTGCATTCAATTCAGTACATGCCGCCAATACGTCCGGATAAAGCAATTAACTCTGTCAATGCCCTGCCCCATGTTCTGATATTTTTTTTTCCATGTTCAATACTCCCTCCGTCCCAAAATAGTTGTCACTGGACATCATGTTTGACTCTTCGTCTTATTCAAAAAAATTATTTAAATATAAAAACAAATATGTCATGATTAAAATATATTCAATGATAAAACAAATTGTAAAAAAATAAATAAAATTTGCGCAAAAAATTTGAATAAGACGAGCAGTCAAAAAGTCAACAACGACATCTATTTTGGGACAGAGGGAGTACTATACTTCAATTGGCAATTTGGCGTGTTCTAGCATCACGGCATCACACACGGTACTGTAATTCGACTTGAGCCCATATGTCAGAAGGACGTATAAGGGGGCTCAGCTAAGGACATAACTCGGCCTCATTACCTGTGTTGGGCCTGTAAATGAGGCCCATATAGCTTTGTTTACTCGCGACGCCCTCGCTTCACTTCCCCCCGCAGTAATTCACGCCGTGACACCTATCTGGGAAAAAAAAAAAAAAACTCACGCCGTCACGCTCCTCGGCTCGTCTCGTCTCGTCTCTCGTCCACCTTGCGGTCCTTGCCCCATCGCCCTCGAATCATCGATTCGAATCCTCCAACCCGCCCGCGATCTGAAGCGAACATCCTCAAACCCTGCATCCTCTGCCTGCCGAGGATGTTGCTCATGCTCCTTCTGTGGCGTCCCTGTCAGTCCCAGCACTGCTATTGCCGTCTCAGAGGAGGAACAGGGGTGAAGGCGTAAAGAGAAGAAGACGTAATCGTAAGCGGGATCTGTTAGCTTCTTAAGCCGGAAGTATTTCAGGGCTGACCAGTGGGTCCAGCTTGTAAGTGTGCGTGAGTCCGACTATATGTCTGGGAGTCTTGTGTCGAATTGACTTGTCGATGAAGTAAGAAAATATTCGTGTGCCACTTTTCGTGTTGCGTCTGCTTGCTTGTCGATCGTCCTGCTCGGCGACGGCACCCTGTGCTTGCGCTCACGCCGCGATCTAGCTCATCGCCGGCAACGGGTCATCACAGTTGATATCAAGAGCCTCTCGGCGGGGTGTTTGGGGAAAGTTGTTGGTCGATTGCGGAATTCCTTCGGCCTGGAGCTGTAAAATTCCGGCGGCGGTTGGTTGAGGTTGAGCGAGACGATTGAGATCGTGGAGCTCGACTTCCTGTAAATCCGTTCACGGTTGGTTCGGCTTGAGGGCAATCGCCACGGCTCCACCCAAAAAGACGAAGCCGTCCGTTCAGACAAACTTCGTGTTGGGGGCGATGGCGGAGGCGGAGAAGAAGGAGGCGGAGCGCTGGGCCAAGATGATGGGCACGCTGGAGAAGTTGTGTGACAAGATGTCCGAGGTGGAGCTGGTTCAATCGAAGCTTCTGAAGCAATCAGAAGAGTCGAGGGTGATGGCGGATCGCGCCGAGAAGGAGCGCGCGGTGCTTCAGAGGCAGATGCAGGAGACGGGAAGGGCAATCTCTACGCTTAGGCTGGAGCGCATGGCGGAGGATCGGGACAAGTTCTCTGAGGCTGAGTCAGATCGGGATCGACCTTCCCCAAGACGACGCGATCGATTCAGTAAGGCCAGATCACACATGTTGCCAGAGCGTTCGACGGATGGTCACCATCGACGCCGGCGAGATGAAGGTGGTGGTAAGAAGCATCTTCCCAAACTATTGTTTCCAAAGTTTACGGGAGAAAATCCAACTATATGGCTCGACAAGTGCATTGATTATTTCGCTACTTGTGATGTTGATGAGCTGATGTGGGTCACGGTAGCCTCAATGCATATGGAAGGTAATGCAGCTAAATGGTTGCAAGTCTATAAAGTGAAAAAGGGGCTTGGTACATGGGAAAAATTTTCTGCAGCTGTGATTGAAAAGTTTGGTGTCTATGAATACAGCAAGTCCATGAGTGATCTTCTGAATATCAGG
Organism: Eragrostis nindensis; assembly: GCA_012490785.1. Taxonomy (NCBI): domain Eukaryota; kingdom Viridiplantae; phylum Streptophyta; class Magnoliopsida; order Poales; family Poaceae; genus Eragrostis; species Eragrostis nindensis. The sequence goes on along the minus strand of JAAXCT010000132.1, from coordinate 116,143 downwards.
CAGACAGGCACGGTAGAGGAGTACATTGCAGAGTTTGATCAGGCTAGATACTCTACTGCTATGCACAATGCTGAGTTGGATGAAACTTTGTATGTTACTCAGTTTATCAAAGGTCTCAAAAATGATATCAGAGGTCCTGTTAAGTCCCAATTGCCTACTACTGTCGATAGAGCAGTGCTTTTAGCACAGATTCAGCAAGAAGTGCAAGATTCTGGTAGGTTCAAAGGGCACAAGAACACTGCCAGTAACAAGCAATCAAGTGCTGTGACCAAGAATGATACAGCAGGGAGCTCCCACACTACTGATCTAACTAAAGAAAGGATGGTCAGGGATTATAGGAGATTACACAAACTGTGTTATGCCTGTGGAGACAAGTTTGATGGTAATCATGCTGCTGTTTGTCCAAAAAGAGCTCAAGCCAGCCTGCATGCATTGACTACTGAAGACTTGTCCATGATGCTATCTGATGAGGTGCTAGAGCAATTGGCTAGTGAAGATTCTGAGGAAATGGAAACTTATCATATATCCTTGAATGCTATTTCTGGAACTGATAGTGGTGATAGTATGAGGCTAAGAGCTCTAGTCAAGAAGCAAGTACTGTTAATTTTAGTGGACTCAGGAAGTTCTGCTAACTTTATCAGTTCTGCATTTGTTACTAAGGCTGGGTTGCAAACAAAACCTTGCAGACCTGTCCAAGTTAAGGTGGCTAATGGCAATACTATGGTCTCTAGTTTGTATGTTCCTCAGGTGGAGTGGTGGTGCAATGGTCATACATTTAAAACTGACATGCGTGTCTTGGATCTGGGGGCCTATGATGCTATTTTGGGTTATGAATGGCTCAAACAGAACAGCCCCATGGAATGTCATTGGGAGCAGAAGACCATTTCTTTTTCTCATCAGGGCACACATATTACATTGCAGGGAGTGGTCTCTTCTGTTCAACATGAACTTCCTGAGATCTCTGTTATGCAGTTAGAAAAATGGTTAAAAGGCAATGAAGTGTGGGCACTGGCCATTGTGGAGGAGATAAAGCCTGACATTCAAGAGAAACAAGACCAGAAAGTATCTGAGTTAGTGGCAGAATTTTCTGACATCTTTGAAGTGCCTAAGGATCTACCTCCACAGAGGGCATATGATCATTCTATACCATTAATTCCTGGTTCTATCCCTGTCAACTCAAGACCTTATAAGTATTCTCCCTTGCATAAGACAGAGATTGAAAGACAAGTTACTGACATGTTGCAGAATGGACTAATTGTGCCCAGTGTTAGCCCCTTTGCATCTCCTGTTTTATTGGTCCAAAAGAAAGATGGTTCCTGGAGGATGTGTGTGGACTATAGGAAACTGAATTCTATGACCATCAAGAACAGATTTCCTATGCCTCTTGCTGAGGAAATCATTGATGAATTGGCTGGTACAAAGTACTTTGCAAGCTTGGATCTAAGAGCTGGATATCATCAGATCAGAATGGGACTGGATGATGAATTTAAAACTGCCTTCAAGACTCACCATGGGCACTATCAATTCAAGGTGATGCCCTTTGGTCTTACAAATGCACCAGCAACCTTTCAGTGTGCTATGAATTCTGTTTTGGCACCTTTTCTAAGAAAATTTGTGATGGTCTTTATTGATGATATATTAGTCTATAGTCCTACTCATCTAGAGGCTCATATTGATCATCTCAGACAAGTGTTTACTAAACTGAGAGAGCATCACTTTTATCTGAAGAAGTCCAAATGTCATTTTGCTCAGAAAGAGTTAATCTATTTGGGGCATGTGATCTCTGAAGAGGGTGTTACCACTGATCCTAGTAAGACTGCTGCTATGTTACAGTGGCCAACCCCTGTTTCTTTTACTGAGCTAAGAGGATTTTTGGGACTAACTGGATATTACAGAAGATTTGTTAAGAATTATGGTGCTATTGCTAAACCTCTCACTACACTGTTGAAAGCTAAGCATTTTCAGTGGAATGATCAAGCTGAAGTGGCATTTCAAAATCTGAAACAAGCTATGACAACAACTCCTGTCTTAGCACTGCCTAGATTTGATTTGCCTTTTGTTGTGGAGACTGATGCCTCTGATATGGGAATGGGAGCAGTACTCATGCAATGTGATAAACCTGTAGCTTATCTAAGTAAAGCTTTAAGTGAAAGGAATAAGCAGTTTTCTATATATGAAAAGGAATTTTTGGCTCTCATGCTTGCTGTTGAAAAATGGAGACAGTATTTGCAAAGGAGTGAATTCATTATTAGAACTGATCACAAGAGCCTCAGTTTTCTTGAAGACCAGCACCTCCAATCAGATCTTCAGAAGAAAGCTATGACAAAGCTAATGGGGCTGCAGTTCAAAATTGTATATAAGAAAAGGAAAGAGAATACAGCTGCTGATGCATTGTCTAGAAGAAGCAATCTGATGGTCATATCTTCTGTCACTGAAGTGAAACCTCTCTGGGTCCAAGAGGTGCTTAATTCTTATGTGACTGATGGTGATGCTCAACAACTATTGTCAAGACTGGCTGTGCATAGTCCAGATGAAAAAGGATTTTCCTTACAGCAGGGCATCATTAGGAAAGATGGCAGAATTTGGGTGGGTCACGATTCTGCATTGAGATCCAAGATCATTTCTGCTCTGCATGATAGTGCTATTGGAGGGCATTCTGGAGTCCAAGCTACTTATCAAAGAGTGAAGAAACTATTTTACTGGATGGGCCTCAAGCAAGATGTGGAAGATTGGGTCAAGCAATGTGCAACTTGCCAGCAGGCTAAAGCTGAAAGAGTCCATCCTGCTGGTTTACTACAACCTCTACCTGTACCTGCTGGAGTTTGGCAAGATATAACCATGGACTTTATTGAAGGACTTCCAAAATCTGAAGGGTACAATTCTATCTTGGTAGTTGTTGATAGATTCTCTAAGTATGCTCATTTCTTTCCTTTGAAGCACCCCTTTACTGCCTCTCAAATTGCTCAAGTTATGTTGGATAATGTTGTGAAACTGCATGGGCTTCCAAAGTCCATTGTGTCTGATCGAGATAGGATATTCACAAGTACTTTCTGGAAGCAACTATTTAAGAGCCTAGACACTAAATTGTCTATGAGTACTTCGTATCATCCACAAACTGATGGACAGTCAGAGAGAGTGAATCAATGTTTGGAGATGTATTTGCGATGTGCAGTCAATGCAGCTCCTCATAAATGGAAGTCTTGGCTATCTCTGGCTGAATATTGGTACAACTCTTCATATCATACTTCTTTAGGGTGCTCCCCATTCAAAGTGGTGTATGGGTATGAAGCTCCTTTTGCTGCTGCTCCTATGGTGTCAGATGAGGTTGAGCAATCAGTACAGCAAGTACTACAAGATAGAGCTGTCCATATTAAAGCTCTCAAAGTTCATCTGGCTGCAGCACAGAATAGGATCAAGAACCAGGCAGATAAGCACAGAACAGATAGATCCTTTCAAGTTGGTGAACAAGTTCTTCTAAAGTTGCAGCCCTATGCTCAGAAGACAGTGGTTAATAGATCCTGTCCCAAATTGGCCTTTAAATTTTTTGGACCATACAAGATTATTGAAAAGATTGGATCGGTGGCTTATCGATTGGAATTGCCAGCTGATGCTCAAGTTCATCCAGTATTTCATGTTTCACAATTGAAACCCTTCACTGCAAACTATACACCTGTTTATTCTGATCTACCTCCAGTTGTTGACTTATCTGTTGATGAGTTCACTCCTATTGAGATCATTGACAGGCGATTGGTGAAGAAAGGAAACCAGGCGATTCCTCAAGTTCGAGTCAAGTGGAGTAATTTGATGGCGGATTCAGCTACTTGGGAAGATTATCATGTACTGAAGAGTCGCTATCCAAATGCTCTTGCTTGGGGACAAGCAAGTTCTGGAGGCGGGGGAGGTGTCAGTCCCAGCACTGCTATTGCCGTCTCAGAGGAGGAACAGGGGTGAAGGCGTAAAGAGAAGAAGACGTAATCCTAAGCGGGATCTGTTAGCTTCTTAAGCCGGAAGTATTTCAGGGCTGACCAGTGGGTCCAGCTTGTAAGTGTGCGTGAGTCCGACTATATGTCTGGGAGTCTTGTGTCGAATTGACTTGTCGATGAAGTAAGAAAATATTCGTGTGCCACTTTTCGTGTTGCGTCTGCTTGCTTGTCGATCGTCCTGCTCGGCGACGGCACCCTGTGCTTGCGCTCACGCCGCGATCTAGCTCATCGCCGGCAACGGGTCATCACAGTCCCTCACTCGACACCGTCTCCGTGTCCGTTGAGGGGCGCATGACACCGAGGTGAGGAGCTTGGACGGAGCGAGAGGTGAGTCATCCTCTTCCTGCGGCGGCGGCCGCGGCGAAGACGACGGCGGCGCGCTGTATCCGCGCCGTAATAAGTTAAGGACTCTCCATCTCACGGGGTGAGTTGCTAACAGTCGCTTCCTCCTGCTCATCTCGTCTCCCCTTCGTGCAAATTCGTTGTGGATTCGCCATAGGGACCATAGGGCACGAGCTCAAGGTTCGCAACCACAAGCCGTGGTTCACGTCTCAGTATTACACGCTGTTTGCTTGCCTGATTATGGGTTTAGGCGTTTAGCCCTGCGAATTTGGGATTTTAGGGATTCTAGGGTTTGGATTAGGTTCGGTAGCATCTGGTAAAGCTAGGATTTGGTGCTTGTGCGAGTGATGTGCATGGATTGATTAATGATGAGATTTAGGGTTTGGATTTGTTGCACATGTATTCGATTAACTAGCTCCTGGGTTAAGGGACAGGGAAGTGCTCAGAATTTGCTATCTGAACCCAAGCTGGGGTTCCATGCTTATTTTTGGTGCTGGTTCGTTAATTTTTAATTTGAAAGGTCGTGAGGGTTTGTATTGTGACAAGCAGTCTGAGCTAGATCGGGCAACACCATGTCTCTTAGGGAACCTGGCTTGTGTAAGATTTTAAGGTTTTGGCCGTCTGGGAGTTTCTGCAATTTTTTTGAGACTTATTTGGTGATATAATTCTTCTGAATTGTACTTTTTCTTGGCATGGCAGGAGAAACACTTCATATTGAACATCAGCCTCGAATTATGCGCCGGACTGAATTCTAAGCACATGCCTGTATCAGGATGCAAAGCACACATTGTCTGTTTAGTCAATAGCTTTCACAGGTAATGCAACGTTTCATATACTTTCCAAATACTTGTTAGTGAATGGACGCATTTGAGTTTCTCATGCTTTTGCTAGTATAGAGTGAGATCTGTGTCTGTGATCAGTTTTAGTGATCCTTTACCTTTTGGATGGTTATTGATGAACATAGTATCACAGTATACACAAAATATTTTCACCAATAGATACAAACAGAAATAATTATTGCTTTTAGTGCCTATATATGTAATGTTGAACAACTCATTTCTTGCTGACGTGACTCCCATTAGAGCCTATTATGCCTTTTCCTACATGGTTACAACAACAACAACAACAACAAAGCCTTTTTATCCCAAGCAAGTTGGGGTAGGCTAGAGACGAAACCTGCAGGAACCAACAAGAGAGGCAAACCCTTTCCTACATGGTTGTTGAAGTCATTAGTATTTAGTAAAGGTTAAATTCTTGCATGGCCGAACCATTTGGAAAATGCAGACGGTGGATCCGTGGATGTCGACCTTGAGGCTACTGTACATCTTTTTTTTCTTTCTTTTTTTTTTTGTTGAGGCATTGATTCGGCCCTGTGGTAATAGTTTGCCACTGATGCTGCATGTGTATTGTTCTTTAGTCTATTTTCGAATACAAAAGAAATGAAGTCAATGTCTAATGGTCCACTTTTCTTAAGTCAACTTCACCAAGTAGGACAAAACTGCAAGTGCTGATGTTTGCAGCTTACACAAAATTAAAATATGATGACAGGTTCAAGATTATAGACTGTAAATAGTCAAACTTTGCTGCCTGGTATTTTTTGGAAATTAGTAAACATATTATAATAAATGAAAAATCAATTGAGAGTTCAGTTGATTGGCTAGTTGTGCATCTGCTCCTTGCAACCCTGAATCAATGATACGTGGTTATGCACAAAAGAAGAGTTACAAGGGGCAAAAAAGTGTAATGAACTAATTGTAGCCAGATTTGTCTTAATCTCATCGCTAAAGTATGTATTCTGCGTTACCTAAGGATGAACTAAGGATGTTTTTATGTCAGCCTGACTGTTTACTAACTCAAATGGCCTTAACATTATAGAATTTTTTTTCACTGTTCTTGTGATGTGGATTGAGAAGAAGTTTTGACGGAAAGAAAGATAACAAAAACTTTATTATTAAAAAGTCGACAAGTTTTGTTTTTATTATAGTATAGTATAAAGTATAAGCTTATGAAACTTTTTGCTGTGAGAAACCATGCTATTATAAGTTGTGTTTGTATAGTTTGTCAAGAAAGGCTGTTGCATGTTCTTGTCCTTAAGCTCAGATAAGGAATTATGAAGTTACGTCTGTTTAGCTATATGGTAATAAATGGTTGCAGTAGGCGGTTGCTATATAATGTTTAGATGCATGTCGATCTGATCTTGTGAGTTTACTTGTTGATCATCTGTTTGCAAGTGCCTCCAGTTTGGCATGTAATGTTTCATAATAGTTGGAAAGTTCTCTTTTAAACTTTTTTTTTCCCATTCCTGAGTTGGACTATTCAATTCTCCTTGCTCGAATAGTGTACGCGGTTATGTAGAAATTCATTAGAGTACACGAAAAGCTAATGTTATCCTGATTCAATCAGGTAATTGAACCACTAACACAACAGTGGATACACATCTAATTTTGCTTGTTAATATTTGTGTAGTTAGGTGGGATGGCTGTTCTACTATGTAAATTACTGGGTGATCAGGCTTTATAGTTCATTTTAGCGATGCTCTGTTGCTGTGACTAATTGGTCTTGATGCTTTTAGTTACATTATTAAAACCTTTTACCTTTATTATGAAGCTCCGCAAGTTGGTTTTTAGTCAACAGCTTTGAGACATGCACCCTTTCATACAAAATATTAAGTCGTTTTAGGATTACTGCTGGTCAAACATTTTAAACTTTGACCACCAATATGTAGATGAATATGTGGATTGACAATGTAAGAATAATTTCACTAGATTTGCCATAAATATACTTCCATAAATACTATGTGGATTGACAATCGTCATTTTGTATCATCTTAGAGGCTGTGTTGATGTCCTAAACAGCTTATATTTTGTACCAGAGGGATTATGTGAAAATGTTTCACCAAATTTTTGAATTGTCATCTCTGGACAAGATCAATAGAGGTTACCTTGTTATGCGCATAGTTGCTGCTGCATCCTTTTTTTTTTCCATCGTCTTCGAGTTCTGTTTCCCCCACATTTTTCCGCGTTTGACATGTTCAAATCCTTGTCACTTATTCATCTGTAAGAGTGCATCTGAAATTCTGAATAGAACAAGGGGACTCATTGTACTATTTACATTTCTTGAAGTTGTGCATAGTGGAAGACTAGCTCCTGAGTTTTAAGTAGGTTGATGTTTTTTTAGGCTCCTAAATTTTCCTGTGAGTTGCTTAGCACATAAATGTTTCTGCCTTGTCAATTTCGCTTAGATCCTCGTTTTTATCTTTTGTACTAACATTAGGGATGCTCACTCAATGAGTTTTGCTCTTTGCTCACATCGCATGAGCATGTTTGCAGTTCAGTAACGTGGTCTCTTTCAACAGTATCAATCAATGAATACGAGGATGTACAGGGTTGCGCAAGTCCATAGATGGAGTTCTCTGAAGAATTGTTTTTGTTCTTTTGTTTTTTTGTTGAGCAGAAACTATCTCAACTCGCTTCGCAGTTTTATATGGGCAGGTCGGGATGTTTGTTTATGTAATGTGGTTGCATGCGGTTATCACAGTAGGTTGGTTCGCCTTGACGAGTCAGACCGTGATGTGTAGGAATTTACAGTATTCTCGTTTTAGTGCACGTTCAGCGCGAGGTCCTAATAGCTTGATCTTACTGAGCCTCTAGCTGGAGGTCAAAATCAACATATACATCAGCACTCTTAAGCGTTCTATATACAACAGCATTCTCAAAAATCCACATATACTGCTAAGGGCCACATGTAAACAGAACGATGTTTAGGTTGCGCTGTTTACATAGCAGCATCCTCAATGGGCCTTTAGCAGGCCGCAGGGCACTTCTAATTGCTTTCCTGGATGGGCACTTAGCAGGCGCTGTCTTATTATTCGTGGGACTTAGCAGGCTGTTAAGGCCTCGCTCCTAGGCCGTTGGCAGGCCGTCGATCTTGCCTTATGGGCCGTTAGCAGGCAGTTATGATTGAATTGATGGGCCAAACCAGGCGTTTCACGCGTTCAATGGCCCTTAAACAGGCCGAGGTATTACTCTTAGTGGACCCATTGCAAGCCATTAAGGTCGCTTAATGGGCCGTTAGCAGGCCGCGGTTTTGTTTTAATGGGCCGTTAGGAGGCCGCGGTTTTTTAATGGGCCGTTAGCAGGCCGTCTGTCACGAGATCGGGCCGTTAGCTGGATGTTAATGGGCCGTTAGCAGGCCGTGATTTTAGTCTTAATGGGCCGTTAAGAGCCGTCTGTCACGGGATAATGGCCTTAAATACACATAAGCAGGACGTTAAAGGGCCGTTAGCAGGCCGTCGTCTTAGTCTTAATGAGCCATTAACAGGCCGTCTGTTTGTCTTAATGGGCCCATAATTCTCTTAAGCAGGACGTCTATGGGCCGTTAGCAGGCCGCTGTTTGTCTTAGTGGGCCGTTAGCAGGCCGTCTGTCACGGGTCAATGGGCTCTTAATCACCTTAAGCAGGGCGTTAATGGGCCGTTAACTTGGTTTTAATCTTAACGGGCCGTCAGCAGGCCGTCTGTTACGGGACAATGCCCTTAATCCCCTGAAGCGGGACGTTGACGGGCCGTTAGAGGCCGGCGGTCACGGCATAGTGGGCCTGAAATCCCTTAAGCAGGACGCTAATGGTCATTTAGCAGTCTGTTTCTCGCGGTTCATTTCTCGTTAACATGACTTTTGAATAGACTACTGTGGGGGGGGTCGGAAAAAAAAAAGGCTACTGTTGAACTTATTGCGAGTCTAGCAAGCTTGGGCATCGCTCATCCCAACAATGTTCTTCAAACGTGCTGCAATAAGGCCCATTATTTCTGAACGGGCAGACCTATTGTTGGCCGATCTATTGGGCATCGCTCATCCCAACAACTTAGGAAGCGATGTGGATCTAACAACAGTTATTTGCGGTCTTGTGTTCCATATTGGGAGAGTTTAAATGACGTGCAGCTAATGTAACCCACTCTGCTTCAGTTTGAAACCAAGATCACTAAAGAGCTGAGGAAAAGCCAGATCAGCAGGGAGCTTTTGTATCCTGGAGAATTACATAAGCAAACTCTCCGCCTCAGTGATCCATCAAACACAATATAATCTCTGCATAAACGACAGGAAAGCATGGCCACATCATCCAGGAAATTGTCCTAATTTAAGACTTTAGCCTACGATGAAAATAACTAGCTATAATTGACTTAAACCGGCAGTCATTTTTAGTACTAATGACCCAATGAAAAAAGAGAGAGTAGAGTTTATAAAAGGTAGTAGAGTACATAAAAGGGCGACTAAAACAAACAACTACAACATCCAAAAGATTCGGAAGTGTGAGAGATTGTACTGCAATCCATGTTACTGGATAGTGGTGTGTAGATACGTGTGAAGTGAATATAAAATGGAATGCATTCCAGAAATCGGGTATAGCATTTAAATAATGCATCCAGTCCAGGGGATTCTGATTAGTTTGAAAGTTTATATGAACCCTCAAAAAATCATAAGAAACATGCGAATGGACGTGCATGTACTAATCCGTTCTTACTTTTCAGCCAATTTTGCAGCAATTATTTTAAGGTCATTGCGATTAGTTAGGAAAGTTATTATGTGATCAGCACTTATTTCCCTTATGGTTGATAAATTATAGTGCTGAACAACTGTTTACTTTCGAAACTTTTCAAAAGTTCAAAAATGGAAACATCCAATCGCCCAGCCAAGAAATGCGAGGTTGTGAGCCTGATGTTTTGACAAACACCCCTACTAAATTACAAATCATAATGCAGCAAAGTAAAATGAGAATTAGTGCTATCACCACTGGGTAATTTGATGGAAACAAAATTGTAACCTAGCTAGCAGACCAAACTATTGGCCACTAACATAAGACATGCATCTAAAACATACAAGTGAGCAACATTCAGCACTCAGCACAGAAGTTAATGATAAAGCGTTCTTACTTTTACATAACTGGTAGTTTATTTCTAACTAGCAGCTAAGATACTTTTACTTTTTTTTCACGAACATCATTTCATTAAGAAGAGTTAGCTAAGATATTCTTACATTATCGATCAGAGATTCACAGCAGCTAAGACGTGACTATTCTATCCAGAAAGCACATTTACAGTTGCATATAAGCATCATCAGGTCAGCAACCACTAGAGTGGAAAGAAAATGGCAAAGAACCATCACATTCTTCTAAAAAGGTATTTCAATTTTCTGCCACCTAACAGTCTGATATGCAACATTCAGAAGGCATATTTTCATTAATGCTATTAGCCAATCAACTATGCATGATCCACCCACAATGGGGTACTTAATTGTTTAGTTCAGACGACCTATGAGCCCGTCCAAGATACAGTAAGCATATGCGGATATGCCACCATATACATTGACCTTACAATATCTGTGCAAAAAGAACTGACCAGTACACTTCAAAAAGCAATCTATTAAAGACTTAGATGCTACTTATGTCCAAAGTACCAGTAAGGCCCTTTTAAAGCGTTCCCACATTTACTTATCCATGATCAAGTAATACAACCAGAAAAGAAACAGCCATCCAAACAAAATGGACATCTCAAATGAAGTGGACACAGCAGGACACTTTTTTATCCATCAGACTATGTACACAATAACACACACATAACACAAAGTACTAAGCAAATTAGTGAGCAATTGTTTTACCAACTTATAACAAGTTCACATGTTGCTTTAGTTGACCTGGGAACTTTATATACGTGCAATTTAAGAATGTTGAATACTGATACAATACCTTGTCTATGCACATTCCAAACTCCAAAGTTAAATCCGTCTCAGTACAGAAGCTGACATACAGCTAACCCTAAATAAAAAGCGATGACAAAAGGATTCTTCAGTATGAGAACTTACCAGGAACCAAGAACAACGAGTAGACATTACTTCATGTGTGATTGCATGCTACATTTAAACCAGTCACATAATGAGCCTTTTCCGAAGGTGCACTGAAACAAACTGCAGCAGATGGCAACAAGAAATCAGGAGGGCTATTTTGTACAGAAAATGAAGGACACCAATTTGACTTTCATCTAAAATAAATGGAAGGGGGCATTGAAGCTGACTTGATCAAGCCTCCAGACCACAATATCCGAGGGCTTAAAATACATGATTGATGTGCCTCTTTGGTGGTTCACTCAGTGGAATCTGAAAATAAATTAATTTGAATCAAATGCAGAAACCTATGGAATAAAACTCATAAGATCTGCTACTACAAAACACAAATGCACATCTATATATGACATAAGATAATAAATCACATTGATAGTCTACATTTGTAAGTATAATTAAAATATCTGTGGCAGATGAATTCAACTTTTATCTCAGGCGCCTTCAGTGAAACTTGCAGAATCGGTTATATCTAGAAAAGAAATGTACAGTGTATGGCGGTCGACACGAAAAAATAGATAAACATACAAGCAAACGGATAAGACTCTAGGCATGAAAACTTGATTAAAAAAAAAAACTTGAAACTGGCACCTAGTTCAGAGAGTAACAATTGAATCCAGGTTAATTCAGCAGCAGCTAGAGCAATACTCCGATATTGATTTGATTCTCTGCTACCCACCAAGGTAGAAGATTGCTTCATCAGCAAAAGTATGCCTTATTTGCTTATAGAACAAGAAAAAAGGTATACGCAGAAATTTTGAAGCTAGAGCTAGCACAAATGCCAGACTGTGGATCGAGTAAACAAACAAAAGGGTTTGCAAAAAGACGGGGATAAAAAGAGGGAAGCATTCCGTACCTCTCCAATTGACCATTTTTCCTTCAACCAGATGCTATCATCCTGATTTTCATTTTCCTCATCCCTGTTCAATAAATGTAAGGAAAAAGCAGACATAAGCAACAAGAAATTCAAAATGTAGTATATGACAATTTAAAGTTCACTGATCAAAACCAACAAAAGCATCCAGGAATACTATAGTGTTATTAAACAGCCAGGTCTAATTTGTATTAGTAAGATGTCCTAAAATATATTCTTGTGGTACAGAGGAACTCATGCTTTCTCCATGAAATCTACAGCGGTAGCTTAATTTTCAGTAAATACTGAATATCTGATAGATACAGCTATCTTAGAGAACTTACTCAACGGGTGTTTGTCTTTTAGCACTTGCAGGAGCCATCATCCCACCAAGCAAGTCTAGTGATTGCTTGTCAATGTCTCTGTGATGGTTTGAGGAGGCAGGGGACTGCTGATAGCCTGCAGGAGGTTTAGGGAAGCTGAAGCTGGACGAGCTTGAGCTTTGCAAACTACCAGATGATTGTTTCGTTTGGCTTCCAAATGGGCCTGTAATTTTCAAAGGTTGATGAAATGGCAACTGAAAACATAGGCAGAATCAGAGAGTTCACAATTTAAATATTTAATATAATGAAGCGCAGCTCTCCTGTGTTTTTGAGAAGAAAAAAAACAATTTAAAATAGAGAATGGACAACAAAATGAAAGAACGGGATATTCAAAACAGTCCAGAACAGTGACTAGTAGGATTTAATTAGACTCTGAAACTTATCCTCATCAAGTATAATTTGAAGGTCTGGCCATCAGGAGGTCCTACCGCACTCCAACAGGATCATTTCCCAAATGACGATATATATGTTATCAACTTAACAGGAATTAACTAAGGGCCATTTTATTAGCAAGTGTGCCAAGAACTAACTAAGGGCCACTTGGAACAACTGTTTATCACCATCTACAAAATCTGGTTTAGCATCATGTGCCAACAATTAACTAAGAACCAGGAACTAGAACTGTTAAACAGCATCTACACACTGAAAGACACAATCACACAAACTGTTACAACCTAGCTGGTAAGGCAGAACTAGCAATGCAATTGCGTAAATTAATAAGAATATATACCTGAAACTCCAAATTTCATTTCAGAAACACCAAAAGTAGCTGCAGGAAATACTGGATTGCTTGTCTGGCTAGATTGACCAAAAAGATTATTGGTAGGGACTCCTGTTGTCATTCTGCATGCAATAATTCCTTTTTGTATTAATGCACACAAGATACACAGATTGATGGCAAATGTGTAATAACATAGCCCTTTGAAAGGCACAGATTGCTAATGTCACAGCAGGATACTGAACAAAACAACATATGTTTGTTTCTTATCATACAAGTATTACCTCGGTCCAGGTCCAAAATTAGTTGCTGCTCCAATTTGAGTGAAACTATTAAACACCGGTGGTCCATTATTTTGAGAAACCCCAAATGAGGAGTTACTTTTAACTTCAGGAACAGACGGAAAGCTTGATGTCTGTGATATGCGTGGATTGTTCAGAAAATTTGTAAACTCCATTAGCTTTGCATTTTGCAGATTTCTTTCTCGCTCGACCTGAGGAAAGGAAACAGATAAATAACAACTTATTCTTTCCAGATTTACAAACCAATCAAATTTATGGTGACCAAATACTATGGGGAGATTAAAGTAATAGTATTATTTTGCTAAAATGCACAGATAAAGGTCCCTATGTTGCCGTTTTTTATGGCACATGTCATCTTCTTGACAAAAATAGTTTTCTGCACAACGGTACAATAACCATGAGAAAATAAAGAAGGAAAAGGGAAACAATTAGGTTTCTGACATGGTAAACATTTGTTAATGTCACATAAGTATGCCTGATCACATTTCAAAATGCAATGCAAGGAAACAAAGAGAATGTTATTAGAAGTCCTGAAAAGCTTACAATTGACTGCAACGGATGCCCTTGCCTGCCTTCCTCATATGCTCTAGCTCTCAGCTCCTCAAAGCTAAAATCCCCCGTAATGTCACAAGGACCACTATGTGCAAACATAAACAAAACAATGAGTACCAATGCAATATGGAAGGCCTAGGGCATTAGCAGAAATATATGGTGTTTATCTACCTTCTGAGGTGAGCATAACAAGTAAGCTTCCAGAGCGGAGTCTCGTTCTTAAAATCCTCAACAATCTGTTGTCTGCATGACTCAGGGTCTGTGCAGGATCTGGTGAACAAAGTCACAAAGTTGGTAATCCACCCGTACGAGAGAAAATAAGTTAGATAAAATTTACAGCATTGTAGCATTCCAGACTCACGTGTGGGCCGCAGGCGGTTGCGCCTCTGGCTGCTTCGTCTGGGCTGAGGGGTCCCTTACCCACTTATTCTGAAAAGGCTGGTTCAATGAAAATTCATTAGTCACACACAAAAACAGCCATTACACATTTATAATTCTTCAATTGAGAATGAATCATTAGAACAGTTCCATTCCCCAACAGGAACACGAACCTTTGCTGGGCCAGGAGCATTTCTAGACTGCGCGGCCGCACCTTGCACCCCGAAACCGAATGGGTTGGGCTTCTGCTGCTGCTGCTGCTGAAACTGCGAACCGAATGACGACGGCTGCTGCTGCTGCTGCCTGCTGCCCGTGCCAAACCCAAACGGGTTGGACTTCGGCTGCTGCTGCTGCTGCTGCTGAAACTGCGAACCGAATGACGGCTGCTGCTGCCTGCTCCCCGCGCCAAACCCAAACGGATTGGACTTCGGCTGCTGCTGCTGCTGCTGAGAGGACGCGTGCACAAACCTGCACTGCGCTCCGTACTTGCAGCTGCATCGTCCAGAACGAAATTGCAATTCAGCGAAAGCGATCAACAAGAGCGGAATCAACCAACAACTGCCGAGAAGGAACGGGGGGTGTCGCGTACCTGCCGCGCTGGAAGTTCCTGCAGAGCTCCTGCCGTCGGCTCATCGCCGGGGACGGGGAGGGGGAACCTATCCGTGCGCGACGCGGCGCGGCGGTGGAGCTCGAGCCTAGGGTTTAGTCCCTGACCCGCTCGCCGCCGATACGGGAACTAGCGTGGACGCGACGCACGAGGCAGCCGCCCGGGTCAGATTTTAATAGGAGGGGCGTCGCTTTTCCTGCCGCGGCGGCAGCGTACTGAGCACGCGGTCGGTCGGACAGCCGGGGCGAAGCCGGAGTCCAGCACGACGGAAGGGAGCGGGCGGCGGGGGGTGCACAGATGATTCCATTCCCTGGGCCGCAGCCTGGTATTCAAGTGGTAGGCCGGCCCAATAAAAAATCAGCCCAGCGATCGAACGGCGGACCCGGACCCTATCTGCCCTGCAAAGCCACTGGTCGTGCGTCCGGTCCCGCGGTATCTGCATCGGCCGAGCGGTGGCCGCAGCTCTACCAGCTGGATTCTGCGAGGCCACGGTGCCGCCGCGCTCGCTGTCTTGGCGGCGCGTAAGAGTCGAGACGCGGCAAGGCAGGGAAAGCCGGGACGATGGCGTCGCCGGCGCAGGCCGCGCTAGCACTGGCGCTCGCGGCCATCCTTTCCACGCCGGCGCCCCAGGCGGACACCTTCTCAAACATCCCGCCCACGCTCTCCGGTTCGTGCGCACACGCTTCCGGTTTAGCAACATGCGACCTGTGTGAATTTACTAGGGCAATTTTGAGCTGGGCATGCAGGAAGTGACACTAAGCAGGAGCGGATCAAGCACCCCAAGTCTGCCAAGGCGCTCAAGTGCACGACCAAGTGCGTCGGCACCTGTATCCGTGGCGGCGGTGGCGCGCCCGGCGAGGGCCCTCTCAACGTACGCAAACCCCTCGTCGTGTTCAAAGACGGATTCCGCAGCCGCCAGTACTGGTATACTGCGGATGCTGTACTAGTTAAATTTCAGTAGAGTATCGATCAAGGTGACATGAGCTCTGACTTATTTGTTGTTCATTAGCCTGATAGAGTGCTCGGATATCTGCAATCGCGTCAAGGATGGACAAGATGGGCCTTGACAAATGGCCGATCCGGTGAAGCCGGGACAAAGCAGCACGTAGGAGTACATTCGAAGTGACTCTGACAACAGTCAGATGGCTGCAAGCTGGATCCGATCCACTTGTTCTGTCAGGCCACTAAAAATGCAGCATTTCGAAGGTAGCAAAATCCACTGCAGTAGGATTGCTCCTTGAACTAGCCCTTGAAAATTTCTATAAGATTTCAACAAGTTGGCACTTATTAGTAGTAGGTCCTAGTTGCAATAGAGGGTGTAGATCCAATTCTCAAGGATCGAAATTTCTAATGTATACTGGTTGCAAATAGCCCGCTATAACTCCGCTATAGTTTCGCTATAGCTTTTTGAGATAGATGCCGCAACGATATTGCAAATATTACCGCTAATGCCGCTAACTGCGCTTTACGGTTGAATAGCTCCACTAATTTTATCCGCTAACTCCGCTATAACTAGGTTATGACTTATGTACTTAAGATTTATGATTCATAAATCGTAAGTCAAGCAAGGTGATGGATTTCTTCATTTGTAATTCAAATGATGCTTGCTTTCTTGATTACGTGGACTGTTTCACCACTTGAAAAAAATGGCAAATACATGCTAGGACAATAGTATGCTTGGACAAATGGCATGTACTTTTGAAACGTGAGTTGAAATTGACGAATTTATAATGTTTTGGCCAAAAGTTTGCTTTATTTTGCAAACCGCTATTGACAATAGCCGCCGCTATAGATAGCTTTTTTGAGAGCACTCCGCTAAACTCTATAGCCCGCTAGTTGCGTATTCATACACATATTGTCAGAACCATGATATACAATCAACAGCATGAGAAGCTTCAGTTTTAATTGGAAGTAGGAGAGATATATACAGCATTTTTGTTAGGAGGCAGAGTAATCTATTGGGATTCAGGACAGCTCAGAACATACATTATCTGACTTCTCAGAGTTGACACTAACTTCACCTCCTTGGTACACTTGATTTTTAGATACGTCCTGTAACACTAAAGACAGCCTCCACTTTCTGAAACAGCCTTTTCTCTTGTTTCAACTGTCTACCATGGGCTTTGACAGGAGATGTAGGTTGCCTCTTCTCCTGGTGGCTGTTAGGATGTTAGAAAAATGCAAACACATAAGCAAAAAAGCACTCCAATATGTTCTCTGTTGCGTGTGGTTTCTGAATAATAATAAAAAGATATGAAAAATGTGTAAGATTTACCTTACATTTAGGTTGTCTAGCCGACAAGGCAATCGAGGCACTTAATTTAATGATCCAACATCTGGCAGGAAGAGATAACGAAACCGAGAATCAAACGGAATGATGCCAAAAGTACGGGTGCCTAGGAGACTTTGCCGCCTTTGAGACACACAGTGATCAACAAAAGTTGCTTGCTGCTGAGGTAGAAAATGCGATATCCAAATTGGGAAGCTGTTGTCATCAACAAGACCACGGGCAAAACAGTGTAGCATCTTAGGGATCAGAAGCTTCCCTTTTCGACTAACTCCTACTGATGCCCTAATGAAATCACGCTGTGCATCTTGAAGTTCTTCCCTCACATTGTTAGCTGTGTATATCTTCACCTACAGATAATTAGGGGTTAGTGAACAATTTCTTTGCACTGGCCTTGTAAGCATGCCAATGAGTATATTGAAAAAGAGTGGTAAACTGGTAATATGGGTTTCAGATGCAGGAAAACAAACAAATGATCTGAGCTTACCGCAGGAGAAGAATACAGTCCACAGCTAAGAGCAAACGTCAAAAGTGGCTCAGGTGCCCCAATGCAGAACTTTCTCTGCTCCTCAGGTACCTTAATCTTTTGAAGGGCCAGAAGCAGAGCCTTAAACAAAAGAAGACATAAGCAACTATCAGTACTTTTCGTTGATGAATCAAAGACAGAAGGTACTCAAAAGAAGCAGCATTGTGCTGCTACTGCAAGGTGGGTTTTGAGTTGGCATACCATCTGTGGCCTATGACTTGGTGGCTTCATCTTCAAAATGACATATTCAATAAATGCAGCACTGAATGACTGTCCCCCAATTGTATATGCAGCCTAGAGAAAAACAAAGGAAAACAGAATGATTCTTCAGGAAGAAAAAACATGTTATTATACCAGAAAAATTTAATGAATAATAATTAGCTTTTTTAGCTCACCTTTTGCATCAAAGAAAATAATTTCATGTCACTTCGTGGAACACCATAAGCAAGATAAGCCTGTGAACAGATCAAGCACTGTCACTAATGTTCAGCATAAATGTTACCCCACCCGTCTTAAGAAATATTTTCCCACTTTGAACTAGCATTGATGAAAAGAAAGGCTATAGAATTAAAGTTTACAAAATCACATACGTGCATCATCAATGCATTGTATAAGTTGATCCAAAATGCCAATTTTGCATCATCATTGAGATGAACAGGGTTTACTTCTGCCAACTGTTCAATGAACAACCTGCACTCTAATGGGTGATCATTAGTACTGTTGTGTTAAATAACATGTTCATTTCTAAAAATAGAAGATAATGTCTAGTACGAAAACGAAGACAATGTAATGAATTGTTGACATAAAGCCAGTGAATTGACATATGTTGGCACATCAGTTTTCTTAGTTTCAATTGGCAATACATAATTGAAAGTGTCTGTTTCACACATTAACTGTATATAACGATTAACAAGCGACTGTTTCACACATTACCTGAATTTGCAAAGTGACTCCGCAGCATATTCAAGTTGTTTTTGTCCAACTGACATCCATGACACTTCAGCCGCTGAACCGTAGCTTCCAATGTCAGCCCAGCTAAGCTTCTCGCGAGCTTTATAGGGATCAAAAACGGTCTCTGAAGCTAATAAATTGTTGCTGTAGTTCAAGTCAACTTGCGGGCTCTGTACCCAAGAAGAAATGGAAGAAGGTTCGGACAGAGACCAAAATGCAGAAATTGAATAGTTTCCACTGGGAGATGGAACAGACTGCTGATTTTCCGTGGATGAATTTCTTGAGGCCTCTCTGCAGGAATCTGATAAGGAAATAAAAATGTTCCTCATGCAGCGGACAATGTCCTCCGAAAGTTGATTAGGATTAGCGAAGCCTTTAACAGAAATCTGTCTCTGTAATTTCATCGCTTGTTCATGCATGACGGCACGTGAATAAACCTTGTCTCCTCGAGTGGATTTTTCACTTGCGGTGTCCTGGTAGCAACATGAATTTAAAGAGTCAAGCACATAGCCAAGAAGATAAATGGAGAGCTCTATCTGAACCTCTCTCTCTCTTCTTCTTCTTTTTTTTTTTTGACGGATAGCCTCTATCTGACTTCTTACATGAAATAACTTATTTCTTATTATTGCTCAGGAAATGATGCATTTTGAACAGAATGGGAGTCGAAGTTGTTTGGTATGACTATGCTAGACCATATTGCACGTTTTGGATTGAATACAAAATCCCGATGACTATAGAACTGGCATAACTGACGAATAGGTACGGTAGTTGAATCCGTTAATCTAATTAGCGACAGAATCTCCACAAAATATTCTTCTAAGAACTTGCTGACTATGGGGCTCAACAAAATTCGAAAATCTAATTAAGCAAGATAGTCATGAGCAGGGGAACTAGTACATCTGTTTCGGCTCTTCCGGAGTGGCAGGAGCAGGCAGACGGCAACTTCTTGAGCCGGTACTCGACGAGCCTCCTCTCGTTCCTCTCCTGGATAAGCTGGAAATGCAGGGCGACCATCTCCTCCTCCAGCTTGGACACCGCCGTCTCCAGGATGCAGATGTTGGAGAGCAGCTCCTGGGCCTGCAGAGAGAGAGAGAGAGAGACGCCAAACGCACATCCTCATATCAGCACCTCGGAATCGACCCGCTGGCGTCGCAGCAGCAGCATACGTACGTTAGTGGGGAGGTAGGCCATGTCGGCGAGGGTGACGGCGGCGCGCTCGAGCGCGCCCTCGAGCACCGAGTGCAGCGCCGTCTCCTCCTGCAGCGCCTTCTCCAGCTTCTTCACCTGCGCACGCACACCCAGTCAGTGTGAACGCAAGCGTGGCCATGGGCGCCTGAAGAACAAGCGGGTGAAGGAAGAGGGACTCACGTCCTGTTCCAGCTGCGACCTGCATGAGGAGGAAGAGGGGCGGGCCGGCATTAGCGGCGGCGGCGGTTGCGGGGAGAAGCCCTTCCTCGCCTTGGCCAGCGGCAGCGGCATGGTCGGCTTCCTCCTCGCCCGCGCGGCGATTTGCTTCCGCTGGAGACGGGGCTGGCGAGGCCCGTGTGCAGAGGTGAGTACGGAGGAGGCGAACGCGGCTGCTGCGGCGGCGGCAGCGAGACTTTAGTGAGAGAGGGGGGGGGACGGGGACGACGGCTGCTTTGACTGCCAGGACTTCAAATTTTGAAATGCACGGCCTCTTATTGCCAAACAACGCCGCGTGCCCGTGTGGCGATGGAAGAAAGAAGCGACGAGTGCGTGGAGCGGGTGGCCGAACTCGCGACTCGAGGAGGTGCGGTTGCGAGCACGACAAGACGGAGTGCCTGCGATGCGAGGCAACATCCAACGGAATTAACCAGCTCAGTCCTCACCTGAGCGGGCACAGTCGCTGTCACGTCCGTTCCGTTGATCCTCAGAACAGCACAGCTCGTCGCCATCGCATTTTATGGTCAAGCGTGCAAGCTTTCGCCAAGCGGCAGTGCCATCTGCCACGGAAATTGCGATGGCTCACACCTACCATTGTTTCCCCATGGATGCACGAAACTGCTCCAATAACTGGACAAGATTGTTTACGCACTCGTTCGAGGAACGGGTCGGGACAGACAGGGCGGGGGTGGGAGCGGCATGGCGGCGCGATCCGCGCGCCTATGCGCGGGCCGTGACGACCCGTCACTTGACCGCTTGTCCTAATCCAGTATCTCAAATCTAACCCGAGCTCGTAGGTGGGGCTGCTTTTTTAACAAACCAAAGGAAGAAAGGCAAGGCAGGCTCGATCCAAGCCCGGCGCCACCGAAACCGAAGCGCTTCTGCTGTCTGGCTCGCTTGTTCCCTTGCTACGCTTTCTTCTTTATCACTCGGGCTTTGTTTACAGCTCCCGTCGCTAGTGCTCGCCAGCCTTCCGCGCTCCCGCTACCGTCCGCACGCTGCCCGACGGCGAGGTTACGGAACCCAAGGATCGGATCACGCTGCCCGTCCGGCGCGGATCCATAGCCTACTTCAAACTTGAAAACCTGATGAAGACAAAAGAAAAAAAAAAAGAATGGGGAATTTGAGCTTGCACCTGGAGCATGGCACTGGGAGGGAGGCAATGGGCAGCTGGTGCACTGTGCGCATCAAATACTCACTCCGACCTCCACTGAGCAACCGGTGCAGGCTCCAGTTCATTCACTCCGATGCAGGCGATACAGCGACAATGGACAGGGCAGAGCACACAAGCGTGGCCGTCTTGCCCAAAAGCTGAAGCCACAGCTATGCATGCTGCTACTACTATTGGTCAATGAAATCTTAAGTTCCAGGAGTCAACAGAGACAGTAAAGCTTTCATTTCACTTCCAATTGAAAGCTAGCCAAGCATTGAAAGAACAGCATAGGAAGCTAAAACACTCTAGTATATGGAGAAAGGAAGTAACAAAAACTTTCATTTCACTTGAACTGCCCGGAACAGTATTTACAAGCAGAGTTGCCAGTGATCAAAAAATAAATAAATAAATACAAGCAGAGTTGCCGGCCCAACGCTTGTTCAGTCGTCAACGCACGGGGTGTGCTCTGCTGAGATCCAGTCACCCAGCTTGGTGGTAACCTTGCCACGCTCAGCCTCAGAAGGACCACCCAGACGGGGCACTGAATTTCTGAGACGAAGATTGTAGTGGATGTACTCCATCTTGCGAAACCTCTCTTGATCTGGGTAGGACCTCGTCTCACTGTGCAGCCTCTCGGATAAGCTAGTGTCAATATTGTATCTGGAAGCACCAAAGCACGTCTGGCTCAAGATCCGATTTGCGAAAGATTGCAGCTCCTGTGTGCCAGCCCCATGTTTCGACCACCAAAGATCTGCGATTCAAGTGAATGAATATAAGGATGTAATTACTTTGATCTAACAATAGGTGATCGACCCAATGATCAGTGGTTAGTTTCTACTCAGAAGGTTAACAACAAAGAATATATGATTCCACCGTAAACATGTTGAAAGAGAACCAAGTTCGGAGCACGCGTTAGGTCATTCATTATTGGGGAGAACATGCACTAGAGTAGCAGAGAACTGAACCTTGTCTGAACGATGGACATCAAAATGGAAATCATGAACTTCAAAACCAAATTATTAGGCATCATCTGGGCAACATTATAATGGGAGTAAAAGTAATGCACATCATCAATAGATACCAAGCATGGATATATCTACCATCAGAACTACAAATGAAACCTTAGTTATTGTTTACTATTTCCAACCCAATCGATATTAGCATGTCTTGGAATCAACAGTGTTTTCAGTAGTTGAAGTACAAGCATGGATGATATGATCAATCAAAGCAACTTAGGAAATAATTATGGCAGGACATGAGCTCCCCAAAAGGAATGGAATAGCAGTTCTGGTAGACAGCTACGCAGGTGCAGTTACACCTCGGGAAATTATTATGTGATTATGGCATTGGCATGCAATAACCAGGGCTTCTAACCAAGGTACAATTCTATGTGCTACTGTGCCTATTGGGTACAGCACTCCACTATGGTTGAAGTTCCTAAATCTAACCAATCTAATACGTTGGATCAAAATGGTTGGATCAAAAAGATCTAACAATTCAGAAACATGAGTACTGAGTAGTACCGCAAAGGAACTCCCCATCAAATGAAACACAGTCATCTATAGGTGAGAAACCAGGAGAAAGGTACAGATAAATAATTGTTCAAATATGAAAAGGGGATTCACACAGCAAAACAATGTGTAGCGTTTACCTTGAGGCATTTCCATGGCTTCCTGACCTGCTGTGTCTGAATCAAATAAACCTGACTTTCTTTGGTACAAGTCCATCTGGTTAGCCACGAGCAATGCATCGTAGTGGCTTTTGGCCACTCGGAGAAGACAGGTTGTCATGCCGCTGCTGATTTCAGCATCATAGCGGAATCGATCAGAGTAAAAGACCCTTGGATTGAGAAAATAACCAGCAGCATGGACGGGGGAATGCAAGTAATTATCCCATATGTGGTCAATCATCTTCCAGTAATCACCATGCTCATGTCCAATATTTTGCTTGATCTCTTCTTTTGCGTTGTCCATAGCATCATACAAAACACCCAATGAGCACTTATCGGTTTCCAGTTTGAATAAAACACTGATGAGTGGGCCTGTAATCTTCAAAATGTTAGCAGCAGCACACCAGAATGCATTTTCCGACACTATTACTTCACATATCTGCCTAGACAGATTTGTACAAGCCAGATCAGAGGAAGTCCATTCTTGCGAGCTAAACATCTCCACCAGGTTTGCCCTCTGAGACACTAGCTTCTCTAGTGTGACAAATGTAGCCACATATTTCAAGTTAGAACTACTTATGACCTCACCACCCGGAATATAATTGTCTTTCAGTTCCATTGGCAAAGCATGGCCATATATAAACCTAGTGATTTGTCTTGCCTTCACTAGGACCCCATTCACATGATCAAGTGCTGCTATATTCTCAAGCAGAATGTTTATGCAATAGTCAGCACATAGTGCAATCGAGAATGAGTGGTCATATTTCTTTAGCACGGCATGCTCTGCAGCTTGCATATATGCCGACGCATCATTTATGATAATCTGAACGATATTGCGGACACCAATTTCATCAATCACTTCACAAACCATTGATGCAAGATCATCAACGTCATTAATGATTGTAGAGATGTCCATGGATCTGAGAAACTGCATGCCTTGGCTGCAATGCACCAAAACACTAATGAAGCTTTTCCCACATCGGCTCGTCCATCTATCCAATATTAAAGTGCAGCCGTTTCTTTCCCACTGTTGCTTCAAAGCCCTTTCACGCTGCTGAACTTCTCTAAGTTGCACTTGCAGAATATATTCATAAGTAGGCATTGCAATCCGAACCCCACGTGTGAGCAAATCAATCACACCTTCAAAAGAAGGTAAGTGGATAAACTCAGGCTCAAGTCCAGCCTCACAGATGAGCCTGCCTATTGAGTTTGCTACAAGAGAATCCAAGTTATCCTTGGCCTCCATCTCTAACTCATGCATCTGTGACAAAGACGCATTGCCTGAGTTGATTTCCTGACTTGATGATATTTCTGCTTGATTATTCATCACACGGCGATTTTGATATTGAGGGTTGGTGCTTTTAGAAGTCTGGGCTCCCTGCTTAGAAGAACTTCCACCACAAGATATACCATAATAATTTGTCTTTGTTGTTGCCATGGGCTGCACCAAATTGTGTGCAGTTAAGAAAGAAGTTGTGCGCGTTGACAACACCACTACTTCCGTACTTGAGCTGGCAGGAAGAAAAAGTGGTGGTAGATTTTGAGCAGACAGTGGGGGGAGGTTCCTTATCAGAGGAGGCTCAGTATATAGCAGTTTGCCAAATTTTTCTGACTGCCTGTTATTTCTTGCAACCCTCAATCGAAGTCCTTGAGTTTGCAATAACACAATCTATTTCTTCCAGTACGAACCTGAGTAGAAGTTAACACATAGGTAACTAACGTTCTAATATCAAAAAGCCATGCTTCCATATTGCAATTCATAAAATGATAAAATAAATTCGATGAACATGATGCCCAACTACTACAAATGTTTTCAAGGCATCACAAATGGACAAAGCATGGTATTGGAATGCTAAAATACAGAATGAGATTCACAATCATCATAGCACCATTAAATTTACAAACATAGAGCAACTGACTCACCTGTATGGAGTAACTTACTGAAAGTAAGAAAGTTTTATCTAAGGGGCAGAAAATGTAAGGTGGATAATGGGAAAAAGGTAAGGTTTTGGCAGGACCTGTGGTTGGGTGATCAGATACTTTGTCTGAAATATCCTATTCTGTTTGAGTTATGTACAAACCAAGAAATCTCTGTTTATGAGGTGGCACAGTCTGAGTGGGTGATTTCATTTATAACACACTTAGGTAGTGTTTGGTTGCTTGAATGAAAATGATCATGTATGGAATGGTTCACTTGAAAATAGGATGGTACTGGATGAGATGGTAAAGTAATATGTTTGGTTGCTTGAACGAGATGGTACATGTTTGATTTGATGTATGGAATGGTACGGGATCATACACATACATGTTTGGTTGGATGAATGGATTGTCTAAGATAACCCCTCCATAGAGTGGTAAGGCTGCTCACTGTTTAAGTAAACTTTAAGTGTTTACTGGTGAGAAATTAAGCTAATAGCCGTATTTAACATGTTCAGATCTTGAGGGATGAATAACTTATGGAAACACGACGCTTTTTGGCATAGATATATTTACTATTTGGCATAACCATGCTCTTTGCAAAAGATCATCAATCGAAGAACAAAATTTCATTGCCTGCCTTTTTTAGAGGTCTAGCCATGTGAATGCTCCGATTGGCTCAGCGGCGTTTAAAGATCCACCGTTACACTACTAACTAGTAGTAAATTACAACTACACTGGACAAATGTAACATTTTTCTTGTACCCAAGTAACCCAACATAGTTCTCCTATGAGGTTCAGGTTGGCAAAGTGCAGGGGTGTGCGCACGTGAGGTGTTGCTTTCAAAACCAGCCACATGGAGGTGAGAACAAAGAATAAATTTTTACGAAGAGTTGCAATGAAGCGGGTTCCCGCTTCCATGGATCCCAATTCTGTCTCTTTCGTGGGCCTCCACTCCCCACGCCCACAGAAAAATTTTACCATGGCCACGCCTTCCGTGCAAGAATATTGCACTATCTAAGATCTAGGGACCTCGCGGGCGTTGAAGTAAAAGGACCTATATCCGTTTATAGCTGAAGGACCCACTCAAAATGCATACTGAATGGCTGGATAACACAAAAAAAAAACTAGCCCGAAATTAAAAAGCACGGAGAGAACAAATGACATGCACATGATTGCTCGCATAAAATGAAACATCCGCCCGAACAAAAACTCATGCCTAGGTAGAGAATTGAAAATCTATCGGAGGAACCTAGGGTTTCTTACACAAAAAAGAAGAACGCTATCGAACTCGAACACCGGACGAACGGAGTAGACCAGGAGCAGTCCCCCCACGCAGCGCAGAACTCCGCTGCTGATTCAATGGAGAAGAAGAAGATTAGGACTTGATTGAAACAACACAACTCTGGCGAAGTCGAAAAAAAGAAGTGGAATCGAAACAAGCGTAGCGTTCTAATGCCGGATTGCTCACCACCAAGAGTAGAAACCAGTCGGCGTCTCGTTAGACCTCCGGCCTGCTGGAGCGACGAGAGGAGCGGCGGCGGCGGAATGGGGAAAGTGGGAGCGGAGCGGGGGAGGAAAGTGGGAGGATTAGCAGAAGAACGAGGAGGAGGCGTCGTGGTCGGCGTGATCCTAGGTTTCGAGGACGTTTTAAACCCTTCGAGCGAGCCTCCGGCATCGATCTGCAGCGTGGAGCCAAATCGAACGGCCAGGTTGAACAAGTGGTGGCCCACCGTGCCTTCGAGCGGTCGCCTGGTCGGGTTGACCAGTGTGGACCCACGTGAGACTGGACCATTGTGTGGCCGCCGTGCGCAGGATCTATCCATCCCGGCGAGCGAAGGCGGAGCACGTCTCGGCCAGGGATGATGGGAAGGAAGGGCTCGCATCCGCCGCAGAGATCCGGCAACGCGACCGCGTCGTCTCCGCACGTGGCGGCGTGGCGACGTAACTGCACCGGGGTCCGGGAGGGCGCCCACGCCGTCCAAAGTAACAGCTTGGCATGTCCATCAAACTGACTCAAGTGATCGATCGTGTCCCTGCAAATGAAGCACAACCACCCACGAAGGCTCCAGGTTTGAGAGACTCGAAGGCTTTAGGCGCAATTTTGTTGACTCTTGACATGCATGGCATTGTCTCTTCTTTTACTTTCTCCAGTTTCACAGGGAAAAAGAAAAAAAAAATCTCCGTAATCCATGGAGGCCTCAGTGCTCATTTATAACTTTGCAGTTCCTCCGGTATAGCTAGCAGTGGTTATGAGTGGATACAATTGAAGACACTTACCGTGATTTTTCCAAACCATAACTTGCATTTTCGTACATCATTTTTTTTGGGGGGGGGGGGGGGGGGGGGGGGGGGGGAGGTTCCCACATTGCCACATGATGCCCTGTATTTCCTAACATGCATTTTCCATTCCTATAAAGTCCAGCTATATACATTGGCCAAAATCTCAAGTCCAGACCAAATTACAATGGCCGCCCACAACTCATACAATGTATGCCATGACAGGAGCAGGTAACTAGAAATGCTACTGTTTTACAGTATTCAAATTGTGGTGAAAGAGTCCTTGAAGAAGAAAAAGAAAGAAAGGACATGCTGTGGCCACGCCCACCAAGTCCATACTACTAAACAAACGATCATGGACTACTTTTATGCAGGCTATCTTCCGGGGAACCTATTGGTTCAGATTTTGGCGGTTGCTGCAAAAGGAGGTTCACAGAGAGGACATTGTCGCCATTTGTCGTTCTTTGGAAGTGGTGGCAATGCAGTTCTTCGCCAACAATGGATGGCCACATAATGCTAGGCTATGTGCTTAATTAGCGCACCTTTTGTTTTCGTTCATGAACTTTGTAATAATGTGACCAAAGGCTGTATGCATCAAGTATGCAAAAAGCCGGAAACTTGCTTTGTAAGTTATCCATTATCTAAAAAAAAAAACCAAGTCCATACTATCTATGAACACGATGCCTCCCTTTCGGAACCAGCCTGAGCCTTTGTTCTCTTGTTGCTTGCCGGCAACTTGGATTCCGCATCTGCATCAGGGGCTCTTTTCTTGGATTGCTGCGGAGAAATGGCGCCTGCTTCCGATTCACCTCTCTCCTTGGATGTCGATTCAGGCGACTCGGCTTGCCCTTCGCTTGGAGTTTTCGTAGACAATGAGTTGCCGGCCTTCTGTTGCTCTTCCAATAGTTTCTGCAAGTATCTTGCGTGTTCCTCTATCCGTAGCTGTAATTGCCTTTGAACCTGATGTTAAAGTTCAATTTTTTAGTGCTTGAAATCGAGAGCTCTTAGCAAGGTACTATATGTTTCCTCTTGGCGCCTGTGTGCGCCGCTCGTGTCGGCCCCCGGCGTGAGCGAAGGGTGGGGTCCACCCATATCAAAAAAAAAGTACTATATGTTTCCCGAGTAATTTTCACTTCACAGCATCACAAAGGATAGACATATAAACAACTGCATTATTTGATTAATTCCATGGTAAATTATTTGCTCTTTTATGTAGCCATTGACGAAGTGATGACTAATAGATAAGCAGGACACAGCTGGCTATACGGATTAATCTAGAACTGACACCCAACTTTGGAATAATCTGTGGTATGGAGTAGAGTTTTAGGAAACTTCTTAGAATTTAACTATCAGTTTTAAAACTCAGAAATTAAGCATTTGGTTGAACACTTTAGTACACGAGAGACATGATGACACAGTCTGCACTCTGAAGTTTCGTATCTGATACACACCTCTAATTGTTCATGAAGCTGTTTCTGCACCTCCATTTGCATCCTTAGAGCCTCTGCCACTTGTAAATTCCTATGGAACATGTGAAGGTAAGAGATGTAAGTTTCTAAGATTACGATATATACATGCCTGAACTCTGGTTTAAGTAATTAGAGAGCTCACTTCTTTTTGCCTGAATCACTGCTGCTACCCGATTGTGCTTTCTTATCCTCTGAGGAAGCCTTCTTGTCTGCACACAGAGCACATTTAGGATGACAAGAATTCAAACAAAGATGTACGCTTTAAGTGAAAAACATGTTGTTTGCTTTACCTTGTTTGGTCTCCGGAAGATATTTTGCGAGACGATATTTCTATATCACAAGAGCAGGCAAAAATATAAGGAATATGAAAACTGCAAAATATATTCGATTTTTCTGTCAACGGAATGTATAGTAGTACCTGCAAGTGACTCTTCACATGATAGATGGTCAGCCCTTCTACTTTCATAAGTTTGAGCACACCCTTAGGAGTCGCTTCTGTACGAGACACTGGATTAGGCAATATAGAGAGGAGTGTTTCTCTTTTTTTTTAAAAAAAAAGTACGTGTGGAAACATGTAGAAGACGGAGTGATCAACCTACTTTCAGGTCCATCAAGTTTGTTCACAGCCTCTACAAAACGCTCATGAAGCTCAAGCGTCCACCTCAATCTTGCCTTGTTAATTGTTGCAGACCCAGATGACGACCGGGGTGAGCTGAGCTGGACTTTAACCGGTGATCCTGGATCCTGTATACTCTGGTTGGAGCAAGATGATACTGGAAGTGATGAAAGTTGTGGTGGTGTGCCATATATGTCCTGAGAACATGACAACAAAAGAATATTACCACTAAAAATCTCTGAACAAAGGTTTTAGAATACTATGGATGCCGTTGGACAAGATATTACCATCATATTACAGCAAGGAAATGATTATGGAAGGGGCAATATACTTACATCTAACCGTGGACTCTCCTCATTGTCGGTTATGGCAATTCCAAGTTGCTCAGACAAGAACTGAAACTCCATATGCTCGGCAAAGGCCAAGGCATTGTTCTCTCCGTGATAGCTGCCATCAGAACCATCTCCAGAAAGGTTGAGGAGGTCTTTTAGATCATCTGAATGTTCAGCTTCGTCAAGAGAATTGCCGATATCACCACTTAATAGCAGTGAGGAGCTCGATGATTGGCCAGCTGAAACCTGCTGCTCACACTTAGTTGGGTGAGGTAGAAATGGTAAGGCGCCAACTTGCCGGCTTGGCTCTGGGTTTGATAATGACGACGAAAACAAGCTAGTGCAGAAAGTTGATGAATTTGAAGGTATGGGGTCTGAAAGATTGGGATGCGACACGTGAGACAACGGGCTTTCCGGATCAGTGTCAGGGCTTCTTTTCTGAAGGCTGAGTGTTAGGCTCTTTGAGAAGCTTGAAGATCGCATCAACTCAGTCTTTATACTCGATGACTGGCTTGTGGATGACAAGGTGTCATCCACCAAACCATAGTGATCTAACTTAGCATCCAACAGTTTATGAACTAAAGGTTGTGTGGATGTCGAAGCATGGACTGTTTTGTCAGGGGCAGCGATTTGCTTCACAGCGACAGAACTCTGGTAGCTCATTGCGCTTCAGCAGATTACTTACTTGATCAGAGACAGCCCTGTACATGACAATGGATGGTTGTCAGGAGTTGAGGAGGCATGCTTCCAAAACAGATAGTCGAGACTGCAAATACTATTCGATATCTTGAAATAAAAGAATGTTAAATACTACTCCTCTGGTTTCTAATTAATGTCGTTAGGTGTTATTTCTTGGTTTAAAATTGAACTAAAAGTGTTTCTTTAGTCATCAATTAAAAACATTTTGGAGTATTGAGAAAACTACGCATCTGACCTCTGACTGCGCAGTTTAGCATGCCAGAAGAATCGATGTTTTTTTGAAATGAATCATTTCTAACGGTAAGCACAGTAAAGATTCACACTGTGACTAACAGAGAAAAGAGGGAAGAAGCCTACAACATTTCTGAAAAATAATTCCTTCTAGGAAAGGAAAATAAACTTTGCCTAACTGAGTAACCAAATATCTTTCTTTTGCAGAAAAGAAGGGAACAAGATTTACACTGAAAAAGGGAAATAAACTTTGCCTAACTGAGTAAACTAGATACGAGATTCCTCAGGCTTCCTGGAGTAGATGGTTAGATGAGTGCTTTTGCCATCATCCTATCTGGCGCGCAGTGAAGCATGTTGTACAAACCCATACTCTGCTGACTGCCCTGGTGCCAAACTTACGGGCCTTACGGCACCAGGGGTCAAGCTAGAAAATTGCTGTTGGAACTTGCTAGCCGGTCCAAACTTTGCCGACTCATGCTAATTCCAAAGCCAATCAGTCCGCAACAGAATTTGGAAGGAGGAGGAGATAAAACATCAGACAAATATTTGAAGAATGCAAATCAGGAATGGGGGTTTCTTCGCCCTTCCCTTCCAAATCACTACAATAACTCACAACCCAGCAATGGAATTGTCAAATCAAGCAAAATCACGCATAGCTAAAACTCCGATTCACGGAACCAGGAGGTAATGGAGGGCGGACAAAACGAAGGATCTCTGCAACCTTAGCCTCACCTGAAAGTCTGGCGATGGGGATGAACAAGGCTTGTTGGCAGATTCAGAATCAAGAAGCTGCCAATCCACTCACTCCGCCCACTCCACTCTATTCTCCTATCCAAGAGACCAGGACCGAATCTCTCTCTCTCTCTGTTCTTGCGAATCATTGGTGCCCTGCAGCTATACTACTCCACCCTTTACTGGTGTGCTCCATCCTGGTTGGTTGGTTGTCTGTTTTGCTTTTGGTCCTGTGGGGGTTAATAATGCGCAGCCTCTCCCCATTTCTTGTTCTTTTTTCTGATCTGGTTACTTCCTGTTTTTGTCCATGTTTGCTCTCCCTGTTAGCACAATTTTTTTAACCCTGACGGGGAGCAAGAGAGGTCCGTCGGCCGCACAAACCCGCCAATTTTTTTAACCACTCCACTCTCTTTCGGGTGTCTAACCGGCCCATTTTTGGTTTAGTGCCGGGATGTGTCAATGCTGTCATCACAATATCACACTCATGTTTGCGGTTCTTTCTTAATCATTGTGCTGCTGTCTTGAAACGATGTTTTTTCAACTTGTTGCTGATATTGGAGTATACTGGAAACCATGTGCGCGATACCGGGGCGGTAAGCATTTGTTAGACTTTCTTAATTTTATCACACGACGAGTTGATTCAGGCATGTAAATCAAATCATATTATTACATGATTTTAAAGAATTTGAGGATACAGTGGATTGACTTGTTAATTCGTTGCCATTGCAGCGAAATGAAGAAGGATGTTCATAAAAAAAATTCATTATTCTGTAGTGTTTGTGCCCATGTTTCAGTTAAGAGGTTGTAGCGTAAAATAAATTTCAAGTGGTGAAGATGAGTTTTTTTTTTCAGGCTTACTGCAAACAGCAAATTTTGCCAAGAAGGCATATTATTGATCTAGTCCTGACTGTATGTCTGACGTTACGAGCATTATGTTAGGACAAGGATTATAAATAATTGGGTGATGGAATCTGTGCAAGACTGTATGTCTGACGTTACGAGCATTATGTTAGGACAAGGATTATAAATAATTGGGTGATGGAATCTGTGCAACCTCTGATGCAACCGAGAGGGCAAGCATGGCATAGGGGGTGTTCGTTTCTTTAGGCCTAAATGTCACATCAAAACTAATCTTATTATTCAGGCGTCTTCAATAAGTTTAATTACAAAACCTTTTTACAGATGTGCGCTAATTTGCGAGACGAATCTAATGAGCCTAATTAATCTATGTTTCGCTATAGTGATGCTACAGTAACCCTCGTCTAATCACGGCTTAATTACCCTCATTAGATTCGTCTCGTAAATTAGTACAAGGTTCTGCAGTTAGTTTTTTAATTAGACTTTATTTAATACTCTTAAATGACAAGATTCTAGCAGGCTTAAAATTAGGCCTAGAGACGAACACCCCTATAGCCATAGAGGAATCAGCCTTTCGTATGACCAATAATTCTTTGGATGAACCGCCATTACCTACTAAAGCTACAATGACAGGCACATTAAGAAGTTAGTGCGGCCACTTGGAGGCAGAAATGGATAAGAGGGGACAACTGGTTCATAACTAATACTAGCTACCAGGATTGTGTGTGTATAGGTCTATGATGACTGAAACAAAAGAAGCCATGAGTGACCTCATCAAGGTGGGCGTAGAGGTTTTTATTCGATCAATGGTTGTAACCTCTTAGTAACTAATATCAGCGAGTGTTATTTTTATTTTTCCCAGAAAGCTTTTCAACTTATAAAGCAAAACCTTCATACGAAGTAACATGCCAATTGAAAAGAAAAGGAACGAAAGCAAACTTTCAGGTTGCCCCATCTAGTTGATTTGGTGATAGATTCCCCCCATAACCTCGGTCTAGGATTGGTCGATACAGATCCAATAAAGGACAAAAACTATAATTCAGCATGCTAACCTGACAAGGTTGCCCTTTGCCTTTTCTGAATAAGAAAAGAAATAGGGCCATTTCTTAACAACGGGACACAAAAGCCAAATAGTAATCTCCGTGGCTCTGATCAGATGCCATGCATCACCATCGATCTCCTTGCTCATTTTGTTCTCCAAAAAATAGTATACAGCAACAACAGTGAATAGGTTCGTGATCGACTACACCGTGTACAGTCGATCGGTGAAAAAGCGACAGCAATAAAAACGAAACGAATTTTAATTTGGTTGAAAAATCTGCCACGGATCAGTTGGCATTACAGCGATGTTCGGCTTACGCTCTACCATTGTCCACGATTCTCATCAACAAAGTATCACTCCATTCAGAAAGGTTCTAGAGAGAGCCTATTCATCACTCGCAGTTCCGTAACTTTTCTTTCCCCCTCAACCTGCCGCCGTTCTTATCCAGTTCGATATTTGTTTGCATCTTATAATTGGCAACATGATTGCAGTCCACCATTCCATTCGTGGATCTTTTTTACTCGGCCAGAGTCTGTGGCAAGCTGCCATTTTGGTGAGGTGAGGTGAGGTGAATGCATCTGCCATCTGTCTCTCTCGGCGTTCATCTCCTTTCGACGTTTTAGCGTCGGCTTCGCACCTGCGGGATGCTAGGAGGAAGATGGAATATGCGGCGGCATATCGCGGGAGCACGTCAAGATCACGCACACTGAGCTTGGCGTGACTTCAGAAGTCTCGCCGCCCTCGTGACTACACGTTCCACTCGTGTACGACGCTTCCTACTCCCTCCGATCAAATTTGAACTAACTAGTAATAACCATGTCCTAACGTCACGGTTTTTCACCGAAACGTGTGGTTCATATGTTGACGCACCTCGATATGTTCTGACTTGGAGCTATTGGCTGCGCCGTGGCCGTGTCAGCAGCAGTTGTCTTGCCAACTGTACCGTCCACGCATGCACAATCTAATACTACCGTTTCATGGATCGACTCACCCTGCTGAACAAATACTATGATAGTAGTACATCTCACTCTTGTTTAGGGCAATCATGACGGCGTCAAAAGCTCAAATGGACGCAACACATGCCATGGCCTCATGGGTGCTTGGATCAGGTGGATCGTTCCGCGACTACTGGGCCTACACGAGATCGGCTGTGTGTTTGTGGCTCTTGGGGCCTGTGGCCGCCTGTCGCTTATTAGCGCCACTTCAGAAGTCTCGCTGCCCGGGCAAGAGCTGGATAACAAATTAAACACGAAACGAAAGTCATCTTTAAGGTAGGCGAGCTGGAGGTCAAGAAACGAAATTTTTTTAATTGAGATGAGATCACAGTTCTCACGCTCCTGATCCTTTTTCATCCGCCCAGGCCCAGCCACGTAATGTACTACAGCAAATGGCAGGCCATGGAATCTTGGTATATCCAGTGGCATCCAATCAATAATCATCGGGTCGAGAAGAAAGTGAAACGTTGCCCTCTGCTCTCCCAACCGCTGGCTCCTCTCTCTCGGGTCGCTTTCGACGAAAAGCTAATGCCCTGCCCCTGCAGCGGCAGAACCGACTACGCAGCGAGCGCCGCCGCTGGCACGACCATCGGGCGAGCTCACTTTTTTTTTTTTCAAGGAACCGGGCGAGCTCGCTTGACACGCTCTCGACAAACGATCGATCCCCCGTGGTACTAGTGGACAGGCGGGAGCGACGTACCGGGGCATGGGCCCAGCGGGACGAGGACCATGGCTCTCGTCGCCGCCGAGTCACCGCGCGAGCGTACACGTCGCTGTTGCCCAGCTCCCGTCGCGTACGAGTACGACGGCAGCGACCTCTCAAGGCTCAAGCCCTTGCCCTCCGTGAAACGTTGCCCTCTGCTCGCCGCGTCGCACACCCCTCGCGCTACCTCCCTCCCTCATCAGTGGTGAGTGGAGCACTGCTAGTGCTGGGCTGAAATGGTAAAGCGGCCTTTCATCTACCGCTGAAATTACAAACAATAGCAGCACAGTAGATCATAGCCTCTGCGAAGACACGCACAAATCGAAAAATAATTCCGCAACTCGCTTCTAAATGAAGCTGCTCCTCAGGCGCTACGCTACTAACCCATCTTAATTACTACACCGTTCATCACACGCTCTGATTGATAGCCTGATAAGATCAGCAGGCAGCGAATTTTGATGATGCCTTGCAGTGAGCAACATCACTCTGAGCAAGTGGCAAGTGCTTCCATTTCTCAATTTCCCTTTGGAGATGGGCCCTCCTCCACGTGGAACGCAACGTCACCCAGCGACTGCACAACAGAATCCATTTCGTCGACCTGCAACTTGGAGCGAGTAGGCCACCCCCGCGCGAGGGCGACGCGCCGGACGACATCAGCCAACCGTTCCCGCCATTGTTCACCTCGTCATGCCTCGGCTGATCGTGACATAGAAAACAAATACTCCGAGTGGATCGTTTTGCCCTTTGTTTAATCTGATGATTCTGCTCCGTCTCCCACTGTCCTTGGATTTGGAACAGTGGGCACCGTGATGCATTGCATTGTGTATGTGTAGCTCTCATCCCAAAGCATCTTTGTCAGTTTAATTTTTAAATTGTGCCTTTCCCTCTGTCAGTATGTGCGCTCGCCTACTGATGATTAAGGGCGGCCCTGTGCCCCTGTTTGCAAGAGTCGCATGACATGCACTCGTGCCAGACGAATGGGGCTTTAGCATCCATGGGCTTGCTTCCCTGAAAACAGGCCCAGTATACACTCCAGTTCAAAGGCATCGACTGGTACAAAACACACTTCTAAAAAGAAAGTCACAAAATTGCAGTTTGTATTCATACAAATTTTGAAACACCTCAACAATGATGAGCATACAGCAACACCCCCGTGCCCCCCTCGAACGTACAAATCGACAAAGTAAAAACGCGCATTGCAGATCGTGGTACCTACGAACCCACGGGAATGACACTAATGCCCAATACAATCAAGCAAGCATCGTGATTGACGCTGCCTTCCGTACTTCATGGTAGTAAGTAATTTGCTATCTATCTTTCAGCTCTCTTTCAAACTCACGCAGTTTATCCTGAATAGGTGAAATAAAGGACTTCAAATCCTTGCAAATTTGTGCGTTGTCGTCAGATGAGAGATCCCTGTCATCGCTGATTATTATCTTCGCCTGAAAAGAACATGCAAATTACCACATTCGCCATTTTAGAATGTCTTGCTGGAAGTTGAGGTCTTAAAATGCTGCTGGAACATTTCACCCTAAGAAGTAGCATCAACACAATTCAAAACATATATTTACCTCCAAGTCTTCAAGCTCGCCAAAGGAAAATTCAGGAATCTCCAGATGACCTCTAATATTCTTGTTTTCTTCCTTAATTAACCACTCACCTGAGAGGGGAACAAACGCCCATAAGTGTTACCAGTAAAAGGTGGTACTCTAGTTGATAAGTAAGATGCTAAATCTGAAATTGAAAAATCAAACTACCTTTAAATTTCAAGCTCAGTTCATAAGTATAGCCAACTCTCTTCTTGTTGCGGACTGTGACTAAAAACGCCTGCCAAATAACCAAGATATTGCTTCAGCTACAACTATTATTGCAGTGTATGCGCCACACAATTAGAAAGAACATTATACAAACACACATCAAATTCCAAATAACAAAAGATGGTACTCACATCGCCGAGCATCTGGATACTTCATAAACAGATGCCTTTCCAGTAGAGAATTCCAAAGGATCTAAAGAACCCAGCAAAACCTGAAGTTGAAAAGCACTGTTTAGATGAAAATTCAAACTGAACGACTGTATTCATGGATTGTCAAGTGTGTGTATTCCATAAGTTAACTGAGCAACAACCTTTATCCTGCTACTGGCCCATGAATTGAGGTTCTTTTCCTCCCAGGTTCCAGCCTGCAAAAAGCACAACATTACAAACTTAGTTGCAGAGTAACCACTGTAGACTTCGGCCAAATATGTTTCTGTTTGAGTACATTATATATCAGTCAATCAGGTCAAGGCAAAGTGTAAGCAAGAACGGAAAATGAAAAGACAGCGGGCTTGCATGAATCCACGCCTCTTACAGGCCAAGAGCACCCGCAGTGTTGAGATGAATCGAACCGTGGGTACAGTAAACCGAACGGTACACATAGTGGGAACCGAACCGTCGAACTCCAAAGAGGAGTCGAACCGAGCGACGCAGCCGCATTAAAAAATTATTTCTCGGCACATGGCCGTTGGCTTCCGCGGGCAAACCAGCCGCATGTGGGGCCGTGGGGAAAGAGAGAGAAAAGATTTTTTACCCGGCATGTGGAGCCGACACACACTACAGCTATCGCACCGTAGGAAATCGAACCGAACCGTGAGCGTTCGGTTCGGCGCGACACTGCGGGTGCTCTGTGATGTGATGCAAAGTGATGCTGGGGCTATGACATTCGGGCTTACAATGAGACGGTTCTTACTACTGGTAACGATCGACTTAAGTATGATTAACAATCACACGCATATATATCCACTCTCCTCGGTACTACACCATTACAGTATTTCCCCCCTCATGAACAATGGAATGCACAAGAAAACTGCAACAGAACTGCGGCTTCTTACACATTATAACAAGTCTGAACTCAATAAGTCAAACTAGTCCAGATTCTCCATTACTGTTACTAGTCACTACAAGAAAATGGAAACAAGTGGCTTTCCCCGTTTGGCTACAGCTATGTTGAGTGCTGCAAGCGCGCTGACCTGGTTCCAGACGGAGCCAAGGGTTGTGGGCTTGGCGGCGAGGTCGGCGGCGTCGAGCTTGCGGGGCGCGGGCAGCGGCGCGGCCTCGCCCGTCGCCTCGCGAACCCAGTACCTGTATGACGTGGCCTTCTCCGCCGCCGGCGCTTCCGCGGCTGTTGCTGTCGCCGCCTCTTCCATCTCTCGCGCTCCGCTCCGGGAGGGTTGCTGTCGCGTCGTGCTGCTTCGGGAGGAGTTCGGGTTCGCGAGACTGGGTGAGCAGCACTCCTGTGTTGACGCTTTTGAATTTCCTCCCGATGCCTCGGGAACCTTCCTAACTCACATGCTCTTTTCTTCCTCGGAATTGCGTTGATGCCCTCCACTGTTCCAGAGTTGTCTAATCACTCCTCGTTTGCTAACCTATGGCTAATGGCCTAATGGGATGATATCGTTGCGAGTAATTGGGCTGTTCAGCAGGCTGCGCTGCAGCTGCGGTTGCTGAAGAAATAATTGCGAACACTGTAACGACTGCTGGGAACACTGAAGCAGCTGGTGGAGAAATAATTGAAACACTGTAGCGGCTGCAAAGCAGCCAGTCGAACAGTCTGAACGTGGCGAGCCGGGGATCTACGTGTAAAAATTAAAATAATCAGACTCGTCTGGGCTCATTCTGGTCTCGATTCGCGGTGCCTAGGGCTCGGCCCAAAATGCCTACAGGCCAGGCTTGGTATAAGCAGTTTTCCACCAAAATTTTCCCCGTCACCACGACCCTGTTCGGATGAATGGATTTGGCTGGGGCTGGCCGGCTGATTGCACTGTTGCTACAGTGTAATTGTGACTAACGGTCACAAGCCCCAGCTGTTCCAGCCAGCCATTCAAGCCGTGCCGAACAGGCTGCACATTGATTTCTTCAACCCTAGCAGATCAAATGGCGGGAAGTAAAGTTAGGAGCGCGTGGGAGCGGCGATTCGCTTCGCCTCGCCGCATCAGCATGCTGTCGATCTTGGGTTTCGGTGCAGGAATCTCGATCTGTTTTCACCTTTCCTATCTGTTCCATGTAGTTTCTTGTCGCAGATCGATAGATAAATACATTTGCTTCTAGATTCCATTTTTGTGTTTCTGGCAGAATCCAAATGAAGGCATAGCTGCGTAGATTATCTCTAGCTTGCAATGGTCTAGCATTTCTAGCTAGGTTGCTTAATTGGTGGTTAGGTTTGTTCTTTCGTCGTGCTACACACGTATCCTATTTTGTTTTGATTCTTTCGTCGCGCCCCAATTGCTGCTAGATTGATCTCAAAAAAAAAAAAAATGCTGCTAGATTGTGATCTTTCGTCTTCCACACCCAACAGTCATGCTAGTTGTAGCGTTCAGCTGAAGTAATAGATTTTGGAACTTTGCATTTTTGCTGTAGCCATGAATGGCTATTGCAAGCTGTACTTAATTGTTTCTTTTCGTTGCGCGTGATAACACGTGGTTCCTTAGGCCAATCTCAATGCTTGTTTCATTTGGGTTTCAAACTCATTAAATAATATGTCACATAGACAAAAATAGTGATGTGGCATAGAATTGATGAGGAGAGAGAAGTTGAGTTTTATTAGGATGAAACCCAGTGTACACGTTTACTTAAATATGAAACTTGAATGAAACCTCCATTGAGACTAATTTGTTTCATCTCCACATGTTTCATCCACTACCATTGGTCATTTAGATGTGACATTTAAATGACATGCTAGCCTATGAAACTATGATATGAAATTATGCATTGAGAACACTTATTTCATTTGCACTTTCATATGACATGGCATCTTTGAAAACCGTTAAACGAAACCTTGCATTGAGACTGGCCTTAAAAACTCATGTTTGAGCAACAATTGGGGGCATGAGGGCAGCTTTAACGCGTGGGCTTAAGGGGGTGCTAGGAGGGGTGAGAATAGGATGGAAGAGGTGCAATACATTAGGCCAACCTCAATAGGAGTTTCATTAGCATTAAAGAGGGTTTCACATCAGCAAAAACAATAACATGGCAAGACAATTAAGATGAAAGAGAGAAAATGAGTTTTATGGGGATGAAACTCATTTGGCACTCTTTCATATGCATGAAACTTCATTGAAACCCCCCATTGAGAGTAATAAATTTCATCTCAACATGTTTAAACCAATCACAATGTAAGAATTTGATGTTATGTCTTGTCTATGAAAATGTGAAATAAAACTATGGATTGAGAGAGGGCATTTCATCTATCAAACCAAATCTCCAAAACTGTTGTGGCACTTTTGAAGAATGTAAAATGAAACTACTCACTGAGACTGGCCTTAGAGAGTAGGTGCTAACATAACAACTTTTAGCACCTGAAGCTTATTGGAGCACCCGGTGCTTTTATTTAAATATTCTTTCTCACTTCTCTTTCCTCTGCCATTCAACCTGATTAGAGCAAGTATTATAAGCACCTTTTAGCTGGCGAAAACCAATGAGGAAGTGAGAGAAATTAGGAGAGAGAGAATAGTGAACGACTGTCTACACGTCCGCTCCTGCCGACGAAGAGCCTGTTCGGAGGCTATTATTTTTAGATGAGAGAGAAAAAATTCTTACCATTTAAAAGTACTAAACAAAGTCTAATTACAAAATTAATTGCAGAACTTTAAGGCTAATTCGCGAGACGAATCTAATGAAGGTAATTAAATCGTGATTAGACGATGTTTACTGTAGCATCACTGTTCCTAAATATAGATTAATTAGGCTCATTAGATTCATCTCGCGAATTAGCCCTAGGGTTGTGAATAGGTTTTGTAATTAGACTTTGTTTAGTACTCTTAAATAGTAAAAAAAAATTCTCTCTCACTAATTTTAAAGCCTCCGAACGGGCTCGAAATCACGTTTATTAACCAGCTGGCCACTGCTCCACCTATCAAATCCATTCACATCATGCACTCAGCATTAAATAGCCATGGGCCCCGCCACTTCTGCTCCCAACGAAACGCCCGCTGTCGCCGAGACCATAAACCATGCTCTTACCCTATGTAGTCCATGGGTGGATGAGTATTTTAAATCAAAATCGGGTCCCACAGTGAGGTGCTAACCGTGCCGAGACCATAAACCATGCTCTTACCCTATGTAGTCCATGGGTGGATGAGTATTTTAGATGAAACTAGAACAAGCTGGCACCTTGTTTCGAACAGTGTAATAAGTTAGTTCCTTCCTCTGAACTACTCGCAAAGTTGCCCTGATCTATCATCAGGTA
The DNA here is from genome assembly GCA_012490785.1 of Eragrostis nindensis. Taxonomy (NCBI): domain Eukaryota; kingdom Viridiplantae; phylum Streptophyta; class Magnoliopsida; order Poales; family Poaceae; genus Eragrostis; species Eragrostis nindensis. Next base: position 75,052 of record JAAXCT010000132.1, on the reverse strand, counting down.
CAATCTGCTTTCAGGAAAAAGTAACAGCGTCGGTACTTGACATTCTCATTTCTCTAGAAAAGAAACCTCTTTAAACTAACTTGGTGACCTGACAGCACAATTTGTGGCATCTCTTTTTGATTGTCATTTGTACTAGGCGACAAGTCACAGCGAAATCCCTGTAGGCTGTAGAGGATCTGACCAGGGAAAGGATCCGACTGTGGAAGGTTGGCTGCACCCGGGTGTGGGAAAGCAAGAGATTCATCTCATCTCAACCTGCACATGATCCTACTGTTGTGCACACCAATTCAGAACTGTACTAGCTTTGTCCTCTGTCCACCTTTTTTAATCCTTTTTTTATACACTGACCATGCTCCGATTATCAAACCAAACACCATCTCCTAAAGATCACCCTTGATCCTTGGAGCATTTCGGTGGCAGCCATTGCCACTCGGACTTTGGAGAGTGGGTAGCTACACAGCACCATAGCTATGGCCAGGGCATAGCTCCGGCAATCAGGTTTGAAATTATTGCTATCTTTACAGATCATTATCTTTTTAGATCTTTTTATAGCATTGTATTATCTATGGAGGGGAGTATTCTTCGCCGTGCCTCACCTTTCTCAGCTTCCTTTGGGGAGTGGAGCAGTTGGTCTGGTAGCTGATTAACTGGTGGAGGTAGTATCATTGGCAGAAAGCCTTGTAGTTGTTGGGGTTCCAGGGGAACGCATGTGCAAGGTGCTGTGCGGAGGGAGGCAGCCATTCTCTGGGCCTCGCCATCTCCTTGCCACTTTTACTGTTCATTCTGAGCCTTAGGTGGGGTTCAAGTTGGGGAAAGGTTGACATCTTGCGTATGTGTCAATATATGTGTGTTGGATCTTTGCGAGTGTCTTATGCTTTGGCTTTCTTTGCCTTCTTTCCTAGCTGAACTCTAATGGTTCTTTTTTCCTCCCTCTTGCGCTTGCAAGGTAGAATTCAGTAGATAAGAGATTCTTTCAATTAAAGCAAGTAAGATTCTCGATCTCACATCCACATTTCTCTTTTTCCTCCCTCTTTCACTGTCTATTTCTCCTTGCCTTCCTGAAAGCAAGGAGCTTGGATGTCGTAGTGGTTATGTGTTGGTGCAGCAGTAAGAAGAAACGAATAATGACATATTGAGGCAGTTGCTGACTTGCTGCGAAAGCTTAATTCGAGGGCTTTAATGTGGTTGGTTATGGTGATAGATAGGCCAGGCTTGATGGGTGTAGACTTAGATGCTTCGGTCTTTCAGGTCAAGGAAGAAGTAGGCATGAGAGACCTCAAAGGCCAGGTGAGAGCTCAGTCCTAAGATAATGGCGTCTGTTGCCAATCAATTAACTAGCCACGGTTGCTGGATCAGCTTTCCCATGGTCGATTCCATGGTTATTGGTCTGTATCAAGGTTTCCAGGACAGCGTGGAGGTATCAGTTAGTTCTATGAAGGTCTATGGTCCTTTTGTTTTTTTTTTCCTTGTCCTTTTGAGGCCATATATTCATTCTGTTATTGCTGTGATTCGCTCAGTAAAAGTGGATATGGTTCATTATCAGGGTCTCTTTCATACTACTTTTTTATGCAAAAGATATTTTAAGCACTGAATTTTGCTGTCTATATCTGTTCCAGTTCTGCTATTTGTTTGTGACATTTCTTCTTTCTCGTCATTCCTGCAGTTCTAGCAGTTTCCACGTACACAACTGTGGGCAGAATTGAGATCTTTAGTTCTGGTGTGGGTTCTTCTGGGATGAACTGGAATCAGAAGAACTCCATGGTGTGGGATTGGGGAAATTTGCCTCAGGTCGTCCCGAATATAATTGAAAGCCTCAAGAGTGGGGCACTCCCTAAGCCAAGGGATGCAGACATGGGAGCTACAGGACATGGATCTGTGAGTTCTCCTGCTACTTTCACTTCAAGATCAGACGTGGGGCATGGTTCATCTAAGAGCACTTTCTCAGCATCCATTGGATCTCCGCTGAAAGAAGGGAATGTCATAGAATTTAATTTTGGATCTGTCAGTAGGCATGACATGAACATGGAGAATGGTGAGGCTGGTAAAGTTGAGGATTTGGGGACTTCTGCATCGTCTATGATGGCAATTTGCCACGGGGAGCCATTAATCAGCCTGAGACTTGGAAAAAGGAATTACTTTGAAAATATTCACGGAGGACAGGATGTCAGGAACTCTGCAACTACAGGTGCAACTTGTCCATCGACCGTTGTCAAGAAGACCAAGGTGTCTCAGCAGAGCGCACAAAATTCATGCTGCCAGGTTGAGGGTTGCAATGTTGATCTGTCTTCCGCTAAAGATTACCATCGCAAGCACAAAGTCTGTGAAGCTCATTCCAAAGCTCCCAAGGTGGTAGTCGCTGGTTTAGAGCGCCGTTTTTGCCAGCAGTGTAGTAGGTAAGATTTCCTTGCTTTAAGCTGAACCAGTTATATTAGTGTAATTTTTTTTCTCTTGTGCGCATAATCACCCTTTTTTTAGTTGAAAAGAAAGAAACATATAGAGTATGATCAGCTGAACCAACACTAGTACGTTAACATGTTTAGTCATAGAATGAACAGTTGCATAGATGATACCCAATTATGTTCCATGAATGTGCGTACTTAATTTCCTTTGTGGAGTATGTTGTGAATATATATTTAAAAAAGATGAAAAATTAATATTTCATATTACACCTTGGTCTTTAAGTGACATAGGTCACATAGCTGACCTTATTTGTTTCTTATACCTTAATCTTTCACTGGTTTGTACTTTGTAGGCTTCATGGTTTAGCTGAATTTGACCAGAACAAACGAAGCTGTCGCAGGCGTCTCTCGCATCATAACGCACGAAGAAGGAAACCGCAGACAGATGCAATTTCATTCTGTTCATCAAGGCTCTCGACAATGCTTTATAGTAGTATGGAGACCTTAGTTTCTTCAATAGTATATATAATTTCCATAAATATTGTCTTTTACTCATGGAACTGAGCAATAACATTACACTCATTTAGCTCTGAACCTTAAAAGATGAAAGAACACTGTCTAAATTTCTATAGGCTTCAAATGATCTATCTTCTATCAGGATGTGTTACCTTCATGATGTGAAGTTCAATACAAATTCTGTAATCAAGTTTATACCTCTGAGTATGAGAAGATACTTCTTTAAGACAAGATTCAGATGTAAGCATCTTAAATAGAATGATAGAGATTATTTTACAGGGTTGCTCAACTAGTTGAAAGGGACTTAACTTTCAAGAACATATTTTTAGTAACCACATATCATAGATTTTGCAACTTCTTCTCCGGTGGGTCTACTCTTAGCATATTCTTGTTAAATTATTGCCAAATCCTTGTTTCTTCCCTAGCTGTATTTTCATTTTATGTCGATAAACAAATAGTCTTGATGTCGGGATTGTTTGTATATGCAGGTCCAAAGCAGCAGACAAACCTTTTCTTTAACCAACTGCCTTTTAGTCAAGTGAGAAGCAATGCAGTTTTTTCATGGGATAATCTGGAAGTCTTCAAATATACGGAAACGAAATTTCCGTTAATGGAGCCAAAGAAAATGGTAGGCTTTGATAAAACGCGTTTCTCAACCTCCCAGCTATCAAACGCTGTTGTGGCTCATGCTGGACATCATCATAATTTGGATGGGCTCATGTTTCTCAAGGGAACCAATATAAAGAGCGTCAACCAAGGTACTCTGCTAATCAAGTGATCTATAGTAAATTTAACCGAAGAAGTTATTTTCCACTTATAAAGTTCACCTTCTTTGATGAAATAGCTGACAAATTGTATGACTTTTATTTCAGTGATTATTCTTCAGTAACCATTTTATCACAGTCTGACGCCATTGAACCATCAATATGTTTTCTGTGGTCTGCCTTAGCAAGATTAGTCATGTTACATGTTTTTTGAATTTTATGATATATATTGGTAAATAGATAACACTCCTGTCCAGGATGTTTGCTTAACACATTTTCTGAGCCTTGAAACCTCAAAAATTGACTCAATGTTTCGATGTAGGTTCTAGTCTTTAGCATACCCCTGCCCTGGATGCCTCACTGAATCTGCCATTGGAGAAATACAACTAACACCAATCTGAACTCTACCAGTTATAATGTGGCACGTTTATATGATTGTACTGTGGGGCTACTAGCATTAGGAGCAATGATACTTCATCTGAACTTCAGTTTCTGTCTGAATCCCTTCACCATCAGAAAAGGCATGAAAGGGCGATCCCAAGCGTTGGGTTTATGACCTCAGCACTGCCCTGGCATTGACATTTATCAGAATTTTTGCTCTTACCCTGTGACCCAAACATAAGGCTGACTGAATATGCCTGAATCATCCTAATTGCATGGACATCTTACATTGAGTCCTGTCACTGGAAATTATACTCTCAGGATCAACCTCCGTATAACAATTCTATGTTACTGATGTACATTATGCACTTCCTGAATTGCAGGTGCGGAAGCTTACGCGGCTGCTTCCAACTTGAACGGAGGCCCGGTTATTGGGCGTGCTCTCTCTCTTCTGTCAGACGATTCATGGATTTCAAGTCCAACCGTCATCCAGCAGTCCAGTTCTCATGTAGACCCCGTCGTCGCCACCACCAACCCTGTCATGCATGGACTGGACTCGACGACAACCGGAGGGTTCTGGCAAGACCCTCCTCCACTCGAGGGGACTTTGCAGATTCAGGCATTCGCACACCTCTGAACATGGTCTGTTGCGCTGAAGATTCATCCCCTGGAAGAGCTGATCAATCCTTTGTAGTCATCAGCGATTTGCTGTGTAAGGGACATGTTCTACACAGGGCCAGCTCATAATTGGAGGCTTGCAGGCATTTGATAGGGTGAAGGAATAAGCTCCCTCTTCCATTTTCTTACTAGCCTTTTATTAGGGTCCGGTGGTGTTACAGCATGAGTCTGTTTTTTCTTTCGTCATTTAATCCGAAAAAAAGTCTGTTTTCATCAGTCACTACCAGTTTTGTGAACAAGACATAATCTGGGACGGATTTTAGGATTCCCATTGCGAAGGCAGGCAGGCGTTCTTGAATCGTGCTGTCTATCAGTGGCTGTGTTCTCTGCACTGATATCAGACGCAGTGTAATGTATACCCAACCTGTATGTTGTGCATGTCACTCCGGGGGGACAACAGGCGGCGAGCTCTCAGCCGCAACTGCCGGGCAGCAACCAGCACCTTCACTGTATGGTTCGGCCTGGTCACTGACCGGTGGCCCTTGGGCCCGCGTGCCAGTGAGATGGAGGCCTAGAAAAATTAACGCGCCGGCGCCCTGTCGACCGCGACGCGCCACAGAGCAGCATCCTGAGCAGACCGAGGCACAGGATTGTGCCAGAGCCGGCCATGTCGCGCTAGCTCTCCTGGAGTCCTGGTGTGGCGCATGTCTTGTCGTTGGCGCGACGGCCTTGAACCAGCGTGATCGCGTGGCGTAGTCGCGTCCGGCCGATCTGCCGCTCATGCCAAATTAAGGCAAGGCCGGGTTGGGCACCCAAAAGCTCGGGCTGGCCATTCCTCCCGTCTTGTACCTCTGTTGTGTGTCCCAGGCTCATCGATCGACCTCCTCCCCGTTTCTGCGCACACCATCTCTCCCGGCGCGTGGTCGGAGGCTGCCTTCTTGGCTGCCCCGCCACCGCCCGGCACCTGACAACCTTGTCAAGTGCATGCGTTCCAAGATGCATCGATGGATCATCGCCAGCTGCGGCGACATGCGGCCGTCGCGGCCAGGCCGCCGTCGAGGTACGCGCTTGCCTACACAGTTGTGAATCTATAGCGTCGTGTTCTTGCAAATCCATCATATCGATCTTCTCCTAGTAGCAGCTAATACATACATACATTCCTGGTCGTCATCAGATGAGCCGCCGCCGCCGCCGCAGAGGCCGTCGACCTCGTCCCCTCCGAAGCTGAGGAAGGTGGGGTCGGAGGGGACGCTGGCCATGCCCAGGGACGTGGAGGAGTTCCGGAACATGTCGGCGTACGGGCACCTCAAGCTGTTCACGCACGACGAGCTCAGGCAGGCCACCGGCGACTTCGACCCCGCGCAGATCATCGGCGAGGGCGGCTTCGGCGCCGTCTACCGGGGGGTCATCGACGGGGCCGTGCTCAAGGGATACCCGCGCACGGAGGTCGCCGTCAAGGAGCTCAACCCGGAGGGACTCCAGGGGGACAGGGAGTGGCTGGTGCGCCCTTGCATATCTGCATCTTTGCATATACATTCTTGCCCATGTTCATGGATGCATAATATTGATCGGAAATGCTCTGTTGCACCTGCAGACGGAGGTGAGTTACCTGGGGCAGTACAGCCACCCGAATCTCGTGGAGCTCATCGGCTACTGCTGCGAGGACGATCACCGGCTGCTGGTGTACGAGTACATGGCCAAGGGCAGCCTCGAGAACCACCTCTTCCGGCGTTCCTGCAACCTGTCGTGGACGACCCGGGTGAAGATCGCGCGGGACGTGGCGAGGGGCCTCGCCTTCCTCCACGGCGGCGGCCGGCCCATCATCTACAGGGACTTCAAGACCTCCAACATCTTGCTCGATGCCGTGAGTTTTTTTTTTCTTAGTGAAGAGAGAAATATTGGTGTCTTGTTGTCTCATCGATAATCCATGTACTACATGTTTTTGGCAGGATTTCAACGCGAAGCTGTCGGATTTTGGGCTCGCCAAGGAGGGGCCGATGGGCGGCAAGACGCACGTCTCCACCAGGGTCATGGGCACCTACGGCTACGCCGCACCGGAGTACATGGCCACCGGTAACCAAACCGTTGTTGCATTTCATATCTGTTAACTTGATCCTTGAAGCTCACCGACATACATGCACGGCGCTGCTGGAAACTTGACGCAGGGCACCTGACGGCGATGAGCGACGTGTACGGCTTCGGCGTGGTGCTGCTGGAGATGCTGGTGGGGCGGCGCGCGCTGGAGCCGAGCCGCGCGGGGGCCCGCGACGGCAGCCTGGTGGACTGGGCGCGGCCCATTCTCATCCGGCCCAAGAAGCTGGAGCGGATCGTGGACCGCCGGATGGGCGAGCTCGGGAAAGGCCAGTTCACGGCCCGGAGCATGGAGCGCGTCGCCCGCCTCGCCTACGACTGCCTCAGCCAGAACCCCAAGGTCCGCCCCTCCATGGCCCGCGTCGTGCAGACGCTCGACGCTGTCCTCGCCGCCGATGGTGATGCAGACGCCGCAGCTGATGCACCAGCCCGATGAGGTCGATCGATCGGGTCACTCATAGAGGATTCGATCGATACGGCGAGAGAGAAGTAGGGGATTGGCTGTTTAATTAGGCGCGTAAGGTACGGGGCGCGGCCCTGCACATTGGATGTCTCGACAAACAATTCGATTGATCAATATCAATTATCATGCGAGCTTATAACCTACGTATGTGTATCTCAGCCGTGCAGTACGAGAGCTTAGCTATCTGGATGATCCTCTCGTTCAAATCCTCCATGCATAAATCCATGGCTTGATGCATTTCCTCTCTCTACCAAATAAAAATGTTGACTAGAAATTATCTCGTCAAGGAAAGGGCGTGAATAGATACAAAATTTTCTCCAAACTACTTTAATGAAGTTCAGATTCTTGGCTAAGTCATGAGAGGTGCACAGTGATTCTTGTGCTGATCAGTCATAAACTAGCAAGTCTGGCACAAGAGGAGACAGGTCGCAATATGCTTAATCGAGGCCGCCAAACACAATCCAACAACGGAGTGGTAGTACCATTAACCATTTCCTGGTGCATGTACCAACATGAACAAGCCCAGTTTAAAAAGGGAGAAGAGAAATATGTACAAAAAGCAGAAAAGTGAAAAACAAAAAAACGATCTGTGGCTGCTGGGATTCGAGCCCAGGTCTCCACGGCCACAACGTGGAATTCTCACCACTAAACTACAGCCACTTTGATGCCCTTGTCCGGAATTTCTTCTATATAACAGATAAGGAATATGACTATTGACCACTTCATCTAATCCCTCTGCGGAAGATTAATGAAGCATCCAGTGAGCAAGCGGAAAATAAGCACGAGGAAACATGTCAGTGATCATTGGGCTGAAACTAAACCCTGTCAGAGCAGAATAAAATCCCAAGAGGTAGACTTCTGATGGTTGAAGATGCCACAAGAAATCAGAAACTAATTTGAGTCTGTCTTAATTTCGCATGGCAAAAAAGAGCATCATTATCATGCTATATTAAGCAATGTTGCCTTTACATTTTGCATGACATAAATCAGGTACTACATCATACATATTTCAATTCACCGGTATAGGAAGTTACATCTCAGCATAAATAACTACAACATCACCAGCTTCCTCGAGGAGCTTGTGGAACTTGTTGAACAGCAGCTAGTGGGTTCACCTGGACAGAGAACGCGAGTTGCAGGGCATCAAAGAATGCTTGTCGCAGAGAAGAAGCATGCTGGAACATAGTCCTCTTCAAGCCAGCAGTTTTTCTCCGGAGTACAAACATTGTTGAGAACAATACCGACAATAAAAGCATCAGCTTGCCACTCGGTAGCACAATATGTATCTTACCAAACTTTAGCCGAACTGAATGAAACCACCAAAACAACGGATCAAATTGATTTGTCACACGTTGGATAGAAGGTTCAGTTGACTTTACTAAGCCTTTTTGAGTCCATTGTACACAGGCACTATTTTTGGAGCATCCTCGTGTACTGATGGTGTTGAGCTAGTTGTAGAAGTGGGAACATTTCTTTCTGCTATTTGTTTTACCCCTTTAACATTCTCTGACTTTTTCTTTGCAGCTGATTGTAATGCACGAAGCTTCTGTAGCAATTTCTGTAGAGGAACATTTAATAAACAACATGATGACAAAGTATGTAAAAGCAGAGTTCATGGAAAAAAGAATGTTCGGTTCAGAAAGGAAAATATATTTAAAAACCTAAAAGGTTCTAAGATAGCATGTAAATTGTTTGGGAATCTGAAAATTCCGAAGGCATGAACACATGATTATAAACTGAAAAGGACCTAAGGTGGCATGAAAATTTATCTGAGATCTAAAAGGTCCAATGCTGATATGCTGTAGTACTGCAATTAAAATATGTTAACCAAAGTACCTGTCGATCTTGCTCTTTCACCTCTGCTTTTTCTGCCCATGAGATAGCTGTTTCAATCTCTTGAGAGACAATACTGAGGAATGTTACTGTATACAATTCTGCTATCTCAAAATACTGCTCAGTTGACATAACAGATGTAACGACTAAACTATTTGAAGATCTGTCTTGTTCACTATTCAAGACATGACCATTATCATTTGTATATCTCCATTTAGAAAGGTACTCCTCAAAGATTGGTCTCAGATCAGAAACAGATCCTGCCGCCATTTGCATGGTAGCTCTACAAGGAGAAAGATAGCAGTCAATCATATGAAAACATGGGGAACACAAGACACGTAAAACCAAGTATATGAAGTTTATGTTTAAAACTTACCCTGTAAGGAAAACTTTAACAGGTACTGATGCCACAGAACCAAACATCGCTTTAAGCTGGACAAACATCTCTGATGTTCTGCAAATTTAGCATGGTGTGTTAGAGACGATTGAATAGCAATTATATATAGAAGCTCTGCAAACGTCCTTCGCAAAGAATTTCTACATCATCAGTGTTCAGGGCATGATGCTTTATTATTCTTTTTTGAGGTTATCAGAATCCTAAATTTGATTCGGAGGAGCAAATGAATAGGATTTACCTCCTAAGTTCTTTCAGTGCCTGAACAAGTACCATCCCAGCTGATTCAAGCATTTCTAAGAGCTCTCCATGGTCACATACATTCTCCAACGCAACTGTTCGTGTTTGATCAGATACAGATAAAGCGGTAGACACAGCCTGCTCGAATGATCCGCTGAGTAGATAGCTGTCATGAGATTGATAATGACGTAAGCAGACAAATTTTTTTTTTAAAAAACAAGAAACTAGTAAGCAGACAATTTGCCTTTTTTTTCCTTTTCTGTATCAAATGTAACCCTTACTTACATCCAGATAATAACAAGAAGCATAACAGCACAGCATACCTAGCTGCTCAAACATCCTTCAACAGGACGAAACAGAGTTCTGATTTATTTTATTTTATTTTATTGACTGGAATAGTTCCAATATTTGCTCCATATTAAACCATTTTAGTTAACATATATCTATCCAGTGTAATGTAACACGACAGCTAGCATCATTTCAACTGCATGCTAAATAAGCAAGCAAGGTTACCCACTCTAAGTACTCCCTCCGTTTTTTATTATATGACGCCATTGACTTTTTTCGTAATTTTGACCATTCGTCTTATCTATAAATATTTGTGTAAATAGCTAAGTGTATAAGTTAACCTTAAAGTGCTTTTGATGATGAATCCAATAATATTCATTTCGCATTCGAAAGGTAATTATTTAAACCTATATTGCTGGTCAAAGTTCAACGAAAAAGTCAACGGTGTCGTATAAATAAAAACGGAGGGAGCACCTAATTAGAACGAACCACATGTGTAGTCGTGTAGACAGGCAAAGTAGAGAGAATTGAAGCACGAAGAAGGGAGGAGCTGAGGAGGAATCTTACTACTCGGCGTCGTCGATTTGCTTCCAGAGACCCGAGTCCTGGGCAGAGGCCCCCATGATTCGTCCCTACCGCCTCCAATTCGCAACAGGCGCTGACCTGCCGCGAAACATCGGTTCAGTTGAATTCGAATCCCCCCAAAAAAAATTTCTGGAAAATTATGAATTGCAAATTTGCAAGCGAGTTAGGGTTCCTTACAGACAAAAGAGATCAATCCGAATCCGGTTGGATCCCAACAGTCCACGCCAATTGGATGTCAGCTGGGAGAGTGAGGGCGGTGGCGACGACGAGGGAAGAGTTCTTCCGGTAGGGGCGCGCGCTCTTCGGTGGATGGAGTCCTGCGATTGACGAGAGGACGAAGAAGGTATGCGCGCCTGACGATGAATCAGCAGGTGCATCCACTGACAAGTGGGGTCAGAGGCCAACGCGATGAGTTGGGTCGGGGAAGGTCCATGGGCCGTACGGTTCAGTTGACCTTTTCACGGGCCGCGTTGGAGGGAGGGTACGCTAGAAAGAAGCAGAAATTGTGGCAAACATTAGGCAGCAGCTGTATTTCGTCATATTTTTTAAAAAAAAAAGCTTATTAGACAAGTAAGAGCCGTGCCAAATAAGACGAAAACATGAGCGTCATTATCATTTTAAGGTCACTAGTCGAGTCTTCCACTACGTGGATTGTTCGTATTGCTCCCTCGCACAATCTAAGAAAACATGGACGATATCGCCTGAAGCTAGCATCATTCAACTGCAGCGAATGTCTTGAACTTGCATAGTGTGGCGAAACAAGTTCTGTTCTTCACATCGGCTACTGCACGGTGGACATGTTGATACTAGCAATTCAAACATTTATACAGGAACGAAGATCTTGTTGGTAGGAAAAAGTTAGCCCAATACAATTGAGGGGAGTTTAGGAGTAGAAAAAAGTTGTGAGTAGTTTTTTTATTAAACTTTATTGTTTTTATTTAAGAAGAGTTTATGAAGTTTTTTTTTGAGATGCTCTAAGATGTCGATATCGATTAGCGTCATCTGGCCACGTCAGGAATCAAACTGACTGGCTTCGTGTTCTCACGAGAGCAGAGCCCGTACTAATCTCGATGCGAGCAGCTTCCTCTGCCGTGCCGTTAAGCCACACACCCCACCCATCCCCCCTTCCAAGTCAGCAATCGAGCACGCGCCGCACGGCACTCGCTCGACAAGCGGCACGGCCGAGCCACCCCTCTCAGAGCTCAAGCCCGCTCGCCATGGCGCTGACGCCTCCTCCAGCTGCCTCCACCGCCGATGTCAAGGGCGGCCCGCACACCGTGTTCGTCTACGGGAGCCTGATGGCGGAAGAGGTGGTGCGCTCCATCCTCAAGCGCGTCCCGCCCGCCGCCCCGGCGACCCTCCCCAACTAGTACGCCCCGCCCCGCCCCCTCCCTCCCTCCCTTGCCGTTCCCTCCCTTCCACCTTTCCCGTATCGGCGGTTCTTGATTCTCTCGGGCTGTCGCTTTCGGTTCACCACCCGAGAATCTCTGGGGGCGCCGGTGCGGTGACGTCATGGTGCTAAAGCGTGATCGCTTCTTTCGTGTCGGGTGAGACGAGCACGAAGATGTTGCCTGTGGATAATATTCTTCTGCGTTTTACCCTGCAAGTTGCAATTGCGATAATCAGTTCGGTTGTAACACAGCAGCTTTCGATTTGGACTAAACGAGAGGTTTTGTTAAGTTTTAACATCTAGTTTCATCTTTTGTAGCCACCGATTCAACGTCAAGGGCCGTATTTATCCGGCAATCCTGCCCGTCGAAAACAAGAAAGTTGCTGGGAAGGTTTATTCATTCTCAGACAATATCCAGTCTGCGGCTTTGAACCTCAACTATTCTTGTGCTCACTTATGAGTTATGATCATCGTTCCACAGGTTATCACGGGTGTTACTGACGATGAGCTCCAAATTCTGGATGCATTTGAAGATGTGGAGTATATAAGAACAAGAGTTGAGATTTCATTAACTGTAAGTATACCTCTTTCGCAAAAAAAAAAAAAAAAAAAAAAACTGTAAGTATACCTTATCCATGCAGGCCAACGGCAATAGTAATTTTCAAGATAAACACGTCGCTGTTACTACTCCAAAGAGATTTGAACTAGAAAAACATAGTTCATTGTTTTGAAACACTTTGCCCAGAAATAGCTGCACTGCTGCTGTTCGGTGACTTTTCACACAGAATGGTTCTGCTAAAAGAATTTTTTTGTCCTTTTAGGATTCTTCCGAGACAACGCTGGCTGACACTTATGTATGGAGTGACGCAGAGGATCCAAATCTTTATGGTGAATGGGATTTCGAGGTGAGGATGTTTTCCTTCATCTTATATCTCAGTCTCGATCTCATTATCTGGGTTTTTCTCATCAGAAAGAATCTGGGTACAGAAAGAATTATAGCAACTAAGATCCTCTAGGCAATTATATTCAGAAGAATGACAAGAACAATTACATTCCTAAAGATCCAAAATTCTGGTGGAACCGCACCGTCTCCGTGCAAATAGCTCATTGAGCAGGTTCAAATTTTTAAAACGGAGTCCTGACTACAAAAACAATGTCATGAGCCCTAACCAAAGAGGAAACTGCTTAGGTATCATGCAGTTTTTCTCATTACACTTTTCAGTAACATCTTTGCCCCAGATCTTCAAACAAATTGGTTTCCATGTTATCACTAATTCAGATCCCATCCATTGCACCTATATTACTTAACATTAAGGCCACTGCTTTATAATACCAATATCATGTCTTCTTCGCAGGAATGGAAGAAGCTGCACATGAAGGATTTCCTTGCAATGACGCTTGGTTTCATGCATGGGCTCGAGCAGCCTGAATCAAAGACTCGGGTCGAGACCTATCTATCAGTCATTCATGCAACAGCAGGAGCAGCCTGCATCAGAGACTAAGGTTGAGGGTTGAAACCTGGTCATCTGCCGGCGCTGGTTCCCGGAAGAATTGTATTGGCAGTGCGGCTGTATTGTCTGGAATAAGTCACCTTAATGTTTTGTGAATAAGATCTTTACTAGACCATCTCGTAATAATTACAATTATGTCAAATAAATTTCCCTCCCTGAGATTTCTGTTGATCGTTTGGTCACTGTTAATCCCAGTCCGGTGCTGATGCCTTTTTTTTTAATCGAGAAATTTACTGATGAAAACCAAAATTTTGGCATGCTTGCGTGTTTAGGTGCTTTTAAATTCGATCATATTTATGGTAAGCTATAAAGTGATCATAAGGACTATGTTGACTGTTGACCTACTACTATCAACGGTCCGATCTCAAGAATACTGATTGCTCGTGCATTTTGGGCCTGATTGAAATTGATCACAAAGAATCAGGCAGAATGGGAGCACAACTCGTTGCTTGGTTATGACTTATGACGCTTCGGCAACGGATAAACTTTCAAAGCTCCATGACTCAGCAACATATGTTTCGTTAATATCTGTGTTCATGTGCGCATTTCATACAAGAGTCCTTGCATTCAATTTCTGGTGAATGAACGTGATGTAATACTTGAAAAGAGCACAGCGTAAAAAAGGAAACGCTAACACAGCTACAGCTTGCAATTTGAGCTACGTGGAGATCTTTAACAATGGCATCAAAACAGCCGAAGCAGCAGTTTACTACAAGCATGCTTTCTCATAGTACAGCGCTAACTCTCACCTAAGCTACATTTACCATCCCTACTTCCATGTGAGATAACCTGCACATATAAACAAAAACACTACTACCCCCCTGTCGAGCCATTTGCTCTTCCAGAAGTAAACTAACACATCTACAACACGTTCAGCCCTGTATGAACTGGCAAGTTAGGTTATTCGAACTGGTCATACGAACCAGTAGAAGGGTTACCCGAGTTCTGATCGCAGCGAGCCCTCCACGCGTTCGCACCATCTGAGCTGCTGCAGGCCTGGTTGGGGAGGATGTTGTTCCCCAGATCACCGTCCAAGCTCATCTGCTGCACTTCCTGAGGTGATAGGATTCGGATGCACTTCACACAGTTCACAAATTCCCTGCATTACAGAAAATATAATTTCGTCAGGATACAAATGGGTAAGGCCCAAAACCCGGTGTTGTGTGCAAATGTTTTGATTATCGTCATTACCATTTTATGTAGGCATTATGTATTAGAGCTTTAACACGAATGTGTGTTCAGGTAAGAAAAGGAAGAGCTAAACTTACTCCCATGGGTCATCACCAAGAAGTAGGATGTCATCCTCATGATCCTTGTAGACAAGTTTCCAGCCAATTCTCTGTCGTTCCTCAAGTTGCCCCTCAATACTGAACATGCGAGCCAGGGCATGCTTCAATTCATCGTATCCAGAGAACTGACTAATGTCAATGGACCGACCTACAGCTCCACGTTTATACACCTACAAGGAATGCCAGATTAGACAAAAGAGGCAGCAAAGACACTCTTTTAATCACACATGAATATGAAAAGGCAGAATACGCTTCAGTTGGTAACAGTTCCAGCGCAAATTACTATTACGTTTGGTTTAAAACATACCAAAGTAAGATAGATTAGCTTCAGGTATAAGAAACAGAAAAGTGCCAACCTTGGTAAATGTCCTCATCCTCTTTAGGGGAGCAGCAGGTGGCCAAGAAGTTCTGTTCAAGAAAGCACCATCATTGATAGCAGAGTCAATTGAATTAAATGCCATGTCCGATGCACCAATTGACTGTGAAACCATGGACGATGATATTTCTTGCTGAGCATCTTTTGGGATCCTGTAGTTACCATCAATATCTGTAGAAATGTGATTCTCATACTTAGCAGCATCAATTCCATTTGACAGGAAGCCATCTGCTCCCATTGGGAAGCCCAGCTGACCATCACTGTTTATTCCAAATAATGCATGATTACTAGCATCTGCACCCTGAATTTCAGTATCCGGAGGCGCATCTTTGAACATGTGCTGCTGATTGAAGTTAGACATGGGGAAGCCTTGATGTAAAAGTCCATCTGTTTGGGAAAGCCACACTGAAGTTGCCGAAGAAGCTGTTTCCAGATAGTCAGTCGGGGGTGCACCATTCACAAAATTCTGAGGTCCAGTCCCAGCATTAGGTAACTTGGAAGTCACTAAACTTTGTTTGACACAAGAGTTCAGTTTTGGCGTTTCCTTGGTCACTCTTGCTGTCGCCGTGATAGCTTCAAGAGAGCATGGAATCGACATAGGAGCAGTGGACTGAGGCACCTTCTCATTGTTGATCATGCCGCATTGTTTATTCCTACCAAGGACTGGTTGTAAAAGATGGTTACCATTAGCTGTTGATGGTGACGTTGAGCACGAAGGGATTTCTTCGGTAAGTACAGAATGTGTAGCACCAGTTGTCATCAAAGGGCTTCCAGCTCCTGAAACGATGTTGACTGATGTGGGAGGAATGGCAGCTTGAGATGAATCAGCAAATCCGACATGTTTCTGTGGAAGCTTCTGTGGTGACTCTTGTTGCATGGTTGGTGGTGGTGGTGTTGCCTGTGATGGAACTTTAGTACTTTGTTGAGGCATCGTTTGTTGTTGGGAAAGTGAGTGGGAGTTTGATAGCTGCTGCTGCATATCGAGGAACAATTTTTGCTGCTCTTGGATTAGTGGTAATTGTGCAAGAGTAACACCTGGTTGTGACAGCAATGACTGCTGCTGTTGCTGTAACTTTTGTAACAGTTGAAGGTGAAGCTGCTGATCAGGCAGTTGCATCTGCTGGTTTACCAGGTTCTGTGCTTGTGCAGGCATCTTATTTAGTTGTGTCTGATGTTGCAATTGCTGCTGCTGAAGTAAAAACTGCTGTTGTTGTTGTTGCTGCTGCTGCTGCTGTAGCAACTTTTGTTGTTGTTGCTGCTGCTGCTGTTGCTGCTGATGGGGCAAAAGCAGTGGCTGGCTCGTAGCTGGCTGCAGATTTTGTGTCACTGATGGTGGTTGCTGTTGCTGCATTTGACTCTGCGCAAGGACCTGAGCTTGGACAAGATTGGTCTGAGATTGGCTCAAGGGAAGTAGTTGGTTCAGGGAATGTTGCTGCCTCTGCAGATTGCTAGGCTCTTGAGTCTGTTCTTGTGGTTTGATGCCTCCACCAAGCTGATTCTGTGCAAGTGCTGCCTTGGGCAACTCATTGACTGGCTGCATTTGCTGAGGAAGTTTGGGAGAGTTAAACTGAATGTTATTCTGTTGCAGAATTTGATTTTGCAGACATAACTGCCGCGACAGATCAGAAGCACCCAGATTCTGCATGTTGGGGTTGCTTAATGACCTTAGGTACTCAGATTGCATTGCTGTGTTCGCAAATGAGGAGTTTTGCTGCATATTCATGTTCATCCATTGAACCAAGCTCAGACCAGGCATTATGGTGTTCTGTGTCTGAGGGTCCTTTATGCAGATCTCCTCACCGAGCCAAGGCATCGCCCTCTTCAACAGATTTTCCATTTCTGATGACTCATCATCTGCAAGTACACAGCTGGGATTATTACACACCAACATTTTGATAAAGTATTTTATATATCAGGACTACAAACTTGTATCTCAAATTCGAAAGATTTATTTAGCTCAGAAGTGCCCTGGGCAAAAAAGCACGCTTTGCTGTTGATGGTCATTGGAAAAGGTTCTAATGACTTCTGTTGGAAGGCTTTGTCCCCATGGACACCTAATCTGTTGGGCAGGCGGAATCGCTACCAAGAGAAGATTACCAAACATCCAACTCTGGCACTGTGTAATAATGGCCAGTCAAGCTATATTGCATCCTCATAAAGATGTTTACTTACCGATAAGGTCTACTGTCTTAAACATAATATCACATCACCCTACTAGTTTCACACGTTTTTAGCTCTTAAGATGAACTAAAATCAAGATACTTTACCAAAAGGTCGACAGCAACTAAAGTACTTTCTTCACATAAGATTGCATAAATAAGAATGGTATCACCAACATAATAACAGCACATGCCACTCACAGATTATAGACATGGTATCCTACCTTTGCTAAAGCCTAAGGTGTATTATCCCAAGTATACAGTAGTAAATGAAACCACTGCACGTACCTAACTGTCTGGGGCGTTTTGCACCGAAAAATGGTGGAGGGCATATGAAAAATGGAGCAGCAACCGGTTCAATTTCCCAGATTGAAACCCTGTTTCGCCTTTCACCTGCCGCAGACTCATCCCAGCCAACCTGTTGAAAAAGCATAAACTCTTTAGGTAAAAAAACAAAAATCCACATTAGCAACAGGAAAGGTGAACAGTGATGCTGAGGATAGTACCAAAACAAATTAGAAAAACCAACCTGTAAGTTGCGCCACTGTGAGTTTTTCCATCTTACTGGATCCAGATCACTTATGCCAGTTATTGTACCCATGTACCTGCAAAATGTCAAGATAATTAAGAATACGGAGAAACTGGAGATATGGAAGAAAACTCCAAGCTTCAACATTGTTCCAAAATAGCAATTTGGATACTTAATCTTTGACCATAGTAGTAACAATATGGAAAGTTGCATTTACTATTTTACACCCTAGGTGTAGCAACACCGGAAAAAAAAACTGTTTGTAGAGAAAAGTAAAATAATGAGAAGTCAATACACTTGAATTAAGAAAAGTAAGTGATCAACAGCATACCTTCTTGTGCCTAGTTCCTCAGTTTCAAACATCATGCGAAAGCGCATTCCTAAAGATATCTGATTACCATAGAGTGCTTTCTGATACTTGGCAAACGGTACGACAAACTCCGTAGGACTGGCCCTGCAAATACAAGATTTGGACATCAGATTTTAAAGTCACATAATCACTAAAAATGAGCTCACGTACAGTTGGTCTTGGAGATCAAGTCAAAACTCGAGACTGACCTAGGATTATAAAATATTGTAAACGGGCTATTGTTGGCGGCAGCATGTGCTGCCGCAGCAAGAATTCCTATATGCATGCTGTCACTCGAAAGGACAGATGATGATATGTTTGTTGGCTGCCTGTTAGCACGACGGATTCCTAATAAAAGTTGCTGCTTTTCATCCCTACAAAAATATACAAACACAGAAATGAAACGGTTAGTGTGAAATTAACCATGAACAAGAAAAAGAGTTATGACCTCTCATGTTCTTTTTTGGCCTAAATTTCAAAGATATAACGTCAGGCAATGCTCTACCTAACAAAAATAACAGAATCACCGGCAAATAATCTCTTGCCGCTCACGAAGAGACTCCATCCAGTTGTAAGTAGATGTCGTTTTGGTTGACCTGTTCATTCCAAAAGATGGAAACTATCAAACATCCTGACAAGCTTGTGTGAGCAGCAAAAAGATACAGGCATGTATAGAAAATACATAACAATGCATGAATTCTGCAACGTGTAAGAGGTGCTCATGTGCATTTGTAAGTGCACCATCTTCAATGCTGAGCGTAAAGAAATATAAGTATTTGGCAAAAAAAAAAAGAGACCTTGATTATGCAATTTTTTACCTCGATATATGTGACGGAATGTCCATATGTTATCATGTAAATCCCTGGCTTGTATCTCTTGAGCAGGTGGCTGCATTGAGAAATCCTACAGCAAGACATGAAAATGTTTAATTGCATGGACACAGACAATGCATTAAATTATTTGAAACTCTAGTCAACACATACAAGGGGTGGGAAAATCTTCTCTGCAGATCGACGAGGCACAGAGAAACCTCCATGAGTGCTTGTGTCGCTTGCAGTCAATGTCTTACAGAAGAATTCTGTCTGTGGCCTTGGTTGTTTCAGTGCCAGCTCTGACAGCTGCAATGCCTCCTTTCCATACTGATCACCATCCACCATCAATTGCAACAAAAGGACTTGGATCAATAACCTCAAAGGAAAAAGGAAATGTAGGAAAATTTTCATGGGAAACCTGAGTGGCATGGGAACTTACGGAAGTAACTGGCTGAAGAGTCATCTGTGCATACACTTCATCTGTTTCAGGATCCGCCTATGAAAAGTATTAAAACTCTTTTCAGTACCGATTACTGAGAAGAGGAGAAATTCATGGGTTAGGAGCGTCAAATTACATGTAAGGTGACGTTATGAAGAAGGCAAATCAACTTTGACGGAAGATTTGGGTAGCTTGGAACATGTGCATCAACATCTTTTTGCATAGAAGCAGCAACCTGCATAAGAAACATTATTCAATCTCAACCTCCAAGAAACACAAAGATAAGTCTGTCTAGGGGGGAAAGAGGATGATCTACTTCTTAAGGATGCGGAAATGAATTCCAAAGTATTGTGGGAGGTGAAGAACAAAATGGGTAAAACCAGAAATATAAGAAAAAATGAAGAATATGATTGTATATCAGTTTAAAAATCTGACATGTCCAGTAGAATGTAGAACAAATATCTAGAACACACAAAAAAGTTTGTGATGGAAAGTAGTTGGGACTTGACAGCACAAAGCATAAGTAGATACATTGCATCAAATAGCTATTAAAACCACTGTTGCCCACAACACCATGTGCCATGAAGCCATCTACCAATCATCGAGTGGAAAGGAAAGATGGCAAAAAACAAAATTTGGCCCCTCCAGGCAATTGCTTTTAGGCAAAGAATCTTTTCCAAATCAAACATTTGATCATCCCATCCTTGAAACTTTCTCAAAACAAGATACTCTTGTGCCAAAACCACGAAAGTTGCAACAGAGGTCACTGAATGCATCAGCAATAAAAGTTAAAATTCCACCGTACTTGGTTGCTTCATTCACCAAGCAAGGAGCAAGGGAATGGTGCAGTGCACCAGAAACCAATGAAAGATGAGGGGCCAGTAGGCCCATTATTCCCAGCTACTTTGGCCATATATGCCTAAAATCGGTAACTACCAAAGGAAGGCAACCGACCTTATTTCAACAGAAACCCATATTTCAAGCAGATTCAAGGCAACAACATAGAAAACCAAATAATTATCGTTAGCATCTCCGGAACGGGGCAATCCTAAAGAAAAGATTATATTTGCTTTAACAAAGTGATCAAGGAAACATTCCCAGAAATCATTATACAAAAACAGCTAATTCTAGCGATTAGCGCTCAAACAGCGAACGGTCACATCAACTGCCACCACCACTCAACAAAATGGAGAACAGCGAAATTAAGTCACATCATTGATGCTTTTGTCAATTTTAGAATCCCCAGACTGACGAAGACCAGTATTCCCCAATATAGAACCGAAAACTCTGAAAGCCTGAAGTAGAATATTTAACGCAATAACCATCAAAGCGAAAATTGTCAACTAAAAAGCATAACAACACATCTACGACGCAGATTAACGCCAAGAGCACATGAAAAAAAAATCATAACAATAGTATATCATAGAGAAGTGGGCAATATAGGAACCATGAATCAGTAGTATTGGGTAAGCACAACCAGAAGAATGAACTCACCTGCTCGCTGTGTCCCTGGGGGAAGTAGACGACGAGGCTGCCCGCCGGCGGCAGCGACACCAGCGGCCCCGCGCAGGCGTGCCACAGCTCCGAGTTGATCGTCGGCGCCTTCTTCTCCCCTGCACACATGACCAAGCAAACCAATCCATGCATCAGTAACTGAAGAAAAAGACAGCTTTTCCCCAAATTTCCCCGAAACACGGGACCCAAAAAAAATGCATTTGATCCGTCTACCCTGTTTTGGCATCTTACATCACGCCGGCCGCAGGCGGCAACCGTAACTGCCGTTGCTACTCGTTCCAAAGCCATGATTCTTTCTGCCTACCACATTTGTTTGCGAATGACCCCGAAATCCCCGATCCCGGAAGGAGCAAGAGAGGCGCTCCACGATTTCTCACACAACCAGTCGCCGACGCCGATCGCGACGGCGCTGCCAACGGCGTGTTTTTGCATATAAAACCCCCACACTATGTCGGAATCACAGAAACCAAACTCAACAATATGCGGTCAGAGCAATCGGCATCTGCCACAGTACAAGGAAACACTCAAGAGATCAAAAGTCCGAGCAAAAAAAGGTGCTTTTCAATTCCCCACAGTAATAACGCGCTAAAACAGGGACTAGATTAAAATAAACATGAAGACACTATTCCATTCCATGAAGCCCGCCATTAGTCAGCACTCCTACCTTCGCATCCGCCTGCAGCCACGGCGGCCGCCGTTGGACCAGCGGAGCTCGCCGGCTGCTGCTGTTGCTGTTGCTTCATCATCTTGGAGGCTCGGAGTCGGAGTCGCAACACACGTTTCGCCGGCGAGAGAACTCAGCGGGCCCCACGCATGGCCGGCGAGGCAGCCGTCGGAGCAGGCCGGCCGTCCCACGCGCTCGTGTGCGTGTCCCCCCGACACGAGAGGGACAGGGGAGCAGGCGAGGCGGGGGAGGAAGCGAGCACAAGACGGCAAGGCAGGCCAACACCGGCCAACACGAAGACCAAAGACTCGTTTGTCTAGGCCAGGGCTCTAGAGAGAGAGAGTTAGAGAGAGAGAGAGAGCGCGCGCGCACAAGAGGAGAGAGAGGTGGCGTGGGTATGTGTGCAGGATGCTCTGGTCTCTCTCTCTCTCTCTCCTTGCTTCTTCTCCCAGAAAGTTTTCTCCAATGTGTTTCTGCGTTTGCTTTGGTTGTAAAGTTTTCTTGTGCTCCTGCTTGTGCTCCTCGTGCTGGCCGCAGCCTCGGGGAAGTAAAAGTTTTTGTTAATGTTTGTGTCTGAGGAAAGAGAGAGAGAGGTCAGCTGCGTCTCTTTCTTTGCCTCTTTCTCTCTCCGCACTGGTTTTTACTCTATCCTCCCGTTTTGTTTCATCTGGGCGTGGGCCTCCGCTTTTTCAGCAAGCATAGGCGTAATGTTCCCATGCTTAGCAAGGAATTTAAAATAAGTTTGTAGTAGAAAGTTTTTCACAATAATTTTTAAAAATCAGATGGTGTTTGGTAAATGAGAAATGAAGGATGTGTTAGAGATAGAAAGTGATCCTTGACGGAATGAAAGGTTGAGATGTCCTATAATGGAGAAATGGAAGTTCTAGATTTCTCGCTTCATTTCTCCATTCCTTCCCGTTCCTATTTCTCAATTGACAAACGACCCCTCAAGATTTTTCATAAGTTAGAAATATTCTTCAAGAACGTGGAGTATTTGGGTTGCATGTGCTAATGGAGGAAGTAATAGAATTTCCAGGTAGCTCATGGAACTTCAGGGAACGGAGCGAGAAAGAAAGGATCATCTTGATTATTTGACCTTTCTAGGTTTCGATTCAGTTAGCAGTACTTCTTTTCTTCCATTTCTTAACACTAATACATGGCTCAAAGAGGATTTCAATCAACCCTCATGTCAGGTTAAAAAAGCGAACTGAACAATTGGTGGTAAAAAACCCTGAACTGCTTTGGCATGCCAATTCAGCCCCTGCAAACTCACCCGTGATAATAGTAGTATAATGGCAGCCGCTAATTTTGACCTTGGCACGGGAAGCTTTAAAAATCACTGGTTGGGACTTGGAATGAGCGGCTGGCTAGATGGTTGGGAGGACCCGGCGTGATGGGATTAACACCGTGAAAATATTAGATGCGGTATGGAACGGAAGTGTACAGAATGCTCGTACGTAGAGTACTCAATTTGGGAATCCAGTAGAGTTCAGTCGGTTTAGGAATCCAAAGATCAAAAGCAAAACTTGTCATCTCACAGACCATTTTATTTCACTCACAGGCCTCGAGACAAAACCACCTTCTCTGAATCCTGATTATTCTAATAATATCTCCATTACATCGATTTGATTAGCTTGCGATACATAATACTGCATCCATTCGAGAGCTAGCGCATGCACTTTGCACAATTTAAAACTACCCCATTTGAGCAGATACTTTCACCAAACCTAAGCTCAATTTTCCTTAATCTAGGCTGGATGGTCGATTTGTGGGGATGAACACAAAGAGCGTGGGCCTCGATAATTGGACAGAGCAAAGGCGCAGGCGCCGGAAACCCGGGCATGGATGGAGAGGCCAACTAATCTCACCGGTGGCCTGCCTCACCAGCTCCATCATTGAATCAACCCCATGTGCTCGAGCTTTAAACTAACACGCCCACTTGCAATTAACAAGCTTACCCCTCATCTTTTCTCGAGGGCATCTTGACAGGGGAATAATATTATCGGGAGCATGATTGCCTTCGCCTAGGCAAGGTCTAGGGCAAATCAACATCCCTAGCTAGCTACTACTCGCTGATGTTGTCATTAGGTTTGTTGGGTTAGATAATTTGACTGCCTAATCCCTGCACAATTTGAAATGAAACTTAGATAAGATAAAACTATCGCTTGATTAGTAGAACTGAAAACACACAACAGCAACATGAAACTGTCGTTTCAATGGCTACCATCGGCACCGCCGCGTCAATCTCGGTGTCTCTCATGAGAACGAGCACAGCTCTCCCATGAAACGATAGGCCACATCATCACCGGCCGCAAACCATCCCGGCCAGGGGGCCATCGCCACGACGCCACGTTGCAAGCACGCTGGGGACGGGAAGGAGAGCGAGAGACTGCACTGCTGCTGCGCCCGCCGCGTTCCCGGTTGGCCAGGAGATCCCCTGCGATCATTCGGTCGTGTTGACCACCGTACATGTGAACGCCGCCGCAAAAGGGGCGCACGAGCACGGCCGTGGCCGACGACGGCGATGGGGTGGCGTGGACACTACTCCACGGCTAATTCAGCTTTTCTCACGTTCATCGCCGCGAGCTGATCAGCTGAGTGGAGTCACGGGGAACTCGTTTCCCTCGAGACGGTATTGTCACGCGCAAAGTGCTGGCTTTATCCTGCCTCGCCTCGCTTTTGCCTTTGCTTGCGGGACGCTCACACCATCCTCCTTCCTTCTTACTGCCACGTCCATGCTTCGCAAGAGTACCAGACATGCTGGCATTTTTTTTACAAATTCCATCCAGTCACGATAATAGTAGCAGAGGTCACACATTGCACCGATCGTAGAGTTGTAAAATTCAGTCAAGCATCCCGTTTTCCATTCTTCTAGTCTACGAATAATTCATATTACATGGGCATGGGCGACGAAGAGAGCGAGTAGTCAGGAGGATGCCATTCGCCGACACGACAATAACGAAAGGTACAATAGTACAGAGGTGAGGTATAGGATTGGGACTAAACTCCTAATGCGTGTACTTATAAAAACCTAAAAATAGCCTGTCCGCCGGTGTCGCCACTTGGAAACACATTCCATAAACTCTGGAAGTTTGGAGTTTAAAATGGAGCGGCTGACGTGGTCACTGCCTGGCCCGCGGGACACCAGACCAGTGACATCGACTGCACTGAGAAAATTTCTTGTCCACTTGGCCTCCCATTACGTACTGTAACTTTTACCACGTCTGATTTCTCAAATGGCATGATTTGCAACAGTTTGGAAGAAACCAAAGCGTATTTGGAGAGATGTTGTTTTCTCGTAGGATTTATACAAGCTCAGCCTCAGGTAAAGTGCTCGCTGGAAGGGAAGGAAGATTTCAGGTGTTCATGGTTAAGCGTTATGGAAATGCCGCCGCCGTCGTCGCCGTGCCGCATCATCAACTTGCACGGCACATTTCTCCTAGGCGTGTTTGATGCAGCGGGAAGGTGGGGCCGGGTGGTATGTTCGTGCTCCCCGGAAACGCGCGTGGTGGGCCCGCTGGTTTTGACCAGGTGACCCGGGTTGCAAGGCCTGCTGTCGGGACTGACGACGAAAGTGCAAACAGTACCACAGTCTGTGTTTTTGTTTATCTTGTCCACTTGGAGATTCGCGTCATCAACGGGGCCTGCATTGCAGTAATTCACGCGTACCTCGAGCACAGTACTGCTGCTAGTATAGCCGGACGCATGCTTGCTCTGGCAGCTCGCGTACGCAGCTCGACAATTACCTGAAACACATCAGTTCAGAGTTCAGCATTAAGGAGTGCGTCAAGATAAGATCCGATCGTCAAACGGTGCAAGCTTGCCGACCTGAAGAACAGCCGCAACTGATACCCAAAGCGAGAGGAGGAAGGGGCCACGAACATTCCATGTGATTCTCGCTGCCTGCCTGTCATGTGGTGGTGGAGAGAGGAAGGAAGCCAAGCCACCACCCAACTCCATGCATGGAAGCAATACGGAACCATCCATCCATTCATCTGGCCGGGCCGGCGTGCATGCATGAACAGACGCACAACAAATCAACAAAATAGAATTGGGGCCGATGGAAGCATGTGCGCCCCTCTGACTTTTGTTCCGGACCTATGCAGGATCTCGGATCCAAACCGCCACTCATTCCATCCATCTGGCCTTTGCATCTAGTAGATCGATCATTCTGGTTTCAGATATTGATGCTTTCCTGGTCAGGTCCCGGTTGCCTAACCATCGAGTTCAAACTTCCAATTTCTTAGTAACACGCACAGCCTGTAAGCGCACCAGGAGTATATCCTACTGGTCCTAGAGCAAGAGAACCTTTGAACAAATTAATAAGCTGCTCATTAAGATCCCATATGCAGCCTGCGTAATTAGGTTATTCCAAATCGGGCTTTACGGCGCCGAATCGTCGATAAAAGAAATTCCGGTAGCTTTTGGTTCCGGCGGAATTAATGCTTTTGGTGGGAAGCGTGGAGTGGTCATGACGCATGGCCGCGCCTTTCGATTTACGGCCGCTTTTCCATCATGCATGATCAGCGCCTGAAAAGCAAAGCTTTTTAGACTAGCAGTACTAGTACTCGTCCGTATTGTAAATTGCAGAAAAGGCATGGATTCCGGACCCGTTCCAGGATCCTTCTCCTTTTGATGAACAATGCTACTACTCCATACTTCTACTAGCTGTACACATCCTGGTACATCGCCGCTTTGCGTTTCCGAAAGATTGGACTAGAAATGGCCTTGTGAACTTTGATGTGGAATTACGAGAAAGAAGTGTCCGCGGTCGAAGATTTGACGTCAAGGTAACCAAGCAGCGAATCGAAGATCTGCCTGCGTGTATGCTGACGTCGCTGACGCGCAGATGATGACCCGCTGCTGTGCCCATGGGACGGCTGGTGGTGCTTGATTGGTCCGGTCGTGGCCTGTGCCTGAACGCAACGGTTCGCGCGTGACTGTGTGGCATGCAGTCCATGGTCAGGCGGAGCAAGACATGATGATGGGACGTGAGCCATAACGGCAGAAGCAGAGAGCGCGAGATGGGTTCAGTTGGAGCCGACAAGTCTTTTCACGCGGACCGCTGTTGGGCCGCCAGGGGACAACCGCCTCGGCATTCGAGCCAAACTCCTCTTCTCTTCCACCTCCGGCGTCCCGTCGTGCAGCCGAGCCGATACCCCCCAACCCAAACTGGATACTACTCCTGTCGTACTTCGCGTTCGCCACAGGGACGAACCACGACGACGCAACAAATCTCGACCAGAACTCTGTGCTGTACGTAGGCAGCTCCCTGAAGTGAATCCATCTCAAGAGCTCGTGCACGCACAGTCCGGTGTAGTAAATGGTCCAGTGGAAATGGCCGGGGCCCGTGGTGCACCGGACACTGTCCTGCCAGGGAACACTTGAGTGCAGCAGCAGCTGGGCCTGTCCCGCGGCGTGCAAGATTCTCTCCTCAACCAGGGTCTGGAGATGCAACAAAAATGGTCGCTTCTACCGAGCCAGGCTGAGCTGAGCTCACGCGAGCGCGCAAGCTGCATCTAATGAGAGAGCAGCGGTGCAAGGTCAGCTATACATCAAGGCAACCAATCAGATGCTCCCCTCGGCCATGTTGTGAGGACCCAGATAACCAAACAATAGTCTTTTGCATGCCATCAGCCTAGCCAGGAGGAGCCTGGCTCCCTCAGAGCAAGCCCAATAACCGTCTTATAGCCAAGCCTGCCAGTCCTTTTTCTGACACAATGCAAAAAGCGAGGAAAGAGAAGGAAGCTTGTTGCTTCGGCTGGCGCCGGTCGCCACACAGACCGAGGTTTATGTGGGTCCCCATGATGTGCTGCTGTGAGGAAGAAAACCGGATGCATGGTGCAGTGTGGGGCCAGTGAAAGATTAAAAAAGTTTTGTAGAGACAACTTGTTATACATCTTGTCTGATAGCTTGTCTACAAGACAAATGTTTGTCTAATTATTAGGCTTGCTCTCATGCGGTGCAGGCTGGAGCCGTGCAAGAAACCAATCAGACCCTTGGATTTGCCATGTCTCCTCTTGCTCGCGCCCTCTGCTCTTCTTCTCCCTTCTCCTTTCTCATCTGCGGATTTCCATTGCGGATCAGCACCCTAATAGCAAATGTTCGAGTACTGGCAGATGCGACGACACGATTTATCACAGCTACTAGTAGCTGCGATTATTTTTTTTTTGGAGGCAAGTAGCTGCAATTATGAATTTGGGGGTGTTTTTTCTCTAGACCTAATTTTAGGCCGCGTAGAATCTTGTCATTTAAGAGTATTAAATAAAGTTTAATTAAAAAACTAACTACTGAACCTTGTACTAGTTCGCGAGACGAATCTAATGAGAGTAATTAAGCCATGATTAGACGATAGTTACTGTAGCATCACTGTAACGAAACATAGATTAATTAGGCTCATTAGATTTGTCTCGCAAATTAGCCCACATCTATAAAAAGGTTTTGTAATTAAAATTATTTAAGACGCCTAAATAGCAAGATTAGTTTTGATGTGATCTTTAAGCCTAAATCGTCTCAAGTTCTATTCCTAGAGTGATCAAGAGAAACAGGGAGTACCAAGCATTTTCCCCTTCTGATTCTGAAGGGTACAACAAATTCTCCATACAACTATTGTGCCATCGGAAATACTAATGCTGATCATCACGAACTCATCAATGGTCTATGAAAAACAGTACAGTACTCCTATTTTTTGCCCCAAAAAAATAAAAAAAATACAGGGCGAAATGTGGCAAATGATGCGCGCATGCAGAGTGATTCGCCTCTGTACTCTGCTCTCTGCTGCGCCACTTTTCTGTACAGTAGTATCTCTCTCTATGTGTCGTCGTCACCGACGCAAAATTCCAACGAGTGCGTCCCTCCTACTAGCCAACAAAGATACTACTCTCTGCGTGATTTCCCAACAACTTTTCACCTTGTGGTTGTAGTAGTACAAGTGCAGCTAAAAGATTTTCACCTTGTGGTTGTAGTACAAGTACACAGCTAAAAGATGGCATTGACAGAATCAGAGGCTGAAGCTCTTAATTTATCTCTGATTTTTCTCAGTACGAAAAAAACTAAAAAAACAAAACGTCCCTTTTTCAGAGAAGAGAATGATCGGTAATTTTTCTCTAGCACTTTATGCGTGCGTGCGTGTGTGTGTGTGTTAATCCACAAAGAATATGCGTGTGTGTGTGTGTGTAAAGCTCAATATCGATCGATCTGCAACAAAAACTACTTCTCTGTATAGTGTATACTACGTACTCCGAATGTTGGATGGAATAGGATTCAGGTTAGGCTTCATCGATTCCTCTCTCAAAAAAGAAGTTAGGGTTCGTGAAGGGTCGTTTACGACGACTGCCAAGACCAGACCAATCCACACGGATCGATCAGTCGATGCATCCTTGGAGCCGTAGCCGAAACGAGGCATATGCATCTAGCAGGCGCAAGAAATGATGACCTTAATTTCCATTCTTGTCGCAGCCTCGCATACACGCTTCTTCGCATTGCATTGGTCGTTTGCAAGCTTCTCTGCGACAACTTGACTGGTGACTGGAGTAGTAATCATGCAACAGGAAGGAAATGATCCGATACAAACCGTGTTACGTACCCGATCGGTCATCGATTGGAACAACGTTGCGATGGGATGGCACCCACCCACACCAGACGGATTGTTTGATGATTATGTGAGGTTGGTTAGGATTCACCGTTTTGGAAGCGCTAAAAATATCGCTCATCTAAACCGGAAGTTCTCGGCAAGTTCCCAAGCAATAATCGTCGAGGTTGATGTCTCGATGGAAGTAGCACCGCACCATTAATTCATTCGTGCCCGGCTACGTACACTACATGAGCTGGCAGCTTTCCTGCCAAACTTTTCCTAGCCTCAACTCAAAGAAGCTAAGCCCCCATCTCTTCGTTTAGTGACGGAAGCAAGGATTGAATTCCCGTTCTGGCCGGTCAAACCGGAGGCCACCGGTTTTTCCGGTTTTCGCGAAACCGGAAAACCGGTTCGGAAACCGGACGAACTTCAAAAGGCAAAATTTGAATATAAAATTTGCAAACCGACAGGTAAACCGGACCGGTTTGGCGGTAAACCGACCGCAATTTCCGGAAAACCGGATCAGGGAAACCGGTGCGGTCGCTTTTTCTCGGTTCGCCGGTTTCTTATTTTAAAAAACATAAAAAATTGAACATTTGAGAAAAATAAAACAAAAAATATGTAAAAAAACTAGATGCAATTTGCAGCGCAATGGTGAAACAAGAACACAAAAATTCGATCGTTTGCTTCGTAAAAAAAATCAAAGAAGCTTGCTGGTTCAAAAAAAGGTTTTTTCTTTTTTTCCTTCCTTTTTCAACCCAGAAATCTTGCTTGATTTTTTGACTCATCAAACGATTGAATTTTCGTGTTCTTGTTCCACCATTATGCTGCAAATTTCATCTAGTTTTTTTACATATTTTTGTTTCAATTTTTTTCAAATTTTCAAAATTTTTTGAAATTTGAATGCGAAAACAGGACTACCGGGTAAACCGGACCAGACCGGTTTTCCGGTTTTCGCGAAAACCGGTCCGGTTTACCGCGGTTTTGTGAACCTTGGACGGAAGAGATTACTGGATCCATTGTCCATGCGTTTGCATGCATGCGTCCTAATTAATTAATCTACACCAGATAGTGGGGTTGTTAATTTCACACGGACATGCGTGGTTTATCTGATGGTCCATGCTGCCTCTTGCATCCTATGCTAGCTTCCAAGATGGGAGAGGAGACAGCACGCGCGGCCGTGCGTGTGATGTGTATAGAAATGCTTATTCAAAGCGCGTGCCATATATGATCTATGGCGACTAGATTAAAAGAAAATTTGATTCATCTAATCCGGGGTTGGAAGGATAGTTAAGCAGTACACTTTATGAAAGCTAGCTACCTCTTGTGGTCGGTCTCACACTGTCATACGTACAAGAGCACGCGTTCATCTCTGCACGCGTGCATGGGCGTCATGGATTAAATTATATACCACTGTCCGTAACACGTAATCTTTAAATTCTTTGTTTTTCTTTAGAGCATGTGCGTCAAGATCAATCACACACAAGGTGGTAGTTTTTTCTTTTTTAGCGAGAGCCGAGAGATCTGGGCCGCGCGTATGAACTGCCGGTGTCATGGGATCGATCGATGGAGATGCATACGCACCCACGCGAAGGGCATGGCCGCATCGAGCCCAAACCTGCCGACACAGCGAGCTAACAACGAGCTGCGTGCGAAATTGGTTTCTCGGCGAATCGAATAATGCAGCAACGTCGACACCCGGCAGATTCCTTTGCTCCAAGAGGCAAGAGTGGTGTCTTCTCAAGCCGGCCACAGCTAGCACATGCAGTGCCGCTCACTTTAAATTGTCATTTTGTCATAGAAAAGGCTTCTACTAGTAAATGTAGGTCGTCCGGTATACTGCTGTTGGGCTGATGCTTTTAATAAGTCTGATGTACATATGTACATCAATGTACATCAGATTTATTAAAAGCTCTACGCTGATGTACACACACATATATAAATTAAATATATACAAGGTCCCTGTAAACTTAGAGAAATGGAAAACCGAATAGTCCAAATATTATATAAACTAGTATGGCTGCCCGCGCATTTGCGCGGCTAGAGTTGATTGTTTTCACAACAATAATAGTATAAAATTTATAAACTTTTATGTATATATTTTATGATATTTTGTAATATACTTTTATATGCTCTCTCCTACGGTAGCATTTCTCACCTGCTCGTAATGATGCTTAGTTAATTGTCGCCTTGGCTTGTTGTCCGACTCACTTGTTCCTCTAGTACACTTCTGCCAACTCATTATCCATCCCGCCTACTTGTCGCCCACTCCGGTAAAGGCTACTACTTTCATGCATCACCTTCCCCGTCGCCGTCCTACTGGTAGGTTGGTCATCTTGTTGTTTAGATTGACTGCTCGTCGCCCTCTCGTTCAAGGCTCTTTTCACCACGTCCTCTTTCTAACTTGTTTTTCGGTTCTCTTACTTTGTCATCGTTATAGCTTGTTTTTCAGCTTGCCTACTCATCATGCTATAATTTAACTATTTTAGACTCATAATGGTATGGTGGGAACATTAGAAATAAGAATTAGATATATTTTTAGCTATCTTTTAGAAATTGAATTTAGTTATTTTTTGAACTTATAATAGAATGACGGGTAATTTAGCAATATGTGTGAAGTGTATTTTTTATTATTTCAAATTTAGTTATTTTTTGACTCGTAATGGCATTGTGGGTAATTTAGAAATAGGTTCAAGGGGTATTTTTAGTTATTTTTTATTATTCTGAATTTAGCAATTTTATAAATATTTATAAGGGGTTTTATGACTAATTTTTTCATAATGGCAGTGGTGGGTAATTTTTATTCTTATTTTCTCAGATTAACGTGGGAATTTTTAGCATTTTAGAGCGAACGTGATGACTTCTTTTCGTCGTAAATTATATATATAATAGATAATACAACAGTTCCATGAAGACAAGGATCCCTGGACATATAGCTAGCTCATCAAACAAAAGCTGATATGATGCCCCCACAAATGGTTGTGCATGACGTGTAACACTGCATGACCGCAATCTCAGATACGATTCATTTTCGCACCGAGAAGGCAAACTAGATTTTGCGATTCTTCTGAAGAGATTTGTTTGCTAAAAAGCTCCCACTCCTTGTCCTTGACGATGCACGGTTGGATTTGACGCCCTCAACATGGACTTGACACCACCATGTCTTGTCCGTGTTACCCCCACTTTTCGTGGACACGACGGCAAAAAAAAAAAAGGCTAGAGATATGTTCTACGGGTATCGGATTTAAATTGGACGACCAGACATGGTGGTTTCGTTTCAGTGATGCTCCAAAGGTTGCCGACGAGTCATCCACGGCCATTGCACCACGACAC
This sequence comes from Eragrostis nindensis, assembly GCA_012490785.1. Lineage (NCBI taxonomy): Eukaryota > Viridiplantae > Streptophyta > Magnoliopsida > Poales > Poaceae > Eragrostis > Eragrostis nindensis. The sequence continues at coordinate 42,541 of JAAXCT010000132.1, read as the reverse complement.
TTGCCCTCAACGCTTATACGGAACTGACGGACAAGACGGTTCTGTGTCTCTTTGTGTCCAATCGGTGTGACAAGGAAAGAAACCGAACGAAATAGTAGATCGGTAAATGAAGAATGAAAATCTACCGACTTACTGACGTGTCGGTTCCATGTCGTTTTAAGGTAGGAGTCATACAAGAGGGCATGCATGATACGTCTCGTGTCGTGTGGTGCATCCCCCGTGAAACAAGGGTCGCTGCTTGAGCAGGACCTGGAACAGTAGCACTGACCAAACGATCCACCTCGCTTTCACGTCTCTCTCCAATGCGATTGAACGTGGCAGCAAGTTGCTTCTGGGCTCTTTTTTTTTTTTTTTTGAGCAACGTCTGGGCTCTGTTGTTTACAAAAGGGAAGAGTAGCTGCAGAAAGAAGATGTTCAGCTCGGTGGTGGTGGCTGGCTCATCTTCAGTCATCACTTGTGCGTGGAGTAACACGGCCCATCTATAACGGCTCAGGAAAGCCATAATGTGACCCAGGCTGCAGACTCCGGACGGCCCAAGCCTGCGCAGTGTCGGCACGGGCGGTTTGCGAATATATGGGTCGCAGAGCCAGGGGTTTTATGCAAAATTCTGGATCGCGATCATTAATCGCGATCCAAACTAGGGTTCTTTATGCAAAAACACTGAATCGCGATCAATAATCGCGATCCAAAACAGGGGGGTTTATGAAAAACACAGGGTCGTCCTGATGAGGGGCTGATCTGCATAGTCCGCCGCGGTCCATATCCTTTCGCCGGCGGCCGATGGCCGACGCCCGGCGTCCATGTGAACTTCCGACGACCCTATTTCCGGTGGAGGATCCCTCCAGCTTCTCTCGGTCTTCACCGGCCTCGGTGGGCGCCGCCAGAGACGTCTCCGGCGGGTGGCCTCGCTGCATGGACGGCTGCCGCAGCCAGCCGCCGGTCGAGACATTCAACAAACTTGCCCCGCACCTCGCTGCGCCGCCCTTGACGGGCGCAGCTTGCCCCTTCCTTGCGTTTCGCCGCCTCCTCGGATGCCGTCTGTTCGATTTCTAACAATGGCGGGGCGGGTCCTGCTCACCGAGTCCTGGCTGCGCCATGCCACTGGGTGAACGACGCCACAGCCACACGCGTCGTCTGCCCCGTAGGCTCCCTGCCGGCGCGCCTCCTCGACGAAGCCAGTGCCGGGACTGCACGCGAGCTAACATGAGACACACGACACCTCGTTATAACTTGGATTAACTTGATCAATTCTGTGACAATGATTCTGGCTGGCTGCAATTTCATTCGTCACAGAGGGCATCAAACCGCCAGCAAAGATACCTGACGCCGGAGCAACACACTCGCCGTGCCTCTGGCACAGACAGCTGAGCTGAACTTGAAACATCTACGAACGAATGTGCTCATCTAACAAAGAGCTTATTGCGCGCATTTTTTCTCCTCTCTATCTTCTTTACATTGCACTCGTAACTACGACTCTTTTGCTTTATCATCTGTTACACGGTAACGAATCACCAAGCATGCCACAATAACGAATCACCAGCTCTTCATTTCGCAATTGGCGATCAGGACCGACGACCTCGAATTTTCAGGTAGCCGAACTTCCCAGCGCCTGGAGATGACCCGTCGAAAACAATGGGCAGGTACCCAGTAGCAGCCTTGTATCTCTGCTGAATCTGTAAGGATCGATTGCAAGCAACTATCAATCTATAATTCTACGGTTAGGAAACACAAATACCTATATTCTAGAAAGGACCAAAAAGAAAAAACATGTCAAGTACCTCTACGATTTGTTCACTGCTCCTGGTGCAGTTTTTCCCAATAACACATACAGTGCCACCAGAGCCTCCGCCGGTGATCTTTGCACCAAATAGACACGGACTTCCATCATCTGACGTCTTCGTGTGTTGCATTTCTTGTACCAGATTAACTAATCTGTCAGTCCCACCAGAACCAAGACCACATGCACCATAGCTGTTGTGGCACTGCCAAAATATATGCATTATGTCAGCAGTATAAACCATAAAGTTAAGACAATTCACAAGAAAGGGTAATTCCTGAGCATATATTTGGACAGTTAATCTCAATATGCAATAGGATTGCAGAAGGGTACATCATGATAAACAAATATAGTGACAAAAGGCCGTATTCACCTGATACATAAGTTCTCCGAGGGCTGCCAATTGCTCATCTGTGTTACCTGCTGCTAACAATGCCTTGAAGGTCTGCACACCAGAAACCAAAACAATGGTAACGGTACCATCACTTAATATTGTAATACAACTGCACAAGGCAGTGGGTGAGTCAAAAGAATTTATCATTGCTTCCACAGATCCGAGAACTCTTTTTTGTTTTCAGGGCTAATTTGCAGAGTTCTGTAACATATAATGCCAAGCATACTAGTACTATCATTGCAGCACATCTTGGAACATGAAAAAGGAAAACCCTCCAAAATGGTGCACACCATAGACGTTTTCAGTTTCAGAAAAAAAAGATCGAGTAGAGCTTTAAAATTTAATATGATGCAGAGACCTAACCTCAACACGGAAATTTTCGTATATAGGATGTCTAGTAGGAGCCTTCACGCTGTAAGATCTTTTAGGGTCAATTACTGTAACTGTATCACTGTGATCTCCATATTTCTCTAAAAATGCATCTCCAGTAATGACCTCTGGAATGTCTTTTGCGTAAACAGCCTCATATCTGAAATAGAAAATTTATTTTAAGAAACAACGATCCATGCAGTGCTCAGAACCATATATAACTCTTTTGAATCCAGTAGCTGTGACCTGTGTGGTGGTAGATTGCACAAATACTCCATTGCAGCATCAGATTTCATTAGATCCACACCATTTCCTTTATAACAATCAGGCCGAACAGGGAGCTCTGAAGTTAGGGATTCTGAAACTAAATCGGCTGCTGCACACTTAATCATCTTTCGTCCCATGTAAGTTCCTACCCTTACAGATCCGTAATCTCCCCCGCCAACACTATTAAATCAAGAAAATAGTAGTACTGTAATTAGCTCCAATTAGCCTGATAACAAAATTAATGTCTCAACGAAATATGCTCAGTCAGGACTACCTATGTCGTATCCCAGAATCAAGACCCCAGAACCGCATATGATTTGGTATGCTAACCAATTCTTTCACTTCTGCAGGCTGCAGCAATACTGTGATCAAACAAATACAGAAGAAAGTTGCCTTTTGGCTGGAGGAATGGTCGAATCGTATGCTGGAATTAATAAACAATACTAACCTGGCAAACCATGGCAAGGAGTTTGTTAGCTTCTCCACATGCAGATGCCATTTGGTCCATTACCCCACAAGGAGCTCCAACGACATGATTCTCAACCTGAAAGACACTATGCTCCTAAAAGACTTGTTGGGTTACTCATATTTTTATCACAAAATTTCTGTTAAAAGCTATACCTTCTGGCAAAGCAAAGCAAGATCCCTTGGAGCGATGTTTAAACCTACGGATAAATAACAAGAATACGCCGATGTTACAGCATCCTACGATGTTTGTTCAAATATATAACAGGTTACAGAGTTCATTCTAGGCTAAATTGCTGTCACCAGGCTAAAAGACTACAAACCATATGCAGCTCCAATAGCAGACATTGTAGCAACCTCTACAGATGCAGAGGAAGAAACACCCTTGCCTTCTGGCACAGCAGAGGAAACCTGGAAATTTCAGAGCAGAAAGAAGATAAGCAACTGAATTTAGGTCACTACTAGACTTACGAGCACGGTAATAGGAACTTAGGTGGTTACCAGAATGCTCATGCTGTCAGAGAACTGCACACCGAGCTCCGTCATTAGAACTAATATTGTTCCCGCAATATAAGCAGCCCATCTGAGATAGGATGTTTGGGTGTGCAAATATGTGACTATAATTCAGTAGTTGAAATTATGTAACAAAATTGAAGATGTTTTCATACTTTTGGGATGGGTCTCGACAGAAAAACTCCCTCGCTTTCTCATAGGATATCGGTTTTTCACCATCCATCAAATCTGACAGGTCCATATCAAAAGTTGGTGCACGGTTACTCGACTCAGAACCAAATGATACCTGTAAGATGACCATGTTAAAGTAGTTAATAAGATTGCCAAATCATGAGAGTAACACGAATACTTAAGTGCAAATTGGTCAACATAAGCATTATTGTCATGCATCTATATGCAGTATCTACGTACCCCAAGAATAACTGAAAGGAAAAAAAGAGGTGACCTAAAATAAATTATTTGAACACATACAATTTGTACCACAGGTACCAAGCCTGCATTCTCAAGCTGTCTTGCTTGTGTGTGTTTCCAAAGCTTCTGTTTGCTGGGATGGGTTCTCTGAACAGCAACATGGCAGGCATCCCGAAGAGGCATCTATATGTGAATAGCATATAATCAAATATCTGTGAAAGTATCCTAATATCAGCTAAAACTATGGTTCTGAAGCTTTTTTCACCTGAAATTGAGCATACCTGCAAAACAAGACTTCCTGAATAGTCAGCTATGCCACCCATGACATCTAAACGTCCAGGTGCCCTTGCTACATAAATTTCTTCCTGCAAAAGAAAGTGGAAAAATCTTCATGCATCAGTGCAACTTCATGAAACCTTGCTACCCTACAATCTAGATATGACGCATCAGCAGATGCATACACAGGGTCATGCGATTCACTAAAAATTGAATACAGACGGCAACCAAATTATTACCTCCCAGTCAAAGAGCACAGATGCAGCAGTTCTCTCTCGGGGTTGCTTCTCAAGGCTCTTTAAATCATTCCCATTAAGTCCTGATAAGCTCTTTAAAAATTTCATTGTATCTGTTAATCCTTGCAGGTCTCCATGGAGTATCTCAAAGTCTTCAAAACATCTACCGAAACCAAACTTGTTATTCAGTAGCAAAATCTTCAGTTGGAAAACAGAGACGTATGAGAAAAGCAAGGGAAGGTAACTCACGATTCTGTGTTTTCCTTTGTTTCAACAGTTTTTAAGGTTGGAGCAGCATTAGTTTCTGTCTTGGACGGAGAGTACCAGTCTGGAATGCCTATATCTCTCCCGGGAGCCCTTTGCAACTGATAACCTAATACTATAGCATCTTGCAATCTTCTGGCACCACTAAGCTGTAATGAAAAATAGACAGGTTAATCGGCTCATTTTACCATCTTAAAACAGGGTTTTTGAAAAGTTGCTTCCAGCTCTATGTTTCTTCCTAATCAAAAGAAGAAAAGTGGGTGTACTATGTTCACGGTATGCTGATTTTGCCTTGGCGCAAACTATAAGAATTATTCAAAGAGGAATGTTTCAAAAGGGGAAAAAAAATCCCCAATCAGGGGAAAATATTTTTCATATGAGTAACAAAATCTGGAGAATTTAAGGCTGAAGATAAACATAGTTGCATTGCTTGAAACGGTGGGTATGGGAATACATTGGCCACTCAATAGTCATTCAGAATCACTCACTTTATCAGAGATACACTTCTTCCCAATAGCAGTTTCCTGGAGGATCTGGGCAACCACCTAAATGAACAAAGTGTTAGTCTATTAAAAAATAATATGACTTCCGTAGGTTTTATTTGATTCTGAATTTCACCATGATGCGAGTGATATAAAGTAATCATGGTATCGGCTTATTGCAGCTGATTCGACATCAATGCAAGTGTTCTAATACTTGACTACAGAAATAATTTGACTTGAAGCTAATTTGGACGTAATAACATCAATACTGTCCATACTGGGTATACATAAACAAGCAGGAAAAAAAAACTACCTCACCGCCATTTATAGGGCCATTGTAGCATGGTTGAAGCGTGAGAGCACGGAGTAGATAAGGTTTCCAGTGTCCACTAAGGAAATCTCTTCTGATCATCTCAATGCTGCTTTGGTAGTGCTGAAATAAAACAGAATACAAGGCAGAGCATGAAGGCACTTTTAGCACTTCAATACATAAATACTCGTAGAATAGTTTAATTTTGACAATAAGGCATGTTTCAACCTCAAGCAAATTCCGTAAAAATGGCTCTTCGTTAAAGTAATCTCTGCGAACAAACACAAATGGCAGCTTACAGGCCAAAGCCTCACTTGCATTTCCGTACCCAATTTTTCCTATGAAATTATGAGAGTTAAGTACATGTATCTAACAAGAAAATTAATGACAATACAAGTGACTAGATATACAGAAATACATGTAATATCATGATTTACCAAGCATGCAGTCAGATGCAGCCATAATATCTGGTGTGTAAGCATCTTTTGCAAGCTTAATGAAGTTTGAAGGGACATCTTGAGAATCAGAAGCACCACAAACCTTTCATAAAGAGAGTGCTAAGTTTAGCCAAACACATTAATTAGGACGCTTTCCAAGGGATAACTATGCTGTAACAAACCATACCAAACAGATCCAACCGTCAGGCAGCCACTCTTGCTTCAATTCCCATCCCGCAGGCTGTGGACAAAGGCATACTGATTATTTCATTGTATTAGTGACTAATGTTATTTAGTTCACAAGCATAGGTCATAGAGATAGAAGAAAGGACACTAATCTTTTGACTAAACATAACGATAATTTGTTCTGCTGAAAATAATAGGAATTATAACCACAATATCTCACTATCGCAGGGGCATCATTTTAGAATGATGTATGTGGGTAGCTAATCGTCATGCTTTCATCATTACAAAAGCATTACTTCTTGTGAGTATCCCTCCAATACAAACACATCAAAGAATGAGAATCAACACAAAGTGGTGTAGACGATTTGTGACCCCAATTTCAGGGTATCAGGGTATCAGTCAAACACAGTAATTCATTGAAAGTGAGCATATTAACATAATCATATGCAACATTAGCACAAACAGGAACACGTCCTAGGCTCATCAAATTTATATTAATAAATGACCCACCTGTCCCCCAAAATTAAAAAGGAGCACCTTAGCTTTCTCCTCAATGCCAAGTTCCTTTCTCACCTAACAGGTCAAAATTGAATGTGTAATTAGAGAGCAAGAACTTTATCAAGCCGTTTGGAATATTATACTCCAGCAGAGTCATACAAACCTCGGATCTAGATTTACACAATCCTCTTACCACGAGAGGCACATCTATGACATCACGGAAAGCTGGCACTGCAGACAGAAAGACCATTCTATTTTCATGATAGCTGAGAAACAGGCCACAGAATTTTTAGGAAATAAAAAGGACAACAATAGTTGAACATACTTGGACTGTATCCAGGGAGGCGAAGTAAGATGTCACAATGGGAATAATCCTCCGCTATCTGTATAGATAGATAACCGGCTATTCAGCTGGTAGAAATGTCCGTTATATAGGTAGAGAATTTACATAACTAAAGAGGGTAATAGCAAAGAAGTTCCTAGAAGGCATTCGCAAATGATCAATAGATCGGTATTTCAACACTTCCAAAGTGAAAAGGCGCAATTTAATGACATGATAAATAGGAAAAACATAACCTGCCAAACAACAGATTGGTGATGAGATCCAGCCCCCATGATATACTCTGCATATATGAAGTCCCAACTGCAGATTGCATATGGTGAAACAAACTGTAGACTTTGCGGAATTTGAATATTTGATACATATGTTGCTCTTATAAGGGTAAGTGCAACTAGGAATTATTTCAAATATGCCGACATTGTATTTGATACATATGTAATGTTGCTCTTAAGGTAAGTGCAATTAGGAATTATTTCAAATATGTTGACATTCAGACAGATACCATTATTTTGCAGAGCTAAAGTACATCTGTATAAACAGTATGATTAGTAAATCGAATGAACACCTGATAGGTCTGACAAGACATTGGTAGACAAGGTTTACCAAACTTTGAAACATATGATTTATGAATTGCTGGAAGTTAGTGGAGGCTCACCTAAAGTTCCCAATGCACACAGAGCATATACCCACATCAGCAGCCACCCTGCACACCACGGGAACAACATCCGAGACCTGCCCCATCAGCAAACCACAGCCCAGTTCAGTTCAGAATTCAGACATCGCAGTCGATCACTCCCTTCTAGCAGCAGCGCCAAATGCAACAGTTTAACATGGACTGAATCACAGCAGAGCGGTCGAGAGTACCACTAGGTCCGCCTTGATGGAGCGTAGCCACTCCGCCTCGGTCCTCAGGATCGACTCGCGGGGCACCACGGCCGTCTCACGGTACTGCATTCCGCGATCAGAAGAGTATCAGACTGTAATCAACACACAACGCAAGCCGATGGACGGTGGTACAGGGACTGATGGGATTCGGGATCCGCGCGGGACCTTCTCTAGCGTGGCGAGGGGGTCGACGGTGAGCGGGTCGGCCTGGACGGCGCCGCAGTCGAGGATGACCCTGCGGATGAGAAGGCGCGGGGAGCGCACCTCGGCGGTGAAGACGTACTCCGGCACGGCCGTGGCCACGTGCACCTCGTGCCCCGCCGCGATTAGGTGCCGCACCACCTGCGATCGCGGAACCGCGCAAATGCAGCAAGTCAAACGTGACGAGACTTCAGCAGCGAGAAACGAACGAACGACGCCGGAATGCCCGGGCCGAGGAGGGACGAGAGGCAACCTCGATGGTGCGGGTTGCGTGGCCGAAGCCGTGACCGGTGAGGTAGAAGGCGAAGACTAGGCGGCGCGGCGGCGTGGAGTGGTCGGCGGCGGCCATGGCCGACGAAGCGGAGGAAGCTTGGGATCCAAACGGGGAGGTCGCGTCGGTTGTGCTGTTAGTTTTGGACGGACCTGGGTCGCTTTAAGTACGACTGACCCAAGTGACCAAGTCGCACGTCCACTCCAACTGCAGCTTATCCGGACGACGAATATTTAACAAAAAGAGGGGAAAAAAACAATTGTGTCAAAACAAATGCAGAGGAATAATTTCAAGTGCAGAGCAAATCAAATATACAAAACGATTTTTCAAGGCAGTGCTCTTATTTACTCGCGTCTACATATCACAAAACTAAAGTCAAAAGATCACATCAAAATTACAAAAATTTACTCCACTGAAGAAGAGGGAAACAGCTCGGACGTCGGACAAGCCGGCGCCTCAGCGGTCAGCCCGACTGCGACTCGAACACTTACGCTAACCGAACTCTATCCGGAGCATGTGACCCACTTTTAAGTCAAAGCCCGTTGGTTAAGTTCGGCGTCTCCTTCCCTCGTCCAGCACAGACGGTACACGACCCGCCTCTACTCAAGCTCGCCATCCCCGAACCAACTCCTCCCTCCGCCTACTCGTCGCCGTCCCCGCATCGGTATTCCGGCGTTGGATTGGCGCGGACTGGAGATCCATCGGGAGTTACATAGATCCCATCGTTGGTAATGAACCCTAGCTTGCTTTGCATGGTTTCCTCTGATTTTCTTGCAGCCACGAGTTTATTTTCGGTCCGCATCGTGATAGGAGTTTCAAATTATGGGTTACCAACTGATCTGAAAATACTAAGATCATAAACCATGTACCGATATGCTAATCAAGGCTCTTTTATATCTACCAGATACCAGCGAGCCAAGTTTAGCCATGGGCAAGAGCGATTGTTCTGAAGAGCTGAAGCTGCCACTGGCCTTGTTTGCTGTGGAACGCGATAGCAAGAAGCGGCTCCTTTTTGATGTTTCAAGCAGAAAGGTCCACGGAATAAATAGCTCCGTATTTCAAGATGCAACTTGCGCATTCGAGAATGGCGGGTGGCTCCTCATGATCCAGCACAAACCAACATATTCCCAAGAGCAGACTGTCTTCCTTGTTCACCCAATCTCTGGCAGACGGATTGACCTGCCAGTAGTTCCTTCCACCGACAAAGGGTTCTTCGTGTTCTACGTTAATTCTTATGGAACACCTTTAGTTGTTGCACACATCGTGATCTGGAGCCTTGTTCCAACCATCCACATTGCCTGCCCCGGAGACTTGTACTGGAGTGTCTACCAGCATGATGTTGAGCCTCCCCGCATATCGAAATCAATGTGCAAATTGGCCGAGCCCACTCGCACTGTCGACGTAGCTCTGCTGGGAACGCAAGTGATCTGCCTGGACCGTAATGGACAGATCATAATCTTCAGCATCACTGAAATGACTTGGAGAACGGGGTATTGTCCTCCAGAGTGGAGTGAGCGAGATCACCATTTCCTTGTCACGTCCAATGGAGAGCTGTGCTCGTGTCCGGTTCTCTGATGATGGAGAACTCTTTCAAGTTCTTGAAGCTTGATATGGAAGCGCTGGAGTGGTCACCTCTGGATGACTGGGAGTTGGATGACACCAGCTGGTTTCTGCGCAAGGGCCAGTCCTTCTGTGTGAAGGAGGTAGGCAAGAGCAAAGTCTATGTGTTCAGTGGTCCAGAACAACTTATGAAGTCAATCACGGAGAACTCAAATGGTACATCAGCACATGATACGTTGAAATCCATCACAAATGCGTGTGCTTATGACTTGGATGATGGGAGTGTTGAGATGCTCATCCCAACATCAATCGTTACAGAAGTTCGTCACTGGGTTCGGCCGTTGTATTGACTAATTAATCCTATGCAGTGAAAGAATAATGTCTTTGTGAAGAGTAGTTTTACTTTCCCTTTTCTCATTCCAGATATTTAAATATGCATGAAAGTCTCTTAGATTTTATACCTTCTGCAAAAAGCTACAGATCAAAGCAAATGAATGACCACAAGAATGCTAAGCAGGAGCGGCAAGCGATGAGAAAAGGCATGATTCGATTCCCATGAATCTCATCCCATACCTCGGCTACTGCTGCTCCCCATCATAATCTCCGGCAGAGACTTATTCAGAACAAGATAAACTGGCTAAAGGCAAGATGCCAGTTTTCCCGCGCAGAACAAAGCTACACGGGGTCATCATAACCCTATACTAATATAACGCAGGATCTTGTCACATGAACCGAATGCTCTGATAACCAACGCAAATGGCAACCATTTCTATCAGGAGTACAGCGCAGAACAGCAACCAGACTATCCGAAAGCTCTAACAGCCCATACAGTTTGAACAGAATATGCAACATACAGAGGCATTAGGAGATACGATATGGTCTGTACCGGCCTTCATGGTACAGTACTACCAGTATCCCTACATATCCATTTAGCACGGAGATACATTTAACATTCTGCAAGGTCTGTCATACACACTGGCTGCCGACTTTTGACAACAGTACGGCGTATGTCCTGCCCTTGACATATCTACATTGCCAAAATACGATGGTCAGTGCATCTGATCAACCATATCCTAGACTGCTAAGTTAATGCCCCTTGGGGGACAGGTGCAGCAAAAACAGGAGCGGGCCCACAGCAAGGAAGCAACTGCGCCTGGAATTCACAACACCACATGCTCGATATCATTCGAGTACCCTCCGGATTGATCTTCGAATGAACAAGACGCTGCTGATGGAGTTCTTCGCTGCTTCCTCGACGACACTTGCTTCACAGTTTTCTTCTTGGGGCGTGGAGCTGGTGATTCAGATACCCCAGACTGGTGAAGATGAGCATGGCCTGGCATCTCAGCCCGGTGAAGGTTAACATGACCTGAACTTGAAGAGCCAGGTTCACCTAGCAGTTCTCTGCGAGTAGGAGGTGCTGCCCAACACAGTGGATCAACTGCACAAATAACAGCAATATATACAGGTTATGGCAGAAAATGGCATGCAGTGTGTAGCAGCATGCCCCAAGAATAGCTAGGTATGATATGAAATAGTAAAGCAATTATCTAGGAAAAGAACAGATATTCAGTAAATAATACAAAACTATTATGGTATTTCAGACAATATAGATTGGAAACCACAACAAATATTACAATTCAAGTAATGTCATGACTCTTCAACACTCATTTGGACACATATAACCCTCAAAATGAGGGAGCTGCTAAGGGTTGTCCTCAGCTAAACTGGTATTTCAAAAGTTATCATTGTGGGCTATTGCGTGGTTAGGCACAAAGTAATAGATGTATTCTTATAAACTTCCTCCTAATAAGTACTAAAAGACCAAAAAAAACACTTCCAAGAGAACGTTACAAGTGCTGAATTCGCCCAGGGACACCAGAAATTCAGGCCTGGGCCTAGTATGAAAAGACCATTTATGTTTTTCTTTGAAGAAAATAAGGCAGGTGCTCTGCCGCTTCAGAAAAGACCATTAATGTCCTTACGAGAAAACAGGAAACACAAAAATAATCAAAGGTATAGAGGACCCAGCCTTGGACATGGACCATTCTGGCTCAGCCTGTGGTACTGAATACCGATGTCTTCCGTTCCAAAAGAAAGAATAAGGAAAAAAAATCGCATGCCAATGTTTCAGCAAACACTAGTCTAATAGGTGATTTTGGTGTTTGATTCAGTTTTAAAAGTACTTACCACTGTTTCCTGATTCGAGGCATGCTCTATCCAACAAATGTGGGGAATTGCAAAAACAGAACAAGAAAAATTAAAGGGACAACCAACAGTTCAGCAAATTTTGGGTTGATTTAACACACCTTGTGCAACCTCAGCAAGCTCTGGTAATCCATAAGCTTCTCCAGATATATGCTTTTGAACATACTCTTCATGCAGAGGTTTGGGAGTAGCAAATGAAAACTGAGATAAGTTAACGCCTTGTCTAATGTAGTGCGGGTTCTTTTCTAAGTACCTGCAATTTAAATGTAATGATGCATCATTTCAAGGGAAATTGTAGAACATGCCGTGGCTCTGCTTTGTAGTACTAAACCAACTAGTGAGTCAGAGAAATAAGTAATATGCAACAGCTAGAACATAGAACAATGTATGACTGGATGAACACACCTCGCAATTTCAACACACGACCTCAGTTTTTTCCCAGATGGAGACGTGTAATACCTGAGAATAAGATATGAGTTATGTTAAGATAAAATGCCTTACATATCACATGATCTAAAAAAGTATCATCCATGTGCTACAAGGCGTGTGTTGATTGCTATTTGGAATATCAGAAAGTAAACTTCCAAAGAAAGTTTGATAAACACTTGAGACTTCAGCAACATCATTGTCAATTAATATATAATAATGTTCACACTAACATATCATAAGAGACTAATACTCATTATGGGACAAGCATAGATTATTGAAGTTTCATAGATAGCGCATATAGGGCAAACTAACTAACTGCAGTTAACAACGAAAATCATGTAAGTACTTCAGCAAGTTTTGCTAGTCTAAGCAGCTGATTAAGCGGTAAGCGTGTCAAAAACGAGAAGTGGATGATATTGAACATGGAAATGTCAGAATTTTTTAGAAGATGACAGACCACAAGTAGTATTGCAACTCAAGTTCAATAAAGTAGGAAAGTGTGACATACACATCCGCAAACTTGCTGGAAGCCCCCCTAAGTCTGACCTCCCTGTCCCAGCCAGGAGGAGGTTGAACAATGTTAGGCTTATCGATTGCCCACACCCTGCTTCCGTCTTGTGACATGTCTTCTGGGTCATCACATGATAAAACACGGTTCCATTCATGAGCTCTTTCACATACAAAAAGCTCCTGGCAAATACTCTCCCGTAGCTCTTCATATTTTTCTTTTGTTGGAACGACCCTCCATTTGTAGCAGTTGGCACACTGTACAGTATAAGTACCAATAGAAGGTAGAACTGTGCTGTGTCCAAATTTTGGCTTCTTGAAACTTTGGTGTGAAGTACTGTGATCTACAGCCTCTGTGACTTCAACTGCTCTCTGCTTGTCATGTGTGATCGCAGGATTGTAAAGGACAAGCTGCCTTGATGCATCTTCCGCTGAGTAATCCTTGTTGCTGTCATCATCGCCATCAATAACATGCACTTCAACATTGTCAGATAACTCGCAAAGCCTCTTTTTTGAAGGCCGAGACTTGCAAGCAGGAACTCCCCCAGGGCTCTGACCCTGGAAGGTCCTCATGACGCACTAGTCCCTTATCTGCATGATACAGAGCACATGATTCAGTAGACATGATCATGATTCACTATGGTTCCCTACACAATTCAACACAGTAGCAGTATAGACGCCTAGATTCAACATTATGAGATTTAAATTCAGAAACATAATGGATTATATTCGCTATCCCTGGAACTATGGATAGGTCTTTGAAATGACTAGTGTTATCGGAAGATGCAACGAGGAAAAGGATACCGAAAGAGGTCGAGGCCGAAATTAGAATCTCTACAGAAGTAGAAGTATCAAACACCTAAAACCTAAATGGCCGAAACCCCATAAAGCAGCACCAAAGGAGGCGAACGAACTCTTTGCCGAAAATAGAAAATTCCAAGCGAATCGAGCAAACGAAGCCGCGCACGCAAGAACGAACACGACGATCTTTCACGAGTCGCAATCGAGCTGGGACCGCGCCAATGCGACCTAGGAAGCAATCTACCTACTTGCGTCGCCGTCCCAGAGTAGCGCGATCGTCGAAGGGGGCAAGAAAACCAAACGGAGAGCAAAAGGCGAAGGTAGAAGAGTGGGGAGGAGCAGAGAGGAGAGGGAGGAGAGGACCGATGTGCCGGTGATGTCGCCGAGGAAGCGCGGCCCCCGGGAACTCCGAGGAGGGGAGGAGGAGCCGAGGAGGTGGTGGTGGAGTGCGTTCTGAACCAGCCTGCTGGTTTCTGCAGTGTGCCAGGCAGAGTTATGTGGTGACTGGTGAGTTTCTCGCTCTGCCCCCTGTCACTGGTGTCTTTTGCACCCGAGAGTACAGCTTCAACTTTTTTTTTTCGAGGGACAGAAGCGGCTTCAACTTTCCTCGCATTCTAGGGACGACTTTCGTCGTGCTGTCACAGTGTCACTATTATTATGTCTATACAAACTTTTGTACTGTCACTATTGTTATGCACATAGTAATGCCTAGGGTGATTAGAGGCATAACCATGAAGGTTAGATTGTAATGCAGCAGTAAACAACATACTTCTTTCGTTTTTTTAAATTATTAACGCCGTTGACCTTTTGAGTTAAGTTTGACCTTTTGAGACTTAATCCATTTTTTTCTTTTGTAATTACAATCCATTTATTATCTCACCCGCCCGCATATCACTGTCATACGCTCCAAACATAATCCCACAAGAATTGTAAAACACGCAGTTTCAAAAAAAAAATTATAGAAGGGACACAAAATTAGGCTCGCATGCAGGATTAGTGCTGCACCGCCGCCTTGGCCTGCGACGAGTACCGCTCCCTGTTGGCGGCGAAGCAGGCGAGGAGCTGGTCCCTGTCCGGCAGGCACCGCTTGACGGCCTCGTCGTCGGTGTAGTCCTTGGCCCACCGGCGCAGGGCAGGGAACTCGCCGTCCGCCACCAGGCGCACTCCCGCCACCTCCTCCAGCACGTCGAGCCAGTAAGCCAGCGTGCAGGCGGCCACGTCCACGAGGCTGACGGCGTCGCCGCCGAAGAACCTCTTCCCCTCCACCAGCTGCGCCTCCAGGATCGTCAGCCTCTCCTTCAACTCCTTCGCGAAACGCTCCTGCGCCTCGCCTTCCGTCCACAACGACATCCACAGCGGCCCCAAGCACTGCACGCAGAAACATATGATCAGGATTCATGATTCAAATCATACGTTCAATTGGGATAATTAATTATGAATATCCATAGATTATTAATGATCATAATTAGTAAGTACCTTATTGTCGATGAAGTGAGCCCAGAAGCGGGCGGAGGCGCGGTCGTAGGGGTCCGCCGGAAGCAGGCGCGGCGCTGAGCCGTCGCCGCCGAAGGCCTCCTCGATGTACTCGACGATGACGAGGGACTCGCAGATGGCCGGGCGGTCGCCGTGGAGAAGGACGGGGACGGACTTGTGGATGGGGTTGTGCGTCAGCAGCAGCTCGCTCTTGTTTTCCAGGTCCTCCATCACCAGCTCGTATTGCACCCCTTTCAGCGTCAGCGCCACCTCGGCGCGGTGCGCGAACGGGCTGCCGAACGTGCTGATCAGCTTCACCACCGACATCTTGATCACTACTCGTAGTATATATGTTTCTCTCGTGATCGATCGCTGGCAGAATGTGTTTTAGTTTCTTGGCGATCCAAGCTTGCAAGTGATCGAGTTACTATGTTAGCTAGCAGGCAGGTATTTGTAGGGGACGGACGGGTGAGCAACAGATGTTGCTAGATCTCTCTTGTTGTGCTGTGCCTGTGCTTGCAGGGACAAAGTCACATAATCGAGACCGGTCCACTTGTCTGACTGACAGAAAAGCAAAGTTGAATGCTGCACCCACAGCTCGTTCAATCTACGACTAGTAGTGCAACAAGTCAGAGATCGAGGTTCCATTTACATTGGAGATCGAATGTGGATAGCTAGATTTGCTGGTCGTTAGATAATGCAACATTCAGACTGCATATGTATCCCTGAACCTCGACGTGTAAAAGCAAATCAAGGGAGTAACATATGCCGACTGAAGAGGCACCGTGACGAATACAAAAGATTGGCATCCATCTCTACTTTTGTTTCTATAACAACTCAAGAGGTACTGTGACGAATTATGTGTGCGACTGTATGTGAGAAGTCTCTTCCGAGGAAGCTGCATTTGAGCTGCGCCTCGAGATTGTCAGCTGATCGGTCTGCCTTGCAATTCGCCATCCTTCCCTTAACCACAACAGGAATATTAGTAGTCCTACATGGAAAGGCATACACCAACATTTCAGCTTTGGACGAAAATAGAAGCGCGTCTGAATTTTCGCTGATAATACGACCCCTGGTTTTTATTTCTTGACTTTGTTTTTGCACTAGCCAACATCAAGAAATATAAATCCAATGGAATAGGACAATAACTTTACAATCACTGCTACTACAAATAAATATTCCTATAGACGGTTGTTGAGCTATTTCCACCGGCAATCTCTTGAGAGAGATGCTTCTAAGGGGCTGTTTGGCCGGGCTTCTTGCCCGGCTTCTCACGCGGCTCCTCCAAAAAATATGCCAAACGCACTGCTTCGCCGCCCGCTCCTCCGTAAAAACCGGGCGAAGCCAGCCCCGAAAAGGGAGCGAAGCCGGGAGCACCTCAAGGGTAGCTTCGCCCCGCTTCGTCGCCTCTGGCCCCACCAAAAATCAGCGCAATCCGTAAACTGCCCCTGATGCGAGCGCGCCAAACAGGCGCGGCAGAGCGGGAGGACCGGACGGCACCGCGAGCGGGAGGCCTGGGCGCGGCGGCGTGGGAGGCCCGGGCGCGACGGCGCGCGGCAGCGCGTCGGCCTAGTCGCGTAGGAGGCCATCCCGCTCACCTTTTCCCTCCCGGGCGAGCTCGAGTGCCACGCAGGCAGGTGCGCAGAGGGTGACCGAGCTCGTCGCAGTTGCCGCAGCCGCGCATGACGTCTTCGCTGCATGCGCCCTCGATTGGGTAGAGAAGAGAGAGATCGCACACGCCTGCCGAGGAGAGAGCAAGAAGAGATTGAGGAAGAAAAAAGATATGGCCGATGAAGAAGATAAGGACGCCCACGCGTGATGATGGCTGGTCGTTATGTGGGCCCCCTGTGTTTTATTTAAATCATTAGATATTGTTGAATCCTTTCTCTATTTATTATTTTTTGTTATCATATGCATTCACATAAAAATGATGAAAGTGGGTATAAAATGAAACCATATATGTCCAGAGCATTATGGACAATTGTATTTTCCATCTATTCTTACAAATCAGGAGAAGCCGCACGAGAAGCTGTTCAGCCAAACGATTTCGGCCACAGCCATAGCCACAGCCAGCACAGCTGGTTTTCCAGAGAAGCCACAGCCACAGCCGAAGCCGACACAGCCGGAGCCGTGCCAAACAGGCCCTAAAATGTAATTTTTAATTAAAGGTGTTATACAAATAGTTTCTGGTTACATTCATTTTTTCAATAATTCCCACGAAATGTCAACAGATTTAGATATATATTCATCATGTGTCGACTTTTGGAAATGTAATATATAATTGTGTGTCCACAAAGGAGCACACTCACTTCTCGTAGAAATTCGAAGTTGGGAGGTTGAGATCCAATGCGGGCCTTAAATTTCTGTTGCCCGTCCAATATTTATGAAGAAGGTTCCCTCCTCCGGTTACCGACACTGTTCCCATCATGGAGTACTCCTATTTGTTTTGGGTTCAGCATGTTCACCTTCAAACACTCGGATTGATCGGTGACGTTGTTGCAGTATTAGCCATTTCGATTTATTTACGGGAAATATAACGGGCATTCGAGTGTTTCAGCCGTGGCTTACACTCGATTTTGTGGCCGTCCAATCAGATGGGCAGGTCGTTCGATTTTGTTTCAGAGCAAGGATTATGGTTCGGGCAGCTGCTGGCTAAATGCAACTGGCATGTCACATAGAGCTAGTACAAGAGCCGGCACGTATAATGAACAGGCCGTTAGATTAGCTAAGAGAAGGATTGCAATAATGATACAAATATTTAACGCTTGCATGTGCTGATGTGCATACGATCAGGTGTGGTGCTCATCGTTGTGGCCATGCATCAAACAATAAAACAATAACAGTTATGTCTTGCTTATCTACTAACATTTACGGAGCAGGGGATCGTAGGGAAGGAACAAAACACCGGCTCCGTCGCCCGCAACGGGCTGAGAGCGGACGGTTCGGCCTCGGGTATGCCGCTTTGAGCGACCGACTTGCGGGACGCCCGCCGCGCTCTCTCTTTCCTTTTCTCGCTCCTCCAGCTAGGATTTGGCTGACGTGGAGAGTTATTTCGCCGGCTGACTTCACCCCATAAGAGCTTCCCAAACGCCTGACACACCTGCTAGCGCTTGGATGAATTATATATTTGTTTAATGGCAAAAGAGAAGAAAGAGAATGACGGCAGCTCTTTTTCAAGCTCTAGCGCTTGGGCGCCCATAGAGGCTGACACCTCTCTGCACATGACAGAGAGCATCTGACAAGAGCCAGCAGCTATCTTCACCTTTGGACAATCTCATCCGTGGGCCAATTTCGTCCTGCAGTCTAGGTTTTGTATTTTTTTTTCCACCGCAAAAGCTAGCTCCAACGAGGAATTAGTTGACTGCTCGCACACTAAAACGATGGTATCAGGATTCATGAAGTAATTCATTCTAATCCAGGCTCCATTTTAGCTCCATGCTAAGTTTAATTTGTTTGGGAAAAAGAGTTTAGTACATTAGCAGTCCTATTTCACACTTTGTAATTAATGTTCGGAAAAAAGATGTTTGAAATGTGTTTAGTACATTAGCCGTTCGCTTGACGGAGAAAAAAAATGCCAAGGGAACATTTCAAACCGTTTATTTCCCAAGCACGCTATGAAATCACTGCATGCTAATTTCCCAAGCAAGATGCTCAAGTGTAGAGTACATTTTATTCCATATATATGCAAACAAGCATTTATTTCCTCTGGCAATCCCTGAATATATACATGACTTTGTGCGACATAATTAACCGTGCCCCGATCCATGGAGTTACTGCTGCACGGCTCCCTTGACCATGGCCGTGAACCTCTCCTTGTTGGCGGCGAAGAAGGCGACGAGCCGGTCCCTGTCCGGCAGAGACGGTTTCACGGCCTCGTGGGAGGTGTACTCCTTTGCCCACCGGCGCAGAGCAGGGAACTCGCCGTCCGCCACCAGGCGCACGTCGGCCGCCTCCTCCATGGCGTCGAGCCAGTGAGCGAGCGTGCAGGCGGCCACGTCCACGAGGCCGAGGGCGTCGCCGCCGAAGAACCTCTTCCCGTCGAGCTGCGCCTCCAGGATCGCCAGGTTCTCCTTCATCTCCTTCTTTGACCGCTCGCGCGCCTCGCCGTCCGTCCACAGCGACATCCACAGCGGTTTCAGGCACTGCGCATGCATCCATGCCCGTTCATCAGGATTCATATATATGCGTGGTTCACGTACGTTTAATTAGGATAATTATCTATCTACTGATAAATTAGGCATGTGATGTAGGTACCTTGTTGTCGAAAAAGTGAGCCCAGAAGCGGGCGGTGGCGCGGTCGTAGGGGTCCGCCGGAAGCAGGCGTGGCGCCGAGCCGTCGCCGCCGAAGGCCTCCTCGATGTACTCGACGATGATGAGGGACTCGCAGATGGCCGGCCGGTCGCCGTGGAGGAGGACGGGGACGGACTTGTGGATGGGGTTGTGCGTCAGCAGCAGCTCGCTCTTGTTCGCCAGGTCTTCCAAGATCAGCTCGTACGACACGCCCTTGAGCGTCAGCGCAACCTCGGCGCGGTGCGCGAACGGGCTGCCGAACGCGGTGATCAGCTTCACGGCCATCTTGATCAAGTTCGATCCTCTCGTGATCGATCGACTGCCGAATGTGTTTTCGTTTCTTGGCGAGCGAAGCTTGCTAGTGATCGAGTTAGCTGGCAGGTATTTGTAGGGACGGGTGAGCAAGAGTCGTTGGCGCTCTTCTTGTTGTGTTTGTACGGGAACAAGTGGCTCGCGCGCGCTGCTTCTTCTCCAAGGGAAGATGGATCGAGACTGATCCACTTTATCTTGACTAACTGACAAGCAAAGTTGAATACTGCACCCACGGCTGGTTCAATCTAGCACTACTACCTGGACTAGTAGTGCAACAAGTCAGAGGTCGAGAAAATAAGGTTCCATTTATTTACACTGGAGATCGAATGGATAGATTAGCTGGTCGTTTGATAATGTAACATTCAAAGTGCATATGTATCCCTGTCATCAGCGATGACCTCAACGTGTAAAAGCAAAGGGAGTAACATATGCCGACCGATTTAGTGATTTTGGTGCGGAATATAAAAGACCCGCATCCATCTCTCTTGTTTCCATAACAACTGGAGAGGTACTATGACGAATTTTGTGTGCATGCAACTGTATGTGAAGTCTCTTCCGAGGAAGCTGCCTTTGAGCTGCTCCTCGTGATTGTCAGTTGGTCGGTCTGCCTTGGTTCAGGCGTTCAGTTCAGATACGCTGTATCCTGTGCTGCAACTCGCCATCCTTCCCTTAACAATTTTCAGGATTTTTGGATTTTGAAGGGTCGATCTGCCCTGTTTACTTGCGTGCACTATAGGATAGGTTCATCCCAGATTAGCAAATTCCCAATTTGTTACTGCTAGCCAGAAATCAAATTCGTTCACCGGCCTCTTCTGCTGCTCGGCTGGATAGCTGGCATTTGGCTGTTTGGCGGGCGGACTGGATGGTAGCTAATTCTGGAGGGTCTGGCCTGGCGCCGACGAGGATGGCGAGCGGAGCGGGGGGCAGGTCTCGCCGCGCGCACGAACGGCGGGAAGCCACCACCCCTCGTCCCCTCCCATCGCCAACCACCACCACCTTCCCTTGTCACTGCAAAGGCCGCGTCGCGAATAACCGCGGGGCGTGCGCGCGTGCGTGCCTCTCTCCCTCCCCCTCCCGCTCCCCGCTCCCCACCCCCGCCCGCGTCTCTCCCGCTTGGAGGCGGTGGACCGCCACCGGCGCCGACGCAGGCATCCCGCATTGCCCCGATCCGGTCCCGTCCCCTACCCCGTTGCCGCGGCAGCTCCATCCGTCCGACCCACACGCCGGCCGGCCGGCCCCTCGTAGTAATGTAATGCTCCCCTCCCCCACCTCATTGCTTCCTTATCATCCCTGCTGCTGCGTCGTTTCATGTCTTCGGATTCTGTGTGGTGCTTGTGCTTGCGCTTGCGCGTCATTGGGATCCATGAGGTTTGCGAGTGATTGGGTCCTGTTGCGGCTCCATTTTCTGTTGGAAATGGCATTTTCATGACATTAGTTCTGCATCTAGGCTGTTTCGACCGAAATGTAGCATGATTTGCTTAGTTGTGTTTTTTCCTTTCCAAGCTGGGGTGAATGCCTTGTTTGATTGATCATCGGTTGCTGGCTCCTTCCTTTCAAATTACACTAAGTATCTTGTTTTGTTCTTAAGTCAACCTACCTATTATCATCTCATTGTTGGAATCTGGATTATGAGTCTTTCATGGGTGGACGGCATGGTATTGGTAGTTTGCCACTAACATGCATGTTATCAATTATTTATGCAGTAGTAGAGGATGGGTGTGATATCACGGAAGGTCCTGCCAGCATGTGGGAGCCTGTGCTATTTCTGCCCTGCACTCAGAACGCGCTCCAGACAGCCTGTTAAGCGGTACAAGAAGATCCTTGCTGAAATCTTCCCCAGAACACAGGTCGGGACACTGCAGCATCCTTCTGCCAAATTGTTCCACTTTGGCTGCTAACGCGGTGCTATATACTAAGTATGCGTTTTTCTTTATGCTACAGGATGAAGAACCAAACGAGAGAAGGATTGGGAAGTTGTGCGAGTATGCTTCCAAAATCCTCTTCGAGTGCCCAAGGTTTGCCCTTTGTTCGACAAAAGCAGCCATTGCATTAATGCAAGGATTAGGGATTTTGACCTCTATAAATGATTTATTCTTGATGCTGAACAACCAAATAAATTCAGTGTACTACTTTTGCTGCTACTGCAAAGAAAATTACCAATGCAGCCTAGCATGGTCAGGTGTCAACAAAACAAACCTCACGAGACATTGTGCTAGCTTAATGTTTATAGCATCCTTGTCTCATAAGTGCTCTTGCCTTAGACTAATCCTCGTCCGATATATCTCCAGACATGAAATGCATCGCAACCTGTTATAGCAAAATTAAGATTGTTGGTTAACTAGTGTCCTCTTGCATATTGATGTTTGAGCAGATCACGGTTTACTTGGAGCAACGAATTTACAAAGAATTAAGAACTGAGCAGTATGGCTTTGCAAAAGTGGTGATGTTAATATACCGCAGACTCTTGGTTTCTTGTAAAGAACAGATGTGAGTCTTCTTTCTCAGTTTTCAATTCTCACATTCCACTGGATTCAGTGAATTTACCTGTGTTAAGTCAGCACCGCCCTAATGTCAGTAAACCGGTCATACTGTCATCTGGTTTGCTATGGATATACGTATTGCACTTTATTATTGTTATTATTTGCTAACTAAACATTTAAAATGTCATTTTCTTGATTCAGGCCCCTGTTTGCAAGTAGCTTGCTAAGCATTGTACACACTCTTTTAGATCAAAAGAGGCAGGATGACATGCGTATCATTGGATGTGAAACCTTGTTTGACTTTGCTGTTAATCAGGTATTTCCACTGTCTTACATTCAGCAGATAGCCATTCTTCCCTAGTGGATAAAATTATAATGCATAGTCTGCCTCGTAGTTGGTGATCACATTTATGTATATTCCAGGTGGATGGCACATATCAGTTCAATTTGGAAGGGCTTGTCCCAAGACTATGTGAAATAGCTCAAGAAGAAGGGGAAGATGAGAGGGCGAATGGCCTGCGTGCTGCTGCCCTACAAGCCCTTTCTGCTATGGTTAGTTCTGTCATCTGACCAAACATGCATTATATGTTATCATTGATGAATGAATGGATAGGAAGTTCCAAACCCAAAAGTGTAAGATGTCTGTTACATCGCCAAAGGATGTTCAAACTGGACCCTCTTTCTTCTTATTACAAAGACACAGTTCTCCTGAGAAAAAAGGGTGTTCAAATCACACATTGCAACCATGATAATTTAAATCCACCACATTGGTATCCATTTTCAAATAACTATTGGTCTTTGGCCATTTAACTCTAAAAGTAGCTTAAATCCATGGTTTAAAACATTTCTTATCATGCAGATCTGGTTCATGGGAGAGCTTTCTCATATCTCGTCAGAGTTTGATAATGTAAGTAATATCAGAGTGAATTTTTCCCTTACCTTACTTTTTTTGGGTTTAATATGTTGTCGACAACCTTCTA
Source organism: Eragrostis nindensis (assembly GCA_012490785.1). Taxonomy (NCBI): domain Eukaryota; kingdom Viridiplantae; phylum Streptophyta; class Magnoliopsida; order Poales; family Poaceae; genus Eragrostis; species Eragrostis nindensis. Next base: position 18,919 of record JAAXCT010000132.1, on the reverse strand, counting down.
TAGAAATATTATTTTGGTAATGTATGCAAGGCTCGCTGTTGTATTCATTTTGGTTAGTATCAGATTGTGAATCACCCATGGAAGCTGATTGCAGTCCCAAATGCTTCATCATTTATCTGTTATATTTCTAGGTTGTTCAAGTTGTACTGGAAAACTACAAGCCTCAGAAGATGCAAAATGATGATCAAGGTACCAATGACACAGAAAACCAGTCGACACAAGAAACAGAGCATCATGCTTCCCCCTTTGTCCTCTCGGTGGCTCCGTCTTGGGAGACCATAGTTAATGCCAAGGGAGGAGTTAACCTGCCTGAGTAATCTTCTCTCTACTCTTTGTTGGTTGACTTTGTGGTTTGTTTTTGGACTGTAGGTGATTTCTAAACATACTCCTGTGATGCAGGGAAGATGCCAAGGATCCTAAGTTTTGGTCCAGAGTCTGTGTGCACAATATGGCAGCACTTTCTAGGGAGGCAACAACGTTCCGCCGCATCTTGGAGTCCTTGTTTCGGTACTTTGGTAACAACAGTTCATGGTCATCACAGAATGGACTTGCTCTGTGTGTCTTGTTGGACATGCAACTTTTAGTAGAAAGCTCAGGTGCTCCTTTTGCGCTGTATAAAAGTCAAAAGACTAAGATGAAGTACACCATATACATAATGCGGTTATTTATGTTGTTTAAATGATTTCTCCAGGCCAAAACATGCACTTACTGTTGTCCCTACTGATAAAGCATATTGAGCACAAGGCACTGTTGAAGCAGCCAGATATGCAGCTTAGTGTCGTGGAGGTGGCAGCTACCCTTGCAGAAGAGTCCAATGCTCCGGCTTCAGCTTCTACTATTGGTGCCATAAGTGATCTTGTTAGGCATTTGAAAAGAACATTCCATATTACTCTTGGTAGCAAAGACTTGGAGTTAGTCAAATGGAACGAAAAGTTCCGAAAGGCCATAGATGAATGCCTAGTACAGCTGTCAAAGAAGGTGTTGTTACCTTTTTTCTCCTTCTGAAAATTCATGCTTCTTTCTTTGTAGAATATCAGCATACCACTTTCATAAATGTGAAATTTTAACCGGTGCCCCTTGACGGTATAATCTGTTTAACATTACAATTCATTTCATGAAGATTTTTTCTGCACAATGCATAGAAGGCTTAAAGAGTGTTCTGTTTGTCAGGTATCTGATGCTGGGCCAGTGCTTGACATGATGGCTGTGATGCTAGAAAACATTGCGAGCACTCCTGTTGTAGCTAGATCAACTGCAGCCGCTGTTTATCGCACAGCTCAAATAATTGCTTCTGTACCAAATCTGCAGTATCAGAATAAGGTATACTGTCAGAACAAACAAATGGAAGTTTTTACGTTACTCCTAGGCCACATTACCTTCATCTCGGTTGAAACTTATCTCCAATATTTGATGGCAGGTGTTTCCTGAAGCTTTGTTTCATCAGTTGCTGTTAACCATGATCCACCCAGATCACGAAGCTCGTGTTGCTGCCCATCGCATATTTGCGATTGTCTTAGTACCCTCTTCTGTTTCACCCTCCATTCAAGCGAGTCCCTCTGGCCAAGCTAAGAAACATGATATGCAGAGGACGCTCTCTAGGGCTGTCTCTGTTTTTTCATCATCAGCTGCTATCTTTGACAAGTTAAGAAAGGATAAGTATTCAGACAGTTCACAAGGAGAAAGCAAGGACAACAGTTTGCAAAGCATTGATGAAGTGACCGGGAATCCCAAGCGCCAAAACCTACCCCCGTCTCAAAGTCGTCGACGCAGCATGAAAATTCCTAATTTTTCTATGAAAAGAGGCCCTTCAATGGCCATGAGAGCTCCTTCTGTAGCTATCAGAGCTCCTTCAATGTCTCTTACAGCTCCTTCGATGTCTTTGAGAGCACCTTCTATTTCTGTAAAGGAACACCAAAGTTCCACAAGCAAGTCAGATGAGGAAACGGTACCCCAATTGATTCTAACCAGTTCTCCATATCAAGTTGTATTAAATAAAAAAATTATATTTGAGAAAAAGATTTCTTACTATAAATAACTACTTCACCACATTGAATACATTTAGGAATCTGTATTGTTGAAGCTGAGCAGTCGTCAGATCACACTTCTGTTGACATCCATTTGGGCTCAGGCGGTATCTCCTGAAAATACTCCAGCAAACTATGAAGCCATTGCTCATACTTACAGTTTGCTCCTGTTATTTTCTGGATCCAAGGTAATCCTAAATTATAACTCCATTTGCCACCTCTGTATGTGTTGTTCTTTCCCATGTATGAATACTTGCTTGTAAGAGAGAAGCCTAATAATTATTTAATTGTTATCCAGTTCAACGTTTAGGTGGGACATGAGGTTACAAGTTATGTTACGATCTGGAAATGTTTTTGGGCATGATACACGGGATTTTTACAAATAGTTTCTGTGTTTTGGTTCCTCAAAACTTTACACACTATTTAGGCACATTTATATATAACACTCCTAGATTCGATTATACGGCAGAAGGTAGTCTTGATTAGTTGGATAAGAATGAAAATGAAAATTAAAGTTATAAAATGTCTTTCAAATTTTAATCAATATCTTGTTCTCTGTTACTTGCGCTAACTGCTAAATGATCCTGAATAAATGCTTATTCGAACTAGTTTAGACAATTCTGTGAACCAACCAATCATCATCTTAACTAAGAATTAAGGAGTGTTATTGAAAATGTTGTGATATTAACAGAGTTCTTTCGAGCTCGATGAGACTAAACCTAATTGATGGAAAATCAATATTTTGCACCTTTTCGCCTTTTTGGCTCAGTGAAAGGAGGGCTTTAGGGAGGTAGACTTTGTAAATTATTATGCCCTCTTTACTGATGTTTCCACTTTTTCCCTCTTTCAGGCATTAACTTTTGAGGCACTTACTCAGAGTTTTCAGGTTGCATTTGCTTTGAGGAGCTATTCACTCACTGAAGCAGGTCTATCAAGTTTTATTTATATGCATAATTTTATATAATTCAGTGTTCTGTTTAACTAATAAAAGTTATCTTCATGTTGACTTTGCCTTGAAATCGTTGTAATTCTCTTTCTCCTCTCTTTGTGGACCTGTAGATTCATTACCACCATCTCGTCGCCGTTCCTTGTTTACTCTGTCAACAGCCATGATTATTTTCTCTTCAAGAGCCTACAATGTCGCACCTCTTATTCCAATCTGTAAACAAATGCTTAATGACCGAGCGGTACGTCATCAGATTTCAGAATCCTGTTCTATTCCTACTATTTTTCTTTTGGTTATGCTAATGTAGTTTCCTAAACAAGGAAAAATGTACAAATTTTCTTATTAATTCAACAATCAAACTTCCTTTGTGCTGCATTGGTTTAATCTTATTGTTTCGAAATATTCCTTGTATTTATACTAAAATTTGTTTGTGCATCACGAGCTGTCTATGTTAGCCTTTCCTAGAAAGTTTTTGCCACATTAGTGAGTACTGACAGTATTACCAAACGTGCACTCATGGGCATCACTTATCCATCGTTTCATCTTATGGTATCCTTGCTAGTCAATAATATCCTGTAGTTTTAGAGTTCAATTGAACAACATTATTAATGACCTGCTAATGATCATATTGCCTAGGTTCCGTTACCATGCTTCAGAACTATTTTCCCGGATTTATTTAGTCTTTATGCCAAATTGGAGTTCAACTTCTTTTTTATGGTAGGGTTTAGAATATTATAGTTGCTCATGGCATTGATTTTTTGAAGCATTTTTGCTGCATCTCGACTTCATGTATCGTGGAGAGCTTACATTTAACATTTTGTTTGGTATTTTGTCTAGGCTGATCCTTTCCTTCATTTGGTGGATGAGAGCAAGCTTCAGGCTGTGAAAGATTCGTCAGATGACCCATCAAGAATTTACGGATCACCAGAGGACAATGCTAATGCACTGAAGTCCCTTTCAGAAATGGAACTATCAGAAAGTCAATCTCGAGAATGCATAGTCTCTACTATCATGAACAGCATTGCGAGTCTGCTAGATGTAATGTTCACCTCCTCAATTGCATATTGTTTTCATTGTTTTAACAGAGTTCCATGCAGCTGTTGATGACTTCCCTACTTATGCAGGCGGAGTTGAATAATGTGAGAAGCCAATTGCTAAGTGACTTCTCTCCTGATGATATGTGTCCAATGAGCACTCAGTTTTTTGAATCACCTGTTGAGAATTCATCATCAGGGTCTCAGGAGGCTTCCCACCATCAAGAGGTATGCATGACACACATATTCATCTCCTACTTTCCATGCTGAAAAAATCTTTATGCTCTCAACAGGCTATGTTGATTGACCTGGGGAATGACCATGATCATTTTGGGGAAGCTTCAGAAGGCACGGAAGCTTGTGAATCTTCTGTACCTGTATCAGATCTTCTGAGTATAGATCAGCTTCTTGAAACAGTATGGTCTTCATCCTGGAAACCCTTTCTGTGAGTTGTGGTTACTTGGCATGGTAACGTCTTTAACTTCTATTATGGTCCTGCGTTTCAGGTTGTCACAGACCCAGCACCTCAGGCAGGGGTGGTTCCAGTGGCAACAGACTTGCCATTCATGGACATGACTAGCCATTGCGAGGCTCTCACAATCGGAAAACAGCAGAAAATGTCCACCTTCATGAGTTTCCAGCAAAACGTGCAAGCGGCTGCCGCGCCAAGCTATCAGCCCAACCAGATGGAACTAGTTCTTTTCCAAGACCCGCAGTTGCCTCAGGTAGAGTAACCCTCCATTCTGAAGACCATTCTCTATGTTCGAATTTAATCTGAAACTTCTAACAAGATACTGTCGTTAATGAATCTAATCCTGAGCAGGCTGGGGTGCAGAATACAAATCCGTTCGCCGATGATAACATGCAGGGTTATCCTCAGTACATGAATGGACCGAACGGCAGCGGCAACACGCAGCCCGATCATGACTTCCAGCAGCAGTTCCTGAAGCTACCAGCATCCAGTCCCTACGATAACTTCCTCAGGGCTGCCGGCTGTTGAGGTTCAGCTTGCAGACTGTCACCCACATCAAAGTAGTCCCAATCTGCGGCAATTTTCCATTTTGCCGAGAAAAGGTGTATGTGGCCTTAGAGGTTAGCTCAGCCGGATTCAACACCCATTCCATCCATTCTTTTATGTATATAGCTGTATAGGTTGGTTTCTTGTGCTGCTGTTTTGGCCAATGCAACGTGCAGAGGGACTGAGGGGGAGCAGTGCTTCTATCACAAACTGTGTATGTAACATGTTGCAAAAGTATATAAAAAGAAAATGTTGTTTCCGTATAAATATAGGAAATGTTTTCTTTGAGCCAGAACTCTACGAATGAAGCGGGTCAATGGTTGTCCCGCACGGTTCTCTGAGGAGTGCCGTCGTGATCATTCTTCAATCTTCATCTAGCTTTCGCCAGCTCTAAACCCGTGATCTGAATGTGACCTGACACCCAACCAAACCAATTGCTCATCGTGTTCTTGAAAAGCCATGTAGGTAGCTGGATCGAGTGTGACTTGTGAATTATACACATTCTTTCTGCTGCCCTCAGTCTCGGTGTCTATCAGTCTATGCTGCGGCAGAGCCCCGTCTGACAAGAAGATATTGATCGATCACAGTGTCAGTGTCAGTTAGCAGTTGGTCCATGGAATATGCTGTGCCTCTCGGTGCAGTCGTAAAGCCGATCAATTATCATTCATAGTTTAATCAGTGTGTCATTAGAACTAGTAGAAGCCATGCACCTTTCCAAATTCCAATGTTCAGTCATATTTTCCTTTCCTTCCAATCTTCAGTCAAATACACGACACGCCTATTTCTCTGACCAGTTTAGGTTTTGCGCCCCCCCACCCCCCCACCAGCACCAGCACCACCACCTTACGAATAGACAAGGAGACGTCCGGGAAGGCAACTTGCCACTCGATCTGAATCTACTTTTCCTATGCGACGAACAGAGTTCACAAATACCAGTCAAATTAAGCTCACGTGCGTGCATCTGCATAGAAATATAAAATTGAGCTCCTGCCTACCCACTGCAATAAAATTGTCTTCTTGCAAAATGCTCTGCTTCCTATTTTGCGAGTCCTTTTTTTTAACGCAAACGTAAAGACGTGTTATGGATTGTCCAGGAGGACGCAATTCACAACAGTGCCTATCTTTACCTCCAAAGAAATAAACTAGGACGGTTTTTCCCAGTATCAGGGTAAAGTTTCCATGAGTTAAACATTTTCCTTGCCATAATATTTGCTACCACATCATTGTTAAAAAGGAAAAGAAACAACTTCAGAGAGACGTGGTGGCTGCATGTGGGTCCAGCAGCGTGTGACCCCACATGGCAGCCACCGGACGCAACTGCAGAGGATCTCAGGCGGAAAGATGCACTAGTATAGTTGTAAGGCTAACAACTGTATAACAGTCATCCACCATTTTCTTTTGAAACGTGCAAGATAACTGGGTTAACTAGTGTCCAAAGGTCATCCACCATCTCCCACCGTTTTCTTTTGAACTTTGCAAGATAACTGCACTATCCTCGCATTAGAAAATGTGCATCATTTTGAACATCAATATACCTTAATATTTGGAGAAATTAGCAGTAAGCATCTGGAAACCGTGTCAACGTGTATTTGTGACTCGAGAGAGTATGACAGCTGCTTGATCATAAGTGGCACATGTGGACGCCAGGAGCACTAAACAGGATCAACGGGCACGTAAAGTAGTCAACCGAATTCCTCTAAAAATATAACCTAGTCCACTGATAACGAAATACCGTGTGAGATTAACGGATGGCACATGGTTTCGACTATGGAAACTTCATCCCTGAACATTGCATCAGCACAGGATCTTCTGCGTTTAGCCTCGGGTAGGAGTTGACTGGAAACTTGCGTCCCACTCGTGCAGAAGGGATCCAAATTGTGGGAGAAGAAAACTCAAGTCCATCCATCGAAAGTGGCCGGCCAACGGCGCGAAATTAGGACGAGCCGTACTGCACCTAACCCTCACAGGTTCCGTACCATTTCTTCCTCGCCTTGCTCTACGCAGTTTGTCATGTACGTACCCTTAAACCGTCATCGTTTACTACTATGTCACGTGTACGTGTGCTTCTTGTGTCCAAACCCCTCTAGCTTGTCATATACTCACCCCTAAATCAGAGCACTTTGCAGGCCCATTGTTCTTACTTTGAAATGTTCTGTTCAGATTCATCCCCGATCAACCGGACAGCTTGTTTCATCTAAATATAACAGGAAACTGTGTTATTAATCTAATGTTCGGGAGTCACCGAAAGACTCGTGAAGATGACGATTCTTGAGCTCCGGAAACCAGACACGTCGGTCCTGGATCAACCAGTCCACGAGGGCACCCTTCCTTCGAGTTTCAGACTTTTGATTTTTTTTTAAAAAAAAAACGTACGCACACTGTCACGGTAATCTGAATTCGGAGCAATATATGCAAGAGAGTTCAGTCCTGCACAATACGCAGTACGACTCCACTGCCTCGACGTTCGGGCCCTCTTCGAACTGTTGATTTTCTTTCAACGAACGCTGCCCTCGAATCTGACTTTGTTTTGGGTACTTCTGGCGGAACCGCTCGGTTTTGCCGCCAAGCTACCTCCTGCAAGTTCGTCGTACCAAAATTCATGCATTCCATACAGGCGCTTAACTTTTGGTCGGACAAGTTGACTAAAAAACCTAACGTGAGTTCCAAACCTGACGACAGTCGCCCAAGATAACTAGAGGACAAGGGGTGTGAAGAAACTGCGAAAGTGGCCGACCAACGATGAATGGTTATAGACCGCATTCTAATCAGACGCCCTCTAATTCGCCTCGCTCTAATCAACTTGCAAAGTAAATTTGGTGAGTCTGAGTTGAGCTGCATCATGCATACTGCATCTCAGTTGATCTAAAGGTTTCCAAAGTTTATGTAGACTAGTTCCCTCAAAAAAAAAAGTTTATGTAGACTAGCGTTTGTTCTTGTCGAGACATTAGGAAAATATGATGATTTTGCAATCAGTTTATTTCCTCTCATCTTTATGATCAGTCGACGTCGACACTTGGTCCAAGTATATTCCTAATATTCTTCTGCACCTTGCATGCGTCTACCTCATGCGCCTTTGGTGACCTCACGAAGCCAATCAAGCGTATACAATTTAATCAGTGTGTTGTTCTCAACAAAAGTTTGGTAATGAACATACTAGAAGCCATGGACCGCTTCAATCTTTGTCGTGTGCGCCTGATTCTTTTGACGAGTATAGGTTGTTCTCCACTAATCGTACGGACAGAAATAGGGAAGGCAACATGCCACTTTACTTTTTATAACTCTTTGCTTTGTTACTACTCCCTTCGTTCTTAAATTGATGTCTTCGTTGACTTTTTATGCTATGTTTGACCATTCGTCTTATTTAATTTTTTAAAATATATAATATATTTTGTTATGATTTATTTTATTCCTAAAGCAAGTTTAGGCATAACTTAAAAGTTTGCAAATTTGAACTAATATTTTGAACAAGATGAACGGTCAAACGTAACTTAAAAAGTCAACAACGACATCAATTAAGAACGGAGATAATATGAGGAGATGACTCATCAATACTCCATGCATGTTACGTTCGAAAAACATCGGGCTTCTAATGAATGCATTTTTGTGCCTGCTACTGCAATAACTTGTGTTTTCTTGCTACATGTTTAACTTTTATCAGTGGAAATTTTTTTTTTTAGTGGAACATGACTTTTTGAGAAAAATGTGGCAGAATTTAAACATCGAGACAAAACTCATAAATTGTGCACCTGCTTCACGATTTTAAACTCCAAAAAGGCACATCAGTTGATATTTTTTGATGAGTTTGACTGGGAAAACAAAAAAAAAGGGAAATGACAGCCACCCAGCCACGGTCAGGGTGTTGTCATCTTCCATGTTCCCATTTTGCTAAAAGATGATGAACCTAAGTGCTCGAATATACCGTTTCTTTGTAAAAAACGTGCCGGCCTTTCTCTGCCTGATGTATGCAGTCCGAGGCCGGCTTCTAAGAAATAGGGTTTGTAATACTCCAAATCAACGCATCTTGTATATATTCCTTCTGAAACAATGCAAAGGAGATCAGAAATTTTAACTAGCATGCCATACCTTGTCACTGGAGAATCATATGCACTTGTCCGAAACATTAGCATTCTGCTTTGCAGCTGGAGGTCGAATGATATGATAAATGGCTGCTTCTTTTTCTTTTTCTTTTTTTGAATGGAAAATAGCTGCTTCTTATCGTACAGAAGGAAGAGTCAAGAGAGATCTGCGAAAAAAGGGAAGAGCAATCATTGAGTGCAAGCTCGCCTAATCGCTTACATGAAAGAAAAAACAGAGACCTCATTTTAATTTTTCTCCCAAAGAAAGTACGGTAGCACTAGCTAGTAAGCAGACGAGAAAAAACTCATCAATCTCAGCCTGTCACCAAAGTCACGGGTCTTGTCCGCTTCATTTTGAGCGAGTGATGCAAGATAATTGCAGCAACATTTGATTCTGTGACCTGCTACATAATTGTACTTAATCGTCCATGAAACCTATATGATAACATACGTAATGCGTTTAGTAGACGGTGCTTGTGAGGTTAATCAACGAATAAACATTGTCATCCCCTTCCACAGAAAAAAAGTTGTAATAACACATCGTGTGAAAGCTACCTGACAGATGTTTGGGCTACGCAATTTCCATCCCTGAACGTTAACATCATTGGAGGACGCCGTACGTCTTCTTCCTCGAGTCTCAAGTCTCATCAGACTAATCATGTTTCTAAGTCAATTCCAAGTGAACCGTACACCATTAACTTTCACACAAGGAACGTTCAATTCCACCAGAAAACATTTTATACGAAATGCTTAGGCATAATATCGCTCTCACCCATTCGTTTCTTCCACATGATCCAATGGAAAGCCAGCACTCGACCGCTCAGTACATCAGATAGCCAAAGAAGTCTCCCATTGAATTTCTGCCACAATTGAAAATCTTGTTTGGAATTCACCCGATTTCATGTACAAGAGACGTACAATTTTTTGGCCGAAGCTTCTGTGGAAATTGAGTTTTCAAATTCGCATGTTCCAAAGAATCCCCGGAAGACGCGTGCAGATGACGTTTGTTGCGTTTAACTTTTGGCGGCACAGGTTGACTGGAGGAACTAATTTAACGGACAGGTTGACTGGAGGAACTAATTTAACGTGCGTTCCACACCGGAGATGATCTGACGACGGGCACGAAAGGGAGCAGAAAATCTTGATAGATTAAGAAAAGGAGTTGAAAGTGGCCGGCCAACAAATCGTATACGGTTTCGTACCTTCTTGTCCTGCGTGTCCTGATGTATATGCTCTCATCGTCAATTCTTTAATTCCGTTCAGACTTTCTTGCTCTCTATTCCAACTTTTTATCGGATTTCTCCTCATGTCGGTATACATTTGGCGGGATAGGTTACGGCTCGTCTTAACCTGGTTGGTGGTTTGGCGACTACTTTCGCTTTTGGAAATTTATATTCCAGGGGTGCGCAGCTTTTACTAAAAGAAACTAACTATGTGTAGCCTAGTTTGCTCAAAATTTGTATTTATAGTAAATTACAAAAAAAGAAGTTGTAGCCCAAACCCAGAACACTCAGAAATGGTGATACGAACGAAGCATCAACACTCTGGGCTGTGGCACACAAGCAAGTGAGCTTTAAAAATTGATAATTGAACCGTCGGAAAAGGGCTTGAGCACAAAGGTTAGGTGGATCAAGTTTGATTTCAGACCCAGTACTTTTCTTTAAATTTAACTGATAATGTTAGAACAATTCTCTCCGTATCAAAAAACATGCTGATCAAAGTGTCAAAATAAGCTCCTTCTGAAAACCATTTTGAGGAACTTTGCATATAGCAGCCGTTGCTCGTTTTCCCCATCCTTTTTGCTTGGAACTATTGATCGTTCTTTGGATGTGGATAACAAAGGATAGCTAGCACCAGTGCTATATGGCCTCCAGCCAAGTGTTTGGCTTGGCGTTCTGCTTAGAGTTCACGCTTCCACAACCAGCACAAGACGGCAAATTTATGGCTCGGCACGGTCATTTTTAGGCACTATGAAACCGCCACGTTACTTGCAAATCCGTCCTTGAAAGTACCACCTTATGTACTTGTTCCATACTGCAGGGTGCTACACGTGAAGAAAAAAAACACACATCTATGCTGGGAACCTAAGAAAAGTGGAGCTCAGTGATTGATTGTTCAATAAAAAAAAGAAGTTCAGTGGATACATGATTGCGTGCAGGAGCCAATTAGAGGCGTTAATCCGTCATTAGTTGGCGTAATATAGAAGCTCATGAGCGCCACTAAAGTACCGAATCCGTACTTATAAATTGTGGCGGCAGCGCACCGAAATGTCCTCGCTCCATTTGGCCGCTTATCGTCGTCACCTCCTTTCTCGGGTCAACACACCCAGATGATAAGGTAAAAAGGGCTTTGCCGGGTTCACACTCTTGGTTTGCGATTGAGTCATTTGATTTACTTTTTTTTTTTGGCTTGCACATGCATTTTCCATTTTGATTGATGTGCGACGGCTGCGTGCAGTAGTGTTTGGTGAAAGATAACTCAATTATTATTGCAGCAGGACGGGAACTGGGGAGCCGTCTGTAAACGGGAGGTGTGTATCGATCTCAAATTTTGAAAATTTGACTTGAGAAAAACAAAGAGTAATTTTGAAAATTTGGATCAGCTATAATAGAAGGAGACCATGGTGCACTGCACGTATTTGTGCTTTGTCCTCCAATAAATATAAACTCTCTTAAACATTGGCGTGCAAGTACAACCGTTGCTGAAAACTATACTAGTATATATCTGGCCTCGAGCAGATTTTGTTCACAACCATGATCAGGAATTTTTCATCTAACAACGTCTATAGTACAACCTTAACACCCTTTGATTAAACTCATTTCTGCATTCACCGCTACCACTATATAAGACCATCTCCCTTTGCTCCCCGACCTCGTCCTAATCATACATACAACACGAGCTGGTCACGACGAGCTCAGGCGAGAGAGGCGACCACGTCCTGCACCCCGTGCAGTGGTTGGCCGCCACCAACTCCAAGAAGAGCACGCGAGCAGCGCAGCCATGCCCGTCACCAACCCACGACCCGCAGGCGCCACGGCCACCTACTAATAATCCCGCCGACCGGTGATCGATCGGTGGTTCTTGGACGTCGACGGCCGGGCGCTGAGAAAGCGGCGCGCGCGGCCTTGCGGTTATTCGCCGGCGATCGACGCGCGCGCTGCACGATGATGGTGATGGGCTACTTCCGTTCTGCCAAGTCGGCGACGTCGCCGAGGAAGGCGAAGAAGAACGGCGGCACGCGCGAGGAGGCCGGCCTCCGGGAGTCGCTGCTGGACCAGCCGGCCGCGGCGGCGGCGGAGGGCGGCGTGCCCAAGGGGTACTTCGCGGTGTACGTCGGGGAGGCGTCCCGGCGGTTCGTGGTGCCCACGGGGTACCTCCGGGAGCCGGCGTTCCGGGAGCTCATGGAGCGCGCCGCCGACGAGTTCGGCTTCGCGCAGGCCGGCGGCCTCCGCGTGCCCTGCGCCGAGGACGATTTCCAGGACCTCCTGCGCCGCCTCCAGCGCAAGAACGCCGCCGCCGGCAAGGGGAAGAAGGCCGTCAGGTTGTAGCAGCCAGCGCACGTAGATTCCGTCTTGTACAATCTGCTGCTTGATGCGTAGACGACAAGGTGCAGTTCTTTGTGTACAGACTACAGAGTGCAAGCACAGGAAAGCAGCCACATGCATGCATGCACAGCATGACATAGTTTTTTTTGAGACAACAGCATGACATAGTTTTTTTTGAGACAACAGCATGACATAGTTGAATGCATGGTGTGTTGAATCACCGTTGGTTCCCCTGGAACCGTGGAAACAGAGTACAACATGTCAGATTTGTGTCAAAGTTTCTAGGTTCGAAACATGACGTACGATTAGGAGACGTCTTTGTTTCGTTCATTGGAATGATACAGAAAACAATTTATGAATACGAGGGGAATTTTCTCTGTTACGTCGTGATTACTGTCGGAGCTTTTGAGGAGAAGGCACGGTCAGGGGAAATTCTGGTTCATGTCAGTTGTCAAAGAAACTTTTTTTCGAAAATGAGTTGTCAAACCCAATGTCTTTTTTTTTTTTAGAAAAGGGAATATATTTCAATATTTCAATGTCTCATTATCTTGGTCACTATGTTGAATATTCGTTTCCTGTTTGGTTGAAAGGATTTTTGTCTCTAAGTACAGATACAGTCTTCGTCCTTCCTTCCATGGTTTCCTCACCATATTTGTGAACAGCAGTGTGTTTATGGCATGGCAATTCACACCGTGGAGTTAGAGATAGCATATAGTTAAACCCTGCTCCACCTATATCCTCCGAAGCCCTGCTCTGTAATTCGTTATTACTGCCGCAGCTTGGCAAATGTTGCCTAGCTAGGAACTAAGGTGGTGGTGTTTGTTTCGTTCTCTGGTAACGCAATGGGTATCGTAATCATGTTACAGGGGATTCGAGGGTGGGATGGTTGATTACAGGCTTTGCTTGGTTGGACGGGGTAACGCTATTTCAAACCGTTACGGTGTTTGTTTCGCTGTCTGGATTGGCTGCTCAGTATCAGACTGAGGGGGAAAAAAAGAACAGATTTTGGAGGATTCATATTTTTGCATCCTCGAAATTTGATTTATTTGGTTGGCTGCCGATCTGTGATGGGGCAATGCAGTCTCCATATTCACATTCATCAATCATCAGTTCAACGTGATGGACTCATCACCTCTGTTCCATACTCCACTGAAACTGAATATGGACTGGTGCACATTTCGTAACTGGAACATCACTACTTAATGTACATTGTTTGCTATAAAAACAAGAAGGCTATTTAATGTAAATCGAGTAACAGCATAGTGGCTTCAGATCTGGATCTGAAGTGCTCATTACCTCGTCATGGAATGTACCGCTGAAGAATGTTTGGAAGGCTACAGTGCAAGTTACAAGACATTTGCAGGCCACTTAAACTTGAGAGAACAGCAACGCAAACTGTCTCTCTCTCTGCAGGTAGATTGTAGTAATTTTCAGCATTGGAGAACACTAGGTTCAGGTAGCCTGATGCAAGATTAGATCAACATTACCATGTCCATATCAGAATCCACCAATCATTGTACTTCCTCGGATTGATCAGGCATGATCTCTGCACGGTACCTTCTGCAGAAACATGTTTCAGTTTCAGGCCCTACTTGCTAGTCCTGACAGAACATGACCATGAATCCTAATTATGGTTTCTTTTCCGTATCAGGAATTCACTACTGCAGGGTACGGTACATAGTAAGTGCACATCAGTTCTCTTGTATGATTGAACCATTGTTTTGATATGTGTTGACCCGAAAATCACACACAAACGGCCTGAAAGATCTGCTTAACTTCAGTGCAGGACCAAGTCTTGTATGCTGTGCGAATCCCGAAGCATGCCAGTCAGTTTTTCTTGAAAACTAACAAAAAGACAAGAGAGTTAAATTCTTGGGGTCACCGGCCCGAGAAACAGGCGATGTATAGCCGACAATCGGATGTCGCTGAAGCAGTCGATATAATAAATAAAACGAACAAGAGATCGACTGTGACTATCGGCTATGCCCTATCGGCCTATCATCATCGGCTAAGGAAACAAAAGGGAAAGAACAGAAAGTTCTATATAGACAGATCTGACGAGATAAAAGCACCATCGGTGAGATTCAATAAGTTGTGAAAACGTGCAATTTATTCATCGATAAACAAAGATACAAAATAAGATTTAAAGATCTGTGTGATAACTAATCGGCTAAACACTCCGATCAAACCCCAGACCGATCCATCGGCCAAATCGCGTCACAGATTCACTTCAATAAAACCCGTAGGATCGGACTTAACCGAGACAGCAATAAGGTTCTACTAAAAGTAAATAGGTGGAAGACTGGCAAACAAACAAGTCCAAAATGATTATGATAACTAATCGGCTAAACGTCCCGATCAAACCCTAAATCAATCTATCGGCCAAGCCACGTCACAGAACTATTCTAATAGAACCTGTAGGATCGGACCTAACCGAGACAGCAATAAAGTTCTATCAAAAAATAATTAGGTGGTGGAAGACCAGCTGATAAATCAATCCAAAATGACTCGAATATATTAATCTATTTATACTATGTTCATTAGACAAGCATTGCGTAGGATCGGACCTAACCGAGACAGCAATAACAACGCAAATCTTGCTAACAGTTCTAAATAGATCTAATATACCGGATAACTGATAATTAACCTGGTAACGCTAGCAGATTCGATCAACCTAATGCAGTGAGATAATTCGATCAAAGCATCAAACGAGAAGGTTACTAGATAATCAGAAGAATTACCGTGGGCTTACGAATTCCCTGCCCTAGCGGAGATCGTGCCGATGTAGCCCGCTCGAACAAGAAACCCGTCAGAAAAACAGGTTGGCAATGCGCCGAGATTTGTACTGAATTGTGTATTATTCTGATTACAAGCACCTGGGTTTATATTTATACACCCAAGACAACCGACTTGGAAACAAACACGACTCCTCCTAACTTTCGTTACAAGAAAATAATTTTATTCCTATCTTAACTAACTCCTTGATCGCAACAATCAAAACCTTCTCTTGCTCCGGTCAACGCAGCGTCTTTTCCATATACAATCTCCCCTTGCCTTATTTTCTCGCCACGCGTCAAAGGATTTTCAAAATCCGGCGTCAACAATATGTAAGTTCAGACACGTACAAAACGAGCCGATACACACCCAGATTGATGATGGTTTAGTAGCTGAAGATTCAGGTGCAGGTGCAGATGCAGAGAGCCAAATAGGATCCGTCGTCATGTGTTGTTGATGCGTTGCCATGTGAAAAGGTACTATAATCTCAAATTTTGTTTCTATTATTAGCATCATATGGAGTACAATCGTTCCGAACGTGCTGATAGAATCGCCTGATAAGAATGCATTGCAATATGCAGCGTGCATGCGTATGTCCAGAACCATGTAAACAACAAAACAAGATCTTTCGTTATTTTTAATTACTACCGAAAATTAGATACCTGCTTCTCCCTAAAAACAGTATACTTGTGAACTACTGCTGATCTTTTAAGCTATACATTCGTTCAAAAGAAGAAAAAAGAGAGAGAGGCTATACTGCTCTGCTAATCTAGCATCAGCACTCTGCAGTGAGGTGCAAACTTTCGGCATGGGAATATCCGAACACTGAAGGCATTCCTCAGTTTTTTTCCCCCATTGTTCAGTTGCTTATCTCAAGGCTAATGCAAGTAGCCGGGCAGCATTACCAATGAGTTATGAGAGAGAAAGGAAAACAATCATGACAAGCAACAAGATCAGAGTTTTAATTAGTTTGCCTGACATTAGATCCCTGTTCTGAACAAGAGATTTAAAGAGGGAAAAAAAAACAATCCTTCATCTCTTCTGCCGTTGTACAAATTACAGATCTCATCGGTGAAACCTCTTCTCCTTTCTTCAGACAAAAACTGAGAAGAAAGAACGTACCAACCCAAGAAAGGAGAGAGGAAAAAAGAGTAACACCACCCCACCACTCCTTTGGAGGATCATTCAGAGCAGAGCAGAGCAGTCATCTGCACAGGATCTCGGTCTCGGAGAGCATGAGTGGCGGCACATGTCGTCGGCGGCGTCCTTCTTCCTGCCCTGCACGACGCGGAGGATGCCTCGAAGACCTCGACGTCGCAGGGGATCCGGAGCGCGCCCTCGTGGCGGAAGCCGAACTCCTCCTCCGCCTCCCGGAGCAGCTCGGCGAACGCCCAGTGGCCCAGGTACTCGGTCGGGATCACGAACCGCCGCATCTCGTCGCCGACGTACACCGCGAAGGAGCCCCGCGGCACGCTGCTCTTGCCCGACGGCGCCACCGTCGCCAGCTTCTTCCACTTCTTGAGCACCTGCTGTAGACGCACGATGTCGCGGATCTTGTTGCTCGCCCGGCCACCCTGCTGCTCCTCCATTGCTGCGACGGTGTGGGTGGCCGCCGCCGTGCAGATGGCTTGATGCGCTCTTGACTGCTTGGATTGGTAGGGATACGGTGTGATGAGGACACTGGGAATGAGGGTCTGTGGGAATATATAGAAGCTTGGATGTGTGTGTGTGTGTGTCGCGTATGTGTGTGTGTGCTGCCTGCTCGTGACCACCTGCTGCAGCCTCTCTGCTTTGTTTAGGTGGCGTTCGGTTCCCCCTCTAAAGTGCCTTCTAAACTTTACCCCTCTAAAGTAAAAAGAATCTTATTATTTAGAGGTACTAAATAAAATTTAATTACAAAACCTTTCTGCAGATGGGCGTTATTATTCGAGACGAATCTAACGAGCCTAATTAATCAATGTTTTGACACAGTGATGCTACAGTAATCATCGTCTAATCGCCGCTTAATTACCCTCATTACGTTCGTCTCGCGAAATAGAGGGGGGGTCCTGGACTTAGTTTTGTAATTTGACTTTGTTTAGTACACATAAATCGTGTCGGCATTATTGATGTGACATCTACAGTGCATTTTAGAGGGCTCTAAAGTTATCCGAACGGGGCCTTAAAGTGTTCAAATCGACGGAGGTTCTTTTAATGATTATTTTCGGTAAGGGTGCCCTACATTTTTATTGAAATTCATGTGTAGTACATTTTTCACTCATTCTTTTCTCTCTTTTTTTCCTTTGCCATCTTGAATATGCTTGCTGTTTAAAACTTTGGGTTTGCCGCCAAGTATAAACTGGAGTTTGCTTACTGCTCACCACAGAAACATATACTCCTTCTAACAATGTACAGTAACAAAAAAAAGTATGAAGATAAATTGCAGTTCGGTAGTGGAGTATTGATTTCTGCACCGACTTTGTTGGTAGGATTAAGATCTGAACATTCTATGGGTACTACTAGTGGTTTCGCATGTATGGCACTGAAGTTGCAGGGTCATCAGTTAGTCCATCCCGTGAGTACGGAAACTCATGAACTCCTGAACTGCCAGCTGCTGCTAGTCTCCTTTGCTGGTTGTGATGTCACTGATGTGGCAAATCTGAACAGATGTTGATCTTTTTTTTCCTTTAACTGTAGCACTATAACAAAAGAAACGCTGAGCCGTTTGAGCACAAAATTAAATGAACCTTCCTTCCCTTGATTTCAGTGATGTTATGGGTGACCGACGAAGAAAGTTGCTATTTGTTGTAGTTAAACTACTATACTACTGTTCTTGTTATTACGCTGAATTCTGCGCTGGGTTTTCCAGTTTACGCTGCATGCCTGCTGTGCG
The DNA here is from genome assembly GCA_012490785.1 of Eragrostis nindensis. Lineage (NCBI taxonomy): Eukaryota > Viridiplantae > Streptophyta > Magnoliopsida > Poales > Poaceae > Eragrostis > Eragrostis nindensis. The sequence continues at coordinate 629 of JAAXCT010000132.1, read as the reverse complement.
GTGAAAAAAAGGACCTTGAACACTTTGCTGCTTCGGTGCGCAGAGCAGGCAGAGAAACTACAAATGGTAATATTACCATTCCGATGTAGGATGGCGCAATTTGGATAGTCCTATATAAGCCATCAAATTTAACGTGCTAGAATTTCCGAAAATCATTAGGGTGTATTTGTCCTACTGAGCAAGTCATATACTACTACATACTAGTTCTCACTTGTGAAAGACTAAATGAAACACAACCTGACATAGATTACAAATTTGAATTTGATCGATATGTACGGAACTGAAAAAAATATAACGGATTCAGGGAATCATTTGCCTTACGTGTATCCAACTAAGTGAACGCCAAAACAAACTGCTGAGGCAGGATGGAAACAACGGGAGCCAAACTGCTCAGGGATTCTTAACCACCAGGTGGCCTGCAGGCACAAATACAAACAAAATTTTGAGAACCCCAACTTGCCATTTGGATGCATCCGCAAATAGATAAAAAAGAAAAAAGTCCTGTGGTTTTGCTCTGACTGCAATACTCCCTCCGTCCCAAAATAGTTGTCACCGGACATCATGTTGACTCTTCGTCTTATTCAAAAAAATTATTTAATATAAAAACAAATATGTCATGATTAAAATAT